>OY728145.1:1781464823-1782726073 GCA_963277665.1 Viscum album
ATTTCTCCACCATTTATAGCCAAAAATTCTCCCCCTTTTTCAATGAACCTGGTGGTCAATCATTTGTGGTCTTCAATATGGAAAAGAACATAGACCAATAGTTCTAGGGAAAACACACCCTACCTCAGGGTGATGGTGTCCCACATCCAAACACTTACATGTTTGGTGAGTTGAATGAACTCCAAAAGCTAGTCGATGTTGTTCAAACTCTCCTTTGGATATGGACTTCATAATAATATCTACAACCTATAGCTCTATAGGAACATACTCCAACTTTACAAGACCATGAGACAACTTCTCTTTAAAAAATTACACATTATTTTAATGTTCTTTTTCCTAAACTAATAGACTATATTTTTAATATGATTTATACCACTTGAATTATTATAATGTATTCTAATCATATAATTCACTAAAATTAGCATATCATCAAAAAATTTATTCATTCACAATAACTGCATGAAATATTGATCAGCCAAAATATATTCATCTTATGAGGTGTTCAGTGAAGGGAAATATTTTTTCTTTCTTATCCAATAAATACACATTATTCAAAGATAAAATGAACCAACTAAAGTTGATTTTATATCATCTAATAAATTTTCCCAATCTGTATCTTTATATCCCAATAACTATTTTTGAGATTTTTAATTCTACATAAAACTGAAATCCACCATCCCCTTGATATAATAATGTATTATTTTTATTCTAATTAAGTATATTTATTTGTGATTTATTTGATATCATGCTTCTTTGAATGTGGAGAAAACAATATTAGGTCGTGTCTCTATCAGGTAGAATAGACTTCCAATGATTTTCCTATATTCCCTGACATTAACTACATTGCCTTCATCATCCCATGATAGTTTCATCCATGTAGAAACCAGATACATTATCTCATAGGATTCATTCATTCCAAATATTCTGAAAACATCTTTTGAGTCATAATATTAATAAATGAATGTTTAATTTTGTCCTTGTGTCACTTATAAACCAAGGATAAACATTAGTTAACCAATGATATTTCAAAATTCCCTTTTCATAAATTTTTTGAATTTTTTAATAGGGATTAATTTGATCCACTAATGATTATGTCATCAAAATTCACCAACACACTCATCCTTTGATTACTTTCATTGATGACATAGATATTGTAATCAACTCCACCAAGATGAAACCTGAGCTTCTTCAAAAAATAATCAAGTATTGAATACCATGCTATTAGTGCCTACTTTATCCCATATAGTTCCTTACTCATCTAAAAAACTATATTCATATCTTCATGAATAATAAAACCATCTGGTTCGTCGATATACACTACTTCTTCCAGAACCCCATTTAAAAATGATGACTTGACGTTCATCTAGAAATCTTTGAACCTTATTTCCAATGTTACTGCCAAGAATAATATGATTATCTTCGGCCTCAAAATAGGTGTAAGGTTTTGATCAACATCAATAACCTATATCTATCAGTACCCTTTGCACACTAATTTTTCTTTGTATCGAATCATTTTGTCGTGTCAATTCATCTTTTAACGAATGACCCATTTGGTAGAAATGTAATTCTTATTTTTTGGTTTAACTACAATTTCCTAGAATAATTCTTGAAATGGACTAATATAAATCATTAATACTAATTTTTAAGTTGATATCAGATGGTTAATTACTCTCTAGAGTAGGGAGACCACTTGTTGGAAACACTATTAATATTCTCATATAGATTTTTGGTATCCTAAAAATAGTGTGTTGATGCCAAATTGTTAGAAAAAAAAATAGATAAAATGAAATAAATCAATGATGATTCTTTTAAGGCCCTTGTTTTTTTAAAATATAAGGTTATTTTTGATAATGTATGTGATACACTACACTGAACCAAAACAAACAATGATTATATAAATATGATCATTTTATCCTTTCAATTAAATTTGGGAATGTTAATAAGATTAACTAAATTATTATTATATATATATATATTCCCGAAATTTATTTATAAATTATTAGTAATCAATAAATCAATTTAGGTAAGTTCAATTTACTCTTCAAAATTATGTTTTCATCAAAAATGATTTTTTATTTCGTTTTTTGAAATTATATTACAATAAATTTTTAGAAAATTTATAAATTGTATTATATGAAATTAAATTCATTTTTAATATTATCATATCAAAATAAATTTACAATGAAATTTTGGGATTTTTTAGATTATAAGTATTTTCTCATAAATAGTGGAAAATATCATATTTATCTAAAATTATCATTTCTTTTAATAAATTAAGTAACATAAAAGTCACGAAATTGTTTTAATTTTATATCTAGGTGACATAAGTATTAATTATTAATATTTAATTAAATTAATTACATTTAAATCAACTTTAAACAATATTTTATTATAAGTTTATTTTTAGGATTAAAACACATTTGTCTGAAATATGTTTTAAATTTCATGATGATATCCAATATAATTAATTAAAATAATAAATAATGAGTAGTGATCTAAATTAAACATTTAGATTATAAATATATATATTAATTGAAATTCATATAATCAATGTTACTAGTTATAGAGATAAAATATAATCAATTTTTTTATAAAAAATGTATTTTTCAGAAAACTGCATTCTATTATGCTTGCAAGTATTATATTGAATTAAATTATTTGACCTCTATGAATAAATTTTTATGAATTGGATTATAAATTTTATATCATCATAATTAATATTAGGTAATAAGGTTAACTTAATTTTTGAACAACATAAATAGTAACTATAGTAAATATTTATCACCACGATATAAGGAAAATTGGTTAATTATGGGTAACGATAATTTTAAAAAGACTTGAGAAAAGTAACCCCAATTGTATTAATGTTTATATTTAATTTTCATTATAATTATTATTATATTTATTCCTTATTGTTTTTACTTTATAGATGATTAAGTAACAATATGTTAACATAATTATTTTATATGATAAAGCACAAATTGTATTAGTAAGTAATATAAAATTTCAATTAAGATATTACATTTGAGAAATTAATTGATTATTGAGATAACTAATATTTTAATAAAATATAAATTTAAATAATTTTTATTAAATATAAAATATGAAATAATTTTTATGAAGTAAAATGAAATTTTTATAAGGGTTTTAAAACTATTATTGTCAAAACACCCATCATTTCTCTAAAAATGTCAAATCTATTTTAAAATAAAGATACATATATATAGAAAAATATTTTCATAAAGTGAATATTATTTTTGGAATACGAACATTGAAATTATCCTATGCTGATTTTGTTTTAATTTTCTGAGACAGTCGAATTTGCAGATAAAAATTAAATACGGTATAAATATAAAGTCTGTATTATGACATAATAATGACCCAAATGTGTTGTAATAAATAAAATTAATGGTAACCACTACCAAATAAATGTTTTCCTTTAAAAAAATTATCTTATGCATGTTTTATTAATTTTATAAATCCTCTATGAATCCTATGAAACCATTAATATATTTGATGTTTTTAAAATCATTTCTTTAAGAGTATAACTCACTTCTACATAAGCAACGGTATTATATTATTACTCTTGGGAGTTTTCCATTTAAAATGATCAAAACCACTCCCTTTTGTCATAAAAATGGTAAAACCCATGGGAAGGTTTGTTGATTTGGTTATTTTATTATATAGAGTCCAAACACTAAGTTTCTGAAATTATATTGAATTCCATAGTCATTTCCTATATAAACCCACCCAAGATCCCATTTCTCTTAACTAAAAAACCTTTTAGAACATCCTTTCTCTTATATCTACTCTATATAGTCCGCCCAAGGTTCCCAAAAGCTCTGAATAAGCTCTTCCCAATCATTTGGACTCACACTCTCAAGGTAAGGGACCTTCTTCTCCACCATTCAATTCAATAACCTTCATTGATATTAGTCTCTTTAATTTCAATTTATTATGTTTTAATTCATTTGTAAAATTTCCCATACTATCAAATTGTTTATATTTTAATTATATTCTATTTATCTTATCTCATTTGACCCTTTCCCAAGCTGATACTATGCCGAAATGTTTTAAGGGCTTTCTCTCTTCTCATTTCAATTCAAGAGACTCTTTTATGTTATGTCCATAAAATTCAATTTATTAATGTTGGGATATAATATTCCAGATCCCCATTAAAATCCATTTAAATTATATATGATTATATACAACTTTTACTATAATTATTCCATCTCATGTACCTTTATGTACACCCATTACCATGCCGAAATGTAGTAAGGTATATTTTCTTTCTCATTTTTATTCAAGTTTCCTCATTATTTTATTCTTTTATTTCCAATTCCTATTTTTTAGATTTTTTTACATTGACCTATTATATTAAATATTATATGAAAATGATTATAGACCCATTTCACTCTCATCAAACCATTTTATTAATTTTTATGTGACGTCGTTATGTTGATGAAATTCCACCTTGATTTTCCATGCCAATCAATTGTGTAGTGAATACCCTTACCCATTCCATATCAAGGTTTTTAACCTTATTCACATTAATTTGGGTATTGGTTAAATACATTTATTTATTCCACACTCCAGGATCTTGTAATAATATTTTATGATAAATGATTCAATGTTTTATGATCTATGTGGCACAATTAAGCATGAAAATTAAATGAATGTGATGGGTGCACCCAGAATTATATAGAGCTCCAATGCATTGGGTAATGTTTACTCTCATGATATGTCATATTGGGTGGGAATTAAACCTAATTCATTTATGGGAATATTTCCATCATGATTTCTAGTAAGTTAGCCTTGACCTATATCTATGATGTAGTGTTTTATGTTGGTGAAACATTTCCCATGATTCCTTAATATTGTCATGATATATCATGATTTATAATTCATGTTTATGATTCTCACTCATTTTATAACCCATTGATAAGAATATTGTCTAACATGTATTTCTCTCTCCATGTTATTCAATGTTTATTCCATTATTTGGATTTATAGATCACCCTTTTCTTATGTATGTCCCTAAGTTATCCCATGCAGTTCTTAGTGCAATCATGTTATTGATGTTTTCCATAAAAATGATGTATTTCATGTTTTAAGTTGTTATGTGATGTACCTAATTAAAAAATACACTATAATTCTTGATCATTCATGTTGCATTATGTGTAATATTATGTAATAAATCATGGATTAATTTTTAATAATGATAATGGTTGTAATAGTGGGTATCAAAGTAATGTTTAGTTATTTTGGGATTAGGATTAGAAAACTCTAGAAAAATCATTAGGGATAACACTATACATAAGAATACATCCCTAATTTTTTAAAATTATCGAGTATTTGGTTTCCAAGAAAATATATATATATATTGATACTATAGGTGGATGTTGTTCTGGAACAGATGTACCTAGGGGAAACCATGAAAACACTACATTTAGCTAGACTCAATCAGGAACATGTGTATGACAATGAGACTTACTGCACACCTAGATTGACACTACTGGGGGATATGATTTGGTAAATTCACAAGCTCACTATGAATCAATTTAAGGGAACAATAATGTTCATAAGATTATATGTTATGATATAGTTAATCAATAACATAGATTGAAGCATATAATTTATTAACATAAGTAAATACATTTCATTTATAAGTTACTTCGTTAATGTTATTATATTCTCATTTATGATTTTAATGATTTAAAATTACTTATCCATAATCTTCCCCTTATTCTAGTTAATGGATTAAAATAGGTAGAACCCAATAAACAAACAACATTATAAGAAATGAGATGACTATGAAAATGAGATCTCTAACATGACTAGAACCCATGTAGGGCATACTGTGATTGTGCCCAACCGACTATCAAAATTAAAAATTTACAAATTCTACATAGTTGAATATCCAAAGTCATCAAAGAAGAGGATGAATAAATATAAGTAAAGTTCATTTGAAAAATGTGATAAAGGAAAGATGATTCAATTTCATAAATTTCAAAAAAGTGGGAAGTGACACCAAGGGAAATTCCACAAAAGATCACAAAGGTGTTTTAAGTGTGGAAAAATTGGGCACAAAGTAGCTACTTTCCCTAAAAAATAACAAATAGTGTGAGGTAAGTGAATAAATATCATAATAAATCACCCTTTATTGTTTAATGTCTTATGTTTTGAGAATATGGGTTTATCTGAGTCAATTACATAATCCAAGGGTTAAATCCTTTATTAAGAACCTATGCTCTTGAAATCATTGATGTTTAGGGATAATTTTTTTTTATTTATTGGTATTTTAATATTGTTTTTATGAATTAGTATTACAGTTAAATTTTTTATATAAGAATCATGAAACATATAAGGTTTTTATAAAATTGTTTTTATTTTAAGGGTTTGAAACATATTTTTAATGGTATCGGCTACCTATAAATGTGATTTATTAATAAGTAGGTGTTTTATAAAACACATGATTGAGGAACTAATAACCCATAATAGGTTCTTTATTTTTTTGATAAACATAAATATTCTTCAGATTATAAATTTAAGTATATCATTTAAAATCATTAATTATATTTTTGATGATTTATGTGATTAAATATTTTTTTGGGAAAACATATTATAGGATCACATATTTTTTATTTTGAAGAAATTAATGATATTTTGGAAGATTTTTTATTTGGTTAAGGTATATATACCCATTAGGATTAAATGGGGAGAATTATATTATGTTTTTAGAGGTGTAATATTAAGGGTAAGAGACAAATTTTGAGGTTAAATAATTCTTTAATTTTGAGTTTATTAGTTTTATATATGGGTATATATTTAAGGAATAATCTATGTTAAACCTTTGGGATTATTTGTGTAATTTTTTAGATTAAGGTATTAAGGTATTATCTTAATTTATACTAATCATTTTTAATATATTAAAGATAAGAGGAATTGTGTTTTATTCTTTGGTAGATTATGTATTTCATTAGAATCTTATTCTAGTGTTTAGGCATAAAAAACATCCTGAGTATTCATCATTTGGAGAAAGATGATAATATGGTAAAAATTAATTAATGGATGAAATTATAATTCTCAATAATGTATAGTTCCTTATGTTAATAGACTCAAAAACAAAGGAATTCATAAACTCTAGCAAGAATATCCCAAAAAATGTTCTTATATTATAATCATTTTCGATGAATTGAGGGACTTTTCAGTAGTCAATGATTTATGGTTTTGTGGACATTGACTTTGTCTTAATCATGTTCTCTATAACACACTATTATTTCATTGGTTTTATTTTTTTTCTTCCATGTCTATGTTTTCACTTCCCACTAATGTTCTCCTACTTGGAATCATAGTAATGTGATAACCTTTGTACTCCCCTTTCTCTCTTTTGAAGTGGATGTCTGATTAACCCTTTTTGTGATGTGGGTTTTGAAATAAAGTGATTTTAAAATTTCAAAACATTTCTTATTAAGTTAAAGTTTAAATTTAGAGGACTCAATTTATTAATGGGGGGAATAATGTAATGCCCTGAGTTTTTGAAATGGAATATAATGTTTGATAACTAATGTGATACGCTACACCGAACCGAGACAAATAATGATTATTTAAAAAATGACCATTTAAAACATTATATTATTTTTATAACATAGGTAATATTAAATAATTTATGATATATATATTTATATATTTCCAAAATATATTTTTAAATTCTTGGTAATAAATCAGTCAATTATAGTAATGTTAATTTACTCTTCAAAAATAAGTTTTTATAAAAAATGATTTCTTATTTATTTTTGAGAAAAAATGTTATAATTAATTTCAATGAATTTTAGAAAATTTATTTTATAAATATAACTCATTTTTTATATCATCATATCAAAATAACTCCTATTAAAATTTTAGAATTTTTTAAAAAATATATATTTTTCTATGAATAGTGAAAAATACCATTTTATGCAAGATTAACTTTTCTATTAATGAATTAAATGACATAAAAGTACTAATATTATTTTAATTTGATTTATAGGTAAAATAAATATTATTTATTTATATTTAATTCAATTAATTAATTTTAAATCATATTTATACCTAATTTTAGTATAATTTTATTTTTAGGATTAAAAACACATTTTTTGGAAAACTATTATAAAATTCATAATGTTATCAATTATAATTAATTAAAATAATACCAAATGAGAAATAATAGAAACTAAATTTTAAGATTATATATATATATATATAATTGTGAATTTAAAATCATATAATGACTGTTACTAGTTATAGAGCTAAAATAAAATCATCTTTTCTTTAGAAAAATGTATTTTTCATTAAATCATTTTCCATCATTCTTGGAAGTGGTATATTAAATTAAATTATTCCACCTATTTATTTAATTTTCATAAAATTGATTCCATATTTTTAATTACCATAATTAATATTAGGTAATAAGGTCAAATTAATTTTTAAACAATATGAATAGTAATTGAAGTAAATATTTATCACCACGGTAAAAGAAAGATAGGTTAATTATGGGTAAAAATAATTTAAAAAATACTAGAAAAAAATTAACCATAATAGTATGGATATTTATATTGAATTTTCATTTAAATAATTATTGTATTTATTTCTTACTATTTTTACTTTGTAAATAATTATGTAATAATTTTGTTAAAAAATATTTGTATTTGATAAAACAAAAATTTTATTTTTATATAATATGGAATTTCAATTATGACATTTATTTTGAGGAATTAATGGTTTAGATAGATAGATAATATTTTAATGATATAATTTTTTAAAATAATTTTTATTACATATAAATGATCGTATAATATTTGTGATGTCAAATGTAATTTTTATAAGGGTTTGAAAACTATTGTTGTCAAAAACCCAACATTTCTTAATAAATATTGATTCAATTGTGAAAGAAAAAAGTAAATATTTATAAAATTACCTTTCTAAAATGAATATTATTTTTGTAATTATACCACTAAAATTATGCTATGGTGATTTTTTCATAGTTTTATGAGAGTCAAATTTTCGTGCAAAAATAAACATGATATAAATATATGGTTTATATTATGACATAAAAATGACCCAAAATTGATTTAATAAATATTATAAATGGTATCAATAAACAATTATATGTTTTCCATTTATAATAATTTCATTTTATTTTTATTTTACTTATTTTATAAAGCCTTTATGAATCCTCCAAAACCATTAATATGTTTTCATGTTTTAAAATCATTTATTTAAGAGTACGACTCACTCCCATACCTGAAAGGGTAATGTATTATTATGTTCAGACCATGGCCCCGTAAAATAATAAACTCCCCTTTCAAAGAAATTGTGTAAAACCCATGGGAAGGTTTGTGATTTTCATTATTTTATTATATAGAGTCCAAAACATATGTTTGAGAAATTTTTAAGAATTAACCGCTCTTTTTCTATATAAACCCACCCAATATCCCATTTAAATTAACTCAAAAACCTTTTATATCATCCTTACATATCCCTATACTCTATATAGTTCTTCCAAGGTTCCCCCAATATTCTAAGAAGCTCATACCAATCATTTGGAAACACACTCTAAAGGTATGGGACCTTCCTCTCATCTTTTCAATTATAGAACCTTATTTGAAATTAGTTTTGTTAATTTAAATTAGTTATATTATAATTAATTTATAAACATTACCTTAATTTAAAATTGATGTTATTTTAATGAGATACCATTTATTCTATCTCATTTTGAACCTTACCAAAGTTGTTTCTATACCAAAATTTCGTAAGGGATTACTCTATTCGCATTTCAATTCACGCACATCTTTTATGTTATGTCTCTCAATTTAAATTTCTTTATGTTCTCATATGTTCTTCCATATCACCCTTACTTAACATTTTATTTAAATTTTATTAGATACCCATTTTACTCTCATTAATCCCTTTTATGTACCTTTATATACACCCTTTATCATGTTGAAATTTAGTAAGGGATCTTTTCATTCTCTTGTTTATTCAAGTTTCTTCTTTATCTTATGCATTCTATTTCCAATTACAATTATTGGGATATTTTTTTACTTGTCTCTATTTTTTTAATTTATTTAAAAATAATTATATTCCCATGTATCTATCATCAACCCATTTTATTAATTTTTATGTGAAATTGTTATTCTGCCGAAATTCCTCCTTGATTTTCAATGCCAAACAATTGTGTAGTGAATACCCGTTAAAATTTCCTATCAAAGATGTTAAATATTATGACAATATATAATATTTATTTGGGACTTATATTTATTTATTCCACACTCCAAGATCATGGAATAAAATGTTATGACAAATGATTCCATGTTTTATGATCTATGTGGAACACTTAAGCATGAGAATGAAATATCTATGATGGGTGCTCCCAGAATTATATATCACTCCAATAAATTGGGTAATGTTTGGTCTAATGAGACGTCACATTGGGACATGGAGTAAAACTAATTCATTTATGATACTTTTTTCATCATGATATCTTGCAATTTATCCATATTCTATGTTTATGATGCAGTGTTTTATGTTGTTTCCACATTTCTCATTGTCCATTATGTTATAATGATATATCATGACTCATTGTTCATATTTATAATTATCACTAATTTTATATTCCATTGAGGTTCCTATTGTAAAACATCTATTTATTTCCCCATATAATTCTATTTTTATTCCCTTACTGTGATTTATAGCTCACCCCTTTCATATGTATGTCCCGAGATTATCCCATGCAGTTTTAAGTATGAGAATGTTAAGGAATTTTTCCCTAAAGATGATGTATTTATTGTTTTATATTATATTAAATATAACTAATTCCCAAATACCCAATAATTATGGATCTTATGAGTAGTATTAAGTGTAATCTTTTTTAATAAATCATGTATTAAGGTGTAATAAAGAGCAGTAGTGTCCTACTGCTTCTCCCCTAATCAATCTTCATAATGTCAAAAAAAACATAAACATTATTACTTTTAATACCATTGATACCATTCATTTTATTAGAATATAGAATGATCCCCCTATTATATGAAACTATTCATATTGTTATGACCACTATTTATACTAATAAGCATTCTTCTTCTCCTATATCATTTCTTCATATGCGACTACATGCTTTAGAAACTTCTCCAACTCATTATCATTTTCTAGTTATAGCTTCCTTAAATAATCTTTTAAATAGGTGAATACCCATTACTACTTGAATTCATCAAAAATTACCATCCTTTGAGATTTTAGATATGGTAAAATTTACGATTGTACTCATCCGAACCAGTTGACACTTTAGAGCACATCACATCACCAATTAGAATATTTTTATGAACTTTAACTTTGATTTTATCTCCCCTAAAAAATGAGAAACATGAAAATAAATTAATAGAATTTAATCATATAGGGATAGGGGTGCATCTGGAATCTATAAGATGGGTATTTTAGTTGTATGTGATGGAACAAGCCTTTGATATTTTCTTGAAAATAATTGTACTCTTTTTGTTCTTGTTCTAAATAACTAACAGACATCATCTATTCTCACCATATAACTAGATAAACATTACCCGCATGATCAATATTCTTCCAATATATATGTTCTGAAAGGTTGGAAGTTTCACAATTTTGGGTTTTTGAACACTGGTACATATTTTATTCTTTTCTTCTCAACTGATATTCTATTTTTAATGATGATTTATCTAGTAGTAAATATTCCCAAATATTTTACAGTCATGCTTGTTCCTCCATTGGAGGGATATTTCTCATGCCTTCACTTCTTTATATGTAGTATGAAAAAATATTTTTAATGGCATTCATTTTTCAATTTTATTTTATCATTTACCCAAATCAACTTAATCTAATGCACTGGGAGTGAGTCTTCCACTGAACGTACATTTTTCTTACTCAAAATTGGAGAAGCTCATCCCTTTTTCCTATAGGTATGTTCACATTATTTCAATGGTATTTTTTGTGAGTGTAATGGAGGAGGTGCTCGACACACCTTTTTTAGAGCTCCATGTGTCTCCTCCGAGAAATTAAACTGATTTTTTTATTTATAATTTTCTCATCTAGTATAAGATTTATCATTATACATAACTAGTGTTGGGGATATTTTTTCGAGTTCCTTTTCCTTCCCTAAATTCTTCCAACTGAAATATCTTTCCAAATTTCCCTAATTAAAAAATATAAAGTGTATCCTTTTAAAAAATAACCCATGTAATCATTTATCATCTAAGATGTTGATGAATCCGGATTTCTTCATCTTCTAACATTGAGCCCTTAGGTTTCTTGACACATACTAATGGTGCGTTGTTGTCTTCCACAATAATAAAAAATGATGGGTACTTTCTTCTGAGAGAAGTTCCTATCATTTTATTCAATAATATTCTAATTATTTTCAAGTTTATAAATATTTCTATCTTCATAATATTAAATATATCCCAAATATTCAGAAAAAATATGAAATATGACCCTAAATCCAACAGAAATTGAACATGTTGTCATCAATTTTTATATGACTTATTAGGTCTATTTCAATCACCTAAATAATTTTTCTTATTTCTAAAAATACTAATAAATAATTTACTCTCATGAATGGTAGATTTTTTATCATTTCTAATACCATATTTTCCAAAACTTCATGGACTTTACAATGAGGACATCCATTCATGTTTTTCCTCATAAATAACATATTTTATCTTACATTTATTTATTACCTTCTTAAGGGTAGTGAAATAGTAAATGTAAAGCATCAATTAATTTTGTAATTTAATTGGAATTATATTTTACAACTTCTTTCTTGACTAATTATATCTCATCTCCCAATAATTGAATCTTCAGGCCCCTAGATTCCTGTTGACAATTATTTTCTATTATGAGAGTCTTCCTGCTGGTTATCTCACCTTAAAATTCTCAAGATATCTTATCTATCATGTCACATTGATACTTTATTTTATAATTCTTATGATAAATTGAATCATTATAGCATTCATTATCTTGTTTTAGCCATTGGTTCTCCTGAACCAATTTAGAGAGATGTGTATAAAAATCATCATTTATAGCTTCCATATTCTGAATTTATTCTAATTTCACATTCCTTCCCTTCTCATAATCTTATGTGTTTTTATATATTTTAGATATATATTGTTGTTATTCATCATGGGAATCATTATACTCCCTCGGACCAGTAGCCACATCAATAATCCTTTTACTTAAACCCTTTTTCTTATTGACCTCAATTTCTTATACTCAAATATGAATATCAGGAGACATATTTTCCTCTTTTAATTTATAATCTACTCTATTTTTCATGTTGACAACATACAATACCAGCATACTTGGAATTTATTCATTAACATTAGTGCCACCATAATTTTCCAAGTCTAGTTTTTAATTCGTTCATGTAGTATCATTTAATGAATAAATAGTCTCACAATCTGAATAGCTTTTGGTTTCCCTTTACTAAATCACACTTTTTCTATAGACACTTCTACACTAATAAATTATAAAATACTTCTACTTTTTCTTTGAAGTTCTTCATTTTTCCATGGAATAATGAGATAAGATTAAACTAAAAAAATTATATCATTAATCGAAAGATCTGAATCATAGAAACAAATCAGGTAAGAGAAACCAATAACTCTGATACCAATTTTTTGGCCCAAAAGAGACTTAGATTCCCTAAGGGGGGGATCGGGGTATGGATATTATTTTTATAATTCTTTCTTACCCACATGATCCTAGCCTCTTTATCATTAGGTTCACTTTATTTGATCTTAATTATTTATTCTGGTCTTATTCTTTCTTTACTTATCAGATGATGATGCATTGTAAGTAAATTAGGAGATAAATCACAATGACAAACAGATTTTAACATGCTTGATCCTCACTGGGATATGTATAAGGATCATACAATATAAATGTATTTATATACCAAATACACTAAGGCTCACTACCCAAATGTGGCTCAGCCAATATGACTTATATGTTTAGGCTCACAGCTTTTACAATTTTTAGGGATAGCTCACTACTTCCCTTGTGTCACTCCCTCAATCTTCCTTCTATGTCTCACAACTAGTGGAAATGATTATCTTCTTCCTCTTCCTTTTCTCACTGCTCTAGAAAGGACTCACACATAGTTTATAGACATATAGGTCCCTTTATTAAAAATAATGGATACATTCTTAGTTTTAGGAAGATGATCTATGGAAGTTATATTTTCATCCACTTAATGAATTCCATGTTACAAATGATTTATTGATCAATTTTTTTCAACATTTTCTGATTCTCACAAACTATTAAAATCTCAAAAAGTCTTCATGAAATTTCCCAATTCATGAAAAATATATTATGTCTTTGTGAACCCCAATACTTTTGTGAATATCACCACTTTCATGAATCTAAAATATTATTTTTCAAAGTAACCTCCTTTTTCAAAGAACAAAAACACACTAACAAATCTCACTTATTCCTTTAGTAACCTCAAAACTTTTTGTCATATTTTTATAGTCTTCATGAAATTCAATATATTCTTATCTATTACATCATTCAGTCATATTTCATAAACTTCACAAACATCTTTTATTTGTGAAAATTTTCTCAAGAACAAAATTTATAAATCAACTTAATGAAATAGTAGCCTTTGAATCTTAATTAATTTTTTACATACGTAAAATGAGGTGGTAGATAATTATCTATAGGTGTCTCCTCCCTTTCTTAATTCTTTATCCCTTATTATTAACTTTTCAGAAATCTCTCTAACTTTTTTCTTGATGCTCCCTCTTTGAAAAATTCCAATGAAATTTCATTGTTCATGAATCTTCTCAATGTCTTAAAGATATAATATTTTTCATCACTTATTTAAGATTCTCTACACCTTTATGAAATGTATCCTTCTTGAAAAAAATTCCTTCACAAAGATCTATACCTTTCAGTACTCCAATCTTCACAAAATTCATGAATTTTTCATATTTTAATATGGAATTCATACAAATAAAAAAATTGTGTTGATTAAGGCATCATCCTAATTTTGGACCCCAAAAATTTTGCATTCACTGAGAAATGGTTCCACCTTTTGTACACAATTTTCAGTACCACATCCACTGAATCCATTCATTTTTCATGGATCATTGTCAACATACATTGTCAATAGTTTCTTTGGAACTCTAAATCTGACCTTGGATCATGATTTTTCAAAAAAAAATCAACAAAAAAGAACATCACTCTAACCTTGAGTTTTGTTTCAAACAATTATGAAATATGGTTATAAAAAATTAAGTAATGTTACTGTCATGGAGATGGTAGGTCGTACGTATGCATGAGTAATGTTTTTATTTTCTAATGAAAATTATGAAAAGAATGTAAGTAAAATTTATGTTTCCCGAATGACAATTATATCATAAATATCATATTATTTAATTATATATACTTATATATATATATATATATATATCAGTCCAGTGATGTGGTCATGATAGAAGTGGAATCACATCGCTATGAGGAGGTGGTAGTCCACATATCTACGAACGATGTTAGCACTTTTTCATTGTGTGAAATGTTATGAAGAAAATGATATATTTTCCTTACAAAAAAATTATTATGTTTTAAATATAATAATTATTTAAGTTATATTTTATATATTCCCTATATTTACCCTTTTTATCTTTCATGTAACACATTAGTGAATAAAACTTCACATCGCTTTGTGAGGTGATAGTATGTCGTTCACTTTAGCAATGTTATTGTATCCCTTATAGAATGGATTACAATAAGGTATATATGATATAATGACTCAATTTTTTTTATATCATAAATATCAAATATAAACAATATTTACACCATTACACCAAACCATGATACATGGTAATAGAAAAATGAATGACATCATTTTGCGAGGTGATAGTCTGTCGTACATATGAATAATGATTCCATAACACATTTATTTGGATGTGTTTGAGATATTAGGCCATAAAATAAACATAATGATATATTATTATATGTATGACACTAATTGTATTGTATTAACATCCTATAATATAAGTTTAATGGGTGTATAAAGAAATAAAACAAAAATTCACATTGGTGAACATTACCTCTACCTTGGGTAACTGCTTTTGGTTTGCACCAATGGAATTTCTTTAATGAATTTATAACCTAAGTAAGGATTATAGGATGAGAGGAGGGAAGTTTATACATGATGTTTTAAGGAATGTATAAATTAATTGGTTTTTAATTTTTGAAGAGAGTATGTTAGGTGATGGCCTTTTATAAGTGTGGGAGAGGACACATTTGGTATTTTTCAAAATAATGTTAGGTGAACAAATGTTTTTACACAGAAAAATGCTTCAATAATGCACAAAAATTGAAAATAAAATGGATAAAGTACAAATATTTCCATAATATGGTTTTTTGGAATTTTTCTAGTACATTATCCCCCTTAATATTAATGTTTAACCTGTAAGTAAACTTTTTTTAACCTTAATCGCTGAAATTAATTTTAATTGACTTCACTAATATAATTTAGAAAATTTTATATTAAACCTATTACAAATTATAAACTATTTTGACTCCAAATATGAAATATATTTTTGAAAATTAAAATCACATAATCTAAAAATTTTAATTTAATACTAATCACGTAGATGTAGCAAGATAGTAGGTTTTTAAGAAGAGATATTTTCTAGAAAAAAGATGATTTTATATTAACTCTATGAAAAATAAAGTAAAGTGTATGATACTAAATTAATATTTAAGGATACATAATTTAAAATTTTACTAATTTTGGAATATTTTAATTCATATAAAATTAGAAATAGTATGCATTTTAAAATAGTTTTTAGAAAAACCTCATTTTTAAATCCAAAATAAAAATTTTTCTACAACCCAATATAAATTTAATTAAAAATTAATTATGTGAATTAAATATAAATAAATTATACTTATGTTACTTTGAAACATTTTTCAAACACAATGAGGATTTTTAATTTGTAAATTTATAAAAAAATTCAAAAAACAATATTTTTCACTATTTACAAAAAACCAATATTTCCCAAAAAACCCCAACATTTTACCCAAAGTAAATATTTATATTATTCATAAAAAATTAAATTATTTTTCATCTAAAATTTATAAAATAGTTAAAAAATATTTTTACAAAAAAAATTTCTATAAAAAGAAGACATAATTATTTTTTAAAAAAAACACAGTTTTAAGCAAAAAATTAGATTAATAAGTCCAGAAAACACATAGGTTGAATTTTAAACATTATACTGAATATATTATATATAAATTTCATTAATATAATAAAATAATAGTAATTTTTTTAATTTATTTATATAGAAAACTTATTCTTATTAAAAATATTTTGTTCATAAAAAGATTTCCATTTATTTTTAAGATGGTCTTATTTTCATAACTAATAAATTGGTCACCAAATAATTCATCATATATACATGTGTAACCCATATTTTCATAATTTATTTAATCCTATTTATACTCTCCATTCCTATTGATAGGTTATAATGGTAGTATATGTCATCAATCATTTATGTTCGGTGTTACATGTTGAATACGCCATCGAACATAAAAATCTCAAGGATGTATGTAATGTAAGATAAAATGAGTGTTGTGTGTAATGTAATAAAGAATAAATGGTTTTTCTTATTTACTATATTGAAAATAGTTTTATTCTTTTAAAATTATAGGGTGTTACAACTGGTCCCTTTATTCATATAATTTGAGTTTATTTAATGCTCGGGTTAATTTTTGTTATGTACTGAAGGGTTTTGACAAGGTTTGGAGGCTTTTTATGAGGTGAATATTTTTTTAATGGTTGGTAAAAACCATGAACCACCTATAGAAAACAGTACAAAGGTATTAAGTGGTCACTGGGTAGGTGC
Organism: Viscum album; assembly: GCA_963277665.1. Lineage (NCBI taxonomy): Eukaryota > Viridiplantae > Streptophyta > Magnoliopsida > Santalales > Viscaceae > Viscum > Viscum album. The sequence goes on from OY728145.1 coordinate 1,781,482,748, forward strand.
GTGTTTAGTGCATTGTTTTCCCTAACTATATTAGTGGCCAGAAGAAACAGTGCTTCTTAAAATAGAGGGGAAAGTATTTATGGTACATTGTTTGTCTTAATATGTTATCTAACCTTGTGAGTTGTGGAATTTATACTACAATATCCCATGTAAAACACATGGTTTATCAAGAACAGTGGCCAACCTATTCAATTTATATCTAACACCACTTAAATTTTTTATATAATTCTAATTATTTATTCAGACCACATATATTCCACTAATACATTTATAACCAAAATTTCTTCTTTATCCTATGTCTTAAGAGACAAAACCCTTCTATCTGAGATTTATTCTTAAGAGAATCTAAGTGTTTTGGATGTCTAAATAAATCGGTATTTCATCGTTCTTAATTATTCTTCTTAGATGTAACCTTCTTCGAAATATTGAAAACATATATTTAATACGTGGTGGATACATTCATGTACCAAAATGGGAATCTATATTTTTTATCAGTAGATTGATTGATGGAAAGTATATTCAAGGCTAGATCTAGAGTTTTATTATGTTGTTCTTCATTTTTTACAACCATTTCAAGGAATGTGTCTTCTCTCCTATGTCCTTATGACATAGATCTTAAAGGATTAGTTTGTATTAAATTATTTTCATTATATGGAAGAGAAATACTTTTGTGATTTTTTATGGAAAATAGGTTTTATTATAGCATTGGAATTTAAAAAAAGGTGGTATTTCTAGAAACCCCCTGTATTTATAATTTTAAAGGTCTCATATTAAATTTATTATTTGGTTTAGATGTATATATTGTGTTTCTTGCAATGCCCTAATTAATGAAATTGGTTTTATAATGAATTTGTTGGAATTTTTATTTGGCATATTGAAAGAGTGCTGTCGTGGGTGCCCTCAAATTATTAATGTGATTTTGGGGTACTTAGGTGCAGAAGAGTGGTTGACCAAGGTCGTCTCTCAAAGGAGGAAGTGAATTTAACAAATTATTAAAGGTATTCTAAAAAAATAAAATAGAATAGAATAAAATCACTACTTTAAAGGATTGGGGTTTGTTATAGTTTATGAATCTAGAAGAAGTTTGTTTGAAGAAGATTGTATATTTTTTTGTTTTTAGTTTTGAAATGAAGTTCGATTAAAATGACACAACAAAAAGATGTTTTTTTAGAAAAATTTTAAAAGGAGTAATAGATATAACTCTACCTCTTCATTCACTTATTAAACATTATCATTTAAATAAATATCCACTTAATTATGATCCCCTAATTTGTTATCCCTCGAACCCTACGAGAGTTAACTTAACCACAAAGATGAAATTACTTAAACCCTAGGCTAGCTTCGGAACACGCAATCACAACACCCTTATTTGATTGTTGTTATAAGAATAGATTATGGTTAGTGGTTAATTATAGCACATATCCATTTTGGAAATGAGGATGAATTGTGTTTAGGGATTATATTTTAACTCTACAAATTTATCCCGTGTGGTCTTGTATTACCGATTAAGATTACACTCTCACAATTTACACAAAATCCCGACCTCGCGTGTTTTTGTGTTAATTGTTCAATTGCTTTCTTAGTTTCTTTTAATTTAAAAACACAATTCATGGATCATATTATGTGAATTAAATTAACTCATTTATTCAAAATAATTAAATGAAGAGGGTAGAAGATAGATCGATTACTAAAAGACTACTCTTCCATGGGTGGCGTAATCATCGTAGAAGCGTTTTGCATGTGCAAAGGTTTATAATGGGTATAACCCAATAACGCTTCTACTAAATAATTCTAGAACAAAGAGGAAGATTAAGAGAAGAAAAAATTTAAACAAAACAGAAGAAAATAGAATAAATAAAATAAGTACAAAGAAGTTTATTACACAAACAAAATCATTACAACATGAAGGAGAAGAAGAAGGCTTCGTCGAAGGGATCCTTTCTTCAAGAGCTACCCTTATTGAAATGCTTGGATAATTGGAGTGGATCCACTTATACTCTTTCCTAAACTTCCCAAATCACGTCCCAACCCCACCAAATGATAAAAACACCAATTTATAGAGTGGTGGGGAGGCTAGGTTCAAAGTGGTTTCAAGTGTGAATGGGGAATCTCGGACAAATATTTTATGCCAACTTGAACCGCCCATTTGACCACAAAAAAGCGTAAATTGGCCGGCCTTCAAGAAGGATAAAATGTGAGGATATGGGTACTCTATCTGGTCTCCCAATTTGGGCTCAATACATTCCCATATTAAGGAGTTATGGCCAAAATACAGAATCTTTTCCATTCTGGTGAGTCCAGCCCAACTTTGACTTCATGGCCCATTTTCAACAACAAAATGCACTCTTTAGCTCTAGTATCCTGAATAAAAGTTGTATATAATTAAGGTAGGAACACGTTTTCAAAATTTCAAATTCAAATAATAAATGTAAAAATATTTATCTTCGAAATACTACAGTAAACTATAAAGGGTAAAACTAGAATTTTCATCAAATATTCAAATGAATGATCTAATCCCAAATACTTTCTAATTAAACATATTTAACACAATTTGAGGAAATTATTTCATTTATTATCAATAAAATATTCAATAAAATAGTGTTTTATCAACTCCCCCACACTTACCCTTTTTCACTTCTGGGTAAAACCTCATATCAAGTAAACATCAATATCAAATCAAAACCAATTTTAAAACACATATCTTGAGATCAATCAATTTCACACCAAGAATCAAAAGATATCATGCCTCATAAAAAAACTTATTTCAAGTTCTCCATTTATATCATTCAATATATTTCCACTTCATTTATCCTCCCATGCACAAAACACTTACCTCGCTTGAATTTTCTCTCATCACTCAAATATCAGTTTTTTTGCAATGTCTTTCTCATCCAAACTCATACAAGGGTCACCATAGGATTGATAGATTCCTACATCGCTAATCGATGTGAGTAAAGGAAATATGTTTATCCTGAGAACTTTTCAGGGTTGTTCTGTGGCTTTTGGTTGGTAGGATTTAGATGTGAAAAATTCTGAGGCTGAATAAGGAGGGCTTGACTCTTTTTGAAGCAAAATTGCATTAATCTAATTTTCACTTAAATATGGTCTCCTCATTAATCCCCATAGTATCAATTCAGTTCCATCATCATGAAAAGTCATGAAAAGTTTACACCATTCATCATTTCAGTATAAAAAATGTCAATCTTCTCAAACATGATTTTCTTGAAAGCTCCAGATAGGAACAACTTTCCACCTCAATTAGAAGCTCCAGAAAAGGCACAACTTTAAATATAATGAATTTCTTCAGCAGAAAACACATCTCTTCAGAATTTAATTTTCCACCCAAAGTTTCACAGAATGTGGTAGCACAACACAAGACAGTTTCTCCCACACTTAAGCTCAACTATATTATGCAATTTCACTTCAAGAGTTGGTTGGATAGGGAAAATTGGCTTGTAATGTGGCTAACCTAACAGGATGTGCATGTCTTATAAGGGATAAAAGGATTAAATATTCAAGTTAGTACATTATAAAAAAGGATTATTTGAAATAGGGGCTTTAATACCAAACAAATGCCTCAATCATTTAAACATAAGTACCTCAAACCCTCAAGTTTTGACAGGAATAGATCAAATTCTGGTTAAATCAAGCATGGTTTGGTTCTCTCAAGAATTGAGGTGAATGTAAAGAATATGAAAATAATGGTTCAGAAGCCTCACAGGAAAGTGATTTCAAATATAAAGATAGTGAGATGTGGCATGGGATTCAAAATTCGGTGTACTTTTCATGTAATTACTAAATATTTGAACTTGAAACAAAGTCATTTTCAGCATTTATTTAAGATCAGTTTCATGGGATAAATTGTTTCACTCATTGATATGAATTTCAAAATTGTTATGAGAATCATTTCAGCTCAAAAATTTCAAAAACACAAAGAAAATTGAAAAAGTAAACACACAACATTTGAAAAAACAGACAATTTTTTTGTTTGTTTTTTTTAAACAGGATTTTTTTTTGAAATTACTAAACTAAAAGGTTCCCTCCCCCACACTTAAAATATTGCATTTTCCTCAATGTGAACCTATGAGATGATATATGCACATGAAATGCAGAATTGTTAAATGGGACAAATAATATAAAAGTAAAAGGGTTAGGAACAGCCTGATCTGATCAAGTGATGATGGGGTCATGCAGTGTGATAAAATCAACTGCATCAGTAGGAAGTCCCTCGATGTATCTCTTCAAACGTTGCCCATTGACTATAAAGCTCCTTCCAGTGTCCTCTTGTGTGATCTCCACTGCACCATAAAAAAAAGCATTAGACATAATATAAGGACCTAACCATCTGGAATGCAACTTACCAGGCATCAGCTTCAGTCGTGAACTGTAGAGAAGGACTTTCTCTCCAACATGAAACTCCCTTTGTTGGATCATTTTGTCATGATATGCTTTTGATCTTTCCTTTTAGAGCCTTGAGTTCTCATATGAAGACAATCTAATCTCCTCAAGCTCTTGAATTTGCAGCTTCCTTTGGATTCCAGCTTGGGCCAAATCCATTTCGCATTTCTTTATAGCCCAATAAGCCCGATGCTCAACTTCCATTGGGAGATGACATGCTTTCCCAAAAACAATCCTAAATGGGGACATACCAATGGGTGTCTTGTATACTATCCTATAAGCCCACAATGCATCATCCAAGCGCTTGCTCCAATCCTTCCTATTTGGCTGCACGGTTTTTTCTAATATTTGTTTCAGCTCATGATTTGAAACCTCAACCTGGCCATTTTTTTGGGGGTGGTATGGTGTTGATTTTTTGTGTGTCACCCCATACTTTCGAAGTAGGGAAGTAAAATTCCTATTGAAAAAGTGTGTCCCTTGGTCACTGATGATGGCCTTTGGTACTCCAAACCTACAAAAAATCTGTGCTTTGACAAAGTCCACAACAACATGAGAATCGTCAGTCCTGGTGGCCTTGGCCTCCACCCATTTACTCACATAATCAACAACAACCAAAATATAAAAAAATCCAAATGAACTAGGAAAAGGACCCATAAAATAAATTCCCCATACATCAAAAATCTCACATAATATTATGGGTTGTTGGGGCATCTCATGTCTCCTAGAAATGTTCTCAATGTGTTGGAAATGAGAGCATGACTTAAAAAACACATTGGCATCATGGAATAAGCTAGGCCAATATAATCCAGAGTCCAAAACCTTCCTAGCTATCTGTTGGGGTCCAAAGTGTCCCCCATAGGCAAGTGTATGACAGAAATGAAAAACAGACTCAAATTCATGATTGGGAACACACCTCCTAATGACTTGGTCACTACACATGCGCCATAGGTAAGGATCATCCCACACATAATACCTAGAATCCCTTTTTAATTTTTGGACTTGATGATTCTTCAAATTTTCTTGGATTTTAGAGGAAACAATGTAATTAACTAAATCAGTATACCAAGGATGCGTACCTGAGATGGTATAGAGATGCTCATTGGGGAAAGTGTCCTGAAGTGGTACCTGGTCCAAGGTGTCATCCTCTAGTGTATGAGTAATCCTACTCATGTGGTCTACCACCAAATTCTCTGATCCCTTCTTGTCCTTTATCTCAATATAAAATTCTTGAAGAAGGAGCATCCAACGGATAAGTCGTGGATTTGTATCTGGCTTCTTTTGGAGGTACCTCAAAGATGTATGGTCAGAAAAAACAACTACTTTAGAGCCCAATAAATATGAACGGAATTTATCTAAAGCAAATATAACAGCAAGAAACTTCTTTTCGGTGGTGGTGTAATTTGATTGGGATGAATCCAGTGTCCTCGATGCATAGGCGATCACATGTGAACGTCCCTCCACCCTCTGAGATAAGACCGCTCCAACCGCGAAGTTGGAGGCATCACACATAAGCTCAAAAGGAATCTCCCACCGTGGGGGCTGTATGATAGGTGGAGTGGTCAGACGTTGTTTTAGCTCATCGAATGAATTCCTGCAAGAAATATCAAACACAAAATCAGAATCCTTTTGAATTAATCTTGACATAGGAAGAGCAATCTTACTAAAATCTTTGATGAAGCGCCGATAAAATCCTGCATGACCTAGGAAAGATATAACATCACGCACACATGAAGGATATGGTAAGGATGAAATAATATCTACCTTTGATCTATCAACTTCTATCCCATGTTTTGACACTACATTCCCTAAGACAATGCCATGATCTACCATGAAATGACACTTTTCAAAGTTTAGGACCAGATTCTTCTCAATACAACGATTCAATACCTTTCCCAAACTATTTAGACATTCATCAAATTAGGATCCATACAATGTAAAATCATCCATAAATACCTCCATGAAAGTCTCAATAAAATTAGAACAAATACTCACCATGCATCCCTAGAAGGTACCTGGGGCATTGCAAAGTCCAAATGGCATAATTCGGTAAGAAAAGGTACCGAATGGACAGTTGAATATCGTCTTCTCCTGGTCCTCCGGAGCTATAGGAACCTGAAAATATCCAGAAAATCCATCCAAGAAACAATAGTGTGTCTTCCCAGCTAGTCTCTCAAGCATCTGATCAATAAATGGGAGGGGGAAATGGTCTTTGTGAGTGGAATGATTTAGTTTCCTATAATCAATACACACACGCCAACTGTTTTGCACCCTCATTGGAACTAACTCATCTTTCTCATTTTTAACAATAGTAACACCGCCCTTCTTAGGCACAACCAGAATTGGACTTACCCATTGAGAATCTAAAATGGGAAAGATTATACCTGCCTCGAGCAATTTCTCAACTTCTTTTTTAACAACTTTCAGGAGGGTGGGATTGAGTATCCTTTGTGGCTGTCTCACCGGTTTAGCCCCATCCTCTAAGAGAATCCTATGCATGCAAATGGAGGGGCTAATACCTGATATGTCAGCCATGGTCCACCCAATCGCCCTGATGTTCTCCCTCAAAATATTCAAAATCTTTTCTTCATGTTCAAAAGGGAGATTGTTAGCAATGATAACAGGTAATCTCTCACCACTCAACAAGTATGAGTATTTAAAATTTTGTGGCAATGGCTTGAGTTCTAATGAAGGAGGGTGCAGTATGGATGGAGACATTGAAGGAACTGAAATATGTGCACAAAGAGCATCAGTATCATAATACACATCATCAAAATCAGAGAATAAAGCATCAAATCCATCAGCATACTCTATAGCCATGTCATAATCAGAGTTCACATGATCAAGATCAGAATATGATTCCATTTCAAAATCAAATCTTAGAGAGTCTTGTTCCTTAGAAACGGGTGTGGAAGTTCTCTTAGACATTAAACCAGAACCAATACTCATAATCTCTCTAAGCATAGGACAATCAAAATCCATGGAGTTTTCACTTGGTGGTTCAAAATGGGAGATAACAAATGAAGAATGATCCTATGAGGGGTACTTCATGGAATCCATAACATTAAATATCACAACTTCATCCCCAAATTCCATGGAAAGTGTACCCTCATTGACATTTATGATAGTTTTTGCAGTTTTGAGGAAGGGACTACCTAATATAATGGGGGAATGAGAACTTACCTGATCATCCTCCATGTTAAGCACATAGAAGTCTGCTGGAAAGATCATGTCTCTTACCCGGACAAGTACATCCTCAAGGACTCCTGCTGGATATGTTGTAGCTCTATTCGCCAATTACACCACTACTCTTGTTGGCTTCAACTCACCAACCTGTAAGGAAGAGAATACAGAGTGAGGCATCACATTTATTGAAGCTCCTAAATCACAAAGAGCATCAGAGAAGTGCAACTCCCCTATGGTACATGGGATGGTGAATGTCCCGGGATCCTTGCACTTTGTTTGCATTGCTAGAGTTGGTGTAATGAGTGGTGAGACATTCCTTCCAAGTTTGATCCTCTCATTTCCCTTGATCCCTCTTCGATTGGTGCAGAGTTCTTTTAAGAATTTGGAATACCTTGGGATTTTCTTAATGGCTTAAAGTAGATGAATGTTGATCTCCACACACTTGAATGTATCCAAAACCTCCTTTTGCATTGCTTATTCATCCATCTTCTTAGTTTGAACAACCCTGTTTGGAAAAGGAAGGGGTTTAAGAGGAAGATCATCAATCTTTTTCTTACCTTTATCTTTCTCCTTGGATTGCTCATCAGTTGGTATAGAATGCGGCTTCTCTGGAGTAGAGGTGAATCCCAGTGGAATGGTAGGTCCATATATATCATTCATTTTCTTCCCACTTCTCAATGTGATGGAACTAACATTCCCCTTTGGATTTGGAGTGGGTTGGGAAGGTAGATTTCCGGAATTCTTACTTATAAGTTCATGGAGGGTGGTGGTAATCTGGCTCATTTGAGTCTTCAACTCCCTCAGCTCTGAACCTTGACTCTTTAGGTCGTTCTGTTGATTAAGAACAATTTTCTTCAAAATATCATCAGTGTTAGAATATACCTTAGGTGGGGGATTCCCTTGTTGCTGGCTTGCTGATGCTTGGGCTTCAAATCTCCTTTGGGGTTGTTGGAAACCCTACTGTTAAGGCAGAGGCTACTGGAAGTTTTGTTGAAAGGGTAGCCTTAGTTGTTGTCCAGAGTCATACCTCATGTCTGGTTGATCTTTCCACCCTTGGTTGTATATTGGAGCAAATGAATCAAACTTATTTTGGGGATATAGTTGTTGTTGTTGCTGAAATGGTCTCCCTGGGAATACTACTGCACAATCCTCTGTCTCTTGTAGTTGTGGGAAACAGTCAGCTGGGTGGCTTGTCTCAGTGCAAATTCCACAAGGCCTTGAAGGATGGGGTAGAGATGTCTTTTGTGCCAAATCAATTTGCCTTACCATAGTTTTCAATTCTTCTAACTTGGTATCAATCAAGTGACTCTCAAGAGAAGAAGGACTTACCTGATGTACTCCACTGATATGTGGTGTACTTCGATCACCAAATTGTTGGGAGTTTTGGGCCATCTTGTCGATTAATGCACATGCGGATGCTGGTGTCTTGTCCACCAATGCTCCTCCAGCTACAGCATCCACCATGCTTCTCTCCATAGGTGTGAGTCCTTTATAAAAGTATTGAATGAGTAATTGCTCACTGATTTGGTGATGTGGGCAGCTTGCACACAACTTCTTGAATCACTCCCAATACTCATACATTGACTCCCCTTGATCTTGCTTGATCCCCGATATCTCCTTTTGAATGGATGTGGTCCTTGATGCTGGAAAAAATCTTTGCAAGAAAATACGTTTCAAATCGTTCTAACAAGTTACATCCTAGGGTTGTAAATAATACATCCAATCTTTCGCAGCTCCATCAAGTGAGAATGGGAATTCTATTAATTTGATTTGATATTCAGAAACATTTCTTGGTTTTAAATTTGAGCAAACCACATTAAATTCTTTAAGGTGTTTGTTGGGATCCTCACCAGATAAGCCATGAAACTTTGGAAGAAGGTGAATTAATCTAGATTTTAACTCAAAGTCTAATTCAAGATTCGTGTATGCAATACAATTCGGTTGATAGTTAATATCCAGTGCAGCCAATTCTCGAATGGTTCTATTAAGTTCATTTCCATTATTTCCAGACATTGGTTCTTCTTTTATGTTTGAATTTGAATAGCTTCCAATTTCAATGTTTCCAGAAGAGAGGAATTCACCAACTGGTTGAATATTGAAACTTCCCGTAGACTGAGAGTGTCTGATTCATGCCCTAAGGCTGCGTTCAATCTCAGGGTCAAGATCTAAGAGATCTTCGAGATTAGTTCATGTCATCAATCAATGAAATATGAAAAGAAGGAAAGTGTAACATAGTAAAATAAAAATGAGAAGTTGAGTTGATGGTCCAAAAAAGAAAAGACGAGGATGAAAAAAAATGAAAACTTGAGAAAGGGGAAAGATGAAAGAGAGAGGTGAAGAAAATAATAAAATGAAAAATAAAATAAATACCTCTAAATGGTTGAATAAATTAATTGCCTCCCTAGAAATGGCGCCAATTTGAAAGAGCACTGTCGTGGGCACCCTCAAATGATTAATGTGAGTTTGGGGTACTTAGGTGCAGCAGAGTGGCTGACCAAGGTCGTCTCTCAAAGGAGGAAGTGAATTTAACAACTTATTAAAGGTATTGTAAAAAAAATAGAATAGAATAAAAACACTAATTTAAAGGATTGGGGTTTGTTATAGTTTATGAATCTAGAAGAAGTTTGCTGGAAGAAGATTGTATATTTTTTTTTTAGTTTTGAAATGAAGTTCGATTAAAATGACACAACAAAAAGATGTTTTTTTTAGAAAATATTTTAAAAGGCGTAATCGATCTAACACTACCTCTTCATTCACTTATTAATCATTATCATTTAAATCAATATCCACTTAATTATGATCCCCTAATTTGTTATCCCTCAAACCCTACGAGAGTTAACTTAACCACAAAGATGAAATTACTTAAACCCTAGGCTAGCTTCAGAACACGCAATCACAGCACCCTGCTTTGATTGTTGTTCTAAGGATAGCTTATGGTCAGTGGTTAATTAGAGCACATATCCATTCTGGAAATGAGGATGAATTGTGTTTAGGGATTATATTTGAACTCTACAAATTTATCCCGTGTGGTCTTGTATTACCGATTAATAATACGCTCTCACAATTTACACAAAATCCCGACCTCATGTGTTTTTGTGTTAATTGTTCAATTGCTTGCTTAGTTTCTTGTAATTTAAAAACACAATTCATGGATCACATTATGTGAATTAAAGTATCTCATTGATTCAAAATAATTAAATGAATAAGGTAGAAGATAGATCAATTACTAAAAGACTACTCTTCCATGGGTGGTGTAATCATCGTAGAAGCGTTTTGCATGTGAAAAGGTTTATAATGGGTATAACCCAATAACGCTTCTTCTCAAAAATTAAATCCCAAAGAGGAAGATTAAGAGAAGAATAAATTTAAACAAAACAGAATAAAAGATAAGAAATAAAATAAGAACAAATAAGTTTATTACACAAACAAAATCATTACAACATGAAGGAGAAGAAGAAGGCTTCGTCGAAGGGATCCTTGCTTCAAGAGATACACTTATTGAAATGGTTGTAGAATTGGAGTGGATCCACTTCTCCTATACCCTCAACTTCCTAAATCACATCTCGACCCCACCAAATGAGAAAAACACCAATTTATAGAGTGGTGGGGAGGCTAGGTTCTAAGTGGTTTCAAGTGTGAATGGGGAATCTCAGCCAAATATTTTATTCCAACATTCACCGCCCATTTAACCACGAAAAGAATAAATTGGCCGACATTTAAGAAGGATCAAATGTGAGGATATGGTTCCTCTATCTCCTCTCCAAATTTGGACTCAATCTAGGCCTAGAAGAAGGAGTTATGGCCGAAATACAGAAGATTCTCCATTCTGGCGAGTCCAGCCCAACTTTGACTTCATGGCCCATTTTCAACAACCAAATGCACTTTTTAGCTCTAGTGTCCTAAATAAAAGTTGTATATAATTAAAGTAGTAACACTGTTACAAAATTTAAATTTCAAATAATAAAAAAAATATATTTATATTCGAAATACTACAGTGAACTATAAAGGGTAAAACTAGAATTTTCATCAAATATTCAAATGAATGATCTAATCCCAAATACTTTATAATTAAACATATTTAACACAATTTGAGGAAATTATATCATTTATTATCAATAAAATATTCAATAAAATAGTGTTTTATCACATATATGGTTGGCATAATTTTATTTTCATTAGATATGACCCTATATATGGGGAATTCACTATTAGTTTAGTTATTATAGTTCACCTTTTGAAGACTTCGTGAATCAACAAGAGACAACTAATGTGTACAGATCAATCACCTCTGAATGCAGAGGGCCTATATTGATACATGATTATGTGTATTCCAAATAAATAGAGAAATTTTTTTATAGTATTTTTTTATAGTTTTAAATGGAAAATTGATTATGGATTGATAAACACTATTTTTACATCTTAGAACTATTATATATAAAATTTTCCTTGAAGCTTTATCCTAATTTAATGAGTTGAGAATTCATTGGGGAAATCCTGTAGAGTTTAGGCTCACCCCACACTTGGGAACTATTGTGTGTCGGTAGATATAATCTATCAATGAAAAGGTAAATTCAAGGTATATTAGTTTTTTAGGGATGCTTCTTGATACCATGGGATTGGCATGTGGAGTCAGAGATTAGATCAGGTTGGGTGATTCAGGTTGAAGCCATTTTTAGAGTTTTCTATTTTCTATTCTTATGGTTCTATTTTTGTATGCATTTTGTTTTCCACTTGTAATATAATATGGTTTTATTGGTTTTTTTATGTTTTTTAAGTTCATTTTGTACCCATTCATCACATAGTGTTCTGATTGATTATTGTTTATATAGTTTGTATTTTTATTATTTAAAGGGAAAATCATCCCCAAAATGTTCTTGATGCCCTTGTAATTTATTTCTTTCCTTTGGTGTCTTGGGATTGTTACTAAAGTATTAGTATCACACTGATCACATCTTAAGCCAATGAGTATGGGTTTTATTTTTCAAATGGTGTAATATTTTTTGGTTTTAGGTATAGGAAATGATATCAGAATCGGTTTTTCCATTTATTTTTTGGGACATATAGTGTCTTTTTTTGTCATATTTTTCAAAATGATATCAGTATATATCTTGGGATGATATTAAGGATATATGATTGTTATAAAATGAAATTTAAAGTATAACAATGCATATCTAACCACTTTTTACTGAGTATCAAGTTACCAAGTTATTTGGGTAAATGAGTATTTTAAGAAACTTCTATGTAAGTTTTCACCTCATCATTATAGGTTTAGTCAATGATAGTTAAATGAAATGTATTGATAGTAAGACTTCACAATAAGAAAAAACCATTCCGAGTTTTATGGTTTATGTAATGAAGAAAAGGTGTTACTTTTGGGGAAAAAATGAAACAACCAGATTTTGAGAATCATGTCTATAGTATTTTCAAAAGTGGTTAAAATGTGGAAAATTATTTATATCATGTAAATATATTTTGTGCTATTTTTTTATGTGGTATATTAGAATTGATAATAATTAAATTACTAATTATTGAGACTAAAAGATGTCTTTTGGGTTATAGCTAACAAAATTATGTAGGCATCGTAGGAATCGTCCTGAAGAGGATGTTGAAAATGTGATGAAACCTAATCCACTAGTGAACAAATAGCTAGTTTAAGCATTTTCTAGGCCACAGTTCATGTAAATTAGTACTTGGAATGATGAACTTCGATAAGTGGACCATTTGGTTCAGTTCTAAAAGAAGAATTCACCCATATTTCAGGGATATTTTGAGATGGAAAATGAATAAATCTGGTTGAATTGGATGAATTGAGTCTTCTATTTACTTGGGACACTGACATAGTTTAAAGTAATGTTTACAATATATTTGGTGGATTTTTTGGAACACCAATGGTGGGAATTATAATTTTAAGCTAAATTGGGCTAAGGATTGACATTGGAAGATTTTGAGGCATTCTTTAACCATAAATTCTATCCTTACACCTTTAATATTATTATAATAATGGATTTATTCAGTTTTAAGAAAGATAATCTCTTGATGACTGATTATGAAACTAATTTTATTAATTTTTTTACAATTTTGCCTAAATGTTTCCATAAGTGAATCATTGAAAAACCCCATTTTTTGATTCAATAATATGACCATATGTTTTCTCAAATATGGTAATTCTTTTAATAACATATTACAAAGAGATAGTCAATAGAGTGACGGTGAAAGAAAAATTTATCTTGGGAAATATAGATATGAGGAGTCTGTTTATCTCTATGGGAATAGGTGGGAACAATAATGCTTGGAATAAGTAAAAGAGGTGAACTTATATCTAGAGTGGTGGGGCACCTTATAATTAGATAAAGGGATTTTTAAACATTTATCCTCAACCAAAAATTAAATAAGTATTTTTTTAATGTGGTTTTTTTAACCATATAATGTGAGATTGTACAGAACTTCCTTGTGCATGTCACAATTGAAATCATATGGGACATATTTAGTGTTATTATTGTATTGATCCAAGGTTGAGTTCTAAAGTAAAATCTCATAGTTCCCAAGAAATGTATGATTCAACATGGTGAGTATAGCTGAATAATTCTCATCATCAAAATATATTGAACCAAGTTGATTCTAATAATGCCATGACTCATAAACCAATGTAATCTAAACAGTGTAACTGAAAAAATTTGTAGTGTGTAATAAATTGTATTAGGATGAGAATGTGATCATGGATTGTCTATTTGGTCCTTCGATGGTGAGAGGTACAATTATTTTAAATCCAACCCATATTTAGAATTTTTTTGATATGGGTGAGTCCCACTCATTAAATCATTCTCTTGTGGTTGATCATATGGGTTTCCATGTTGAGATGATTCTTTCTGTTATGAAACATCATACTCATCTTATCCAAAGAGAATATTTAGCCTTTATTTGTAATGATTTTTCTTTAACTATCAAGATGTCAAAGATTATTTAGGATTTATCTGTGCTTGTGATGGATTTCTATCAATTGGTGTTAGGTATGGATTGTTTGACATCATTCAAGGGGAAAATTAAATATTATCTCAAAAAGGATTGTTTAACTACTATTAATGGAATAGAGAATCTATTTAGAGTATTTTTACATATAGAGGCTAATAGATATAGACTTTAGGAATTGGTCATTGGAACCATCTCTTATCTATTTAAATTACTTTCCATGTTTTTGGTGGATGATATTGGAAGTAGATATTTTACAACCATTATTCACTAGTATCTTGATGTTTTCCTCAAAAAAATATTCAAGGTTTCTAACAAAAAGAGAATTGGTGTTTACAACTAAACACCCATTAGTGACCAATCTGATATCACTTTCATCGTATAGGATGGAACTGATATAATTAATTGAATCAAATGTTTAGTTGGAGTAGTTTTAAAGTAAAAGGTGCATTTGTCTGAGTAAGTTTATATGGGAAATAATTTTTTAGTTTGTAAATAATGTGAATGAAAATCTTATACATTGTGTGGATTATCATAAGATTAACCAAATTGTGATGAATAATCAATATCATATTCTAAAAATTGATGATCTTATTGATCAATTTAGGGGAGAACAATGGTTCTATAAAATTGACTTACATTTGACATATCACCAATTGCAAGTTCAAAATGAAGATATTCCAAAGATATAATTCATAGGAAGATATGACCAATATTATTATGTGGTTATGCCTTTTTCTCGAAAAAATGCACCAAAAATATCTATGGAACTAATGAATAAAATCATTAAAAAGTATCTGTATTATTTTATGGTGTTGCTTTTTGAGGATATATTATTATGTTTTAAGGGAAAATATGATCATGAAAAACACCAGGATATAGTGTTTAGTTTCATGTGGTGGCATTATTTGTATGACATGTTATCAAAGTGTGATTTCAAGATACATGGGGTCGGGAATGCGCCCGTAAGGGGCTCTGAGCAGCGAGTTTTCCTCCCGTCGTCACCTTCCTCTCCCTGTGGAGAGACGGATTCATTTTCCCTATTTTTTCTCCTCCGTAGCTAGGTCAGGATTGGGCTCCTCCTCTAGGCCCCTGGATTCTGTGACGTTGTTGGATCTGGACCCATGAGCTTAAGACCGGGTTGCGACGAGGTTTCTAGAAGTTCCGGCATACGACACGAGCGGGTTGGTGGGTTTGTGGTCCTCGCGCTGTGGAGCCGGACCTGAGTCAAGATTTCTCGATTGTTTGGGGTTGCAGCTTCGATCTGGGGTGGATGTGTGTGATTTGGGGGTTTTCGGGGTCTTCTCCAGCGGGGCTGAAGGTGGCGACGGGCTCTGATTCATTTTCGATTTTTTTGTATTGTGTTTTTGTGGTTGGGTCTGGTGGTTTTTCTGCCGAGGGTTTCTACCTCGCTTTTAACAGTGACGAGAGTTTCTGCCTCGTTGTATTCGGTGAAGGGTTCCACCGGCGGTGATGGACGATTTTTGGTGAAGCTTACCAGGGACGACCACTATGGTTGCCAGTGATTATTTTTTTGTCCTGAATGGTGTTGATCCGTCGTTTTCGACGGCGTCGATGGAGGCAGATGGCCGGAATCTCTCGTCGGCATCAAGGATGGAGGTGGTTGGTTTTTCGTCGACTCTCTTCTCGAGGTGGCGTGCGGCTCGAGGTGACGCAAATCGAGGTGGCATACATCTCGAGGAGGCGCGTGGTTCGATTTATGTTTGATTTTGAATTTGTTTTGCTGTTTTTTGTTTCCCACTTATGCTGGTTTGAAATTGGAATGTTGTGAGGTTTCCGTTTTTCCTCAAACTGGGCTGCAAGGGAACCGGATACCCTCAAACCGGCCATTATAAAATCAAAAAAAAATGATTTGCAGGTGATTTCAAGATACATGGGATGTGTTACATCGGTCATTTCATTTTTTTAATAATGAATTTCTATAGATCATGAATAGATTAAAGATGTTATCTCTTGGAAACCACTTAAGAATGTCTTTGAGATATGTATTTTCCTTATCTTATCGGGATACTGGAAAAAAAATTAAATGATTTTTCACATTTTTCATCATTGATGACATCTTTGACAATGAAATGATTTCCATTATAATGTAATAAGGAATTACATAAATCCTTTAAGGAACATATGGTTTCACTTAAATCATCTCCACTACCCACATTTATAGAATTTATATATTTTTGTGTAGTCTATTATGATTCACTATGATCTATGTTGGGTTGTGTTCTCATGTTGGGAGATTATGTGTTTCTAATGGTTCATAATAGTTACAATGGAATGAGAAGAACTACCCAACATAAGATTTGGAATTGGATGATGTGGTCTATTCTTTAAATAATTCATGCCATTTATTATTTCATGATACATTCAAATTTTTTATGGATTATAAGTGTTTAAAACACATTTTACAACAAATATGTTGGTATTTAAGGTATCATGGTTGGATAGAGTTTATAAATATTTTTAGCATTGACTTGATGTCTATACCGGGTAAAGAGAACTATGTGGCAGAGACATTAACCAGGAAGTCATTTTCTTAGTTGGTTAAAGAGCCATCAGACCAGTGGAAACAAATGTCGATCATGGAAGATATGCATCTAGATTACTTTAACATGGTGACATGTTAATTTCATTAGGGTTTCTATTAATTCTAATTTGGTCGAGAATGTTAAAAATTCAAATACATATAATCATAAATGTCATGAACCTCATTTTAAAAGACGATGTAAGGGATGAAAAAATGTTGTGACCTACCTTTTTCAAGATGAAAAAAAAGATAATGACCCCCAAGTCCTACCTCTAATAGGCCCCAGGGTGGCGACCAGCACCAAGGGTATATAATGTCACAAACATGGAAGGAATTTCCCTTTTAATAATAACCATGATTAAGAGATAAGATGTATCAACCTAAAAACAACTCCAAGATATATATATATATATATATATATATATATAAGAATCCAAAATCCACCCAACATGCATGTTTAAAGTAAAATTTCTAGAAATATAAATAAAAATCCAAAGTAAATACCGAAATAAAATTAAGCAGTGACATAGTAACTGACCCCAATTCCTGAGCTAGTAAAGTCTAGCATGGTCCAGGTAATCTTCCTAGAAACCTGAAAATTGTATTATATACGTAGGGTGAGAATTCAAGTATACTCAATAGTAAAATCCAAAGTCACTCATGCACAAGTGGGAGAAGAATACTAATTCCCTTGTGAAAAAACAACATAAACTCAAAAGAACCTAACAATTTATACTATCCAACCCAACCTCACCAAAGTAAGCTTACCAAATAATGCAATTCAAGCAAAGTAAAGTATCAAACACAATGATATTTTGGTACCCCGCACCACTTCCCACTGGTTAACTACTCATACTTAATGGCGAATATCATAAATCTTCCATGGTCATCTACAAGACCAGTTATCACATCCTGCTCACACACACTTAGGCCACATACCACATCCCACCCGCAAACACCTGGGCCACAACCACATCACATCCCGAAGACACCTGGGAAAGCACACCTCACCCACATACACCTACACCTCACAACCACACCACAACCTTCCCGAAGAGTCTTTCGCTACTAATGCCTAGAATATGGATCATAGAGGATCCAATAACCATCCATCCCTCCTCCCACAAGGATGTTGGGAATGATACCCTCCCCTATGAAATGGGGGTGTTCAGCATGTAGTGATTAATGTGGGTGGGGTGCACATAAAAATCACAAGAAACTACAGGTATATATATAGGTACCAAACACTCATCCCAACCTATGGGTTTTCAAAACAAACAACCATCCCACACAAAATTTCCCTTACTACTAACCCTATATGCACATATAACCATGAACGATGGTAACTTATTCAATAATAAATGTAAACTTCCTAACATTTAAACATTTTTGATGCTATGAGGAATTTACCAGTTATTCCATCCCTACCCAAGCAACTACCAAACATAGAACACCACAAGTAACATTATAACCCCAAAAAACTTCACAAAAGTCTCTCGGAACTCTGGGAGAAACTCCCACACAAGGTAACACCATCCTTATTCAAAATTATCCCTTCTAAACCATCCTCAGGATCCCTGCAGCATGAAAAGTACCACATCAAAGTCAACCTGCTTGTAGTCCCACTGCACATTCCCCTTTCTTGAAAACCCCCACCATAATTCTTAAAATTCAAGCCACCATTTCTTTTCTCGTAACAAGAAAACCACCATCACACCTCATCAAAACTACACTCAGAAGCCCCGCTACATAACAACCCCACACTTAGTATCATAAACATATAACAACAAAAAACTATAGCCCCACTACCCAACCACTACCCAGATGTAGTCCCACTTCATAACAAGTTCATCTATTTCATAATCAACCAATCTCTCAACCCAATATTTTTTTGCACCACCCATACCACCCCATACTCACAACCACACAAAACCACATGGCTAGTATGAGACACATGGTTTACAAAACCATACACATCACACATTCACACAAAACAGCAAGGTGTATTCCAATTTAGAAACCCTCATTATTTAATTCCACTTTGATACTTTAAGGGTGATCAAATAACAATTTTAATCCTAGGTCATCCATATATTTAACAGGATGTACATGGTTAATAAATCTCATATTTTTTGTCTTTCGATAATAAAAACAACAATGAATATTCACAAGTCATACATGTGCACAAATAAAGTTCACCAATAGACATGATTTTCAAAATTCATACATCCCTTTCAAAAAATGACATGGATAAAGGATAACATATAAAAAAAGTAATCATCATCATCGTCTTCCCACCCCCTCATTTATTACATCTTATTATCTTCATTAAATTTGGGTCCAACTATATTCATAGAGGATATGATTACACCCACCCCACATGATACAAAAATAAAAGAGAGATGAATGGATCTCTACTTGGAACAACATACAGCCAAAATTCTTCATTGCTCTAAAAATAGGGGTGCACGAGTAGTAGGAAAGACTCTAAGGAAAATTGGATCGATGGATGTAGTACAGATGTGATTCCTCTGGGAAGAGCAGTTCTGGTCAAACGAATAGAAAACGGAAACACACTGGGAAGATAAGACCTTGGCTTAGAAGTTCCATGTCCTATATCAATGAAAGAATGGTTTCAAAAGTCATTAAAAGAACTATCACAATAAATACTATGTTATTTGACTATTTTAATGTTCTAGGATCATTAGGATATTAAGGAAAAAATTAATATCCTTTCAAACTCCTTTATAAATTCTCAAATAAGGATTTAAACTCAATTTATGTCAAATAAAATGTAAGAGGGGCGAAACTGGAAAAAACTGGAAATGAATCACCAATGGGTGAGTCACCAACACAAGTCATTGACTGCGAGTCCCCGAAACCTAACTTACTGATGGATGAGACATCGACGCATCTCAATGATAGTGAGTCACTGACGCGACTCACCGATGCCTGACTCATCAACGCTCGACCTATTGATTCCTCAACCTACCAACGCCTCGACCTACTAATGCCTCGGCCTATAGACGCCTCAACATACTGATGCCTCAACATACTGACACCCAAACTACCAATTTTTCAACCTACCGATGTCTCAACCTACCTATGCCTTGATCTACTGAAACCTGACCTACCGACACCTTGATTCACTAATTCTTTAACCTAGTGATGCCCTGAGTTACTGACACATCCAACCATTAGAAAAACTGTAATTTTGGAAAACTATTGAAATGAGTTACTATTGCCTCTCTGAACACCCCAGACACAGGATTTTGACATTGTAATGGATTGGGGAGGTTTGGGCCATTAAATCAGATACCACTTAATCTATTCTCACCCTATAGAATACAAAACCAAACCAATAAGAAAGCGAGGTTCGAACAACCACCCCATAAGATACCTCTCAATGATAAACCATCTTGTGTTGTTCAAAAGATGGAGTGAAACCTCAACATACAAGAACACCTCCTCCCACATCTTCTAACCCAAACATACACAAGATACCCCACGCAAGAATCAACTGTTCCAAAACATGAATTAGAGAATTCCTTCCTCTATATCAAGATATTATCTTCTCTAGGAAGCATTGACTCACCTACACGGGTTTAATAACATCTCAATTAATGAGTCTTGATTAGGAATCTAGTCTCTCACTTTTCACATGTTAGGACATAATCACACTAAGGAACAAAGAAAAAACCTATATTTTCAAAAACAAGGTTCAAGCTTTAAATCACAAATCAAAATACACAAGAAAAACTCAAAAGAACTCCGGGTACTAGTGACGCATCTGTGTCTCCCTTTCCAATGAAATCTCCTCCATGCCACCATGTCTCCAAAATACACAAACCAAAAGGATGGTCCTTCCATTAAGAACCTTCTCTTGGTGGTCCTAGATCTCCATTGGTTTCTCTACTAACGTTGTGTCATCCTTGATATTCAACTCTCCCTAGTCAATGAAATGGGATTCATTGAGAAGATATCAAAAAATCTGGGAGGCATGAAAGAAATTGTAGATCCTCTCTAACAATAGTGGTAATGCCAACTAGTATTCCACCTCACAACTCACCCCAACACCTTGAAGGTTCTGATGAACCTGGGAGAAAAATTGCTCCCTCTACCAAACCCCCACTTCCCTCTTTGAGGGTAAACCTTTAAGAACACAAGGTCCCCAACCTCAAACTCCAAGGTCCTCCTCCTAAGATTGGCATATGACTTCTATCGGTCATGTGTTTCCTTCATCCTCTCACAGAGAAGCTTCACCTTCTCTATCGTACTCTGCACCATGTTCGGACCAAGGATAGCTACCTCCCCAACTTTTGTCCAGCACAAAGGTGAATGGAACAATCTTCCATATAATGCTTCAAACGGATCCATTCCAATATATGAGTGATGGATATTATTGTAAGTGAACTCTTACAAGGTCAATTGTCATACCCAAGACCCACCAAATTCCAAGATGCATTCTCGTAGAATGTCCTCCAATGTCTACATTATCCTCTCTATCTACCCATATGTATGAGGGTGGAAAGTAGTGATGAGGCGTAAATAGGTGCCAAAATCATGTTGCAATACCATCCAGACTCATGTGGTAAAACACGCATCCTGATCTGAGACAATGGATCTTGGAACCCCATGAAGCATCACCACCTAATCCACATACATCTTCACCAAGGCATCCACTGACCTTGACTCCATGATGGCTAAGAAGTGAGCCTATTTTTTCATATGTTCCACCACTACCTATATTTCATCATAGCCTCCCTGATCCCTAGGTCAACCCATGAAAATATCCATTGAGATTTCATCCCACTTATACTCAGGTAAATCTAAGGGATACAACAAACCACTAGGAACATGGTGCTCAACCTTCACCTATTGGAACACTAAGAACTTTTCCAAAAACTCTGTCATATCCCACTTCATCTTGGGCCACCAAAACTACTCCTTTAAGCCACAGTACATCTTGGAAACTCTGAGTGGTACTGCAAAGGGTGAGCTATGAAACTCATAGATAACTCCCTCACACATTTCCATTGGAAAAAATAGCTTCCCATGGAACAACATCTGATTCTGACCATCCTCCGACCTTCCCTCCTGAGCATCACCCTTGTTAATGCAATCACACATCACCTTCACCTCTGAGTCTCCCCACTAATATTCCTCCACATGTTGCCTCAAAGATGAATACACCATCATCTAAAACAGATATCTTCTACCTCTGTCCATTCCTGTATATAAGTGAAAGACAACCAAATCCACTATCTCCCTCCAGACATCCGCATATTTCCAAACAACTTCATTTTGTGACTTCCTTCTCAAATCATCAACCACAAAATTTCCCTTCACTTAGGTGTAAGAGATATCAAATTCATAATTCTGGAGAAACTTTGCCTACATCTAATGTCACAAGTTCAGATATCATTGGGAAAATATGTACCTCAAGATCTAATGATCTGTAAAGACCACAAAGTGCTCTATAATATGGTAATGTTTCCATAGATTTAATTCCAACATGACCACCGCCAGCTCCAAATCATAGGTGGCATAGTTACATACATGGGGATGTAACTGCCTAGATATACAAGGGATCACTCTCTATTTTTGTATCATCACACACCCCAATCCTATATGGGAATCATTTCAAAACACCTTGAATATCACCCTTCCTCTAGAAACCAGAGCACTGACCAACTTCCCCTTCATATAGAGATATGATACCTAATACTTCTCACTCCATACAAAGGCCTGGTCCTTTTTTGTTAGAGTCATAAACAGATATTTAAATCGAGAGAAATCAGGTAAAAACTTCTAGTAATATCTTACTATACTAATAAAACTGTGAACCTCTACAACATTCTTGGGGGATACCCAAGAAACAACCACTTAAACCTTCTATGGATCCACTGCTACACCCTACTGAGACACCACATGTCTAGGGAAGTAGACCTCCTGTGTCCAAAACATACACTTGGACAACTTCCCAGAGAGCTAGTGACATCGAACAACCTCCAAGAGAATTTTGTGATGCTTGGTATGCTCCTTCTTTAACTTCAAGTAGATCAGGATGTCATCGATGAACATGAAAATGAACTAGTCCAGGAACTCACAAAAGATGGGGTTCATAAGCCCCATGAACAAGGATGGTGCATTCATAACACCTAATAGAATAAATATGAACTCAAAGTTCCTATACCTTCACCTAAAATAAGTCTTAGG
Source organism: Viscum album (assembly GCA_963277665.1). Classification (NCBI taxonomy): domain Eukaryota; kingdom Viridiplantae; phylum Streptophyta; class Magnoliopsida; order Santalales; family Viscaceae; genus Viscum; species Viscum album. Next base: position 1,781,506,059 of record OY728145.1, read on the forward strand.
TTTGTCACAATCCTTCACTATTAACTGGTGATACCCAAAGCATAGGTTGATCTTATAAAACCAACATTATCCCCACAGCTGGTCGAAAAGATCATCTATCCTCAGGAAAGGGTAACAGTTCTTGATTGTTACTTGATTCAATCTCTGGAAGTCTATACATAGCCTTAAACCACCATCAACCTTCTTCTCAATTTAAACCAGAGTACCCCATGATGACACACTAGGCCACATAAACCCCTTCTTCATAAAATCATCAATTTGAATCCTTAGCTCTTATAGTTCAGAAGGTGACTTCTGATAAGGATCAATAAAAATCAAAGAATCACAAGGTTGCAACTCTATCCTTAACTCAATGTCACATCAAGGGGGTAGAGTCACAAAATCCTTAGGAAAAACATACAAGAATTAACCAACAACTCTAGGAACCCCTACTATCTATTCATATAGTAACTCCATTAACAGCTCGGCCAACAAGGAAAGAAGAGGCTCCACATGCTGGTTTCCCACCTAACAACCCCAATTACCAACGAAAGCAACACGCTGGACATCTACATATGAAAACATGACTCTTATCTGGAAGAAGTCAATAACCACCTATAAAGAGTACACCAAATAGATTACAATGATGACATCATATAGTTTCATTTGTAATAGAAACATATCCCCACAAGACTGATGTTGACCTATCATTAGTCTGCATCCTCAACACATATCAAACAAGCCGGTCTGGCCTCTGACTGGTGTACTCAACACTAGGGGCAGTGAAAGAGTCTATATGTCTATTCCTATAGCATGGGATAAACCAGGTGCAATGAAGGAGTATTAATCTCCCAAATCAAACAAGGAACAAGTAAGAGTGATAAACAAAATGATAATACCTCAAACGATCTCCAGCCCTTTTAAAAATAGTGCCTCTACAGAGTGCAACTGACTATGCCCAACTCCTCTACCCCTCTATATTTGACCACATCCTTCACCATTTCTGGGTCGATGTCCCTAAGGAATTCCCTATGGATGTCCTTCGCCTACTCTATATCTCCTCGTTGGAGTATGAGCCTGCTGTCCCTAGTGCTGAAATGTCCTAGATGACAATTACTACAAAGGAGATCACTAAACCTTCCCACCTCCACCATACTGGTCTGGAACTAGGAATTGTCTCTAATAGTGCCTATGGCCTCCAAAAGCGAAACACCTCGGTCCCAAGCCTTTGGAAAAATCTCAAGGAATGGAAAGTCGAAACTAAAACTACTAAGGTTGACTACCCACTGGCTGAAACCTCAAAAGCCCTGATGCTTGATACCTACTGCTAGAAGACTTTCCCTTAGTAGAACCATTTTGGCTCCCCTTCCATGGTAGACCTCCTAATTAGTGCATCATCTCAATCACATCCACATTCTTTTGGACCTCTAGGTATGTTGGAAAGGTGAAGAGAGTAATTGCATACTAGAGGGAAGGATGAACCGCCTCCTCTAAGAGTCTTTCTCAATACTTCTCATCCAAAAAGAGATCTAAAACCAAGAAAAGGAGATCCTTGAACTTGATCCCCAGTTCCCATACTGACATACTCCCATACTGGTGGGAGAATAACTTTTTTCTCTTCTTGGCCTTCATGGCCAAAAGAAAGGAATTCTTACCGAAACTCCTTCTTGAAATCGACCCACAAAATAGCATCCTCCCTTCTCTCCCAAAGGTACAACAACCACCACTAACGTGTAGCTTCCCTCATCCGACTAACTGCCTATGGAACCCAATACTCTATCAGATCCCGAATCAGGCTGAAGGTGATCCCAAGATTCTCAAGATAGATCTATATCTCTATGTCTGAGACACTGCCCTCATATTTTCCTAGAGTCTACCCCTAGAAATCATGAAGCATATTCTACCAATGATTGTTGTCCTCCTCTGGATCAACCCTCCCCTGATAAGTCGGATTGGACTATGGAGCCTCTACTTCCTGAGCCACATGTGGATGAATACTGAGTGCCATAGATGATAGGTAAAAAAATAACTCTTAATCTTGAGTAGTATGGAATTTATTTATGATTTATTTTAACTCATTGTTTATTTTAATTTCCCAAAAACACCAAAAAAAACAAGAACACAAGTAATCATGATGCATTTACCTTTCCTGAGGTCTCTACCCTAAAATTTGTGTAGCCTCCCTTGGTAGTTTGGTAAGATCAAATTCCTTTCTTCGAATCATGCGGGTCCCTAAAAACCTATGTCCTAGCTGATCTTCCCTGAACTATGTCATGCACCAAGATCACCTAACATTGTTTCCCTAACATCCCATGAAATCCTCATAGTTCCTAACTACAAACACCATCATATCTCTCGATCATCAGCCTCTGATACCATTTTTTCATGACCCTCCTTATTCAAGATGAGAAAAGGGATAGAAAAAATCAATTTCCTTACTTCTTCAAGATGAAAAAGATATTATGACCCCTAAGTCCCACATTCAATAGACCCTAGCGTGGCGACCAACACCAAGGATATATATTCTCACAAACATGGAAGGAATTTTACTTTTTATGGTAAAAAATATCAAGAGATAAGATTTATCAACCTTAAAAAAACTCCAATATATATATATAAAAGAATCCAAAATCCACCCACATGAATGTTTAAAGTAAAACTACTAAAAATACAATGAAAATTACAAAGTAAATACCAAAATAAAACTAATATATAGCACATTAACCATCCCCAATGCCTGAGCTAGTAACGTCCATCATTGTATGCGTAATCTCATAGGAAATATAAAACCAGTTTTATATATGTAGAGCGAGCATACAGTTATACTCAGTGGGGAAAGCCAAAGTCACTCATACATTAGTGGGAGAAGTATACTAATTCCACTATGAGAAAACAATAGAATCTCAAAAGAAACTGACAAGTTACAATATCCACGCCAACCTCACCAAGGCATGCTTACCAAATAAGACGAGTCAAGTAAAGTACTGTAGCAATCACATCGATATTTGGGTACCCTGAACCACTTCCCATTGGTTAAATACTCATCCCTAACAGTGAACATCCTAATGCTACCACATTATTCCACAATCCCCACTATCATAACCTTATCATACACACCTGGTCCATATACCACATCTGGTCCACAAACACATGGGCCGCAACCACATCACATCCTGGAGACACCTGGGAAAGAACACCTTGCCCATAGACACCTAGGCATAGCAACCACACCACAACCTGCCCAAACATTCTTGGGATATCAATGCCTAGAAGAGGGATAAAAGAAGACATAATAACCAACCATCCATCCTCCCACTGAGATATTGGGAAAGACACCCTCTCTCATGAAATGGTGGTGTTCGGTACATAGTTCTCAACATGGGTGCGGTGTGCATAGAAATTACAAGGAACTACAAGTATATATATGTGTGTATGTACCAAACACTCAGCCCAACCAATGGGTTTTCAAAAACAAACAATCATTCCACACCAAATTTCCCTTACTTACAACCCAATTTGCACGTATCACCACAGAATAACAGACGATTTCATAATGATAGAAGGAAACTTCCTAACATTTAATCACTTTGATGCTATCAAGAATTTACCATTTATTCTATCCTTACTCAGGAAACTACCAAACCTATCACACCATAAATAACATGATAACCCACACATACTTCAGAAAAGTTATTAGAAACACTGAGAGAAAGGACCGCATAATGTAACACCATCCTTCTTCAAAATTATCCCTCCTAAACCATCCTTGGTATGCCCACTGAAAAAAATAACCACATCTAGAAGAAAAAACAACCATTTTGCAGTACCACTACACACTCCCCTTTATTGAACACCACCCACAATTATTCTTCAAATTCATGTTTCCATGTCCTTCCTCTCAACAAGAAAACCTCTAATAATCCTCATCAAAACCACACTTGGTAGCCCCAATACATAACAACACCATACCCAGTAATATAAACATGGAACAAACCAAAATTATATCCCCACTACCCAACCACTACCCAGATACAGTCCCACTACATAATAAGTTAATTCATTCCACAATCAACCAATCTCTCAACCTCAAATTCCATTACACCACCGGTACCAACCCATACTCATAGCCACACTCCCAATCACATCACCAAACAGCCAACATGAAAAATAGGGTCGAAAGAACCATACATAACACACAGCCACACTAAACAGCAAGGCATATTCATATTTAGTAACCAATTTTCTTTAATTCTACTTTGATAATTCAGGGGTGATCATAGAACAAGTTTAATTATAGGGTATTCATAAATTTAATATGGTGTACATGGTTAATCAATTACATAATTTTATCCATTAGATAAGGAACCAACAAATAATTTTCACAACTTATACAGGTGCACAAATAGAGGCCACCAATGACCAGAATTTTTAGAAGGAATACAGCCCTTACAAAACCTAACATGGATCAAGGATAACCTATAAAACAAAGTGATCATCATCATTATCTTATCAGTCCATTATTTATTACTTCTTATTATCTTTTTGAAATTTGGTTCCAACCATATTCATAAGGGGACATGATTAAACCCACCCCATATGATACACTAATAAAAGAGATATGATGGGATCCCTAATTGGATCAATAGACAATCAAAAATTCCTCCTTATTCAAAAAATAAGGGGTGCCCAAGTAGTAGGAAAGACTCCAAGAAAAACTAGATCCATAGTTGTAGCACAGATGTGACTCCTACGAGAATAAAGGTTCTGGTTGCACGAAGATAAAATGGAAAATATGGGGTAGATAAGACCTTGTCTTAGAATATTCAGATCCTATATCAATGGAATAATGGTTTCAAAATTCCTTACAAGTCAGATCATGATCAATAATACACGGTTTTACTATTTCAATGTTTTGGGAGAATTAGGATATTATGGACAAAATTAATATCCTTTGAAATTCATTTAGAGATGCTCAAATAGGGCATTAAACTTGATTTATGTCAAATAAAATGTAAGAGGTGTGAAACTAGAAAAATTGGGAAAAACTGTGTAATGGCCTGGGTTTTGGGGGTCCATTACTTTGTGAGAATCTGATGTTGGGTGTTCAGGGTAATCTGGGAATCTCAGTGAGGTTTGACCCTAACAGTAGGCCTACCGGTAGCCTTAGCCTACCGGTAGCAGGCCTACCGGTAGCTCGGTATACCGGTAGCCGCAGCCTACCGGTAGCTCTGTCTATCGGTAGCTCAGTCTACCGGTAGCTGCAACTACCGGTAGCTCTGTCTACCGGTAGCTCGGTCTACCGGTAGCTACAGCTTACCAATAGCTCGGCTACCAGTAGTTGGAACCTACCGGTAGTGCGGCTACCGGTAGCTACAGCCTAACGATAGCTGGAGACTACTGGTAGCGTGACCACTGGTAGCTGGAGCCTACCGGTCGCTGTCAGCCACCGGTAGCTCTCAGCTACCGGTGGCTCTCGCCTACCCCCACGAGGTTTTTCCAGTAGCGCTCCTTTTTGCGCAAATTGGGTTTCAAACCCTATTTTGACCCATTTACGCTCATTTTAAATCCCAGTAACGCCCATAAATTTCATTTAATTAAATATTTAATGAATTAACCTGGCGTGTGCATCGGTTTAAACCTCCTGAACCTTTAATGATGTGACCACGTGGTCAACCCACGACCCTGCGCCTTACACAGTTTCGCGTTCTTATCTCAACTATCCCCATCCTTTATAAACAAAAAAAGGGTACTCCTAGGTTCTTTTCTCGATCAACCTGTGCTAGAAGTACCCTTCGATGAGCCGCTTTTCATTCAGATGAGTCGCATCGCTATCCGTGAAGTTTCGTGCCCGGCCTTAGCGTTGATTTTTGATCAAAAAGTAGAGAATTTATCCTCCATCTCTCCCTTTTGTGTATCATGTGGGGTGGGCATGCTTTTGATTATGTAGAATTGGATGAACCAAACATAAATAAAGATAATGATTATTTTCTATAAGGAACTAAGGGGGGGTTTGTGATTGATGATGCTGCTTTGTTTTATGATCTTCTTTTCTGAATTGTGCGGGCTTACGCCTACTGAAAATCATGTCCATTGGTGGTCTTTTCTCTGTGCACTAATGAACCCTTATCTCTGGTGATGTTTAAATGGATTGTATTTTTGAACCCTTGTTGTGTAAATGAATTTGGTTAATTACGTATATCTGGATAAATAAATTGAGGCACCAGGATCAATCTTTTTTGTGATAACCCTGGTTAAAGCACATGGAAATTGAAATCATGTATTGTGTTAAATCTTATAAATCTAAAAATACCGATAAGGGCCTGCTTTGTGTTGGTGGTGGTGATTTGGTTGTTTTTCCTTCACAGGCCGTTTGCTGGGTGATGTAGGTGGGGATGGGATCCCCTGTTGATATGGATTCAGTGGTTGTGATTTTTGTTAGACTGGGTGGTTACCTTGTTTATATCATGAATTGGGGTGGGATCCTCTGTTGTTGAGAAAACCTTTTTGCTCCTGGATGTTGGACATGGGGCTGTATCTTGGGGTTTTCTTTGGTTATTGTGGATTTATGAGAGAACCGGGTGTGGATGTTGTAGTTAATTCATGACTATTTTCTTTCCTGGACTTATGCTTATGCTTACTAGTTGCCAAAGTAGGTGCAGAAACTAGTTAAACATCATTACTGAACATGAAAACAAATGGGACAAATGGATTTTGCTGGGTGTGAGTTGTGACTCGGACTTGAGTGTTGTTTTTGTTCCTTAGTCTGGCTGAATAAAAACCTAAACTTAGGAGAGTGCTTTCTACCTATATATATACTTTTAGTTTTGTGTTTCTTATTTGCGCCCCACCCAAGTTGGGAACTTAGTTCCGAACACCCCCATTTCATGGGGGAGGGTGTTTTTCCCAACACTTATATTAATGGCTAGTTATTAGCTCCTTTCTGCTCCCTTTTCCGGATAGCCCAAGTATCTTCGGGAAGGCTGTGATGGCCTAAAGTCCATTATTAGCCCAAGAATATTTGGTCAGGGTTGCATGGTGGTTATCTGAGGTGTGTGCGGGCAGGTGGTTTCCCAAGCATCTTTGGGATGAGGCCCAGGTGTCTTCGGGCGTGGCGGTGGTTGTTCTGGACTAGGTGTTTGAAGGCATGGTTATGTGTGACATTCGAGGCCCAGGTGTCTACGGGTGGGATAGTGGTTGTGGCCCAGGTGTGTGCGGGCGGGGTTTGGCAGTGGGACTGTGGTGAGGTTGTGGACCAGGTGTGTGCGGGCGGGGTATGGCAGTGGGACTGTGGTGAGAATGGAGGGATTGGTTCGATGCATAGGATGTCTTCAATAACCAATGGGAAAGTGGCATGGGATACCCAAATATCTATGTGCTATTACTATACATTACTTGACTTGCGTTATTTGGGGAGGGTGCCTTGGTGAGGGTTGGGTGGATAGTTTACCTTGTTAGGTGTTTGGTTTACTCTTTTTCTCACTGGACTTTAGTACGTTCCCCCACTTGTGCATGAGAGTCTTTGGTTTTCCCTATTGAGTGTACTTGTATTCTCACCCTACGTATATAAAACGGCTTTCAGGTTTCTAGGAGGACTTCAGGGATCGCGCGGGACCATACTAGCTTGGACCTTTGGGGCAGTTGCAGTTGCTGTTTTTTTTCTTTCTTTGGTACTTTACCCTTGTAGTCACTTTTTACTTTGTGGATTTTACTTTTGTAACATGCATTAGGAATGGTTCTTGGCCTTAATTTTACTTTCTGCTTTTTGTGTTGTTGGGATTTACCATCTTATCTACTGATCCTATTAAAAAAATAAGGGAAATGCCTTCCATTTAGTGAGTGATTCTATACCCTTGGTGCTGGTCGCCACTCCAGGACCTATTGAAGGCGGGTTTCAGGGGTCATTATCTCTCCTTCAACTTGAATAAGGAAGGGCCTAGCAATCTGCTGACCCTTCCCTCCTTTTGGTGAAGGCGGGTTGTGACAAACTGGAAATGACTCACTGATGGGTGAGTCACCAACATGAGTCACCGAAAGTGAGTCACTGATTCCTGACTCACCAATGGATGAGCCACTGACGTTGATCCACTAATGTGTCTCACTAATAGTGAGTCACCAACGTTACTCACTAATAGTGAGTCACAAATGTGACTCGCTGATGCCTGACCTACCGATTCCTTGACCTACCAAAACCTCGACCTACTAATGCCTTGACCTATGGATGAGTTGACCTACTGAGGTCTGACTAACCAATTCCCTAACCTACAAAAACCCTGACCTACTAGTTCTCGGATTCACCGATGCCTCCTACTGTTGGAGAAACTATAATTTGGAAAACTCTTGAAATGAGCTATTGTTGCCTCCCAGAACACCCCAAACATTGGATTTTGACAATGTAATGGACTGGGGAGGTCGGGGCCATTATAATGAATGTGTTAGTATGAGTAAAAAACACAATGGTGGGGTGTAAATTTAGGTTTAAAAGCTAGATAAGAGTTTAGTATTGTGGTTTTGATATTTTATGGTCATACCTTTGGCTTATCAGGAACATCTTCTTAGTTCCCACCACCATTTGAGATGAGATACTCATAAGGGAATATAAAATATTTATAATTATTTTAAAGAATAGTTTTGTCAGGTTGGAATGAAAATAGATGTATAAGAGTATATCTTGACATTCCTCTCCTATTATATGGTGAATTCATAACATCATCATCCATCTATTATATTGTAGCCATTATTATTTTGTGTATGGAAATAGGAGAAGATAGCCGTGTATTTTGTAATAGTGTTTCCATGTATGGTTAGAAAACATGCTTCCATATGGGTGATAGTTGATCATCTCACAAGTCCATCCCACTTCATAGTTATTTGTGAAACTAATACAATTGATGATTTTTGAAACCCTCTATTCATTAATTTTTAATGATACACAATGTTACAGTATCGATTGTATCAGAACAAGGCCCCATGTTTATGTATCATTTTTTAAAATCCTTATATAAACCTATTAGTACCTATTTTACTATAATAATTATGCATCATCCTCAAATATATGGATAGTTTGAATAAACAATCCAAGCATTGGAGGACATTTTTAATGCTAGTGTGATGGATTTTAGTGGCTATTATGAGAATCTTATAACATTAGTTTAGTTCTTTCATAATTATATTTATTATTTATCAATATATATGGATCATTTTGAATCATTGTATAGGAATCCTTATCGTCCTCGATGTTATTGGGTGGAAATATTCATGAAATAACTAATTGGAACAAGCCTTGTACAAGAGATAATAGAGAATATTCTGTAGATCATAAAGAGCATGAATAGGGCTCTGATTCATCTAAGGATGTATTCTAATCATTATAGACATTTTGTTTTAATTTCAAATGAGTGATCATGTGTTTTTAATAATATCTCCAAGGCATGGGAATCAACATTTTAACATTTAGTGAAACTCATCTCTATAATACATAGGCCTGTTTGATATAATTGAATGAGTTTGTGAGGTGGAATGATGGTTGGACTTTTAGACAAGGTTCATTTTAGTGAAAATTTTAATTCTTGTATCTTATTTGAATAAGTACCAACCTATCATAATGAAGTGATCATGTGGGATCTAGTTAACATAAATATAGATACAACATTGATTCATGAACTGGTACGAATTTTGTATTGGAAAGATAAGATGGTGCATGGGAAATGAATTAGTCTATTGTAGATTTTATAGAAACATGGTCAGATTCATGTTGAATAGTGGGATAATGAGAATAATTTCTATTAAAGTGGCCCAAAATCTTATAGGACAAGAGAGGTTTTCAACTTTCCTGGAATAGAAAATCTAATGGTGGGGATAATTTTTCACCCATTTTTTCAGGTACATGTCCCTTTATTCATGTATTTTGAGTCTATATAAAGATCATATGATGCTTCAAGAGGTTCCATGATATTTTTTCATATTTTGGAGGATTTTTCAGTGGTTCATGATTTTAGAATGGTTTGTATAGACCATTCACCTCCTCCAAGAATCCACTTAAGGGATGATGGTGGGAATTGGGAAGGTTTGTGGTTGGCACATAGTTTGGGCAAACCCTTTGAGAACCCAATAAAAACCATTATTCATGAAATTGAGTGAAAATCATAGTTATCATATGAATTGTTTATTCATGAGAGCCAACATGTGAGGTGTGGCCTTAAGGTAGTATCACCACAGAGTTGGTGCACATTTTTCCAAAGTGGATGGCCTAACCATATGGCATACTGTTGGAAACCCAAAAATGTTTATCTTATAAGAATTATTCCTATGAACACTCTATAATACCATAACCTCTCCATAACCCTAATTAATTATCCTATCATGTCTTGAGAGATGATCCCCTTCAATTCGGGAGTGATTCATCCGAGAATATTAGTGCATTGAAGGCTCAGATTCATCAACAAGTCAACGTTCATAATCATCCATCTTAGTTCTATCCATTTTCTTTCTCCTAGATACTTTCATCTATTCTGATGTGGCTAGAGACATGTTCCTTGATGGTAATCTTAATTTATTATCCATGTATTTATTAAAGGAAATGATATTTAACACTGAATCAAGAGTATTGTAGGGTCATTCTTCATTGTTTCCTACCATTGTGAGGTATGTGTCTTCTATCGTATCTCTTCTTGAATTAAAAAATGAAACATTAGTTTTTAATAAATTATTTTATTGAAATGGTTGTGAAATATATGTGTCATTATTTTTAAAAACCCATTTTTGTTATGGCATTGGAATTTGATAAAATTGAAGGATTTTTAGAAAACCCCCATTGTTTAAAATTTTAAAATGATGGTTTTAAAATTATTTTTTTTACAAATTTTACTTGTTTATTGAAATGATTTAATGGATTAAAGTTTATTTATTTGAATGGTTTTCCATGTAAATTTGGAATACATGGTTTGTGTGAGTTCATTTGCATAATATGTGGCCCTTTGGATGGGGTGTGTTCCATTAGGAAACCTATTATTGATCACCTTATGATCAATTGGTGGATTAAAAAGAGACTACTTGTGAGAATGGAATATCAAATAGGCATGAATGTCATGTCTATGGAGACATGGTTATGGGTATGCACGAAAAATAAATAAATGTTTTGAATGTTTTGATTTAATTAATTCCATGGAAAATTGTTTATGACTTGATATAAAATATTTTTACTTATTAAAAACATTTTTATCTAAATGTTTCCAATAAGATTTTTCCTAGTGGAATGAGATGTCATGTAATTAGGGAAATCCTATTTAGTTTAGACTCAAATACTTCTTAGGAACTATTATGTGTTTTTAGATATCATTTATTGATACACAGGTAAAGGAATGCTTTCTCAGTTCTATAGTATTTCTTCTTAGTACTGTAATGGCCCGGACCTCTCCGGGCCATTACTTTGTCAAAAAGAAGAACACAAAGTGTTATGGAGGGTAAAATGGACTTTTCCCACACTTTCCAGAATTTTTAAACTACACGTCGTGTAGTTTGAGTACACGCCGTGTACCCCCTTGCCGGGTATACCCAGGGTTGAAGGTCGTGTCCTTGCCGTGTGAAATAAATGGGTGCACACCGTGTACCCCAAACTACACGTCGTGTAGTCTCTCCCTGCGTACGTGTAACCGTGTGTTGACCAGTCAAAGGCCATGTGCCATGATAGAGTTTTGTCCTTTCCGTGTGAAATAAATGGGTACACGCCGTGTATCCAATACTACATGTCGTTTAGTCGCTCCCCACGTATGCGTTACCTTCAAGCCGTGTGTTGACCAGTCAATGGTCGTGTTCCGCGTTGAAGGCCGTGTTGGAAGTCGTGTGGTGACCATGTGAAGCGGCCGAGTACACACCGTGTACGATAAAGTACACACCGTATAATTTTTCTTTTCTCGCCTATAAAAGGAGGGGTCCCCTCCTCCTTTTCAACTCACCCCTCTACTTCCCATTCCTCTGAGCAGAGCTCTCCCAAGAGACTCGAATGCTCCTTTTCTTCCTAACTTCTTCATCTGAGCTTCGATTTAAGATTCGTCAGCGGCCACAGGATCGTAACGATGAGACGGAACTTCTGGGAATGGATCTGTTGTCTTTACTTCATCCTTTCCTTTCCAACTTCCACCTGAGGAGGTTTTTCTGGGACTTGACAGAGGTGACGGATGCTGACGTACGTCTTCTAAGGTTGATCCGGGGGAGCGTTGTGATCAGAACCTGTTGAGGTAGGGATCTTACCTTCGTCTCTCTAATTTGTGCATCATGCGGGGTGGGTATCCTCTTGTTTTCATGAGAAACAGTTGAACCATTAAATAAAGATAATAACTGGTTAAAGAATGGGGATGGGGAAGTTGTTATGTTTATCTTATATCCTATGATATTATGTTGTGAATTGAATAGGCTTATGCCTACTGAAAATCACGGTCGTTGGGGGCCTTTGCTTGCGCAATTAAATGTTTCCCTATCTTCTAGACCGTTTTTGTGAACCTTGTGGAATGTGGAATTTGGTTAATCATGTAAACTTGGCTGATTAAAATCTGGAACCCTTGTGTGATCACCCCGGTTAAAAAAAATGGAATAATTAACATGTGGGTTTTGGATTGGTTATGTGGTGTGTGAAAAGGGGGGGGGGTGAATCCTGGGTTGTTATGAATAGAACGGAAAGAAGGTCCACGGTAAATGATGTTAAAGGGGCGATGATGTGGCATGAATCTTGTTTTGTGGGTTGTGGTGGATCGGATGAGCAGTGAGGCTGCAATAAGTTGTATCAAGGGATGATGATGTACAGTGCAGTTGTGGTTATGGTAGTTGGAAGAGGGGCTGCAGGGATGGGTTTGAATGTGAACGGGCTATGGGTTGTGAATAATAGATAAAAAGTGGATGAATTAATGAATGGTGGGGCATGGTAATGGAACGGGATTAATAATCAATGGGTTGGTTGGTTATTAAGAAGGGACTTGCTGTGCTGCTTGTGTTTTCCTAACTTGATTTGTGGATGGCAGGGATATGTTTCACGAACGATTGATGTGGTTGGTTGTGGATAGTTTCCCAGTAGTTAAGGAATTAATAAGCTGATTCTGTTGAAACGTGAAAACCTAAATGGGGTTGGGGTTGTTTATTGTATGCATGCTTTGTAGTAGTAGTGCCAAGGCACATGCTCAGTTCTCTGATTAGAAGCCATAGGTTGGGCTGAGTGTTTGGTATATATATATATATATATATCTGTATCTTTGTGTTTTATTGCACCCCACCCATGTTGAGCACTTAGTGCCGAACACTCCCATTTCATGGGAGAGGGTGTTTTCCCATAGTTACTAGCTATTTCCTGCTCCTTCCCTAGGTTGTGATGGCTTGAGGAAACCTTACACCTAAGACCTTCAGGTATGTTTCGATTGGGGTGGATTGGCCCAAGACTCTTCAGGTAGGTTTGTTTTCTCAAGAATCTTCGGGATGATGCCCAGGTGTCTTCGGGCGGGGACGTGATTGTGGTTGAGGCCCAGGTGTGTGCGGGCGGGATACGTGGTTGTGAGGCCCAGGTGTGTGCGGGCGGGATGCGTGGTTGTGAGGCCTAGGTGTGTGTGGGTGGGATGTGTGGTTCTTGAGGCTCAGGTGTGTGCTGGCGGGAAGAGTGTGGTAGCGTCAGGACGTTCACCATTAGGTAGAGCAGCTAACTAGTGGGAAATGGTGCGGGGTACCCAATACTCTTGTTCTTATATACTACTGCCTGTTGTGATTCTGTTTTGGTGAGTGTGGCTGGTGAGGTTGGGTGGATATAATTCCTTTCTAGGTTTCTTCTATTGTTCTCATGGGACATTAGGATGTCTCCCCACTTGTGCACGAGAGCTTTAGGTTTCCCTACTGAGTATACTTGTATGCTCACCCTACATTTACTTTTAGGTTTCTAGGAGGACTACCAGGGCCGTGCGGGACCCTACTAGTCGGACAGTTGGAGTTGTTGCAGTTTTTGTACTCTTGTTTTCTTTTGGTATTGTACATTGAGGTTTCTTGTACTTGCACCTTGTTATAAAATTGTTTAAACATACATGTGGTATTAGTTTGGGTTTATTTCTATACACTTGTTCTTTTTCTTTTTGGGTGGTTGACTTTTCCTATTTCCCGATCCTAAATAATAAAAAGGGTAATTCCTCCCATATTTGTGAAAACTCATACCCTTTGTGCTAGTCGCCACCCCGGGGCCTACTGGAGGCAGGACTCGGGGGTCATTATCTCCCTTTAACCATTGGCAACTCAGGAGGGGCATCTTTGGTGGGAGGGGGTCATGACAGAATGGTATCAGAGGCTGATGGTTGAGAGATAGAATGGAGTCTGGAGTTAGGCACAATGAGGATTGCATGGGATGGTAGGGAAACAGTGTTAGTTAATCTTGGTGCGTGACATAGGCTAGGGAAGACCGGCTAGGACACAGGATTTTAGGGCCCCCCGTGATCCGATTCAAGGACTCTAAGCCTACCGAACGACCAAGTGAGACTACATTGATTGTAGGGTAGAGACCCTAGGGAAGGTACATGCATCATCATGATTGTGTTTTACTTGATTTGGGTGTTCTGGGAGAGAAATTGAAATAAAATGATAAAATGAAACCCTGAGAAATTTTCTTACTACTTGGGCTTAGGCGATATTTGTTTACCGTACAGTTATGGCACCTATACGTCATCCCCGAGTGGCTCAGACGGCTGAGGCCCAGCAGATTCAGGCGGTCGATCTGTTGAGGATTGACTGAGAGGAGGAAGATAGCCAGTGGCAGAAGACTCTTCGTTATTTCCAGAAGAAAACCCTCAAGAAGTAAGAGGGTTGTACTTCGGATACGGAGACAGAGGGGTGGCTTGAGGAGCTAGGGATTGCTTTTACCTTGATTTGTGCTTCGAGGGAGTACTGGGTTCCCCTAGCAGTCAGTCAGCTGAGAGGTGCGGCGCGACAGTGGTGGACGCTCTACCTTGGAGAGAGGATAGAGGCAGAGGTTTCATGGGCTGACTTTGAGAAGGAATTCCGAGATGAATTCCTTTGTTCCATGATCAAGGCGTAGAAGCGGCAGGAGTTACTCTCCCTTCAGCAAGGGATTATGTCAGTACGAGAGTTGGGGATCAAGTTCAAGGATCTCCTGGGCTTTGCTCCGGATCTCTTTCCATATGAGGAGTCTCGGGTGAGATGTTTGGAGGAGGCGCTTCGTCTTTCACTCCAGTATGATGTTACCCCCTTCACCCTTCCAATGTACTTGGAAGTACATAAGAAGGCAGAGGTTGTAGAGAGGATGCACTCACAGGGAGGTGCACCACGTGAGGGGATCCATCCAGGTTCATCAAAGGGGAAGGCAGTCAGTAGCAGGTCTCTTGCAACGGGACCTTCCAGGTTCAGGCCAGTGGGGAGTAGGCCCTAGCAGTTCCAGTTCAGGTCTTCGGGTCCTCGTCCCTTTTTCACGAGCCCAGGAATGAAGTGTTTTTCTTGTGGAGGTTTTGGGCACATTTAGAGTTGGTGCACGACCCAATATCAGTACGGTGGAGGTGGGCAGGTTCAGCGCCCACCTCAGCAGCACCAGTTGCCGGTGAGGCCCTTCCAGCAGCAGCAGGACCATGCTCCTCTGAGGGCAGATTTTGCGGGAGGAGGCCGACCTCAGGGTGCTCCTCAGGGACCTCAACCAGGGCGTGGTCAGGGAGGTGGATGACATCAGAGAGGTAGAGGAGCTGGGCATGGACAGTTGCATTCAGTAGAGTTGGCAGCTCTAGTAGGACCAGAGGTGGTGCAAGGTACGATTTGTTTGTTCAGCACTCGTGTTTCTTCTTTGTTCGATTTTGGAGCTTCGCACTTTTTTGTTGCACCTAGTCTAGCCCATGCTTTGGGACTATACATAGAGAGACTTTCCATACCACTAGTGTTGATTACACTAGTTAGAGGCTAGACTAGCGTATCTTGTGTTTTTCAGGGATGTGGGCTGACGTTGGGACCACATCGATCTAGTGGGGACCTTC
This sequence comes from Viscum album, assembly GCA_963277665.1. Lineage (NCBI taxonomy): Eukaryota > Viridiplantae > Streptophyta > Magnoliopsida > Santalales > Viscaceae > Viscum > Viscum album. Next base: position 1,781,522,030 of record OY728145.1, read on the forward strand.
TTCTATTACAGATGCAGCCATATGATGTCATCCTAGGCATCAACTGGTTGTTTTCTATTAGTGCCATTATCGACTCCTTCTGGAGAAGAGTCGTGTTCTCCGACATGGATGGGAAACGTGTATATTTTGTTGGTGAGAGGAGCTATCAGGTAAGAAGTCGCCATGTGAAGCCTCTCCTTTCCTTGTTAGGTGGGTTATCAGTAGTTCCAGCTGATACAGAGATGATGGATGTCCCGGAGGTTGTTAGGGAGTTCCTCGATGTTTTTCCTGAGGAAGTTGTGACTCTACCCCCCCGACATGACGTTGAGTTCGGGATAGACTTACATCCTGTTGCCCGTCCGATTTCTATGGCCTCTTATCGGATGGCACCTTCAGAGTTGTGGGAGTTGCGGATTCAGATTGATGATCTGATGGAGAAGGTTTTTGTTCGACCCAGCATATCTCCATGGGGTGCTCCAGTTTTGTTCATGAAGAAGGAAGATGGTGGTCTCAGGCTATGCATAGACTACCGAAGGTTGAACCAGGTAACGGTCAAGAGCCGTTACCCCCTTCCAAGGATAGATGATCTCTTCGACCAACTGAGGAGAGCAGGTTGGTTTTCTAAGATTGATCTACGATCTGGATATCATCAATTGAGGGTAAAGGGCAGTGACATCTTGAAGATGGATTTCAGGTGCAGGTATGGGCACTTCGAGTTTGTATTGATGCTGTTTGGAGTTACGAATGCATCGACCGTGTTCATGGGACTTATGAACTTTGACTTCTGAGAGTTTCTGGACCGGTTCATCATTGTGTTTATTGATGACATCCTGATCTACTCAAGATCAGAGGAGGAGCACGTTGATCATCTCAGGGCAGTCTTATAAGTCCTTCGACGCCACCAACTTTACGGGAAATTTCCTAAGTGTAAGTTCTTGACACAAGAAGTACACTTCCTTGGGCACGTAGTGTCTCAGCATGGAGTGTCAGTGGACCCTTCAAAGGTGGAGGCAGTTGTTTCTTGGGCAACACCCAAGAGCGTGGCAGAAGTTCGTAGTTTCCTGGGGTTAGCAGGTTACTATCGGAGGTTCGTTTTGGACTTCTCTCGAGTTTCTTCTCCATTGACAGCTTTGACTAGGAAGAACTAGGTCTTCTTATGGAGCGAGTAGTGTGAGAAGGATTTTGACTACCTGAAGGAGAAGTTGGTCAGTGCTCCCATACTCAGGTTTCCATAGGAAGGGTTGTTGTATGAGGTGTTTTGTGATGCTTCTGGCCTTGGTCTGGGGTGCGTGCTAATGCATAAGAAGGGAGTGATCTGTTATGGGTCTAGACAGTTATGCCCTCACGAGCATAACTATGCCACCCATGACCTAGAGCTTGCAGCAGTAGTGTTCGCACTGAATCTGTGGCGACATTACCTTTTTGGGGAGTGCTTTGTGGTCTTCTCAGATCACAAGAGCCTATGTTATATATTCTCCCAGCGTGACCTCAACCTATGGCAATGGAGATGGGTCGAGTTTCTCTAAGACTATGACTTTGAGATCTATTACACTGAAGGTAAGGGAAACGTTGTGGCTGATACTCTGAGCAGGAAGTCGCATAAGGAAGTGGTTCGGGAATCCGCTGATGCTTGGAAAGCTATGGGATATTTGGTCACCATGCACTTGGATGCAAGGGTAGAAGGTGTTAGAGGCTGTTTGTTTCAGATGACAGTGCAGTCCTCCTTGTTGCAGCAGATGGAAGAGTCTCAGTGGGGGGACTCCGAGGAGGAAGTGATGCGGGATCGTGTTGATCAGAGAAACACTCCAGAAGGATAATCAAAGGACATCCGACATCGAATTCTTTTTCATGGAAGGTTGTTTTTTACGGAGGCAATGTGTGAGGGAGCTCTCCGTGAGTCCCATAGCTCAGCCTTAGCGGTATATCCAGGAGTTTCAAAAATGTACCGAGGACTGAGGGAACGGTTTTGGTGGCCCAGGGTGAAACGGGAAATGGCGGATTTTGTGGCTAAATGCCTAGTGTGTCATCAAGTGAAGGTTGAACACCGTGATCCTAGTGGTTTGTTGCATCCTTTTGATGTCCCCGAGTGGAAGTGGGATTACATCTCAATGGACTTCGTCACAGGACTACCCAGAGCTCAGGGTGGTTATGATTCTATCTGGGTAGTGGTGGATCGACTGATGAAATCGGCTCACTTATTAGCAATTAAGGAGTCAGGCTCAATGAGTACCTTAGCACAGAGGTACGTAGACAGGGTTGTGCAGTTACATGGAGTCCCAAAAACTATCATCTCAGATCAGGATACTCGGTTTACCTCACAAGTCTAGAGAGGGTTACAACATGCTTTTGGCACCCAGCTACGCCTTAGCACTGCTTTCCACCCCCAGACCGATGGGCAGATAGAGCGGACTATCCAGACGTTGGAGGACATGCTGGGGGCATGCGTTCTGGATTTCGGAGGATCATGGGTACGACACTTGCCTTTAGTAGATTTTACCTACAACAACAGCTTCCACTCTACTATTGTCATGGCACCGTTTGAGGCTCTGTATGGAAGACCATTTTGTTCACCCATTTTCTGGGCAGAGGTTGGTGAGACAGGTGCTCTTGGGCCAGGGGTAGTACAAAGCACCACAGAGAAGGTTCAGGTTGTACGTGAGAGGATGAAAGCGTCTCAGGACCGACAAAAGTCTTATGCTGATCGTCGAATGAGGCCTTTGGAGTTCGATGTGGGAGACCATGTGTTCTTGAAGGTTTCCCCTCGATGAGGGTAGAAGAGGTTTTGGAAGGGGAGTAAACTCTCCCCTAGGTTCATCGGACCTTTCGAGGTGCTGAGGCGAGTCGGCGAGGAGGCATATCAGCTGGCCCTTCCACCTCAGTTGGAGAAGGTTCATGACATCTTCCACGTCTCCCAGCTACGTCGATACTTACATGACGACTCCCACGTTATCGACTGGGGAGAGTTAGATATGGGAGATGATGCGACCTTCGAGGAACAACCAGTTAGAATCGAGGATCATAAAGAGAAGGTGCTTCGTGGATGAACCATCCCCTTGGTTCGTGTGTTGTGGAGGCATGGCGGCCTTGAGGAGAGCACTTGGTAGTGGGAGGCCCAGATGCACGCTCAGTACCCGGAGTTGTTTTGACTTGGGTTTTCCCTTGTTCTTCTGAGCTTGTGTTGATGTTATACTTTGTACCTTTGTTATATGGAATTCTTGGCTTGTCGATTGTGAGACCTTTTGTTTCCTTGTTCTCTAGAAGTGTGTAGCATGTCCGTATGTGTGGGAAAATAGGAAAAACCTGATCCTTAATCGAGACGAATTAATGCGGATGAGATTGAACCCGTGCGGATGAGTCATTGCCGCCTAAAGCGGATAATATCTCGACATAGGAGAAGGAATTTCCCCAAACCACATGTTCGGGCAGTGTGTTGGTTGTGCGGTGTTGGGGGTAGTGCAAGTTGAAAAATCCTAATGTATGAAAGTGGGAAGACCCAATTCTTAATCGAGATGCATTAATGAGGATGCGATTAAACCCATTCAGGTGAGTCAGTGCCACCTAAAGCGGATAATATCTCTACATAAGAGAAGGAATTCCTAACACATATGATTAGGGTTGTTGGTTGGGTTCCTGTTATAACGTGAACCCTAAGAGGTATCTTTTTGGGTTTCTTATGGGTTGGTTTTTGAATTCTTTAGGACAAGAATGTTTTAATAGGTATCTTATGTAATGGCCCGGACCTCTCTAGCCCATTCCTTTGTCAAAAAGAAGGCCACAAAGTGTTCTAGAGGGTAAAATGGACATTTCCCACACTTTACAGAATTTTCAAACTACATGCCTTGTAGTTTGAGTACATGTCGTGTACCCCCTTGCTGGGTATACCCCGTGTTAAAGTTCGTGTCCTTGCCATGTGAAATAAATGGGTGCATGTTGTGTACCCCAAACTAAATGTTGTGTAGTCTCTCCCCGCATACGCGTAACTGTGTGTTGACCAGTCAACGGCTGTGTGCCCTATTGGAGCTATGTCCTTTCCATGTGAAATAAATGGGTACACACCCTGTATCCAATACTACATGCCGTGTAGTCCCTCCCCACGTATGTGTTACCTTCAAGCCGTGTGTTGACCAGTCAACGGCCACGTTCTGCATTGAAGGCCATGTTGGAAGCCGTGTGGTGACCATGTCAAGAGGCCAAGTACACGCCGTGAACTTTTGATTTTCTTGCCTATAAAAGGAGGGGTCCCCTCCTTTTTTTCAACTCACCCCTCTCCTCCCCATTCCTATGAGTAGAGCTCTCCTAAGAGACTTGAATGCTCCTATTCATCCATAACTTCTTAATCCGAGCTCCGATTTATGATCTGTCAGCGGACACGAGATCGTAACGACGAGGCGGAACTTCTGATCTTGAATCCCTTGTCTTTCCTTTGGCCATTCCTTTCCAACTTCCACCCGAGGAGGTTTTTCCGGGACTCGACAGAGGTGACAGACGCCGGCGGACGTCTTCTAAGGTTGATCCAGGGGAGCATTGTGATCAGAACCTGTTGAGGTAGGGATCTTACCTTCGTCTCTCTAATTTGTGCATCATGTGGGGTGGGTATCTTCTTGTTTTCATGAGAAACAGTTGAACCATTAAATAAAGATAATAACTGGTTAAAGAATGGGGATGGGGAAGTTGTTATGTTTATCTTATATCCTATGATATTATGTTGTGAATTGAATAGGCTTATGCCTACTGAAAATCACGGTCGTTGGGGGCCTTTGCTTGCATAATAAATGTTGACCTATCTTCTCTTCCATTTTTGTGAACCTTGTGGAATGTAGAATCTGGTTAATCACGTAAAGTTGGATGATTAAAGTTTGTAACCCTTGTGTGATCACCTCGGTTAAACAAAATGGAATAATGAACATGTGGGTTTTGGCTTGGTTACGTGGTGTGTGAAAGGGGGGGGTGAATCCTGGGTTGTTACGAATAGAACGGGCAACATGGCCATGGTAAATTATGTTAAAGGGGAGATGATGTGGAATGAATCTTGTTTTGTGGGTTGTGGTGGATTGGATGAGCAGCGGGGCTGCGATAAGTTGTATCAAGGGATGATGGTGTACGGTGTGGTTGTGGTTATGGAAATTGGAAGCGGGGCTGCAGGGATGGGTTTGAATGTGAACGGGCTATGGGTTGTGAATAATAAATAAAAAGTGGAAGAATTAATGAATGGTGGGGCATGGTAATGGAATGGGATTAATAATAAATGGGTTGGTTGGTTAATAAGAAGGGACTTGTTGTGCTGCTTGTGTTTTCCTAACTTGATTTGTGGATGGTAGGGATATGTTTCATGAATGATTGATGTGTTTGGTTGTGGATAGTTGCACAGTAGTTAAGGAACTAATAAGTTGATTCTGTTGAAATGCGAAAACCTAAATGGGGTTGGGGTTGTTTGTTGTATGCATGCTTCATAGTAGCAGTGCCGAGGCATGTGCTCAGTTCTCTAATTAGAAGCCATAGGTTAGGCTGAGTTTTTGGTGTATATATATATATATATATATATATATATATATATATATATATATCTGTATCTTTGTGTTTTATCGCACCCCACCCATGTTGATCACATAGTGCCGAACACTCCCATTTCATGGGAGAGGGTGTTTTCCAATAGTTACTAGATCCTTCCTACTCCTTCTTCCCTAGGCTATGATGTCTTGAGGCGACCTTACACCTAAGACCCTTCAGGTAGGTTTCGATTGGGGTGGATTGGCCCAAAACTCTTCGGTCAGGTTTGTTTTCCCAAGAATCTCCGGGATGCGGCCCAGGTGTGTTCGGGCGGGGACGTGATTGTGGTTGAGGCCCAGGTGTGTGCGGGCGGGATACGTGGTTGTGAGGACCAAGTGTGTGCGGGCGGGATACGTGGTTGTGAGGCCTAGGTGTGTGCGGGTGGGATGCGTAGTTGTGAGGCCCAGGTGTGTGCGGGCAGGATGTGTGGTTCTTGAGGCCCAGGTGTGTGCGGGCGGGAAGAGTGTGGTAGCGTCAGGACGTTCGCCGTTAGGAAGAGCAGATAACTAGTGGGAAATGGTGTGGGGTACCCAATACTCTTGTTCTTATATACTACTACATGTTGTGATTGTGTTTTGGTGAGTGTGGCTGGTGAGGTTGGGTGGATATAATTCCTTGCTAGGTTTCTTCTATTGTTCTCACGGGACATTAGGATGTCTCCCCACTTGTGCACGAGATCTTTAGGTTTCCCTATTGAGTATACTTGTATTCTCACCCTAAGTTTACATTCAGGTTTCCATGAGGACTACCAGGGCCGTGCGGGACCCTACTAGTCGGACAGTTGGAGTTGTTGCAGTTGTTGTACTCTTGTTTTCTTTTGGTATTGTACTTTGAGCTTTCTTGTACTTGCACCTTGTTATAAAATTGTTTAAACATGCATGTGGGATTGGTTTGGGTTTATTTCTATACACTTGTTCTTTTCATATTTGGGTGGTTGAATTGTCTTATTTCCCGATCCTAAATAATAAAAAGGGTAATTCCTCCCATATTTGTGAAAACTCATACCCTTGGTGCTAGTCGCCACTCCGGGGCCTTCTAGAGGCGGGACTCGGGGGTCATTATCTCCCTTTCACCATTTCCAGCTCAGGAGGGGCATCTTTGGTGGGAGGGGGTCATGAAAAGTACCTTGGTATTTTCATATAGAGTTGGATATTGGAGATGGTTCAATGTTTTTATTGATTTAATTTGATATTTTAGTGTTTTGTGGTATTTTTATTCTATTTTATTATGTTTTTTTGGTTTCTACTTTTACTATGATTTTGTTTTTTGGGTTTGGTTATGTTTTGAGTTATACAAATTCTCTTGAGGCCTTTCACATTTATTTCCATCCTCTAGTGTCTTTGGGATGTCACCTAAAGAACACCCATCACTTCTGAAGCCAATGTGGTGGGGAAGAATGTTTCATATGTGTTTGGTATATATATTAGAAATCTCTCTATAATAATAGTATCTCAATATAATTAATTAAAATATAATTTAAGATATATATAAATAATGGGTTGGATAAATATTTTTATGATGATTCAACTTCCATGATGCCAAGGCTATTGATTTTTCATTTTTTAGGAGTACTCATAAAATCCACGTCATTGATTCATCACTATAATGGAAAAATAATTCCCCCTTGGATGGTAATGTAACAATAAGTGAAAAAAACAACACCTTCATCAGTTCATGGAAACTATCATCACATTAATTTTTCTAGATAAACTTAACTCCCTATCAGATTAAACACGATTAATATATTAAAAATACAAGAAATGTTTTTCACAAAATTTTTATAGTATCCTTCTATTCAAAATAAACTATTAACATCACATTTTGTTGAAGGATGTGGTGTCACGAACAAGCCTGATACCTTGGTAACCTGATAACCAAGCAGGCTCTGACATAGCTCGAAGGTCATTCCCAATCCCCATGGGTCAGTGACTAGAACCTTCCATCGTACAATATACAAGTGGGAACGATTTCTACCACAACAATGCAGAAGAAAAAAAAACAAAGCGGTATACATATCAAAAGAAAACTCCACTTGGAGTAAGGTACCAGAATATTAAGAGGCATAAATCAAAAGTAATACAACCTGAATTACTAAACAGGAAAACAACCCCTAGGTCCCTAAGGGCACAACTCACCAACTTCAAAGCTCAATATCTAGATCTACCTCCAAGAGATACCTTCTATTTTCTCATGCTTGGATGGAGAAAGTCTACAGAAACCTAAAGGAAAACATATGGTGTGATCCTAAGACTAGTAGGATACCACCAAAGATTCCATAACATATGAAAAATTTAGATTTTCAAAATAAAAGCTTTCAATTTTTAAAAGATAAATAGGTTTGTAAAATCAAAAACATATTTATACAAAATATGCTATACATTTTCAAAAATGATGGAAAATACAGTCACAGAACGGACGTTACATTATAAGTGATAGAATATTTCTAAAACAATGGATTAAGTAAAACATTTATATAAAACACTTTATATAAATTTAGTAGGTATATAAATTAGTTCCAACAAATATTGGCATACATTTATATCACAAATATAAATCAACAAGCGAGCAACATGGTCATCTTCCAATTGGTACGATAGTATTAACTAGATATAGGGTTGCATACTCTCTATATGAACTAATAAAAATGTGTATACACACATCCCTATTACACTTTCCAAAGGAGAATCATCACCAACCTATGGGGGATGTGACTCGTCGCAAGTATGTTTCAGAATGTTGTCATATCGTAAAGTGTATCCAAACATCTCACTAACTACCTAAGGCTTGCATGTTCTCTTATATGATGGGAGAACTATTTTAGAAATTATTAAAAATACGATCAATCCCATTATTACATTTCAAAAATTCCAATTACTTTTCATTTAAAACCAAAATAGGTTTTATTCAAAAACATGCCTTTTCACAAGATAAAACCAATGGGTTTCTATCAAATCATTTTAATCCATTTTCATGAGTTTCAAATCCATTCAAAAGTAATTCCATTCTTTTCAAAATTAATTTCTATAATTTAATTGTAAATATTTCCATCAATTCCATTATTTAAATTCAATAATTTATATCATCCAATTTCCATAAACCCACCTCAATTCAATGGAATTGGTGGTTTTCCAAATTTTCATGCCAAAACCATTTCAAATATCCCAATTCACTAGAATTGGGTTTTTATTAATTTAATTGAAAGTAAATTTTATCAATTGAATTTAAATCAACAATTTAAATAAATCAAGTAATTCAAGGATAATCAATTTGGATAATTTGGACGAAACAACCTACCTTAAGCTCTCTGATGTCAGCGGCAACGATAATCCACCTAGTGTGGTTCAATACACCTCCTCGAAACATTATTATCATAAGAATCGACACATAAATACTCGATGTTCATCAAGGGTTCCTAGAACAAAAACATTTATTTTGTTTCACAAGAATGTAAAATATTACATGCGATTACATTTTATCCCTCCTAGATAATATCTTGACTATAATTTTATGTTAACGCATGAAATCGCATGAAATATTCATATAGATAATTATAAACCACATTCGATAATTATATCCCTCTATTTTATTTCATAAGGAAATGCGATTACATTTTCTCTCTCCTAGATAATCTATAGATTATCTTTTTATGTTAATGCATGCAATCACAAGAAATTTCTATGAGAATATTTATAAGCCTTGTCTGATAATTATATCCCTAAAATAAATTGATAATAGAGGTGTTATTCCTTATAATTATTTTTTTAATATATATATATACATATATAAAAATATCCTTTGATAATGAAATTATCATTTAATAAAATTTTGTATTTATTTAGTGATTATTTCATCAACAACTACACTATTATAATTTCACAAACATTATCAAATGATATTTTTTTTATAGATAACCCAAAATAATTCAATGTTTTATCCATTATTAAATATGATAAACTATCATTTTAAAAATAATTGCAATTATCATTTAATATATTATATGAGGTAATTTTTTATCTCTCATGGATATTTTTCATATATCATTTTATAATTATTATAATAATCCTTTAATAATTTATATATATAATCTTTGATGATAACATGCAGTTATTCTTTGAAAAAAAACATGGCAATTTTTTTTTACAAATTTTGATAATTCATGAAATTATATTTTAATAAATTTATCTAAATAAATTATCGATAAACATAACACCCGTTTTAAAGAGTTATTCATCCAAAAATTAACTACGGAACAACACTTAATTTCACCCGATTAAGTCTTTGCAATTATTGATCCATAATTTATATAGAATTATTCATATAGAATTTGGGTTAATATTATTTTTATTTAAATTCTAACATTTTCCCATAATTTTATAATTAAATAAATAGTGTTGAAAAAATAAATAAAAAAATAAAAAATAGAACACTTAATATACGCACGCATAGGAGATCGCCCAAGGTTGGTCACCAAAGGAGGAGATCAAATGCCAACCAAGGCCTCATGATCACATCCAAGGATGATATGGGCTGCATAAACTCTATGTGATCAAGCAAAAGAGAAGGACAAGGTGATTGAGGATTATAAGAACCCTAAAAACACATGCTTGAGAACCTCATTTAAAACATCCTATTTAACCCATTATTTAACTAAAAATCTGATACAAAGTTATTAATTTCACCTAATCAATATGTTACTGACTAAAATAGATAAAAATAGTTGAAAAATGAATGTTTCGGAAATTAGAACTGTCAACAATTTTGTTGTGGGTCCAGGGAAGAAGAAGAGCATTGAAACGCTTTGTGGTTATCATTTTTTATTCTTTTTAATCAATTTAATATATTAAGATTATTAAAAACATAACCATAAAGAGAAATTTTACCAAACGCATGTTGATCATAAATGTTATAACCTGTCTAGGGTAAACACCATGTTCTAGATCCAACTGTAGTCTCAGGTTTCTCATACAATGCACCGTTTAAAGGATATTAATGATTTTATGATTTAAAATTTTTAATAAACAATTAATTAAAATAAAAGGGGTTGTTTTTGTGATTGAGGCATCCAAATGCTAGACACTAACAAATTTTATACCCCATCTAGGGTAAACCCATCAGTCTGAACCCATCGGTGGTCTCATATTTCTCATATAATTCACTATTTGGTATATATTTAATTATTTTTAATAAATAATATATGAAATATAATTTAATTCCTTTATCTCATGAGGGAGACATCCAAATGTCTGACGACTTCAAATGTTACACCCCTCTTAAGATAAACAACATATTTCAAACATAACAGTATGCTCATATTTCTCATATGAGAGACCGTTTTGGAGTTATTCAATTATTTTGAATAAATCCTATGATTAAAATAATATATTTAATATATTTAATCCATCATCCTTGTGGATTTTCAGACCTTAGAAACACATACTTACTCAATGTTTAACTCAAAATATATTTAATTAAATATTCCAGAGTATTAATTGAGCATTTTACCATTCCACGACGTGTTTTAAAAAATGAAACTTTTCATTGATAAACCATTTTTTTCATTTAATATATTAATAATTTTACATAAGGAGGTTTAGGAATACCTAAAACAGTAACGGGATGTTACAACCTCCCACCATAGGAACTTTCTGTCCCCGGAAAGGGTACGAAGAAGCCTCTATGTCAAAAAGACAAGATCACTATTCTCTCATCAGTGCCTCCCTCTCTCATTAATCATGAGAATTATAATAATTCTTCCAAATAATATAGACCATAGGTATCGCCCTCCCACAAAGTACCTTTGTCTCAGAGTAAAAAACCATGACTGGTCATTCAGTCACAGATAAAATAGGTTCCACTTCAAGATCATGACAACATAGAACATGAGATGAGTCAGATAAATGCTTTCGAAGCTGAGATACCTAAAACAAATTATGAATCGATGTTATTTTTTATGGTAGTTCTAAATGGTAATAAAATTTCTACACCTAATCAAAAACCTCAAAATATCCCACAAAATAAAGAGTAATCTTTTCTTGCCTCCCATGCCATCGATGACCCAATCAGGGTGAAACCTTCAAGAATACATGGTCACCAAAGCTGATGCTTCAAGTCGTAGAATGTCTTAATGATTCATGGGTGAAAAACCCATTTTAAATTATGGAAATCCCCCATTATACCCTTCCTTACCACTAACAGTGCAACATAAGAGTTCTGATAACACAGACCACCCTCTTTAGAGAACGGCCACTAGGCATCAGTCTCCACACCATAAAGAGGGTCTTTAATGCTTACAGAATTTATCAATAAGGTTTTGTTACTGAATAATATTATCGAGAAGAGAAGATTTCTGAGAACCATTAACTTTCATGACAGAGAGAATCGGTCGCCCAAGGTGGCACACTTGGGTGAATAAAGGCTTTCTCAAGAAGATCATCCAACTGGGACATTAGTTCATTCAGTTTAGCTGGAGCCATTTCGTTAAAGGGAAAAGAAACTGGTTGAGTACCAGACATTAATTAAATAGACAATTCAGCCATATTAGCAGTAGAAAATCATAAAATTCGGAAGGAAACACTTCTGGAAACTCAATGATGAATGGAGGGAGATCCTCACTCATTGAATCTCACTACAGATCAAAAGTTGACACTTCTATCACTTTCCCCAACTCTGGATAAGATTGTATGTCTCTTCTCAACCTCAGGTCCCTTTCTCCTTGAAATTCAACAGGCACACCAGTGGGTGTAGTAAGGTAGACCCATCGAAGATAACAATCAATCTGGGCTTTATAACCAATGATTCAATCCACCCTGAATATGACGTCAAGAGATTTAATGTCAAGTTCTAGAAAAATCCAAGCAAGTTTGATATCTGATAAAGAGAATACACAAGTGGGACTATGGGTATCATTCTCTCTCTTTGTACCAAGGGGTGTAGTAATATCCATTTCACAAGATAAAATCTCCATAGGAATATTAAGAAGATTAACGACACGGGTTGAAATAAATGAATGAGATGTACCGATATAATATATAACAGTAACTAAAGATAAAGATATAATAATGATACATATCACAGTCACTGGACCTATATTAGAATCCTCTGGAGACTCTTCCGCTGTGTGAGGAAGCATCGTTCCTGATGCTAGTGGCTCGAACCCTTTTTTACAAGAAACATTTGATGGCCCCACAGTTTTTTAAGGTTTTTATGATCTCATGTCAACAAGATTCGGATCCACAACATGATTCACTCACTGAGGTTCAGTAGAAACCTTTTCTTAGATCTGATTATCACGTCTTCTCAGGGGAATTTAGTTACACAAAAGTTGTCTTCAATATGAAGAAATTATATTAACACTCAGACTGAGTAATGAGAGAAATTATTCTTCATAGAAGGATCAAACATGATTTGGATTTCACTTTATCCAAATCACAATACGGAAAATATTGAAACTACACCAAAAGATGTCTTTCCCTAACTGCCCCTAGAGACTTAAGGTTCCTTGTGGTGAGAGCTGGCCAAGCACTCAATCGCAAATACCTCCTAAGTCCTAACAAGATTTCACAAATGCATACTAACTTCAAGATAAAGGCTCAACATTACTTTGATACCATTTTGTCACGAACAAGTCTAGTACCCTGGTAACCCAATAACTGATCCTTCTCTAACATAGCCCAAATGGAGTTCTGGATCCCCACAGGTCAGTGACTAGAGCCTGGTATCGTACAATATACAAGTGGGAATTATTTATATCACAAGAATGTAGAAGAAAAAGAAAAACAAAGTAGTATCCATATCAAAAGAAAACTCCACTGGGAGTAAGATACCAGAATAAAAACAGGCATAAATCCAAAGTTCTAAAACCCAAAGTACTAAATAGAAAAACAAACCCAAGGTCCATAAGGACACAACTCACAAAGTCAAAATCTCAATAGCTGGATCCACCTCTAAGAGATCCCTTCCCTTTGTTCGAGCCTGGAAGGAGAAAGTCTACAAACACCCGAAGGAAAAATTAGGGTGTGAGCCTAATCCCAGTAGGATACCACCAAAGATTCAATAATAGATTCCAAATATATATATTCCAAAAAAAAGTTTTCAATTTTTAATATATAAACATTTTTGACAATTCAAAAGTATATTTATACAAAATATGTTGTACATTTTAAAAAATGATGGAAAAGACATTCAAAGCACAGAATTTACTTTACAAGATATGTAATATTTCTAAAATAATAGATTAAGTAAAAACGTTATATAAAATAGTTTATATAAATTCAATAGGCATGTAAAGAAGTTCCCAAAAACATTGGCATACATTTATATCTAAAATATAAATAACCAAGCGAGCAACATAGTCATCTGCCAAAAGTTGTGATAGGATTAACCATATATAGGATTCCAGACTCTCTATGTGAACTCGAAAAAATGTTTATACACACATGTCCCTATGACACTGGCCAAAGGGGACTCATCACCAACTTTACGGGGATGTGACTTTCTTCAAGTAAGTTTTATAACGTTGTTGTATCGTAGAGTGCATCCAAATAACTCACTAACTACTTAAGGATTTCATGTACTCTCACATGATGGGTGAACTATTTTAAGACTTCTTAAAAATACGATCAATCATTTTCTTCCATTTCAAAAATTCCAATTCCTTTAAATTTATAACCAAAAAAGATTTTATTCAAAAACATGACTTTTTCATAAGATAAAACCACTGAGTTTCTATCAAATAATTTTACACCATTTTCATGAGTTTGAAATCCATTCAAAACACATTCCATTATTTTCACAATGAATTTCCACAATTAAGATCAATAATTTAATTGAAAATATTTCCATCCAATCCATAATTTAAATTCAACAATTTAAATCATCCAATTTCCATAAACCCACCCTAATTCAATGGAATTGGGGGTTTTCAAAATTCCTATGACAAAACTATTTCAAATATCCCAATTTACTAAAATTGGGGTTTTATAAATTCAATTGAAATGAAATTTGAGAAAATTAATTTAAATCAACAACTGAAATAAATCAAGAAATTCAAGGATAATTAATTTGGATAATCGGGATGGAACCACCTACCTCAAGGTTGCTGATGTCTACAGTAACGATAATCCACCTAGTGTTGTTCAATACACATCCTCATGATATTATTATCGTAAGCATTGACACACCAATGATTGACATATTTCAAGGGTTCCTATAACCAAAACATCTATTTTATTTCATAATAAGTAAAATATTACATGTGATTACATTTTCGCTATCCTGGATAATCTATGGATTTTCATTTTATTTTAACACATGCAATCACAAGAAATATCCATAAGAATAATTATAAACCACATTCGATAATTATATCCATCTATTTTATTTCACAAGGAAATGCGATCACATTTTATCTCTCCTGGATAATCTCTAGATTATTTTGTTATGTTAACGCATGAAATCATAAGAAATATCTATGAGAATATTTATAAACATTGTTCAATAATTATATCCCTAAAATAATTTGAGAACAGAGGTGGTATTCATTATAATTATTTTTTTAATATATATATATATATGTATATATATGTATACATATATCAAAATATCTTTTGATAATGCAATTATCATTTAATAAAACTTTTAATTTATTTAGTGATTATATTTTCAACAACTACATTGTTGTAATTTCACAAAAATTATCGAATGATAATTTTTTATATATTATCCAAAATAACTCAAAGTTTTATCCATTATTAAATATGATAAATTATCCTTTGATAAATAATTACAATTTTCATTTAAAATATTATATGCGGTAATAATTTATCTCTCATTGATATTTTCCAGATTATCATTTTATAATTATAAAAATTATCCTTTAATAATTTGCAAAAAATATCTTTGATGATAACATGCAGTTATTCTTTGAAAAAAATGTGGTAATTTTTGTTTATAAATTTCAATAATTTATCGTTTAATAATTAATGAAATTATATGTTAATAAATTTATGTAAATAAATTATCCCTAAACTTAACACATGTTTTAAAGAGTTATTCATCTAAAATTTAACTACAGAACAACACTTAATGTCACCCGATTAAGTCCTTTAAATTATTATTTCGTAATTTCTAGTTGATTATTCATATATAATTTGAATTTAAATTATTTGTTTTTAAATTATAACATTTTTCCATAATTTTAGAATTAAATAAATAATGTTGAAAAATTAAATAAAAAAATAAAAAAATAGAACATCTCATATGCACCACTCACAAGAGATCGCCTAAGGTTGGTCACCAAAGGAGGAGATCAAATGCCAATCAAGGCCTCGTGATCACATCCAAGGAAGATCTGGGCAACATAAAATCTATGTGATTGAGCAAAAGAGAAGGCCAATGCGTTTGAGGATTATAATAACCCTAAAAATGCTGGCTTGAGAACCTCATTTAAAATATCCTATTTGATCCGTTATTTAACCGAAAATCAGTTATAAAGTTATTAATTTCACCTAATTAATTTTTAGCTGAGTGAAATGAATGAAAACAGTTGAAAAATTAAGGTTTCGAAAATTAGAATCGTCAACAATGGTGCTGCATGTTTTGGGAAGAAGAAGAGCATTGAAACTCTTTGTGGTTATCATTTTTTATTTTATTTTAATCTATTTAATATATTAAAATTATTACAAAACATAACCATAAAGAGATATGTGACCAAACACATGTTGATCTTGAATGTTATCCGTTATCTAGGGTAAACACCACGTTCTAGATCCAACAGTGGTCTTATATTTCTCATATGATACACCTTTTAAAATATATTAATGATTTATTATTTAAAATTGGAATAAATAAATAATTAAAATAAAAGGGATGGTTTTTTAGAGTGAGGCATCCAAATGCCTGATGCTAACAAATTTTATACCCAATATAAGGTAAACCCATAATTACGGACCCATATGTGGTCTCATATTTCCCATAAAACGCACCGTTTGGGAGATATTTAATTATTTTTAATAAATAAAATATTAAATATTATTTAATAACTTTATCTCCTGATTGAGATATCCAAATGTCTGGAACCTTTGAATGTTATGCCCCTCCTAAGGTAAACACCATATTTCGGACATAACAGTATGCTCATATTTCTCATGAAATGGACCATTTTAGAGTTATTCAATTATTTTGAATAAATTTTCTGTGCTTAAAATAATATATTCAATATTTTTATTCCATCATCCATGTGGATTTGTAGTCTTAAAAACCACATACTTACTCAATTTTTAACTCATAAAATATTTAACTGAATATTTCAGAGTATTAATTGGGTGTTTTACTATTCTGAAATGTCTTTAAAAAAATGCAACTTTTCACTAATAAACCATTTTTTCTTATTTAATGTAATAATAATTTAACCCAAGAAGGTTTAGGAATACATTAAAGAGTAATGGTATGTTACATGTGGGAACACCTCTATGGACCTTTTCATTTATGGACCTACTAATATTGCATCACTAGTCACAATTTTTACCAAGAATGAATCTTTTTTTAAATATAACTCAAATTTTATAAATTAAAAAAACCTTTCTTCATAGTATAAAATATGAAACTTCGATGATCCTCATTCTCCTTTTATGTTTTTTAATGTATAAAAATATCATAATGACCACCACAAATATATAAACGTAGTCCATAAATAATCTACTCATCAAATTAATAAATAAATATAGATGATTTTTCAATCCAAAGGGAATAACAAAAATATTTTAATCCTTATATCCTGTTTGAAAAATTTTCTTTGAGATAACTTTTTTTTACCCTCGCTCGATGATAACCTAATAAGAGGTCAATCATAGAGATGAATTGATCCCCCATAATCTATTCATACAAATCTCTATTCTTTGGAAGAGGGTATTTATTATTCACTATAATCCCACTATGATTTCTATAATAAATTCATTGCCACATTCTTCCATCCTTCTCCTTTACAAATAGAATTGTCCATCCCCATAGAGACGAAAATGGTTGAATAAAAAACATATTGAAATGAAAATTGGTTTTCTTCTCTAATTCCTATAAATATACATATGAAATTACATATGGGTTCATCGATATTGACATGAATCAATGTTTGAGTTCAATTGACAACTCTACTTTACTTTGTAGGGGAGGTCTATGTAACTCTTTAAGAAATAAATCAATGTATTCCCAATGAATGGGTATATCTCGAATTTTTAAAGTTTATATTAATTATTCTTCCCCATTAATAATTTTCATAAGTAATGACATTGGAGTAGGTTCATGTCAATGCACAAAATAAGTTATCTCTCTGTTGAAGAAAATTATAGTTTTTTCATTAAAGACAAATGATGTTTCCTTATTTTTATTAATGATCATGGATTTATATGTTTAAAACTAATATGTCCCATGTATTATGTCAAATTACACAATTATAATGACATTAATATTTGGGATAAATTGAGCTTGCCAAAGTTAATAGGGGAATATATATATATATATATTATGCTTAAATAGTTCCTCCATTAGTTTTCACCCAAAACACTACCACTAGTAGTTCATGGTTTATCTTTATGTTCAGTACAAATGTTATTTAAATATAGCTATATTTATAACAAGAATAAAACAATTCATATTCTCAATTTTATTATATGATTGTACCTACCATATATTATTTAGATCCTCGAATTCTTCCATCATCATTAAAAAATCCTAACTTTTCTCCCATGGACACTTTAAATGTACATGGATTTATCCCTCTATAATTTATGATTTTTATTTTTATTAGGGTAATTTACATTCTCTACACACTAAAAGATTCACTAAAATCATTAGGTATTTGAAAAATGAAGGATTCAGCTACTATTTTTTATACCTATGATGATGTTTAATGCTCCCCATGGTTTGGGTTTCTATTAATAACATGAGATAACCAATTCAGCGTCATCATGATATTTCTGAATTTGAATCCCCCATATTGGGATGGTTATGAGGAAATTGTGCATGGAATCAATTAATTACACAAATACTTAAATTTAGATAAATTTTTCTAGATGATGAAAACCAATGTCAGTAATTTTTTTCTACTGTAAATATTATTATATTATTTCTAAATGAGTTCATAATTCTAATTTTTTTATTAACATGCTTCTAGGATGATATACTTACATATTAAATAAAATACATTATATATATCAATCATAATGGTTTGTAAAAATCATGTGATTAATAAATGAATATCCACTAATAGTATCAAACTAGATGCCCAGTAAGGACTCGTTGAAATACATCAGGTACAGGTCATGTTAATACCTAATGATCCCTTTTCAGGTTATTTCCACTATATATATTTGTGCTAAAGAAACAACCACATTTCCGATCCAGATTGTGATTTCATTTAATATAAATCCACCCTCTACATAAAATACAAACTTTTTAGAAGGTTTTTGTATAATCATACGTATCCCTAGGGTTCTTATTAATGTTTTCTGGTACTAATTTTCACATATAACTAGTCCGTAACTTTAATAACAACTATAGAGTCCTTCCATTTTAATATTAAAATTTTAACATAATTCATTAAAAAATATTAAATTATTAAACTTGAAGGATATAATGAGGATTTGTACCATTAAAAATAGGTTCATAATACATGAAGTACATAAGGAAAACATAAATGTATGATTTATTTAACCCTATTCAATGACTAATTAGTTATTCCATCCTAGATCAATTCACTACAAGTGATTTCCTAGGGAAACTCATCAATGGAAAATGGTGAGAATAAATTCCAGTATTGGGTAAAAAAGAAAATGGAAAATTAATTAATATCATGAAAAAAAAACATGAGGCATAGAATGAGAGAATAATCATATGAATTTGATAAATAATAGGAAAATGTAAATTAAACATAATTTGATACATTAATTAATATATCACTAAGGTCTAATACCATGGTGACATAAAACATATTATCGAGGTTATACACCAAGGTACTGTAAAACATGTAATCCCTAGAGATTGACTGACTTCAAATCTTTTTTTTTTCATTTTCTGAAGGCCGGTTTAAGGGTTGCTGGTACCCAATACATGACTTCACCACTTCCACTTAACCACTTCACAACATCATGATTTCACCATTACAAAACCACAAAACAGCATTAACAACTAAAAACCACACAACAATTTCAACCGCATCATCAGACTCATACCAGTTCAAATTCAAAATTAAAAAACAAGAGCAAGAGATCACACCCTGATACATCGTACACCACGCTTGTGATGCAGTGCCTCCTCGATCCCAGCACACTGACATCGTGCTTCATCACCAAATCAGGTTTTCGGTGAGACCCATCACCGGAAACAGCACCGTAATCCCTTCAACAACGCGCAGCCTTCAACCGTGCTCCACTGCCGATTGCATATCTTGACAAAGCACTAGAATTCCATATTCATCACCATAATCCAAAAACCAAAGTCAACCAGTGCAAGAAAATCTGAATCCAGTAGGTCCGGATTCCATAGCCAACCAGAGGGACCCCGCCTCCACACAGACATCCTCCATCAACCGCAGAGACAAAGAAGAGAAAAGAAAACCCAGGAACACGATGCCAAACAGCCATCACCTGAGACTGGGGGCCCAACACCACACCAGAAGAAGCATCACCACCGAAGAGATCCGAGCCGATCTGCCCCAGAAACGCCTACCTGATCTGGATCTGGAAAGATCAAAACCAAGAAAGCCCTCATCTTAGTCCAAATCGCACCATCCATAAGAAGCAGAAAAGACCATCAAGGAGGGGTCGAGACCACCAGTGGAGGCAGTGCCGAACCAAAAGCTTCAAACCTCAAAGACACGTCTTGATCCACCGATGTTGAAAAGTCCACGAGAGATAGAGCACTGCAGTTGCACACCACCACAAAAAATCAAGAAGAAAAAAGCCCCCTCCCCCCGAGCTACTTCGAATCTGACAACGAAACCCTGGAAACCACGGAGCCGCTGCAGAACCACCAAAACCTGGAAGCTGCCTAGACCCAGATCCGACGAAGCACAGCTCCGAGCTCCTGAGGAAAAATCCGTCGAGCTGAAGTGAGCCGAGGGAGGGAAGAAGGAGGATAATGGGTTGAAACCCTAACCACCGCGAGAGACAAGTGTTCCACAATGCTCATAATAAATAATTTCTTCAATAACCTTTATAGAATAATGAAAGAGTGTAATATAAAATTATTTAGTACATAGGTGTGTAAAGACTTGAACATTTCATCATTTTTAACCCATGATATGGGAATATGGGATTCATATATGTCAATATATATAAAATTAAGTATAATTACATATATATGAATACAATTGAATACAAGTAGTATTGGGTATTCTGAATATAAAAAGGGAGGTATTAGAATTCAATGACGGATTTCTACAGTATAACATGTATAGAATGTTGTTTATGGAATGGGTTTAACAAGAGAGAATAAAAGTATATCATTGATTGAAAAAAAATCATACAATAATGCAATAATAATAATTTAATGAGTATATATTTTCATTGGAATTCAAAGACTAACCACAATGGAATTACTTGGATAAAATGGAGAGGAAAAAAATCTCTTACCTTGAGAGATAGATTCTTAAAGCCTGAGGAGAGTTCCTTATGACCATAAAAACTCCATGTAAAGTCTCTAAGAAGGGAAAATTGGGGAAATTTATTGTTAATTCCTTAGTAGTGAGTGAAATAGTGTTGAAAGGTGGTAATTTTTACAAATTGTGAGATGATTGATTATTAATTTTTAAATATAAAGCACGAAAGTCTAAGTTATGGAAAATATGAAACAATTATCATACCCATGGTTTTGGATCATGGTTAATGATATAAAAAAGGTGGTTTTGTAATATTCATGTTTTGGAATTGAATTTCAATAATCTATATTACTTTTAGCATGGGAAAAATATTTTTTCATCAAAATAATATATTTAAAACCTTAATTTTTATTTTAGACTTTGGAATGTTATTTACAGAATTGAAATTAATTTTAATTCTCCAAAATACATAATATTAAAAAGTATTATATTTGTGGTCGTTAATTCATTTTTATTAATTATTATAACATATTTTCATATTTATGAAGTCAAAAAAACATACCAAAAAACACAAAACTCTATTTTTATTATTCAATAAAAAGTAAATTATTTCAAAAAATAATCAAAATTTCATCCTAATCAAAATTATACATGTTGAGTTCAAAAATAATGTTTATTTTTTAATTTTTTTTTATAAATATGATTTTTTTTATTTTAATTAAGAAACCTTATTTGTAAAAAAATAATACTTTTTAAGAAATAATCAACTTTCATACCCTGGTAAATACTATCTGGGACATTAAAAAAAATATTATTATATATTTTTTTTAAAAAATATAATGAAATTTAGTAAAATTAAATTCTATTTTTTATAATTTATTTTTTCATAAAAGTGTATTTTAGTTAACAAATTTCAAAAAATACAAATATGTTTTAATTATATTAAAAAAGAATTTTTTCTATAGCCATATAATAATGATTTTTAGTTTGTTAGTTAAATTAATAATCAACCTTGGATTGAATAAAATACTACTACATTTATATATGGAAAATTATACATTTATGATATTATGATCTATATATATATAACCCATTAATAAACTAGAATACACCCAAATTGTATGGCGTGTGATGGTGGTGCTTTCATCGGGTGACTCAACTAACATTGATCTAGTGTTGATCTCTACTAACATAAGCAACTCCCATATTAAATTCAATTCAATTCTTACTTGTTTATGATTTTCTTAGGCATAGTCAAGAGCAAGCCCCAGTGACACAACCTTTGGCCCATGTTCTAAAAAATTAGCCTTCAAAAGGCATGATTTTTCTTGTTGAGGCCATCATTTCTCCCTAATTCATAATTATCTTTTTCTATTAACCTTTATATATATTAGCTATAATTATAACATTATTACCATGGGTTATAATCCCCAAAGGTAAAATTAACCAATAGTAATATTGTCCAACAGTCAGATCCTTCTGGAAACATTTCCTTTATAACCTATATATACTCAACCACTCTTATAACTCCAAATTTATTACATTAGATAAAATGTATAAATGATAATATATATCATATTCCATACTCTTTTATTTCTTTTACAATTTTTTAAGAAAGAGTGTTATTCATATGAGAATTCAATCCTAGGTTGTTTACATCATTGTCTGTATTATTTATTTTTTATCTCCCTTTATTATTTCTATCTTCTATAATCAATATTGAATCATGATGTGTAATGTTATTATGAAATGTAAAATCCTTCCTATATGATCATAAAATTAAAATCATTGTAAAATAATATTTATTGATAACTTAAATAAATTTTCTGAAAGTTATAGTTATGCCCCACTATGATTTTTGTGTGTGGAAATTTTGATAATGATCTAATATATCAAAGGGATTCAACACCAACTTAAAAATTTATCCATCTATATAAATATGTAAATTTTCATAAAATTCAATAATACATCACAATTTTACATGAAACAACTAGAACAAAAGACTATAGTAATAGTTTTTAGAAAAAACATGGATACAATAAATGGATAAAACCTCTAGACATGATTTTAAGAAAAATATTTCTATAGGTTTTCCCAAAAGCCAAATTTTTCCTAACACAAATTATATAGGTTTCCCATGAGAAATGTGAGGAGAGGATCTATGACCATGATTTAGTAACCATAAGTCATGGTTTTAAATATATATATTTATTATAATATACACATATATTATAAAAATGTTCATTACCATAGTGGTAAAGTTAAATTTATAGAAAGGATGAGGTCTGATTCTAAAAACTTGGTGTTATTTTATGTTTTAATGGCAACAACCATGTTTTCAATTCATATAAGAATATTTTCAAATGATGATAATAAGTTTCATATAATTAAAACTTTTTTAATAACATATCTATAGAGCTACAGGAATGAATCATATATATATGTGGTTTTAAAAACCATCACTATAAGCTACACTCATGGGTTTTTAGTCCATAACAATGATTCATAACTACAATTATATCAAAAGTTAATAGTACTATGACTATCAGTAGATATTTTCACTTCTCAAGATTTAATTGAAAATATACCTCTCTGAACCAAGAAAAATTTCATATTTGAACAAGATATCCCATTATTCAATTTATGTGAACATATAAATAATTTAAATTCTATGAGAGAATATGGGTTACGGTCAGATATTCTAATATTGAATGAATCAAAAAATAATAATCAAATTTCCTTTATCACCTAATACATTACAGTTCCCATGGACATATAATATCTAGTCAAAAACATTAATCATAACACTGTATTTGTAATTTTTTTCAAGTAACTGGTCCATGAATCATCAATTCTCTCCTAGAAGATGCAGGAGAGAAAACTACGAAGACCAGAAAAAATAATTTTAATTATTTCTCCAAAAAAATTTCTCAACCACTATAAACATACAACCAACAAAGAACCCATACCACCACACTCCAATGTGTACAATATTATGGTAACCCCAAAACACCAAATGTTATAGTATATTCATCAATAATGTAATTGACTGATTATGTTTCTCTATTAGTAACTAAATATTTTCAAAATAAAAATAAATTAATTACAATAACTCTACACCAGAGTTTTCATCAGATTAAGAATACACTATTTATATTTATAGTAACTAGTTATACATTTTTAGATATAAAATTCAATCATAATAAAAATCATAATAGTTTAAGTCTAACTCAACCCAACCCAACCCCTTCTCATACCGAGCTAAAAGTAATCCATGTGTGTACCCCCCCCCCACCAATGCCTTCCTCTGATGGGATATGGGATGGTAATTAGCACCGAGCAATAATATCTAACAATATGGGAGCCTTTAGTATAAATAATCAAAACACACACACACACACACACACACATATACATACCAAATTCATAAAAAATTGACAATACCAATATAATATGTTTAACAACTAAAATATATACAATATATGTATAAAAAATTAAATACAAGATCAATTCAAAATAAGAAAACTCTAGAGGAATTTTATACCTAAAAATTATCTAAATATAATGGATGCAAGAATATGGAAAGATTATCCTCACTATGTGTACTCATGGATCAATATATTTCCACAGTGGTCGCCACACCATCACAAGCCACCATACTCAACCATGTGTCACCTAGCACCACCCATCTTTTTCCATGAATAAGAAAAACTTGCTACAATCCAACCAATACTACCTATAAACCCTACATCACGTGCACAGTCATAACACACATGTGAAAATACATTTGAATGGATGAGTATAATGATACGAGGAAAGACCCCATTAAACCTTAGTTTAATGATAAAGCATGAAGTTGTGTCAAAACACATGGCATAGGAGGGTAAAATGGAAGATGAAAATATGAGATCTAGATATTATCTATATCTAGATATATAAAGGGTGAATTGAAGTCAAAATTATCTTATCACTAATAATAAAATTTCATATCTTGTTATAAAATCTAGATTCTCGAAAAATAGAAAAGCACAAAAAGGCTGATATTGATATAAATGATGTATGTGTCACCTCAAAGGAAACCTAGTGGTGCATGATGTTTCACAATTCTCAAAGTACCTGATTTTCATAGAAATTATTCTATGCTAGCATAATAGTCTTTTATAGGGAACTCATTCCCCATTTAAGAATTCATCTTAGTCAGGGGAGTAACACACCTTCCCATCCATCATTATAGTTTCATCATTCTTGAACCCTATTAAAGAACACCTACCTTGTCCAATAATAGGTCTTAGTGAAGGGAGTATAAACAATTATTATCATAACTATCATGGAATAAAACCAACACCCCTCATAGAATCTGTATTTGAGGATCCATTCCTTTTTTGAGCCACACATATTAGATGAGAACTATGTAAATAGATATAGGACCCATTCTCCAATATTGATAGAGAGTACTAAACATTACCAATAATGTGTGAGGGAACTAATGTCCTTGTCTATGAGGGAGTACTAAAGCCACTAAAATATGGAGGCCACATTCCCAATATATGTGTGGGATTTCCATACTAAAAGATGAATATGATAACCCACATAATTTCAATGAGAATATATATGGGGTGTTCCTACCCTGTGAATTCTATGATCACCTTTCTTGAATTAGTCAAATAAATTAAATATATAAGGGGATAGAAATCTGATATCACACCATACATCCCATCAAACATTGATGAAGAATGTACCAAACTATTATATATAGAAGAACCGTTTGGATAGACTAACCATGTTATCAAATATGAGTCTCGAGGAAGGAGATACAAAATTCCACTAAGGATATAAAAGTACAAGACATGCACATGTTATGTAGAAAATATGTATCCCATCTGGGGAAGCATCATCAATAACACACATTTGCATGCAATTTGAATTTATCTGATACAATGTATACTATGATGTACATATTTTTTGGGACCAAAAAGGTTATCATAATATATCCCCAATACATGGACCCCATTTATATTGGGGTACACAGTGTGCCCGATATAGTATAAGTCAGGTGATTTCCAAGAGAGTACATCGAATGTATTTCCAGTTTTTCAAATCATGCAGTCCAAGAGTTACCCAACATGTTTATATGGAAACATGGTGTGTTATCCCTAGGACTCATCCTAGGCATGTTCTTATAGAAAATTCTTATCATGTAGGCCATTCATGGAATGTACTCGAACTATACACCATGTGGTTGGGTTTTCACATAGAGTTGCCTACATAGAATGTGAATTTATATAAGTTGAATTTTGATATATCAAATCTTCATGAAATAAAGAGCTACAATAAAGGATTCATGCATAATCTTTTTTAGAAATACATTTCATGTAGTCGTTTTCTCCAATTAGATCTATAGTATCTTCTGATTATTATGCTTATTTCACCCAAAATTATATGTATTAGTACCAATATGATCTCTATTTATAACAAGTACTATTGGGGGTACTTATCAGTGATCCACTCATTTATGTCACCATATAATGTAATTGGTCCATCATCCCTTGGAAAAAAATCCTTCCCTAAAATACACTAGTATGTCCCCCAATAAGCACTGGACACTACTCGACCTGACATCCATAGCCTCTACCTACCATTATTTATTCAAGATCTATAGTTTTTCCACATTCCATTATTAATGATTAAGTCCAACAATACATGCCATCATAAGGGAGAATGAACAATGAAGGAGGAGGATGAATCATTTTTGGGGAGAACCAAGCCACTCAAAAGCTTCATCAGAGGAGTATTCATTAGATGATTCCAAGGGTAGAAATAAATAACCCACATCTATTCAATTAAACGATGTTATTGAATACTAAATTAATATTTGATGGGTTAATTCACCATCAAAATCATGATTGGTTAGATTAAGAAGGTAAAAAAACCATCATAAAAAAGTACATGGTTTTAATATGAATAATTGACCATGTTAAATGTAAAAAATCCTAAAAATCGTGAAGAAATATGAAGAATGAGGAAAAAATTAAAATAGAATCCCTACCTTATAGTTAATAAATCCATCACCTTAATACATCATTGATTTCATAATCATGTTCATCATTTCCACACATATCAGATCATCGATGTTGTTGTGGATTTTGTCTTATTCCCTCAATCCATTATTGATTCATACCAAATCTAGTCTCTCTCATATCACTATCTCATCGTTAATGTTATACAATTGTTAAAAGTAGTTATGAAAAGGGAAAATTTATAATTCAGATTAAATAGTGTAAAACTAGGTTACCTAATAAAAGTTAATTAAATAATTTCCTTTAGTCTCGCACCCATGATGGGAAACTGTTTCCCTCAGACTTCAGGGATGACCTTCTTTGATGGGAGGTTCAAAAATTCCTATCAGTTTCTAACGGGTTTGTTCGTAGAACCGGAAACATCCAATGATTCCATATCCATTCGGACCTACTTTCCAAAGGTAGGTGCTCATTAGTTTGTGGACTGATGAGGCTTAGGAATTTTCATTGGTCGAGAGGATGGGAGGTCGGACTCATCACACCTTTTTGAGGGGAATTATTGTCTACTCCGGGACTCTATTTATAGATTTAAGTTATGTTCGTGAATCCTTATTACATTACCAAGTATAAAATGAGTTTTCCTTTAGATCTGACAATCAATGATCGATACGTAGGAAATTTATAGAATATATGTATTCGAGGTTCTTCACTGATAAAGAATCATCTGTATTTGTTAGAGATTCTTAGTCAATGGTATCCTTTGATACGTAAAAGTCTCTTGGTCCTTATGATGACCATACTGGTTTTAAAGCCACTCAGTGGGGCACTTGAAGTTTATTGTCATTCAGAAGGACATGAATTATTTCAGAGTTGGGATCGAACCCGCAGATGGGATACCTACGTATCCTCTATTTATAAAAGGAATCAGAACCCACGTAGTTCGAGTAAGGGAGTATGATGTTTATGATTGATGGCTCAAAGAAGGATGTCATAATTATCTTTACACTCTAAGCTCACGTGAGTCATGATCGGTGTGAGAAACAAGAGGTATTGGTAAAAAATCAGACAATTGTGCCATGAAAGATGCAATCATAAGAAATAATGTGGGGTTTATGTATGTATGACTGCCCAGATAAATGAAGATTAGGATTTACTTCATGGAAGAAATCCAGGAACAGGGTCCATAAAGGTATATGTGCTTCATGGAGATTTTGAATACTCTAGCTTGGGGCTTACTCCTGAAAAGGAGTCCCAAATTAGGAGAAGACTTATGATTGGGTTTTACTCCTAAAAAGGAATCCTAGATCAAAGGTAAATTAGGAATGGTTAAGATAAATTAAGACTGGGGCTTACTCCTGAAAAGGAGGCCCAGGTTGAGAGACTTGAAAAATTAAGGGACTTGGGGCTTACTCCTGAAGAGGATACCCATATTTGAGACTGGGGCTTACTCCTGAAAAGGAGGCCCAGGTTAAGAGAATTATGGTTGGGACTTACTCCTAAGGAAGATGCCCAGATTTGAGAATTATGACTGGGGCTTATTCCTGAAAAGGAGGCCCAGGTTAAGAGAATTATGGTTGAGACTTACTCCTAAGGAAGATGCCCAGATTTGAGAATTATGACTGGGGCTTATTCCTAAAAAGGAGGCCCAGGTTAATGAGGACTTGGGGCTTACTCCTAAGGAGGATGCCCAGATTTGAGAATTATGACTGGGGCTTATTCCTGAAAAGGAGGCCCAGACTTGATGAGTTCTCTCATCGTAAAGGATGAGGTTGAATGAATGAAATCTCAATCTTTAGTGACATGAAGATGTGTTAATCACTAGGTTTTGAGAGATATTCCACAGATTTCCTTTTAGATAAGGAATCCAAATCAATAAATCATGCCATAAATGTATTTGAAGAGTGTCTTGAAGATTGAATCTTGAGTAGGAGAGGTGGAATGACTTAAGAGGGGTGAAATGGGCAAGAAGGGCACCCAAAAAGGCAGGGGCGCGCAAGTCCGGGAAGGCGCGCAGGTACTGCGTGGGCACGCAAGTCCCGGTCGCGCAGGAATACCTGTGCAACACATGGGTATTTGCGCGATAGTTAACCAGCAGGGTAATACTTGAGCGACTCTTGGTTAAAGCCTTTAGAATCCTCTTGAGGTTCTTTCAGAAGAGGGGCGCGCAAGTTCTATTGAAGGAGTAAGGTGGCGCGCAAGTGTGGCCTTTTCCCTTAAGGGATTCCCACTCAGGCGTGTAAGTGTTGACGAGTTTCAAAACTTAGGACTTCCTCCCCCTCTTTAGATCTTCCGTTCTAGGTAATAAATTACCTTAGAAGTGTTTCACAAGCTTTGAGAAGAGACTAGGGCGCCGGGAGCTCAAATATGAGTTTCTGAAAAAAAAAATCTCTCGTTATGGGGGCCCATAGGGTCTATTTATAGGTAGGAGAATACCCCGTGCGGTTATCACTTAGGTCGCACAAGTCACTTGTGCGACCATTATGCGTCGTGCAAGTCCACTTGCGTGACTATGAGGGAACTTGCGTGACCTATTGGCAATGTTCTCTTTGTTCATCCCTTTGTTGATTTTTGATGTTTTCTTCAAAGGCTGAATCAATTTGAGCTCAGATATTCCCTTTTTCCAATCTTTAGACTCTGTGATGAAAGGAGCATCAACAAAAGTCCCCCCTCAGAGTTGGATCTGGAGAGAAAAGAGGATTTGGCTCTGAGGAAATCGAGAATCAAAAAGAAAATCTGGCAGTTTAAAGTCATGCATTTCAGAAAAAAAAAGGCTAATGTTTAAGGTCGAAATAGCTTTGACCGAAATGAATTAAAATTTACTTAATTCCCTGACAATTAATCTGAAAACAAAGTACCATACTCAAGTATGAGGGAAAAAATGTAAACTATGACTTAAGAATATTTGAATCTGAGGAATGATATGAAAAAGAGCTAAAAGTCATTAGAAGACGTAGTTCCTAAAAATGAAGTTACCATTATTTAACAAACCTGTTAGGGTGTTGAATTATGCAAGGCCACCTAAGGGCATTGGCTGCATAGTCAGATAATAGTATCTTTTGGCTAACAAGTCTGTTATGTAGACTGTTTATGCAAGGCCTCCTATGAGCACGTGCTGCATAGTCAGGAAAAAGAACTCTTAGAAATTTAGTTTCCAAGTGCTAAAAGCCAGTGAAAGTTTATAGAGATTCAAATTTTCCAAAGTATAGAGTTTCCTGTATGGAAAGAGGTACTTGAATATGGAGAAGATATTTCCAAACAAAATTATCGAAGAACTAGATGGATATCACTCCTACGAAGGTCTGACCCAAACGTAGGGAAGGAGAATATAAACCATATACTTGAATACTTTCAGATCATGAAAAAGGATATGGGACAAATATGTTAAGGATGGTTGTTTTTGTGGATCCTTACATATTGTCATTTAAGACAAATAAGGACAAAAGAGGCATTCTTCCCAATAATGAAGTTACCACTATCCGAAAAACCCGTTAGGGGGTTGAATTATGCAGGGCCACCTAAGGGAATTGGCTGCATAGTCAGATAATAGTATCTTTTGGCTAACAAGTCTGTTATGTAGACTGTTTATGCAAGGCCGCCTATGGGCACATGCTGCATAGTCGGGCAAAAGAATTCTCAGAAGTTTGACATTTTTGTGACCTAGAAGTCATGAAAAGGGTTTATGAAGATCTAAAAAAATTTAAGGTTAGGATTATGACACATAAATATGGGTATTGTCCAATGTATGCAGAGATACACGGATCAATGATAACCATAATCATGTTGTGGCTGGATCCTGAATTGAAATGTTGGACTTCACTACGTATCCCATAAGGATGGGAATCAAGCTATACGTAGTTCTTAAACTACAGTTTAACATCGTGTGGGACAAAAGGATTAGAGATCTTAGTTTAGGGTCATAGAGCTTGGACCATTGTAAGAAATACACAATGTGTGTTCTCATAGGGTCTTTTTAGCCAGGGAACTGAAAGTAGA
The DNA here is from genome assembly GCA_963277665.1 of Viscum album. NCBI lineage: Eukaryota > Viridiplantae > Streptophyta > Magnoliopsida > Santalales > Viscaceae > Viscum > Viscum album. The sequence continues at coordinate 1,781,553,155 of OY728145.1, forward strand.
ATTTGGGGTTAGGCCCAAAGACTTGGGGCTAGATTCGAGGGACACTCGAACGTTCCTACGTAACCCATAAGGATGGGAATCAAGCCCACGTAGTTCTAGAAATACCCTCTGTACAAATTTGGTTCGTACATGTGAAGGTTGAAAGGGGATTTTAGTACAATGATGGTTTAACCCAAGATAAAAGGTTTGGGCGTTGTCATGTACGCATGTTGTCTTTGAAATGAAACATGATTGAAAAATCAACGTAAATAATGGTTCCCTCTCAGGTGAGGATATCAAAGAATATTATAGTTTATTGTCATACTGGACATAAGTGTTGTATAGTTTAACTCCGTATAGCAAGGACGAAAGTGAACCAATGTAAAGATATTGATTCTAGGGGCGGTTTCACAAATCAACATCATATGAGATGGAGGTGAACCGATGTGAAGAGATTGATTTTGGGATTGAACCTTGGGAGGTTTCCTACGTACCCAGCCTGGAAGGCAAGGATCAAAGTCTGCGTAGTTCAATTAAAGAATGAATTAATGATCAAGTTGTTCTTGGCGACAACGACCTAAAAAAATGATGTTGTTGGGACTTACACATGGTTAGTATCCCAAAGAGAGTGTTATGGTTGAGGTTTTCTCTAAGCTCACGTGATTCATACTCGGTGTGAGAAACAAGAGGTAACAACAACCTTAACGATGCATAGTTTAATGTCATGTAGGACATATAAAGGGACTATGCAGTTTAAAGTCTTGCAATTAGGACTATTGGTGCTGCACAGTTTAATGTCATGTAGCAGGGACAAAGTATATTTTAATGTTATGTAGGACATATCAAGGACTTTCTGTATAGTTTAGCGTCATGTAGTTAGGATGATGGGGACAATATAGTTTAACGTCATGTTGGATGAAAGGGGGAATGTGCAGTTTAATGTCATGCATTGAGGACAAAAGAGGACACCATTTAACGTCATGTTGGACGCATTGGGGATTTTTTCCCCAGTTTAGCGTCATGTTGGACGAAAGTGTGAATAGTTTAAGGTCATATGCATGGACCGTGGATGGTGCAGTTTAATGTCATGCTGGACAAAAGTGTAGTTTAAGGTCATACAGGACCTTTGATGATTATGTAGTTTAACATCTTTCCGGACGTAAGGGACTTCTATACAGTTTAGTTTCATGTAGTTAGGACATCACAGTTTAACGTCTTGCTGGACATAAGGGACTTCTATATAGTTTAGCGTCATGTAGTTAGGACATCACAGTTTAACATCTTGCTGGACGTAAGGGACTTCTATACAGTTTAGCATCATGTAGTTAGGACATCACAGTTTAACATCTTGCTGGATGTAAGGGACTCGAAAATAGTTTAGAGTCATATATATGGACCATTGATGATGCAGTTTAAGGTCATACTAAACCATTGATGTAGTTTAAGGTCATACAGGACCTAGTTTTAGTTTAAGGTCATACTGGACCATTTAGGAAACTTTTTCACAGTTTAACGTCGTGTGGGACGAAATTAATACAAATAGTTTAAGGTCATATGTATGGACCATTGCTTTATATTTTAACTTCATATAGCAAGGACAATGGAGGTTTTGTGTTTATACAAAATAATTCTTCCAAAATCCGGCATTGGTTGGATTAGTGATGAGTTCTCCATCCATCGAGATTAATGCATAAGCTTCATTAGAGTAGACCCTATGTATTGAATAAGGTCCTTCCCATTTTGGCTCAAGCTTGTGAGGTTTCTTTCCTGGTATCATTGGAGTTCTGAGAACTAATACCAATTCTCCCTGAGTGAATGAACGAAGACGAACTTTTTTGTTAAAATCTTGTGTTATTCGATTCTGATAGACTTCCAAGTAGTGCAAAGTGCACAATATTTTCTCATCTAACCGTTCCAATTCATTCAATCAATTTTGAGATTGTTCATCTGTAGATTATTGATCACAAATGGAAACTCTGAGTGAGGGTAGTTGAACTTCAATGGGCAAGACGACTTCCGTTCTATATACCAATGAATATGGAGTTGACCGAGTTGCAGTGCGGGTGGTAGTCCGATAAGCCCATAAAGCATGAAAGAGTTTATCAGGCCATGACCTCTTATCTTTATCCACCATATTGTGCAATATATTTGAAAGAGTCTTGTTAAAGTCTTCTATCTGACCGTTGGCCGCTGCATGATACCGATATGAATGGTTGGATTTGATGTTGTATTTTTTATACATCTTCTTCACTTCGGATGAACAGAAGTTGGTGCCATTGTCCATCAATATGGTATGAGGGACACCAAATCTGGTAATGATGTTAGACTTGATGAAGCTAACAACACATTTAGAACTGACTTCCTTGAGAGGTATTGCCTCTGACCATTTGGAAAAGAAGTCAGTAGCAGTAAAAATGTACTTAAACTGCTTGGCCGTAGTCGAAGGGTAAGGTCCCAACACATCCATTCCCCATGTGGAAAATGGCCATGAGTATTTATCTGTATGAAGAAACTCTGGAGGTTGATGAATGAATTTGGCATGTACTTGTCATGAATGACACTTCTTTGTGAAATCGACACAATCTTGTATCATTGAAGGCCGAAAGTATCCAAGCCTTCGAATCTGATCAGACAGTCTATGTCCAGACTTGTGGGAACCACAGACTCCTGCATGCACTTCTTTCATGACAGCCATTGTCTCTTCACCATCAATGCATCTGAAGAGAACTCCATCAAAACCACATTTGTAGAGAATTTTCTCTAGGTGATCTGGGCTATCATAAAGAGTAAAATTGACCACACGTCACCAGATTTGTTCTTTATCAGCTCTATCAGGCGGAAGTGTTCCATTTTGAAGGTATTCCCTGATAAGTGACATCCATCCTGTAGTATGACCATACGGTTCAGGAATGGGACTAATTTCATTAATTTCCTTTGTTCTGATTTGAACATAAAGTGAAATTTCACGACGGTGGAAAATACTGATGGTTGTCTCTTCTCGATTTGGATCTGCCAGAGCTGTGGCTATATTAGCCAGTGCATCAGCTTGAGCATTTTGTGATCTTGGGACATAAGAAAATGTTGGTTCCAAAGGGAATTCTACCATTAACTCTCTGACGTAATCATACAAGGGGATTATTTCTTCTTTTCTCATGGCATAATCCCCATTGACTTGTTTGATTACCAGGTCTGAATCACCTTTCACCTTTAAGTGATTCACTTGTGCTTGAAGTGATAATTCCAAGCCTACGATGAGATCTTGGTATTCTGCTTCATTATTGGTACCACCTTCCCACAATAAGAAGGAATAAGGTAACACTGCCTTTTCTGGAGAAATGAGCACAATTCCTAAGCCAACTTTGTTGAATTTAGGATTTTCCATTTTCCTCCCTGTTGAACTTCTGGAAGCACCATCAAAATACATTTCCCATGCCTGAGGAATTTCTTGAATAGAGAAGACTTCCTCATCAGGGAGTTCAATATATGAAGATGTGTCTTCCACTGAAGGGTGTTCAGCCAGGAAATCAGCCAGATCTTGGCCCTTTACTACCTTTTGAGACACATACTGAATGTCGAATTGCTGCAAAATAACTGCCCACCTTGCCAGACATCCTGTAAGCATTGGACGACTAAGGATAAATTTGAGCGGGTTATTGCGAGATACCAATTGGACCTTGTGATGTTGCAGGTAGTGTCTCAACTTCTGAACTACAAAGATTAATTCCAGGTAGCACTTCCCAATACTTGAATACTGGGTTTCTGCTTTAAGAATAGTTTGACTGAGATAGTAGAGGTTGTTCTCATTCCCAGCATCATTCTTTTGAGCAAGAAACTCACCCAATGATCGCTCAAGAGCTGTCACGTAGAGGATAAGTGGTCTTCCTTCAACAGGTGGCATGAGTACCAGTGGACTCAAGAGGTATTTCTTGATAATATCGAATGCTTCTTGACATTTTTTAGTCCACTGGTAAGTGACTCCCTTCTTCATCAATTTGGTGAAGGGTAAACTTTTTCCTGATAAATTGGCGATGAAACGCCGAATATAGGCTAAGCGTCCTTAAAGTCCTCTTAATTCTTTCAAATTTTGAGGAGGTGACATACCAAGGATTGACTTGGTCTTCTCAGGATCGACTTCAATACCACGATGGTGTACAATAAAGCTGAGAAATTTTCCTGAGGTTACCCCAAAAGAACATTTTAAGGGGTTCATCTTCAAATTATGTTGTCGAAGCTTGCGGAATATGACTTCCAAATCAGCCAAGTGAGTAGAACGTTGTTTGGATTTAACTACCAAATCGTCTACATAGAATTCAAAAAACTTCCCTAATAAGAGTTTGAAGATACGATTCATGGCACGTTGATAAGTTACACCTGCTTTCTTTAAGCCAAAGGGCATTACCCGGTAGCAAAACACACCCTGAGGGGCTCTGAAGGCTATAGTTTCCTCGTCTTCTAGGGCCATTCAGATCTGATTATATCCGGAATATCCATCCATGAAGGAAAGTGCTTCATAGCCAGCTGTTGCATCAATTAAAAGTTCTGTAATCGGAACTGGGAAATCATCCTTAGGATAATGCCGATTAAGATCTCTGAAATCGATGCAAACTCTAATTTTTCCGTTCTTCCTCTTTACATGGAAAATATTAGCCAACCACTTGGTATATTTAAATTCTATCACGAAGTTAGCTTTGATAAGCTTATCCACTTCAGCTTCAAGTTTGGAAGCATAAGTTGGGTGTGTTCTTCTCGCGGCTTTCTTAAATCCTTGATGTTCTTATGATAAACCCAAATGATGAGTAGCAACATCAAGATCAAGCCCGGGCATTTCTGTATAGTTCCAGGAAAATATATCTCTATTTTTCTTTAGAAAAGAAATATACATCTCTTGCTCTTCAAGAGCCATGGCCGCACTGATTAAAGTGGGGCGTGGATCTTCTTTTGTACCCATATTTATTTCTCTAAGTTCATCCATAGTGGTAGAGATACCCTCTTCAAATGCTGGAGAAGCATCTCTGAGATTTTCCTCTTCTTCTTCATCATGTATTATTTCTTCCATTTCTAATTGCATAGTAAATGATAAAGTAGAATTTTCATGATCCAAAGAGATGTCCAAATTTTCATATCTTAAAGAATAATCTTCCATTTCTGACCCAATTGATGATGAAGGGTCTTCTTTGGGTAATAAAGAAGAGATGATGGATTGAGAATCGAAATCATTGTTCACCTCCGATGTTGCTATAACTTATTCTGGCCTAATTGGCGAAGCATAGACTTGTTGGATTTTAGCAGATGAAATGAAGACGTCACCATTTGTGCTTTTATCACTACTTGGTAGATTACTAATTTCTCCCATGTTGTCTGGATCGATTGCCGTAATTGACATTATGGATATTTCCATAAGAGTATTTTGATTTGGGTTTATCTTGTCAATTTGACTGATAGGCAACACATAATCTATACTAACATGTGTAAATGAATTTACTGGAATTTTCTCCAAACCATATGGAGCATTAAGTTTGGTAATCTCCTTTTTTGTGGATTTCTCCCTTCCCTTCATGTGATAGAATTCCGCCTCAATGTATTGAGACTCACATGTCTTGAACGGGGCCTTATCACCATAAAATGTCCCAACTTGACCATAGAAACAATATTTGAGACATTGATGGTATGATGAAGGGATAGTCGCTTGTTGATGTAGCCATGGTCTTCCAAGCAAGATGTTGAAGGCTGAGTCTTGATCAACAACCATGAAATCTGAATTGGATACAAGATCTCCAAACTGAGTTCTGAGTGTAACTTCGCCCAGTGGTTCTTGTTCATTTTTATCGTATCCTTGTAACATCATGGTAGAAGGAGATAAATCAGATTCCGTGAGGCACAATCGACAAAGTGTACGAATGGGCATGAGGTTGACTCCTGAACCATTGTCAATGAAAGTTCTTCGGACGTCTACGCCATTGACCTTACCAGACAAGTACAATGGTCTAATATGTCCATGCACAACATCATCTTCATCTTCATCAGTAAAAGATATTATTGCATGGAATTATATAGGATTATTCTCTATGTGATAGACTTCAGCTGCATCAATTTCAGTTTCAAACTTCTGAGGACTTGATAAAACCTCGATGAGTGCTTCCCGAAGATCTTTTGACAGATTCAGAGAATCTAGAATTGATAACTTGGCTGGTACTTGGGCCAAGTGTTTCAATATATCATACTTTTGATCCATAGGTCTACGTTTCCCAATAGGAATATGTGGTTTAGCAGGTACCTTGGAAGCAGATGCTTTGGAAGTTGATGCATCTTGTATCGGGATAGGAATTGGCAATATTACTGGTTTTGGAAAATTAGACTGATTAGATCCATTTACTTGCTGAGAGGAATAAGATGGAACCTTCAACCGGTCTTCCAAAATAACTGTTCCAGGACTGAATTTTCTATTGGTAGAAGAATTTGCTTGTTCTTGCTGAGCTCGCTGAAGGGCTCTACCACAAGTTTCTTCTGCGTACACAGTTCTAGCAGGGGTAGAATTGGAATGGTGGCTTCTGAAATATCCACGTCTTCCCTGTATCCTAAGCCCTTGGAACTTCCTCTGATTACCCTATTTTATACATGGAATTCAGGCTCATTGAAATCGAAACTGCGACTGGCATATGGATCTGTTAATTGAATCATATTAACAGAACCAAAGATTAACTCTTCGTCTGATGAAGACTCTGCCTGATTAGCCTGTTTAGGCTGTGCCGTTTGGTGGGGCGGTGCCCATGGCTTTGAAGTAGATGGCATGAAGTCCGCCAAAGTCAAAGACAACTTAGACTTTGACATATACTCATCTTCTTCTGATTCTTTTTCTTTCTTTGAATCATTCCGTTTCTTTGAGTACTTTCCCTCTGATGAAGAGGGTTTTGCCGCAACATTCGTGGCAGAAGACACAATTGGTTTCTTTAATTTTATTCACAAAATAGCATGAGTTCAATTCATTATCTTTATGACCATCCAATCATCATACTTCTATGCATTTTTTCTTTTGACTTCTTGCCATTCGCCTTTCTCCTTTGGAACTATAGCAGTAACACATGCTACCTGAGCTGAAGAACCTTTCAGTTTGATTTGTCCCGAGTCGACTATCTTTTGTAGGAGGTCTTTGAAGACAAAACACTCCTGGATGGGATGCCCCAACATTTTATGAAAAGGTCAATAATTGGGACGGTCTTCATCTCCTTTCTTGTTTGGCCTCTTAGGCATTGGTAATTGAACCAAATTGTTTTCCAGAGCTGAAATGAAATAACCAGAAACTTGTTCGTTTCGGAAAGAGTATGTTTTGGTCTTCAGATCCTCAAATTGTTTTCATATTTGATATCTTTGATCATATGGATGAAACGACCTTTGTTTTTGGCACTCATGAGGTGGAACCCTTTGAGAAGATGAAGGTTTTGAGGTAGAAACAGGTACAGGTTCTTGTTTAAGCATAACTGTAGTAGTTTCTGCTTTACCCATTCTCCTTTCTGGAGCTGATGGAATTACACGAGATTTAGCCTTAGCCTGTATAAGGGAATCTTCAATCTGCTGAGCGATTGAATTAAGGTATCGAAACCCTCCTGTGTATTTCACAGGGATTAACGGCGTGTGTAATTCATTATGCAGATTTGCCACATAGATTGGCAACAATTCTTCTTGAGGGAGTGCTAAGCTCAAGGAATATGTTAATCCCTTTCAGTGAGCAATGAAATCAGAGACCCTTTCATTCTTCCTTTGCTTACAGTTTGTAAGATCAAAAACTGTTGTCTTTGGAAAAGTTGAGCTAAACTGAAGGAGGAATTTTTGGTGAAGATCCTCCCATCTGGTAATTGACCCGGATTGCAAGCTTGTATACCAGACAAAAGCTGGTGCTTGCAAGGTTCGCACGAAGCATCCGAGTTTCACTACTTCTTGCTGCTCCAGAGTTCCCATCATAGGATCGCAACAAGACATGTAATGTGTCAAATGTTGTTCAAGGTCACCTGATACATTGAAAATAGGGAATACAGGGTTCCCAAAACTGGATGGAGGAGAGATTGAATCTACCCATTCAAGGTAAACTTTCTTTTCTGGTTGAACTTGTGCACGTTTCCCTTCCATAGTTTCTAACCGAGCTGTTAATGACTCAATAGTAGTTATTAACTTTTGAGAAACATCCAGTTGAACTTGGACTTGGGTAGGTGCAATGACTGGAGCTTGGACAGATATGGTGGTTGGTGTTGTAACTGATGGTAGCACTGCCAACTGTTGTTGCACTTGACCCGTAGGATTAGACTTGTGAGGGTGTACTGATAGAGGAGGATATTCTTGATCTATCTCAGTAGCTGTAACAAATTCCTTTGGCTGACTGACTCCAGCATGCTTAAGAAGAAGACTACTCTGAAGTAGTTCTGCATTCAACCTTCTTAATTCCTTCATTTCTTCCTCCTGTTGTGCAAACCTTTGCTCTAGTGAGAGCGATTGACCTTCTCCAGAAGAAGGATATGTAACCTGGTTCTTTCCCTTACCTTTGTTGGATCCTTTTCAGAGAGGGGGAAGTGGGTTACTCGAAGGATTACCTAGATTCTGAGTAATCCTTTGACTTTGTGTACGCACACCTTCTTCATTTTTGTCAGTGCGTACATCTTCTTGAGCAGGAACCTCTTCATCTAAGTCCCCTGAGTGAGCCTCATCTGGTGGATCAGCAACAATGGCATTGATGACATTGATTGATGCATAACTCATCGCATCCCTTCTATCAGCATTTCTGTGATATTGTCTTCTTCCATGTCTTTGATGAGACATTTCCTTTTGTTGATTCGATCCCTCGGGAACTTCTTAATGAACCGTAATTTGGAGGGAATATCCTGATAATTTGGCTCTTCGTTCCTCTTGAGGCTTCTTCCCCAATCGAGAAAAGACCGACTTTCTATGAGGAGGGGATTGATGATTTGAAAAAGTCCCTAGTCCAGTGGACTGGGGATGTTCCTTCTCAACTCCTCAAATCTTATTTGTAGATTCCGAGGGTTGGTTTAAAAGAGTCCCCAGTCTGGCGAGCTGGGGTGGCTCTTGACATGCTATGTCTGAGACTTTCTTAAAATCTCTCCTAATCTTGCGAACCTTAGTCCGGAAATTAGCTGGATGCATTAACCTGTATCCACTTTTATCACCTGGTTCAAAAGACCATTGAATAATTTCCGACACTTCTGTCACTTGATGATGTTCTTGCTCCATGCGAGAGGCCTGTTCAATATTCTCATTTGCTTGATGCATGATTAATTCAACAAATTTTTCTCTGTATTCTTGATTTTGAGAGGAACTAGTTGAGGCCTGTTCTTGGGCAAGCTTTTGATTACAAACAAAGCCTGATATTTGTGGCTGGCCATGGGAAATAACATTGCATGAGACTATTTTCAGTGGGCTTTACTGACTGGAGAGCACCGTGAAATGTAGTGCTCCATGAAAACCCCATCTTCTGACATGAATACCAGATGGGGAATTGGCAATTAACTGACGCAATCTTCTTAGTGTGCCAAAGCATGAACGTTGAAGGGCTCTCTACTTCTTTTCAGCCTTCGGATATCGAGAGACTGATAGAGATGTCAAATCAATCTGACGTTGTAACCCTTCTATTATCTTAAGATTATTTTCATATTCATTATAAGATAATACTTTATTTTTCAACTGACAAAGATTTTTCCATATGTTGAGACGAATATCATGAATTCCATATTCCGTCAACATTTCTGGAATGTCATACTGAGAGTCAGCTAAAGGCCAAAACATGACTGGCACTTCACCTTTTGCTAGTTGTTTTCTCATTTTCAACATTTCCTCTTTATCATTTGATGAAGATTCTTCTACCAGTTTTGACCAAAGCTGGTGCTTCCTTGTTACTTCATTGAATTCAACAGGATTGGTAGAGAAATCATTGATTAAACTAGACAATGCATGACTTAGGGGTGGTTTGGAGAATGACCTACACCCTGGGCTATCTTTTTATTGAGAAAGTATTTCACCTGCTAGCGATGAAGCATCAGACATGGCTGATTTCGCATTTGCAAGTGTCTCAAGATAAGAGGGCTTTCTCGGAACTACATTGTACACTGGAGAATTTTCCAAGCAATGTGAATCACTACTGCGGAGAGGACTTTCGCAGTGAAATTCATCATCATGGGGAGGACCACCATGGTGGGTTACAGAAAAAGATGAGATATCTTGCTCCTTGGTCTTCTGACCACACAGAGGGTTCCTGTGGCTCTCATTTGAAGATGAAACTTCGAGATCGACCAAATTGTCATGAAGAAAGCCTTCATGTGGAAGTGTCTATTGAAGACCTTCAGAAGTAATGTTCCCACTATTGGAAAATGAGGGAGTAGAATCTTGAATTTTGACAGATAATTGTCCGAGGGATTCAAGAACTCCAGCATCGAGCAAGGCCTTGTTACATATTGGCTCTTGATCTCCTGATTGTGTTGGGCGGGTCTTTTTCTTAGACGCCTTCTTACTCGCTTTGGAAACCACTTGTTGACGAAAGTGGCTACTCTGAGTAGGTGTATGTGCCTGATCAGGAAAGATGGTCAGGTTAAGCTAATGATCTCCACTCAAATCAGGTGTATGTGCCTGACTTGGTTGTCCGTATGATATGGGGGAGTATGCCCCACAACCCTCTTGGAATGGAACAGATGTGTGTGTCTGTTCCGGAGTGACTTGTTGATGTGTCACTCCATTGGTAGGGATAGATTTATGTGTCTTTCCCTGAGATGCTGCTGATTTTTTTATAATATACTAGAAGACATCCAGAATATGAGCAGGGATTTGCTTCTGCTCTTTCACCATTGATAGAATATGCTTGGTGACTTCAGCTACCTGAACGGGAATATACGTCCATTCTGGGCTTGGAGTAGGTGTATGTGCCTGCTCCTGTCCTCCTTTTCCTATCAGTGAATCCTGACAGTACTCAAGTGTGGGGGTAGAGAGTTGAGTCTACCTCCTATTTGTTGTCAGGGCTTTCCGACTAACTTCTCTGAATGCTACCAAGTGAGACTGTAGGTAGGCTTGATTAGTACTAGCAGGTGTGTATCCTGCTTATTACACTTCACCAAACGTAGTTGACGAGATCCATCATATATAGTCAGACGAGTCTGCTGACTAGCTGATGATGTATAAACAGGTGTATGTTCCTGCCTATAGTACTCCGCCGTAATTGCCTGGCGGAATTGGTGTGATGCTGTCAGACAAGTCTGCTGGACAGTGGAATTAAAACGGGTAGGTGTGTGTGCCTGCTCGTTACTTTCCACCAAGTTAGGTTGGTGGACTTCTCCGGAGATGGAAGAGATGAGAACCTGCTCACTATTAACCGGACTTCGCCTCTGGTGATTCGTCTTGCCTGCTTGGGTTCAAGGAACCTAAGCCAAATGCTTGGAGTCGGTACCCTCATCATGTTGAGGGTGCACTGCCGCATGAGTCTGGTGGCGATTGTTGGTGGGAGCCCTCAGGAAGGACTCCTGTTTGCTTGAATTAAGGCCCTGAGGGACCTTCTCATTCACCTCCCCATAATAAGGGAGCAAATGGTGATTTCATTCCGGGGATAACAACCCGAAACGGTTGAAGATGGTAGTCAGCACTGCCTGCTTCTTGATCATTGGTCGTCGTTGTCCGAACGACCGGTGTGAGTTGTTCACTTGGAGGGCTTGTCGGGTAGTCTCTAGAGTTGGGATGGTACCGTGTTGACGATACTCCTTAACCAGTGCATTTGATACCCAGCGTTGAAGACGCTGAGTAGGTGATATCGTCCTCAGAGTGGACAATGATCCAGTAGGAGTAGCAGCAGTAGCATTTGCAGCAGCAGTATTCACAGGTGTGAACTTGAGAGCAGCCATTCTAGAAATGTAGAAGATCTTGGAAAAGAGTGTTTGTTTGATTTAATAGACGTAATCAAGATAAATTCAGCCACTACATCTTTTGGATGAGCACATATGTCAATGATTGTTTTTGTTGGCCCTCTTATTGAGTATTAAATATGGCACTAACAAATAGGTAAAACATAAGTTTAACTTGGTTAAGGATTCACATCGGGTTCACCATTTTTTGTTTCCCTCGGACTTCGGGGATGACCTCCTTTGATGGGAGGTTCAAACATTCTGATCGGTTTCTAATGGGTTTGTTCGTAGAACCGGAAACATCCAATGATTCCACATCCATTCAGACCTACTTTCCAAAGGTAGGTGCTCATTAGTTTATGGACTGATGAGGCTTAGGAATTTGCATTGGTCGAGAGGATGGGAGGTCGGACTCATCACACCTTTTTGAGGGGAATTATTGTCTACTCCGGGACTCTCTTTATAGATTTAAGTTATGTTCGTGAATCCTTATTATTTTACCAAGTATAAAATGAGTTTTCCTTTAGATCTGACAATCAATGATTGATACGTAGGAAATTTAGAGAATATATGTATTCGAGGTTCTTCACTGATAAAGAATCATCTGTATTTGTTATAGATTCTTAGTCAATGGTATCCTTTGATACGTAAAAGTCTCTTGGTCCTTATGATGACCATACTGGTTTTAAAGCCACTCAGTGGGACATTTGAAGTTTATTGTCATTCAGAAGGACATTAATTATTTCAGAGTTGGGATCGAACCCGCAGATGGGCTACCTACGTATCCTCTATTTATAAAAGGAATCAGAACCCACATAGTTTGAGTAAGGGAGTATGATGTTTATGATTTATGGATCAAAGAAAGATGTCATAATTAACTTTACACTCTAAGCTCATGTGAGTCATGCTCGGTGTGAGAAACAAGAGGTATTGGTAAAAAATCAGACAATTGTGCCATGAAATATGCAACCATAAGAAATAATGTGGGGTTTATGTATGTATGACTGCCTAGATAAATGAATATTAGGATTTACTTCAGGGAAGAAATCCAGGAACAGGGTCCATAAAGGTATATGTGCTTCATGGAGATTTTGAATACTCTGGCTTGGGGATTACTTCTGAAAAGGAGGCCCAAATTAGGATAGGAATTATGATTGGGTTTTACTCCTGAAAAGGAATCCCAGATCAAAGGTAAATTAGGACTGGTTAAGAGAAATTAAGACTGGGGCTTACTCCTGAAAAGGAGGCCCATGTTGAGAGACTTGAAAAATTAAGGGACTTGGGGCTTACTCCTGAAGAGGATGCCCATATTTGAGACTGTGGATTACTCTTGAAAAGGAGGCCCAGGTTAAGAGAATTATGATTGGGACTTACTCCTAAGGAAGATGCCCAGATTTGAGAATTATGACTGGGGCTTATTCCTGAAAAGGAGGCCCAGGTTAATGAGGACCTGGGGCTTACTCCTAAGGAGGATTCCCATATTTGAGAATTATGACTGGGGATTATTCCTGAAAAGGAGGCCCAGGTTAATGAGGACTTGGGGCTTACTCCTAAGGAGGATGCCCAGATTTGAGAATTATGACTGGGGCTTATTCCTGAAAAGGAGGCCCAAGTTAATGAGGACTTGGGGCTTACTCCTAAGGAGGATGCCCAGATTTGAGAATTATGACTGGGGCTTATTCCTAAAAAGGAGGCCCAGACTTGATGAGTTCTCTCATCGTAAAGGATGAGGTTGAATGAATGAAATCTCAATCTTTAGTGACATGAAGATGTGTAAATCACTAGATTTTGAGAGATATTCCACAGAGTTCCTTTCAGATAAGGAATCCAAATCAAGAAATCATGCCATAAATGGCTTTAAAGAGTGTCTTGAAGATTGAATCTTGAGTAGGAGAGGTGGAATGGCTTAAGAGGGGTGAAATGGGCAAGAAGGGCACCCAAAAAGGCAGGGGCGCACAAGTCCTAGAAGGCGCGCAGGTACTGCGTGGGCGCGCAAGTCCCGGTCGCGCAGGTATACCTGCGCGACACATGGGTATTTTCATGACAGTTAACCAGCAGGGTAATACTTGAGCGACTCTTGGTTAAAGCCTTTAGAATCCTTTTGAGGTTCTTTCAAAAGAGGGGTGTGCAAGTTCTATTGAAGGAGTAAGGCAGCGCGCATGTGTGGCCTTTTCCCTTAAGGGCTGGCCACTCAAGCGCGCAAGTGTTGATGAGTTTCAACACTTAGGCCTTCCTCCCCCTCTTTAGATCTTCCGTTCTAGTTAAGAAATTACCTTAGATGTGTTTCGGAAGCTTTGAGAAGAGACTAGGGCGCCAGGAGCTCAAATCTGAGTTTCTGGAAAAAAATTCTCTCGCTATGGGGGGCCCACAGGGTCTATTTATAGGCAGGAGAAGACCCCGTGCGGTTATCACTTAGGTCGCGCAAGTCACTTGCGCGACCATTATGCGTCGCGCAAGTCCACTTGCACGACTATGAGGGAACTTGCACGACCTATTGGCAATGTTCTCTTTGTTCATCCCTTTGTTGATTTTTGATGTTTTCTTAAAAGGCTGAATCAATCTGAGCTCAGATATTCCCCTTTTCCAATCTTTAGACTCTGTGATGAAAAGAGCGTCAACAGTAACACCGGGACCCATGTTTTAAACCAAAATAATACAACTAGGTGGGTAAACCCCATATTCTAGATGAAACAAATTCATTGGATTTCACAAATGAATACTTGTTCAAATGAAAATTAAAATAATTCATTGTCACACATTAAATAACTGAAAATAATATATTGATTTTAATATATTATTATCAAGGCTCTATGAGGTTTTAGAATTCACAATGGAATAGTGACCCATTAGAAAATACAACATGATATATTATAAAGGATTAATCCAAAAAAATCATGAAGTTACATCCTCCCAACCATAAATCCATTTTCCCTAAAATGTTACAAATCAGGTTTCTCAGAAAGGAAGATCACAAAACAATATTCTTCAGGAAACAACCCTCCATCGTACACACATATTTCAACTTAATAGGTTCAATCTCCAAACAAAAATGTTACATAAAATCTTGTGAAGGGAACACTTCTTCCACAGAAGGAAATTCTTGAGCCATTAGCATTGATTGATGGTGGGAACAATGTTTGTCTCTAAGTGTGAATCAACTACTTAGAATCAATATTTTCACATGAATCCCTAATCACCTGAAAACTACGTCCACTCCCAAGAGAATCAAACACCATACCACTGCTACAATACTATAATCTCTTCAACAACTATGTCTTCCACTTCAAAACATTCAACCATTATTATATGAGTCTAGGACTCACTACTAAAAGTTTTTTTAGAATATCTAATACTCTCATAGAAAGGTTATTTCATTCCCCAAATGCTTAATAGGATTCTATATAAGCTAGCATGAGGGATTATTTGGTCCATATGGTCTATGTATGAAAAAAAATCATCATTTAATGAAGAAACATTTAACATAAACATTGGAACACAATCTGATTCTTATATCAGTCTCCCATCGAGGGATAACTAGGGTTCTCAATTTTGAAGAATTCATGAATTTCTCCAAATTCGTAGGAAATGAGTTCCTATCCATGAACATAGTGAACATAGTCATGCCAACCATATTATGGGAAGTAGGACACAACTTTTTAAGATTAGGACCATCTCAAAAAACCTACGGGGATCACTATCATTATTTGAGTTGGTCCTCTTCACATTTTCCCAACAAATAATCTTCATACAGTAATCGCATTGGTATCTAAACGATCTATTTAGGTGTTCTGGTAAAATTTATAACTCTAAAAGAAATAGCATAAGAAGAATGACATTTTTATATTCCATGTAGCGTGAAGGAAAATTAAGTGAGCAAAACAATCATAATATGAACACCATATGGTTATAAATACAATCACCTTCCATAATGCATATCTTTCAATAATAATGATTTTTTACCACCCCTTGCATGAAAGGAACTAATTGAAGGTGGCGATGATCAGAAATTATTGAAGCTCCATCCATCTCCATATACTCTAATACAACCCATTTCGTAAAGTAATATCTAACTTGCATATTTATACATGAGACCACTCTATATATCCTTAGATGAAGCACAATCCCACTCCAGAAGCTTGGGTGCATCCCTATAATGAATACCAAACATTTAATGCCCGTTTGAGGGTATTTGGTATAGCAATTGTTATATGAAAATAAAACCATAGTCCGATAACTCTTACGCTAGATTATTCACTTGAACCATTGATCTAAAAAACATCCATCACTATATATATCTAGGGAACATCAAATAAAATATGTGGAGCTTGATGCACACTAGGAAACAGTATTGGTTCCCTACAGAGGGTTTGAATTCACTGGATAAAACTCCATCCTAGAGGAAGGATCAATCCCCAAAATTTGTAGAGGAGTCCAATCATGAGTTCAAGAAAAAAACATTATCATCTAATGTCCCACCAATCCCTACAGGGGCCCAATGAAATAATCATCATCTGATCAATGAGAGTTATAACTACATGAAAATACAGGTTATAGGCTCCTACTAATCATCAATCTCCTAAGGTTTAGGCCCAGTCAGATAACCCACGATGCTTTTATTAATGAAACACATGGAGTATATCCGACCCATATATAGTCTCATCCAAATCAACCATAACTACCATTCACTCTTTAAGAAATACTACAGAGATACATAGGGGGACAAAAACCACATCACATCATAGATATTGTATATCTATCAACCGAGACTCCAAATAAATGGGGAATGACATTTAAGGACCAAAAGAGCTCCTTAATTCTAATTAAGGACCTACATATTTTTTGACCAAAGTAAAATCTCATTTCGTTTGAAAAGTCATAATCTTTTTTATCCTTAAATGGTATTTATCATGTTTTTGGTCCCAAATGATAATAAAGTTTTGGTTCTAAGTTGTCTTTTTCCCCCAAATAAATGCCTCATCACCCATTAACCAGCACAAAGAGGCCCATTTATGGGCGTGGAGTTGTCATTCACCGGCATGTAAGCATGAGCTGGTCATCATCTTTATTTGATTAGATAGACCAGCTTCCTCTGACGATGGTCATTCCTTCCCAGTTGCACCCAATTCATTTCCCCATCCTTGAGCTTTCAGATCCGGTGGCCGGGAATGCTGCTCTTCCGTTCAGGGAAATCGCGGAAGGCCCGTCGTTCATGGAAGTGCTTCTTCGTCCGGCTCCTTCTCAGTGGGCCTGGAATTCACCCATTCCTGAGATCTCGATGAAAAATCTTCGTGTGGCTTCTGGTGATGGGTCTCCGTCTATCGATTTTCCTTTAGACTCCTTCGAATCGGCTGTTGAGTTTCATCAGTGGACTTTGGTGGCCTGATTTGGAGAGGACAACACCCCCCGGCCCTTTTTCCCGAACTTTGTTTCCAATTGGGGGTTGGAGGCTCTGGTGATAGTTTCGATCCTTAACCTTAAGGCGTTTTTTGTGGTGCTAGCCTTGCGTGAAATTTCAAGAAAGCATGATCTCAAATACTGTTATCAGTTGTCAAGTAGTGGTTTAACCTTTTTCACTGGTTTATGGAGGCTTATTTTGGCAGGGACTCTCCTCAAGCGGCGGTCTGGGTGAACCTCCTGTGTTTACCCCTTCCGTTTCACAACATCTCCTTCCTTCATGGTATATGAGACACACTCGGGTCCTTTCGTTGTGCTGATAAATGTACTCTCCAACTCCAAGATGCGGGTGTGGCTCAGATATGCATTGAGATGGATTGATCCCGCTCTCCCCCAGCTCGAATTCGTCTCAGGGCATGCGAAGCAGGGTCATGGTGGAAAGCTCTTGTGCACCTCTCTCCCGTGTGGTTCTACACATCACGTCATTTACAAGGCCACTCGCTTCAGGTTTGTCGCAAGTCCCATTCAAAGATGCCTACTTCCCTATCTAGAAAACCACCTGTTTCAGATGCTCCTTCTGACTATAGGATGATGAACTCTGTTGCAACCCATGATTTCCTTTCTCTAGAAAAGGTATGTGCTCCCTCGCCCCTAGATCCATTACCCCCTCCTATACGGTAAATTCAACCCCTTATGCAGCTTCCATTCATTGTCATGGTGATGGATAACAGCGATCCGAAAAATACATGCATAGAACTTATTCTCAACAGTCCTTCGGGCCTGTGCCAAGGTTCTGGGTCAGTGCATGTAATGGAGGATCAAACTCTGGCCCAGGGGTACGAGGCACCTGGTTTTGAAGATCAGAATATCATTCATCGAAAGGGGAAAGACCCAATGTAATCGTCTGTGCTCCCCTCAAGAGATCCCAGGCCATCATCCCCCAGTATAATTTTTCTCTCAAATTGGTATGTCGATAAAGGTATGGAATTTAGTTGCTTATCTTCCTCACCCAGCGGAGTATGTACTAGATCTCGTTCTAAACAGGAGTAATACTCCTCTTATATTCAACCCAAGTGGTCTTCTGTCCAACCAAAGTGCCCATTGGTGCTCGGGCCAAAGCCTACGCCTCCAGTTGCAATGATATCTTGCCTCTTTTGGAATTCCCCAGGCTTGAGTCCACGGGTAAAGACTAAATTCCTTGTGTTGGAGCTTTTTTGTAATTAGGTGGATTTGGTTGCCATCTTAGACCATAAACAACATCAGTCAATAATCAGGGACTTAGCTTGGAAAATTGGCGTTCATCATTTCATGCATGGTGATCCCGACAATCAGCAAATCTGGATGTTTTGGAATAGCTATATATCAGTTGAGAAGATAACTGGCTCCAATAAAAAAAATTAGGAGTAAGGTAAATCTTTGATGTTTTCTCCTACTTTTTGTCCCTTTTTATACCAAAAGTGGGCCAAGGGAGAGGGAACTCTTCTGGAAGGATGTCTGTGGCTACAACCGAGGAAATGATGTGTGGTTATGTAGAGGATATTTCCATTGCAACTTGGATCCATCTAAAAGGAAAGGTGGAGGAGTTTACCCATTGAGGGATAGGAAAGAGTTTGTGAGATTCATCACTCAAAATGATCTTCTTGACATTGGATACAAATGAGATAAGTATATGTTGTTTAATAATTAGAAGGGAAGCCATCATATGTGGAGCCGTCTTGACCATTTCTTAGCTAATATGAATCTCATCTCGACCTTCTAATACAAAGCATATTGTTCGTGCGCTCTCTGATGACTCCTATGTCCTCTTGCATGTGAAAATGATATCCATGAACATTTCTTCTATTATATATGTGAGGAGGCTGACCCTAGTTTTACCCATGTGGTACGATCATCACGGGAAAAACCAATGCATGAGAACACTTCATTGGGATTTCATATAAGACATTGAAGGCTAATGGAGGACCTTTGTATTTGGGCTAATAGCAAACCATCTTGTTTCTTGGACTTGGAAAAACTGAAGGCTAATATCGAAGCGGCTGAGGAGGGGATTGAATCTTAATGGGTTGATGATGTTTTCAACAACCTTGTCCGCTTGAAGAATCAGCTTGCTGACCTTCTCCTAGAACCAGAACGAATTTTTAGGGAGATATCAAGGTTCACCTGGGTTAAAGTGGTTAATAAAAATACACCTTTCTTTCAGGCATTCATTGAGGAGATGAAATGATCCAAATATCTGAATATCCTTTTTAGGACAGATCTTTCACTAATATCCGTCATGTGGTGGGAGGTATGGATGGGTCTCATTTTTTACTCTACTTACAGATGTTAACCCTCATATGTAGGACGGTTACCCTAGAGGACACACTTGTTGGATTGGTGTTACCCGATCCGGTTGGGTCGAATGCTTGTGGCCCGCAACTGTCGCGGGTCGAGCTGACCGACCGACACCAACATGAACTGTAGCATCTCTGACTACTGTAGCGGAGGTGACTGACCGACACCGACAGACACTGTAGCGGTGCGGACTTCGGGGTCAACTTCACTGTAGCGCTTTTGACTTCTCCAGCCGGCAGCCACTGTAGCACTTTTGACAAAGTCGACCGTCGTTCACTGTAGCAACGCAGACTCACTATTCGGAACAGTGGACCGTCTTCTTCATATGTAACCCATTTGCAGGCTAGGGTTTACGACTGAAATCCTCTGTAATTTTTTGTGCTCCCGATATAGTGAATTCAGCTTCTCCTGTGGACGTAGGGATTTTTCCCGAACCACGTAAATCGTTGTGTTCCTAGCTTTCTTTCTTTTAGTTTTTCCTCATTTCTGTCGTTGTGTCTCCCAACGATTCCGCAACAACTGGTATCAGAGGAATGTTCAGAATTCTCCAATGATGGCTCTGGATGAAGGCAAAGTGAAGATCGATCGCTTCGATGGAACTGATTTCAGTTTCTGGAGGATGGAGATCGAAGATTATCTTTATCAGAAAAAGATGCACTTGCCACTTTTGGGTGTGAAGCCAGCGGACATGGAGAAATCGGAGTGGCGGCTACTGGACCGACATGTTCTGGGTGTTGTGCGCCTGACGTTGGCCAAAAAACGTGGCGTTCAACATCAGAGAGGAGAAGACGACAGTGGACCTGATGAAAGCCCTCACAAATATGTACGAGAAGCCTTCTGTGGCAAACAAAGTGCATTTGATACGACGATTGTTCAACCTGAAAATGGTTGAAGGGAGACCTGTTGCAGATCATATCAACGAATTCAATACCATCATAGGTCAATTGTCATCGGTGGACATTGATCTTGGTGATGATGTATGTGCTCTGATTTTACTATCTTCGTTACCAGAGAGTTGGGAAGCAATTGTAACAGTTGTGAGCAGCACTTCGGGGAATACGAAGATGACTCTAAAAGATATACGAGACCTAATCCTTAGTGATGATGTTCGAAGAAGAGAATCAGACAGATTCTCTGGTTCTGCTTTGAACGTTGAAGGAAGAGGAAGATACCCACATCGGGACAATCGCAGAGGACGATCAAAGTCAAGAGGAAAGAGCAGAGACAAGGCAAAGGGGCCTGGTCCTACCTGCTGGACATGCGGGAAGAAAGGACATGTCAAGGAGTGCATAGATAACCGGAAGGGACCAGAAACCAGTGGAGCAAACACTGCAGCTGAAGGAACTGATGACGTGTTGCTGCTGAGCGTGGACAACCCGATGGAGTCTTGGATTTTAGACTCTGGGGCATCTTTCCATTCTACATCGGAGAAGGGTTTCCTGAACAATTTTGTTTCTGGAAATTTTGGCAAGGTGCATCTTGCTGATGATGAGCCCTTACAGATTGTGGGTAAAGGAGATGCACAGATCAAGACCAATAGTGAGAGTTTGCTGGTTCTGGAGAACGTGAGGTATATCCCTGGCTTTAGAAGAAACCTTATTTCTGTTGGACAAATTGATAATGCAGGGTTGAGTACCACATTCACTGGTGGTGCATGGAAGATCATCCGAGGAGCTATGGTCATAGCTCGGGGAGCAAAGAATGACACCTTGTACAACATGACAGAAACTTGCATGGACATGGCTGCATCACTGGAAGCTGTCAGAGGTTCTCAACTGGGGCACTACAGACTCAGCCACATGAGTGAAAAGGGGATGAAGGTGCTGACAACAAAAGAGTTGCTACCAGAGCTGAAGTCAGTGGAAGTAGGCTTATGTGAAAATTGCATCTTTGGAAAGCAGAAGAAGGCGTCCTTTGCAAAAGGAGGCAGAACACCGAAGGCTGGAAAGCTAGACCTAGTGCATACAGATGTTTGGGGGCCTGCACCAGTACCATCCCTCGGAGGGTCACAATATTATGTGACATTCATCGATGACTCAACAAGGAAGGTATGTGTTTACTTTCTGAAGAATAAATCTGATGTGTTCAAGATGTTTCAGAAGTGGAAAGTCATGGTGGAGAACGAGTCAGGAGTAAAGCTGAAATGTTTGAGGTATGACAACGGTGGAGAGTATGACAGTCAGGAGTTCAGGGAATTTTGTTCTGATAATGAAATTCGGTGGGAGAAGACAATCCCAAGAACACCACACCAGAATGGTGTGGCAGAGAGGATGAATAGGACACTGAATGAACGTGCCAGGAGCATGAGGCTGCACTCAGGGTTGCCTAAAACTTTCTGGGTTGATGCAGTAAACATGGCAGCGTATCTGATCAATAGGAGTCCATCTGTGCCAATGATAGAACGCCTACCCAAGGAGCTCTGGTCTGGTAAGGAGGTAAAACTCTCACATTTAAGAGTCTTTGGCAGTTTGACTTATGTACACATTGATGCTAACTCAAGGGATAAGCTTGATGCTAAGTCCAAGCCATGTTTCTTTATTGGCTATGGTGCTGAAGAGTTTGGTTACCAGTTTTTGGATGATCACAAGAAGATGGTCATTAGAAGCCAGAACGTGGTATTCAATGAAGGTGTCATGTACAAAGGTCGTCATGAAGCTGAAGATGAAAATGAGAACATTGAATCAGAGTGCAAAGAGAAAGTGGAGCTTAAAGGTGTGCCTGAGCTTGAGAGATCTGAACCGGTGGAACCTACTACTCCAGTGGAGTTGAGGAGATCATCAAGGGTGAGAAAGCCTGTGCAGAGGTATTCACCATCATTGCATTATCTGTTATTGACTGACGGTGGAGAACCAGAATGCTTTGAAGAGGCAATGCAGCTGAAGGAGTCAAGCAAGTGAGAGCTAACAATGAAGGAGGAGATTTCCTCATTACATGACAGCAACACTTGGGAGTTGACATCCCTGCCAGCAGGAAAGAAAGCATTGCAGAACAAGTGGGTCTACTGGGTGAAGGAAGAGCATGATGAAAAGAGGAGGTTCAAGGCAAGGTTGGTGGTGAAAGGCTTCCAACAGAAGGAGGGAGTGGATTTCACGGAAATATTCTCACCAGTAGTAAAGCTCACCACAATCCGGGTGGTTCTCAGCATTGTGGCATCAGAGGATTTGCACCTTGAGCACCTTGATGTCAAGACTACTTTCCTTCATGGAGATTTGGAGGAAGATATCTACATGCAGCAGCCAGGGGGATATGTAGTGTCTGGAAAGGAAGACCTGGTGTGCAAACTCCAGAAGAGCTTATATGGACTGAAGCAGGCACCGAGGCAGTGGAACAAGAAGTTTGATTCATTTATGTCTAAAAATGAATATAAACGATGTGGCATAGATCAGTGTTGTTACATCAAGTCTTTTGGTGATGGATACATTATATTGCTTCTATATGTGGACGACATGCTCATTGCAGGATCATGTATGCAGAGGATTAATGAGCTGAAAGGGCAGTTGGCTAAGGAGTTTGAAATGAAGGATCTTGGAGAAGCTGGCAAGATCCTGGGAATGAAGATCAAAAGAGACCGCACAGCTGGAACATTAATGTTGTCACAGACTGATTACATTGGGAAGGTTCTGAGAAGATTCAGCATGTTGGAAGTAAAGACAGTCTCTATTCCCCTGGCAAGCCACTTCAAACTATCAAAGGAGCAATCACCGAAGACGACAGAAGATGTGGAGTACATGGCAAAAGTTCCATACGCATCGGCTGTTGGAAGCCTGATGTATGCCATGGTCTGTACTCGACCTGACATCGCTCATGCAGTGGGAGTTGTGAGCAGATACATGGCTAACCCTGGAAAGCAACATTGAGAAGCTGTGAAGTGGTTACTGAGGTATTTGAAGGGCAACAAGGAGGTATCTCTGTGCTTTGGGAAAGGAACTTCATTACAGGGGTATGTGGATGCTGACATTGGAGGCGATGTCGACAGCAGGAGGAGTACCACAGGTTATGTTTTTACTTGTGGAGGAACTGCGGTAAGTTGGATATCACAATTGCAGAAGGTGGTGGCTTTATCCACCACATAAGCAGAATACATTGTTGTAACAGAAGCTGGGAAAGAGATGGTTTGGCTGAAGAACTTCTTGGATGAACTGGGAAGGAAGCGAGAGGAGAATGTATTGCACTGTGACAGTCAGAGTGCTATACATCTTGCCAAGAACCCAGTGTTTCATGCCCAGACGAAGCACATTCAGTTGAAGTACCATTTCATCAGAGGTTTGATACAGGATGGGTTGCTGACTTTGCAGAAGATCTGTGGTACCAACAATCCGACAGACATGTTGACAAAGCCTATGGTGATACAGAAGTTGAGGCATTGTTGTGCCTCTGTTGGTCTCCACTGATGAACGGAGGATGAGAGACAGAATGATGGAGGACCTGATGGGAGCACAAGAGGAAAACAGTTTGTATTTCATGAATCTATGGAAAGCATACCACTGGTGAGTGAAGAAGAGGAAGAACTTAGATTAAGTAAGTTGTCTTCATCAGTTGCATCGAAGCATAGTAGTGCAGTGGATCAGGTTACAAGTGGGAGATTGTTGGATTGGTGTTGCCCGATCTGGTTGGGCTGAATGCTTGTGGCCCGCAACTGTCGCGGGTCGAGCTGACCGACCGACACCGACAGGCACTGTAGCATCTCTGACTACTGTAGCGGAGCTGATCGACCGACACCGACAGACACTGTAGCGGTGCGGACTTTGGGGTCAACTTCACTGTAGCGCTTTTGACTTTTCCAGCCGGCAGCCATTGTAGCACTTTTGACAAACCTGGCCGCCGTTCACTGTAGCAACGCAAACTCACTATTCGGAACAGTGGACCGTCTTCTTCATATGTAACCCATTTGCGGGCTAGGGTTTACGACTGAAATCCTCTGTAATTTTTACTATATCTCTCATGTGGTTTCTCTTGATATTAACGGGGGTTTTGAGAAGGTTTTGGATAAGCAGGAGGTTTGGAAGGTAGTTACAGGACTGAACTCTCTGAAAGGGCCCCCATGTCGGATGGATATCTGGGATCATTCTTTATCACATATTGGGACCTCGTTAAGAAAGGGTTCGTTGACTATATCCAGGACTATTTCGACGGGGTGTGTTTGCCTCAAGTGGCTTGTGCCCCCACATTAATTCCCATTCCCAAAGTTAAAGACCAATCCTTATTAAAGCAATATAGGCTGACCAACTTGTGAAATTTCCCCTATAATGTCCATTCTACTGTTATCAACCAAAGGCTGGGGCGCATTTACATGAATTGATTTTTGATGAGCAGTAGGGTTTAATACATGATAGCCCACACAAACTGCCATTGTCATGGCTCGATAAATGGTTGGTGATATAAATAAGAAATTCCCAGGTCCAACATTGCCATAAAGCTCGATATGGAAAAATCTTATGATAGTGTTGAGTGGAGTTTCATCATCTGAGTCATGAGGTGTATGGGTTTCTCCGAAAAAGGTGGTTGATATCTTCTTCAAATGCATTGGTTCTTTGTGATTTTCAGTTACTTTTTTTTGAATGTATTATGGTTTCTTTACATCGGTTCGGGGGATAAGACAGGGGGACCCCCTTTCCCCTAGGGTTTTCATAATGATATAAGGTTCCTTTAGTAGATACCTGAATAAATGTAGTAGTGGTGGGCGTGTATGACCATTCTGGTGAAAGATGAACTTCCCTAACATTACTCACCTATTATTTGCAGATGACCTTATCCTTTTTCTCAATGGTAGTAGTTTGAACGTCCATAAGGTTAACTATATTCTTGCTCAATACTATAAACGGAGTGGTCAAACTATCAATCGTGGGTAGATTAGTGTGTATATCTCAATAAATTGTTCAAACAAAAGGGTTAAGGGGATTTATGGAAGATTGGGGGTCCCTAAAAGGTAGTTTCCCATCGAATATTTAGGTGCCACGATTTCCCCTAGGCAAACTATGCATCCAACATTTTATTGGAATTGTGGATAAGATTTCCTCTTGTATACTTACATAGAAGAAATGGTTCCTCCCCATTGGGGGGATAATTATCTTCTTTAATAGTGTGTTGGCCTCTATCCCCATACATTTTTTTGTTGGCCTATATTGCACAAAATACAGTTCTTCATAATATTGGAAATATCTTGTTCAACATTATATGGGATGCACAGGTGGAGGGTAGATACCATTGGGCCTCATGGGAGAGAATGACTTGTGATGTCAAGGAGGGTGGCATCAATCTCTAAAGTCTATCGAACAACATGTCTTTCCTTCAGGCGAAGATGTATCGGGATGTTGTGGAGGGAAGGACTTTATGGGAAAGGTTCATTAGTAGAACGTATGGGGCTCAATTTGATATTGCACGTGGAGGATGTTCTAAACTCTGGGATGCTACTTGATGACACATCCTTACTCTACAACAATAATTGAGATGGATTGTCAGGGATGTCTTGATCAACTTCTAAAGTGATAATTGACTTGGGAACATCCTTGGTTTTCAATCATCCATATACCTGATTTCACTTTCATAAATGCCACCAGATTTCACACATTCACATGACACATTTTCATCCATCAACAGTAGGAATTGTTCCAAGGTATTACGATCACCAATGAACCAAATAGGCCGGTGTTCACGGGCTCCCAATATAGTTTTTTTCTCATCAATGGATTGTTGAAGTTCACTGCATGAAAACAAGGGCAACGAACCATGGGGATGAATTATTTGGTGCAACGACATCCTGACCAAACTCAACTTCCTTATTTGGCACTTACGCAATATCGCATTTACAATAGACCGGGGGGGGGGGGTAGGAAAGGGTTTCAATTATCTCCAAATGTACATGCTATCATGGCTATATGGAGGAGAAGAACTCTTACATTTTCTTTGATAATGAATGATTATCCTATATTTGGCATGATTTTAGCGTTATTATAGGGTGAGATGTGAAAGGCCTTTCAGATGACTCATTTCTTCCCTCCTGGTTCCATGGATCAGCTGACAATGTACATCAACATAAAGCTAGATCAATGCTACATGCATATTGTTGTTAGAGCTTATGGAATGCATGAAACAAGGGCAAACATGAGGGTTCTCTCATTTCACGTACCGCTATGAATGTTAATGTGAGATCCTTGGTGGTGGAGATAGCGCTATTACTCAAGCAGGATGATCACTCCCCTTCCCTGCTGAGGCTTATGGCTACACGGGCCTTGGCTATTTGGTTCATACGTCATCGAATCAAGGCTACTGGTTGTGTTGGAATCCCACAGAATCAGGTCATAAATTGAACATTGATGGCTCATGCATGAATGGTTGCATGAGGGACGAAGGGGTTATCTATGACCAACAAGAGTCCATTGTTTTCTCTTTTAGTGTTTGTTATATCCAAGGATACTCCCTTATGGAAGAGGCCTCTGCCGTACTCAAAGGACAAGATTTGTGCCACTCCCACAGTATCATGATTCATTAGGTGGAAACAAATTCCAGGATTATCCATAGCACAATCCAAGGTGAATCCACTATTCCTTGGGTTGTCACTTATTTAATTCACAAATGTAGGAGTTTTCATAATAATAGAATTAGTCTTATGCACACTTGGACGGAAGGTAATAAGGTTGCTGACTTATAGGAGTCCTGGGTTATGCCGGATAACCCATGTATTATTTTTATAAGTATCAGATACCTCCCCCCTCCCCCCCTGAGTGCTTTAATCTGGTACAAGATGATTCTTTGGGACTGCATTACTTTAGACCCCCATGACTTCTTTCAGACTTTTCCCCACATTATACCCCTTCAATAAAAATTCGTAATAGTTGATGGATGTATCATGAAATGATTACATGGTCATTTATTTTGAGTAACAAATTATTAGAGTCTTGGTGAAAGGATATGTCTGTTATCAAAACTATACTAGCCTTCCTAATTTGATAATCGAAATCAAGAGCACCTTAACATTACTATCCTATATTTTCGAACTAGTCATTCTATAACTCCTAATGCTAATATTCTCTCATGGGACATGACTGATTTGATACAACTCTTACATGACCTGAACCATTCGTATAGCACCCATAGTGTGAGGTTTGTAGCCTTTGTTATGCCTTTTTACGTGTTTAAAGTGCTTCAGATGAGTTTGGATGACTTTGGGAGAGTTTGAAATTGTTTTGGAATGTTTTGGAGGCCTTTTTAGGGCTTCACGGTTTGAGCATGGTTAGGGGAAACCGTACATAATTCTCAGGTAACCGTGCAACTTGAGGTAGTGGGGTTCCACATGGTTTGCGCACAATTTGTCTAACCATGCGAGGAGGCCATGCGAGATGCCTTCGAGGCAGTAACATCTGCACGGTTAGCGTACAATTTGCCTAACCGTGCGAGCTAACAGTGCAGGCCTTTAAAAGTGTTTTTTTAAATACAGGGTTAGTCGAGATTTGCCCTAACTTACCCATTTCTTCTCTTATACGAACTCTACGTGGGATTTCATCTTCTCAAGGGCTAGGGTGCTCTCCCACTAGTTTTGGAAGGGATTTGAAGGGGTTTCAAGGTGGTTTGAAGGCAGTTCATCTCAGGTAAGTCTTCTCTCTTTGGTTTCTCTTTGTTTTTCCCTAGATCTACTCTTCCCTCTCTCTCGGTTTTCTAGATCTACATCCGTTGTGTGAAGATCTAGGGCTGTTGTTTTCTTAAATAACGAGATTAGGTCTTATTGATGTTAGGGAAGAGAATCTAGAGTGGTTTCAGTGAAGCGTTTTCCGGATTTGTGGTGTGGTTGCTTGTTGTAACGTCCTGGTTCCGGAAGCCGCCCAGAGGCGCCTCGTACCCGGTTGGTCACATGACCTCAAACGCATTTTCCCTAACGCCAGAGGCTGCCGACTAGCAGCGAGGGCTTTGGGTGTGATAATGAGGAAACTATGCACTCATTGGCAGAGTGACACAACAGAAGATAAACAGATAATAATAGCGGAAACGGTAATAATATCAAACAAAAAGAAACAACAGATCACTAAAGAAATAAACAGTCGGAGCATATAAAAAATGATGCATGACACATATGTCTAAGAAAGTAGCCAAACACGTCATAATGCTGGAATACAGTACTAAACCAAAGTACAAAAGAAAACAGGAAAACAACTCTTCAGCATCGCAAGCCTAAGCTTGGTCCCATGCTCTTCCGCTCTCAAGGCAGTCAAGAACCTGAAGTAGAAGAGCGCTTTCCTTATCTATACCTGCAACAATATAATCTGTTTGAGCCCAAAAGAATGACCCAAACAGAGTGTGAGAATAAATCACAGTAGGAAACCATCAAGAGATCTGTGCCTAACAGTCAGTGAATATATATGACAGTCAATAAGAAAAAGAAGCAGTAAACAAGGAAGTACTCAACAGTAAACATTCCAACAGTTTCAAGGCATTCAAAAATACCACACATCAAGTAAGCAGATAGTCGCAAACAGGTAACCCTCTGGGATGTACTTACAGCCTATCCCATCTGGTCCTACCTGACAACACAAGCAACCCTCTGGGAAGTACTCACAGTCTAACCCCTCTGGTTCAACTTTAGTATAGACTCACTGAGGAAGCACTCACCGTCAATTCCCCCTATAGTCTCGTATCAGTAACTAAAGGCGCTCTGGGGTAGCACTTACGTCACCTCCCCCCTGTGGCCCGCGTTGAGGAACTACAAACACATTGAGGAAGCACTTACGTTAATTCCCCCTGTGGTATCACATTGTAACAGTAAAAACAAACAATCTGGAGAATCCCTTACGTCCATTCTGTGTATGGTCTACTACACCAGGTTCTCACGACCCTGTGTAAGTCAAGCAAACATGATAATGCACATCGGCCAAAGTAAACCTCAAGAACTACTTGACTAACAGTCTACAACATAACATCATGACAAATAAACAAAACTCCATCCTACAATACTAGGCATGAGAAACAAACAAGGCAGCCTAACAGGCTAAGCAAGATCGAACAGTCACAAACAAACATGTATGGGAAAACACCTCCAAAACATAGCAATTAACCCTATTCTCATTCAATTAACCTCTATTCAAGCGTACAAGCACAACAGGCAATCAACATGTCTAAAACTGTAAACACGCAATACCCCATTCAAGGGTATTGGACACTTTAGCACATATAACTCAAAGAATTTCAACGGAAAGACACAAACCACCTACCGCGATGTTGTAGGATCGAAATAAGTGAACCTCAAGCCCTGAATCGCCCAAGAACACTGTAGATCTACAAAAATGATGAAAACGATCAACTGAAGTTAACTTGAGAAAGAGGTGGAATCAGGAAACGAAGATCTAGGAGAAGGAAGAGCTTACTAAGGTGATCCCAACAAAATTGACGTTGGTCGATTCGGAGAACAGACGCTCGATCGGGGGCTCGGAGAAGATTTGGCACCGCACGGACGCTCTTGGACGAGTCAGACGAAGAATGAGGTGTTTCTGTCAATTAGACGTGACCTCGGTCCGTTTAATGAAAAAAAGAAAGTACACGGCGTGTACTTGTCTTCCCAGCCCCCACATTAGGCAGTCTCCAGGTCACCACAGACGACCGTGTGCATGGCCGCTACACGGCCAGCACCCGGCTACCCGCGATAACCGAGTAAACGACTTGTACTTCAAAAATTTCTAGACTCTTCTTTTTCCTCAAAAACACCAGAAAAAGGAAAACATACCTGAAAAGAAGATCCTGGTTCTTACAAACTCCCCCCTTAAAGAAATTCGTCCCTGAATTTCCCTAGCAAGGCGGCATAGAAGAAGAATCCTCAAAAAGCTCTGGCCACTGCGATCGTACATCGGTCTCCCTCTCCCAGGACTCATCATGTACCCGCCCGTGCTGTCATATCACTCATACCAGAGGAACAGACCGACCACGGAGAACATTCGTACTGCGATCAATAATCCGGATATGATGCTCCTCGAATGAGGCGTCCACCTCTAACTCAACCTCCTCGGGTTGAAAAGCATGAGACGGGTCTAAGAGGTAACGTCGGAGCTGAGAAACGTGGAAGACATCGTGCATAGCCCGACACCTCTGAGGTAACTGCAACCGATAGGCAACCAGCTCAATTCTCTCCAAAACCTCAAACGGCCTGACATACCTCGGAGAAAGCTTACCCTGTCCCCTAATCCTCCTGTGTCCCAACCTCGGTGTGACACGCAGGAAAACCTGATCCCTGACCTCAAACTCTAGAGGTCGTCTTCGCTGATCAGCATAAGACTTCTATCGAGACTGTGCAATAGCCATCCTCTTTTGAATCAACTCTATCTGCTCTGTGGTCTCCTGGACAAGACGAGGTCCCAACATAGCTACCTCTCCTGCCTCCAGCCAACATAAGGGTGATGAACATGACCTATCGTACAAAGCCTCATAAGGTGTCATCTGAATAGTTGCTTGAAAACTATTGTTGAAGGCAAACTCCACAAGAGGTATGTGCTTCTTCCAAGAACCTCCAAAATCCAGGATGCATGCACGAAGCGTGTCCTCAAGCACCTGAACCGTACGCTCGGACTGACCATCTGTCTGGGGGTGGTAAGCTGTACTCAGAAGTACTTGTGTACCCAAGGCCTTCTGCAATCCCTGCCAGACCCGATAAGTAAAACGTGTGTCCCTATCTGACATAATGGAGTGTGGAACCCCATGTAGACGTACGATCTCGCGGATGTACAACCGTCACAGCTCATCAACACTGAAAGTCTCCTTGATCGGTAAGAAGTGAGCAACCTTCGTGAGTCTGTCAATGACAACCAAAACAACATCATTCCCTTGAGGCGACCTCAACAAACCTATCACGAAATCCATCGCGACATCATTCCATTTTCACTCTAGGATGGGTAATTGCTGCAAAGGCCCGGCTGGTCGCTGATGCTCTGCTTTCACCTGCTGACAAGTGGAACACCTCATAACGAAACCAACAACATCTCTCTTCATACCTGACCACCAATACTAACAGTGTAGATCACGATACATCTTGGTGACACTAGGATGAACTACCCAAACTGAGGAGTGAAAGTCCCGCATCAACTCCTCGCGTATGTCTGCTGACACCCATACGCGCCCATGAAAACGCACGATCTCATCCTCGTCTATGGTTCATCCAGGAATAGGGTCCGCTCCTGAGACGCTTTTCTGTAGGGCTAGACCTTCAGAATCTGATAGCTGGCTCATTCACACTCGATCAAGAAGAGTAGAGGTAACAACAACATAAGAAAGAAATGTCTGCCCCTGCCTGTCGTGCACCTCCAAATGCATCTCAGAGAATAGAGCCATAAGCTTCCACTCACTGTTGGCCTCCTGAACTGCCAGTATCTGAGTCCCCCTGCTCAACGCATCAGCTGCTGCGTTGCCTTTTCTAGGCGTATAGGTAAGCTCAAAGTCAAAAGACTGAAGGTACTCAACCCACATTCGCTGTCTCAAATTCAGGTCACGCTGAGTGAAGATATACTTGAGACTTTTGAGGTCGGTGAAAACTACAAATTGCTATCCCAGAAGATAATGTCTCCAACAACGTAAGGCATGAATAACTGCAGCCAACTCAAGATCGTGTGTCAGGTAATTCCTCTTATGTGGCCTCAACCGCCGAGACCTGTACGCAACGACTCCTCCCCCCTGCATAAGCACCGCTCCAAGCCTGATACCTGATGCATCACAGTAAACAATGTAGCTCTTTCCTGGCTCTGAAAAAACTAGTATTGGTGTTGATGTCAATCTCCCTTTCAGCTCCTGAAAGACTAACTCACAAGAATCCGACCACAAGAACTTTGCGTCCTTCTTAGTCAGACCCGTCAGTGGAACTGCTAAGCGTGAAAATTCATATATGAAATGTCTGTAGTTTCCAGCCATCCCTAGAAAACTTCGTACCTCAAAGACGTTCTTCGGCTGCTCTCAGGAAACTATTGATCTCACTTTCTCTGGGTCTACTGATACTTCTGCCTCTGAGATAACAAGACTCGAGAAGTAAATTTGATCCATCCAAAAGTGGAATTTTGAAAGCTTAGAATATAACCGATGCTCTCTCAGTGTACTCAGAGCGATCTCAAGATGAGTATCATGGTCGTGTCGAGTGTGTGAGTACACCAAGATATCGTCCACGAAAACCAGCAAGAAAGAATCTAAGTACGGATAGAACACTCGATTCATCAGTGCCATGAAGACTGCAGGTGCGTTCGTGAGACCGAACGACATAACCACATTTTCTTAAAGACCATACCTGCTCTGGAAAGCTGTAAGAGGTATATCAGATGGTCTAACACGCAACTGATGGTAACTAGATCTCAAGTCAATCTTCGAGAACACCCGGGCTCCTTGAAGCTGATCAAAGAGATCATCAATCCAAGACAAGGGATATCGGTTCTTGACCGTCAACTGGTTTAGCTTCTGATAATCCACACAAAGTCGGAGAGTACCGTCCGCCTTCTTCGCAAACAGGACAAGCAAATCCCAAGGAGAAGTACTGGGTCAGATAAAACCCTTTGTCTGCAACTCCTCCAACTGCTTCTTGAGCTCCTGTAACTCTGGTGTAACCATCCTATAAGGAGGAATGAACACCGGTGCCACTCCTGGCACAAGTTCAATAGAAAAGTCTACCTCTCGCTTCGAAGGAAAACCTGAAAAGGCCTTTGAAAAAATGTACCTCAAACAATCCACCACTGGAGGAAAGTCCATCTAAGAAGTCCCCTGGTCATCCAGATATAGACTAGCAATTTGGGCTGTAACTCCTCCCAACCCATGATGCTCGGGTCCCGCTATGCTCGCCTGGACATCTCATTCGCCCTTTTGAAGGAACGATCTGCCCTCTGGTGATGTGAAACTCACCCTACGACGATAACAATCAACAACTGCCTGGAATGGAACTAACCAGTCAATTCTGAGAATGACATCATAACCTGTCATCTCTAGGACATAGAGGTCCCAAATGAAGTGACACCCACCAACCTCAAGAGGGCACTCCTTGCACTGACGTACACTAGCCGTCCTAGTCCCCAACAACGTGTCCAACGTCAAGACATCAACAGAAGTAAAGATACAGAGCCCAAGACTCTTCACAATAACATATATAAAGCTATGGGAAGCCCCCTGTATCGAAAAAAGAAGAAGCTAAAATTGAGGCAACTAAGATCGTACCTCGAACTGTAGAGGGTAGGAATCATGCTCTTGTTGGGTCTGCTCCACTTCAAAAGTCCGACCTGCACCGCGGCCCTGTGGCCTTGCCTGACCACCTTGAGCTGATCCACCCTGTTGTCGCTGAAAACCAGGCGACTGACTACCACGACCACGACCTCCACCTCGGTCTGAACGGCTGGAAGAACTCCAGTTCTCAGACTGATGAGAAACTGTTGGCGCTGCTCCTGAACACAGAGTCATAGAAGACCCCCTGTCACCAGCTGTTGGTTAAAAGATCTAACAGAAACACTAAAGATGACCCATCTTTCCACAAGATTGACACTCCATTAGGTCTCTTAGGCAATGTGGCCTCGCATGCCCGCTCTTCCCGCACTGGTAGCACACCACCTGGCTACTAGAAGAAGTGTCTCGCCTCCTTGGATCACTGCACGAAGACCCCATGCGTCGCTTCCTCTTGTCAGTAGGAGGGATACTAACTCCGGATGTCGAACCGCCCTGACTCACAACTCCAGAATCCCTCAAATTTTGCTCTATGATCAGCGCCTAGTTGACAATAGAAGTGATGAAAGTCAATCTGAAGATGTTCACCTACGATCAGATGCCGTGCCTCAGACCATCCTCAAACTTCCTTTCTAGGAATAACTCATCACCTCCTGGAATAGGTGTGAAGCGCTGCAGCTCTGTGAAACAAGAAGAGTACTTCATGATAGAAAGAGTACCTTGCTCCAAACTCATGAACTCTCGGGCTCGATCGGCCCTCCAGATCTCCGGATAGAAGTAGTCGTAGAAAGCACACTAGAAGTCATCCCACGCAATGACCTTCTGGCGTCCCACCTGTGAGATCACATCCCACCATCTCTTGGAAAAATCCCGAAGCATGTACGTAGTGAGCTTGACCCTCATCTCTGGAGGCGTCTCCAAATGCTCGAAGATGGAAAACATGACTTCTAACCATGACTCTGCAGCCTGGGGTCCTCCTTTCCCGGTGAATGTGGGAGGATGCTGCTGTTGGAAAACCCGCGTCAACTCTGCCATAGAAGGGGCAGGATGCGGTACTTTTCAGAAGGTCTGCATGAATCTCATGAAGCCCTCTCGGAACTGTGCATCAGCACCTGTGTCTAGAATGACGGCTGGTGCCAAGACTGGAACTACATGAGGATCTGCTGGAAGTCCTTGATCAGTCATGTCCAGTGTTTGATTGTTTCCCTGTATCTAGCGTACAATCGGAGGACGTCTTAGTGACATGACTCTGCAAGGTCAAATGCACACCTTAGATCAAGATTATCAAGGACTGAAAACTAGAGTAAGGAGGGGAACAAGAGAATAAAAGCATTCAAGTTTTTCAAAACATGGATACACGGCGTGTAGATTTAACTACACGACATGTTCCTTTAAGCCTTTCACATGGGCGTGTACTTCTACCAACCCAGGTCGTGTAACACCCCACACACATAGCGTGTTGTCCTTACACACGTCGTGTACTTGAAACCTCTTCCCCTGCCTGAGTTCCCTTACACGGTTAGGCCACACGGTTCTCCTAGAACAAGACTACACAACGTGTTAGTGCCAAACACGGCGTGTTAGTGCCAAACACGGCGTGTTAGTGCCAAACACGGCGTGTTAGTGCCAAACACGACGTGTACTAGACGAACCTCACCGATCCGTGTTGTTAGTCAGACAACTAGTTACACGACTCACACTACACAGCGTGTTAGTGCCAGACACAACATGTACTAGAAAGATTTCGCCGACCCGTGTTGTTAGTTACACGACTGGGTACTCGGGTTACACTATATGGCATGTTCCAGATGAACACGGTGTGTATTAGAAAAGACTCAACCGACCCGTGTTGTTAGTTACACGGTCGGGTACTCGGGTTACACTACATGACAGGTTCCAGACTGACACGACATGTATTAGAAAAGACTCAACTGACCCGTGTTGTTAGTGACACGACCGGTTACATAGTTCTACAACACGACGTGTACGTCTGATACACGGCGTGTCCTACCAAAGATTCCAAACCCCGTGTCCCCGTCCACACAGTCTGGGACACGGTTAGGGACTATACGACGTGTACATACAATACACGACATGTACTTAAGAAAAACAATTTCTTTCCGAACAGAAGAACACATGACATGTATTCATCATTACATGACATGTACTTTTCATTTTTCCGGACAGTAAGCCTCGGAAACTACTCCGGAGCCTAGAAAAACACTGAAACAAACATTAAAGTGCCAAATTCCAATTCGTGAGGGCCCATACTCCCCGCGAATCAAAGCTTGACATCTTATACATGTCATAAACAAGCATAATAGATCAATGATCCACCAAATTATGATCCATGTGGGCCCATAACACCTCAAGAACCAAAGTTTGGCGTTCATTCAAATAAAACCTTACACAACCAATACTCTATCAAACAACAGGTATTTTATCAAGGCATCTATCACAACAACATGCATATCTAGCACAACATCTATCACAACAACATGCAATCGCTAATGCACCCTAAATGGCATGACAAGAATGCATGACATGTGATCCCTAGCAAGTGCCTATATGATGCATGAGATGATATACCCTCATCTCATCGGGTTGCAACAGAAATAAAACCTCAACAACATTAACATTAACATCACAAATCATGTGAATCACCCAACGGTGAAAATCAAATCAACTATAAAATTGCAAAATCAGAAAACTTACAATAAACGAGGTAGATTGGATTTTCCATGTACAAGGGTTAGCTACTCCCGGGCACAACTTATTAACAAGTACCTATTCCTGCCTATCTCTGTCTATAGGCTCCAAATAGTAAGTCAATAGAAAATAATTCCTCTGCTACCACTTTGTAACGTCCCGGTTCTGGAAGCTTCCCAAAGGCACCCCGTACCCGTTTGGTCACATGGCCTCAAGTGCATTTCCCCTAATGCCAGAGGCTGTCGACTAGCAGCGAGAGCCTTGAGTGTGATAGTGGGGAAACTATTCCCTAATTGGCAGAGTAACACAACAGAAGATAAACAAATAACAATAACGGAAGCAGTAATAATATCAAACAACAAGAAACAACGGATGACTAAAGAAATATATTGGAGCACATATATAAAAAATGATGCATGATACATGTCTAAGAAAGCAGCCAAACACGTCACAATGCTGGAATACAGTACTAAACCAAAGTACAAAAGAAAACAAGAAAAAAACTCCTCAGCATCGCAAGCCTCAACTTGGTCTCATGCTCTCCAGCTCCCAAGGCAGTCAAGAACCTGAAGTAGAATGACGCTTGCCCTTATATATACCTGCAACAATATAATCTGTTTGAGCCCAAAAGCATGACCCAAACAGAGTGTGAGACTAAATCCCAGTAGGCAACCACCAAGAAATCTGTGCCTAACAGTCAGTGAATATATATGACATGCAATAAGCAAAAGAAGCAGTAAACAAGGAAGTACTCAACAGTAAAAATTCCAACAGTTTCAAGGCATTCAAAAATATCACACATCAAGTAAGCAGATAGTCACAAACAAGTAACCCTTTGGGATGTACTCACAACCTATTCCCTCTAGTCCTACCTAGCAACACAAGAAACCATATAGGAAGTACTCACAGTCTAACCCCTCTGGTTCAACTTTAGTATAAACTCTCTGGGGAAGCACTCGCCGTCAATTCCCCCTATTGTCTCGTATCAGTAACTAAAGGCGCTATGGGGAAGCACTTACGTCACATTTCCCCTGTGGCCTGCGTCAAGGAACTACAAACACTCTGAGGAAGCACTTACGTCACATTCCCCCTGTTGTATCGCATTGTAACAGTAAAAACAGACACTCTGGAGAAGCCCTTACGTCCATTCTGTCTATGGTCTACTACACCAGGTTCTCACGACCCTGTGTAAGTCAAGCAAGCATGCCAATGCGTATCGGCCAAAGTAAACCTCAAGAACTACTTGGCTAACAGTCTACAACATAACAGCATGACAGATAAACAAAACTCTATCCTACAATACTAGGCATAGGAAACAAACAAGGCAGCCTAACAGGCTAAGAAAGACCAAACGGTCACAAACAAACATGCATGAGCAAACACCTCCAAAGCATAGAAATTAAACCTATTCGCATTCAATTAACCTCTATTCAAGCATACAAGCATTGCAGACAGTCAATAGAGCTAAAACAGTAAACACGCAATACCCTATTCAAGGGTATTGGGCACTTTAGCACATATAACTCAAAGACATTCAACAGAAAGACATTCAACAGAAAGACACAAACCACCTACCTTGATGTTGTAGGATCAAAATAAGTGAACCTCAAGCCTTGAATTTCCCAAGAACACCGTGGATCTACAAAAACGCTAAAAACACTCAACCGAAGATAACTTGAGAAAGAGGAGGAATCAGGAAACGAAGATCTAAGAGAAGGAAGAGCTTACCGAGGTGATCCCAACGCAATCGACGGTGGTCGATTCGGAGAACAAACACTCGATCGGGGGATCAGAGAAGAATCAACGTCGTACGAACGCTCTCGGACGGGTCGGACGGAGGTGTTTCTGCCAATTAGACGCGACCTCGGTACGTTTAATGAAAAAAAAAGAAAGTACACGACGTGTACTTTATATGTACACGACGTGTACTTTCCTTCCCTGCCCCCGCATTAGGCGGTCTCCAGGTCATCACACACGGTCGTGTGCATGGCTGCTACACGACCAGCACCCGTCTACCCACGGTAACCGAGTACACGACGTTTACTTCAAAAATTTCATAAACTCCACTTTTTTTCACAAAAACACCAGAAAAAGGAAAACATACCTGAAAAGAAGATCTGGGTTCTTACACTTATGAGTTGATTTCGTCAGAACCCAAGAGGTAAGTGGATTCTCTCTCAACTCCACATTGTTAGAACTTGAAGCCTTGATTGAAATTAATTGGTTTTTCTTGAAATTAATTGTGATAATGATGTGTGAATCTTGTTGGAAACCCATTTGGTGATGATTTGGGGATTTTGGGGATAATGAGTCATTGTTTCAAAAAGGGGCTTTATTGTGTGATTTTAAAATGTTGATTTTAATATCATTAGTGGTTTGATTATGAAAAATCTTTTGTGAAAATTGGGTTTCAATAAAGATGTTATTGAAATGTGGCTGGGCATGGAAAATGGTTAAAGGTTGTTTTCAACAAATGGGTGATTTGTTGAAGTGAATTGGCTTGTGTTGGAATTTTTGATGCGCTTGAGGGTTTGTTTGGAGGTAGATAAATTGTTGTCATAATGTGGTGACCTTGATGTGATATACTTGTTGTTGGATAAGTATTATGGCTTGTGTGGATGGTGTGTGTGAAGTGGGTAGGGAGTACCACTATAAAGATAGGATGGATCGTGCCCGGAAGGGCCGCCATCAAAGGATAAGTGGGTGGGAAGTACCATTAGATTTAGAAAGGATAATGGGCTTGGACGGATGTGCCACCGTGTTTGTTTACCGGTTTGGGTGTGATTCACCATTGTATGACTGTTTGTGTAATGTAATGCAAGATGGAAATTGGTGTGCTAATGTGAAATGGTAAATGGTTTGTGACATGGTTGTTTGGCTTTCCTATGTGTTACAGACATTTGGGTGAAAATTGATTGGTAAAGGACTTTTGGCTTATTGTAAGTTATTTTATATAAACTATTTTATATAAATGTGTTAACGGTTTTATCCTAGTGGCATGTGTAGGGAAGTCATTTGGGGAAAACCTATTGAGTATTATTACTCACCCCCTGCTTTGGCACTTGAGTGCTTTTGAAGATGTTGTTTTTCGGGACACAGGTAATGGTAAAGCATCTCATTTTGCTAGCAGTTTGACATGATGCTTCGGTGATGTTGTGGTGCTTGGAGCACAGAGCTTTGTGTGGAGCTATGGATGATGTCCTAGTTCTTTGGGGGTCTTGTTGTGTAGTCATCTGCTTGGTACATTGATATTTGGTTTGGTTGTGTTGACATTTGGGAATTGCTATGGAATAGTTTGGTTGTCTTTTGGTAATGTATGAGTTGGGTTTCTTATTGACATGCATAATGTAGTTTATAGATAACTACTTGTTTGGTTGGTTGATTTTATCTTAAGGGAAAATCGTTCCCCAATGATTCTTGAAGCCCCCGACATTTATTGTCATCCTTTGAGGCCCTGGGAGTGTCACTTAAGGCCAAGTAACTCCTCATCCACCTTCTTAAGCCAATGAGGAAGGGGCAGGGTGTCACGACCCGTCCTCGGGGCCCGAGCCGTGACTACCCCAAGCCCGCCTTCCATAGGTCAGAGGCTGGCGACTAACACCAAAGGCGAATCCTTGATAAAAAGGGAAGACATTGCCATTTAACCTGTAACACACACACAGTCTGAACACAAGTAGTAGAGGCAACAAGTACTAAAATAGAAAAGTAAGGTGTGCTGAAAGTAAGTGGGCCAGTATACAAACCCAACTGAAAAACAAGTACAAGTATAAGTAGAAAGGGAAAACAACTCCTGTATCGTCCACCGGGAAATCCTACCTGAAGGGTAGATATAGAACTCGAACAACTCATCCCTGCGGTACCTCCCGTCTAGTCCAGCTCTGAGCAGCCTTCGTCCGTCACCCTCATCCTCGATCACTGCTGTTCGTCGTCTGCACAGAACACAACAAAGTGCGGGCGAAGCCCGTGCAGGGGTGAGTATAACAATACTCAATAGGGGACCCCGAGACCTCCGAAGGTCTCCCAGAATCCACAAAGAATAAACCACAGTAGAAAGATACAATCTCGAAGTATCAACCAACCCTACTTAGGTATATGCCCATACATATACCAAAGTTACCAGTCACAGTCCGACTCCAACTCTCGAGCCCAAACACAACCCAGTCCACAAATGAAGTAAAGTCCATCACAACGTTGATAATGGTTGAAAGACATGACTCAACTCACACATGTATACATCTTTCGTAGAGTGATAGAGATGATCAGATATAGTCATTGATTCATTTAAGCTGTCGGACCCACACATGATATAGGACCAGCTAAGCTGTCAGACCCACAGAGGATACAAGACCAGCTATTCTGTCGGACCCACACAAGATACAGGAACAGAAGTCAGAACTGTCGGACCCATGGAGGTTCCCGGTATAGTAGTCATTGCTGTCGAATCCACATAGGATTCTAGTACAATAGTCATCACTATCAAACCCACGTAGGATTCCGGTATAGTAGTCGTCGCTCTCGAACCCACGTAGGATTCCAGTATAGTAGTCGTCACAGCCAGCTCTAGGGTTCCCGCACATAGCACGCTCGATTCCGGGAGGGTCCACTCCTCGAGTCAAATGTTGATACATCAACTATCATGAGGTCCTCAGTTGATGTATCCCGTAGTTCCGTCTCATCATAAGGAACCCAACGCGATAGACAACGCGTCAATCAGACGCCCGGTCTGAGAGTTATTGACATTTTCGTTCCAGGGGCCCGGTTGGATTTACGCTCGATCCAAACCCGACCGTTTTCCAAATTTGACCAAAACTAACATAGAGTATCGCAAAAGGACCGCCTCATTGCGAGGGTCCCAGTGCCGCAGAGGGCGCGTCGATCAGACGCGCGGTCTAGGAGTTATTCGCATTTAAGTGAAGACGGGTCCGGCCTGTCAAGCCCAGTGGGCTGGCGGGTCGGCCCGACCCGGCTCGGCGGGTCCGACCCGACTGGGGGGTCGGCCCGACCCAGTGGGGCGCGACCCACCTGCGGACTCGGCCCGCGCTGCGGGCCGGTCCGGCTCGCCCGACGGCGCCAAGCGGTGCCGCCTCGTCCCTTGCCCGGCCGGCCGTAGCGGGCCGGTTCTGCCCGGCGCACGCGGCCCGCGCTATGGGTCGCGGTTCTTCCCACGTGGCGCCGCAATTCTCCAGCCCGGCCGGCCATAGCAGACCGGTTCGCCCAGCCAAGCGACACGCGGTTGCGAGCTGCAATCTCCCTCCACGCGGCGCCTGTGGGCGCCGCGGTCTTCCATCCGGCCGACCGAGCCTCCCGTGGTTCGGCTCCACGGCGGTCGGCTTGGCCGGCCGCCTC
Source organism: Viscum album (assembly GCA_963277665.1). Lineage (NCBI taxonomy): Eukaryota > Viridiplantae > Streptophyta > Magnoliopsida > Santalales > Viscaceae > Viscum > Viscum album. The sequence goes on from OY728145.1 coordinate 1,781,594,956, forward strand.
TGCACGTCCACCGCGGCGTGACGACGCCGCGAACCTGCTGCCCTCCACGCGGCGCGACGTCGCCACGCCACCTTCGCTGCGGGCTGACGTGGCCGCGGCCTTTGGCTCCACCGCGCGGCGCGACGGCGCCTCGCTTCTTCATCCGCCGCGGCCCTCCCAGCCGCGGTTCCTCTTTCGTCGCCGCGGTTCTTCTCCGGCGCGATGCGACGACACCGCGCCCTTTCGGCGCTGCCTCCGATGTCAAACAACAAGAACCAACGGAGGGGCGTCAGGTCGTGTTTGTTCGGACCGGAGCAACGACGAACCAAAGCATTCATCGAAGAACGAGGGTATAATTTTATTCATTTAAAAACAAACAAATCTCGTACCTCGATTCAAAGTATGTTGTCGAAGTCGCAGAAGACGGGCGTCGCGGAAGACGGACGTCGTTCCGTCAACGTCGGAGGGAGTAACGCTTGGCGAATTCGAGTCGAGACGACGCCCTCAGTGTACTTCGTGGCGGCGATGCTTCCCTTCCTTGCTCCGGTTGAAGAAGATAGAAGATGTTGCTACACGTTTTTCGGTGACGTGGAGCGTTCTTCATCGAGAGGATGATGTTCTTTCCAAGAGTTCTCCCAAGCTCTCCAACGATTATGCCAACCCCAAAATAAAAGATTATGTTCCCTTATTTTAATGTTGGCATAATGGATTCAAAATAATTCAAACACTCAAATTAATTAATTAAGTTGGTTCACTTAATTAAATGCAAGGAGTTGGCAAGAATTCCAAGGGATCCAAATAATTAATTACAAGGGTGTTTTGACACATTAATGGAAAGTCCAAGAGTTTAAAGGGGGTTCAAGGGGAGTTGAGGGGTTTGAGCTCGTGTGGGGCCCACCACATAATATCCTCCCATGGGAGGTTATGTAGGGGGTGGGCCCCACCTCCAACTTCCCCTTGGAGGTTAAAACCACCATTTAAATAAAATTATGTAACAAATAATTTTTATTTAATTTATTAAGAATCCCCAAAAATTAACTTCCACTCTCGATAAAACGCAATAGCGGTAAACATCTCCATAAGCGAATACCGGCGCTGCGAGTTCATCAGTGTCCTCATATTTCAATTCCGAGCACCGGTTCAAAAGATAGAAAAACCCACACGTACATTTACTGAATATACCCGAACAAAACTTCAGAAATTGATTCTGGGAACACCGGGCCTCAGAATCAAGCGCCGTCAGAAACTGCGAACTCGTAAAATTTCCATGTATTTAAGAAAAAAATTTCCACAAGATTTTCAGGTCTTTAAATGGGGTGTTACAACTGGGCCCTCTCCTAGGATAGTAGTAAGATGAGCCCCCCCCCAAGACAATCTACAATATTCTAGGTTATAGTGATGAGAATTGAGCTATAAAATCACACAATATTGTTGGTCATAACCTATATCAACCTATAAAAGCCGCGTATATCAAATTGGTAAAATAAACATTAACACCTGTAATATATATATATATATATATATAAACTATTGAAAACACATGTATGAGATATCAAATACAAGAGTAATGCTAAATAGGGCAATACCAAATGAACATTGAATTTTATATCCTCTAATGCGGATAGACCCAATACACTACAATACTCTTCCTGACTATGTGCAATTCTCTATTAATATCTAGATGAAATGATAATTAAACCATCATGAACCATCATGATCCCCCATGATGCAAAATGTTTCACCATGTGTTACTAGGTGTTAGCTCTAAACAAACACCATTAGATCCACATTCAACATGACCACCTCTAAAGCCTTTATTATCTTCACAGATAGAACATGTGTGAGAAAAAATCTAGTATTGGGGTGATTATAATCATACTTCACAGGATTCCACAAAGCCAAAATGGAAATAAAAAGTATTAAGTTTTCTTGGAACTCATAGAATGAGTGGTTAACATAGAGGAAGATAATAAAATATCAATATATGTTGTATTACTAGAAGTCATTATGATGAAATAAGTCTTAGTATTCCTAGATCTAATCATAGATGTTATTATCTCAAAAGGAACTACAAATTCTCAAAGAACTAAAAATAACAGTGTTTGATGTAAACATCCTAGTTGTACATCACCCCTCTAGTGAAACCAAGGGGTTCTTGAAGTGTTATAAGCTTCAAATTACCCGATCATCCCAACCTTTTTTCTACACCGCCAATAGAATCTATCATGGGGAACTCACTCATCGTTAAAGCATATTAATCAGTCAAGGGAGTACGAAACCTCACTTTCCATCATCACTATGTAACCATTTATGAAATCTATAGGGGAACCCATGCCTTGTCTAGTATTTAGTCCTAATTAATGGAGTAATAAACCTTTTATCATAATTACCCAATATGGGAAACCCTTACAGCTCAAAGTATTTGTAATGGAGGACTCACGACTCATTTTTTAGCAAATATTAGATAAGGGTGAACCTTAATCAATAAATATGTGACCCACTCTCAAATGATGCGCTAGAATCATTTTTTGTAATTAGTGGGGGAAATGTTCTTCAACAACACCAATGGATTACCATCCTCATGAATATTTGGAGGACATGTTCCCCATATATATTGGCACTACTAAACTCTATAATGAATATGGGGGACCAATGACATATCCATTGCATTACACTAGGGGAGTTCCTATCCCATGAAATCCCTAATTCTATCTCAAGATCCATTTGATTTCCCTACAAATATATGGACCATACACTTATTTTATCATATCAAATATCACATATAATATCGAAGAGAATTAAAACTTCATGTTCTACTATGGAAGGACTTGGGATTTTCTACTCAAACACCAAAATCAATGTCATGAGCAAGATGATAAAAAAGGAATTTATGGCTAGATAAGTACAAATAATTTTATAGAGTTCTTCATGATATGTGGCACCTCTAGGGAGTCCTTGAAATGCACTAACCTTTACATATAAAGTGAATTCAACCTACAAGACATTACTATGATGAACCCGATGTTTGGGACCAACAGAGTTTTCAGTTTCTATCCCTGATACATGGATCCATATGATCTCATGTTGTACAACATGCCTAAGACTGCATATGGTAGGTTATACCTGTTAGAGTACTCAGTGTATTTCACCATTTTATCAAGAAATGTAGTTGGAGTGGTATATTTCATGTTCATATGGACACATGGCATGAGTTTCAAAGGAATCATCCATGCTGTGTACTATTACCTATGTTATGCCTTGTTGGCCATGCATGACGTGTACTGTAACTACACATCATGTGGATTTTTATTTACTCAACCTCCCATTAAATGTTTTTCAATCCATATCATACATCGTGTGATATAGATAATCTTCTAGAACCCAAACACCAGAATGAGGGTGGTACAAGTCAAATGTTCTTCTGAACTACATTCTGTATAGCCCTATTATTTATATAGATCTTGAGTATTATCTGATTTTCATGTCACCGCCACCCAAAATAACCTCCAATAAAATCTATTTTAAACCCATCATTATTTAGGAAAATGGATGGTCCTTCTCAATTATCTTCATATTAATGTAACATCATCGCAAAGTTGATCCATCATCAATTGGATGAAACTCCCTTTGAGAAACCACCCTGATGTCCTTATATGCATGTAGAGCACTACTCAACTTGATTTCCACCCCATCTTCCTACTATTTTTTCATTAAAAATCTAAACTCAAGCCTTTATCCATTGTCTATGATAAATTCTATTTATACCCTCCATCACGATGGAGGAAGAAGAGTGAACAAGGCTAAAGAATGGCGGTTAGTTCAAACCTGACTACTCACAAGTCTTATCAAGAGAGTGTTATTTGGAAGATAACAATAAATAAAATATATAAAAAATCAATATTTGATGAAATGTGGTTGAATAACCCCTAAATACTTATATAATTGATGAATCCCCATCATAATATTTAAAGGGGGATATTATTACTATTAAAAAATCATTGGGAGAATGATTGTGGTCACGTGAAAAAAAAATTGTGTGAATAACAAAAATTCATGTTCCTTATGGATAAAAATGAAGAACAAGGCATAAAAAAATATCAAATCCTTTCCTCATAAAATAACACCTTACACATAAATAATTCCTCAACTCTTTGGATTCATTTAGATTACTGCATGATTCAATCATCAATATTTTTGCAGATTTGATTCCATGGAAATTTGTTCATTATCATATCTCTCCCTCACACACATAAATAGAATTTTATTAATGAAAGAAGAAGGCAACACAGAGGATAAAGTATAATAAAAACTAAATAGTGGAAATTAGTTCACTAGAATAACATTAACTAAATAGAGATTATTTCATTTCATTTAATCATAGACTTTGGATGTGAAAGTCTGATTATGCCCCCTAGAATGGAATAGGTTCACTAGGGTAGAATTATTGAATAAATGATAGTTTTTTATTTTTTATTTGAAGTCAAATATCCTCTATCACTTATTAGCATGAGAAATGTCATTTATTAACTCACACACCCTAAAGAAACACCAAAAATTCCCATTCGATGTATAAGGTTCACCTCTCAATTTGAGAAGGCTAATCCTATGATGGAGTTGGACTCATCCAAGATCATATAATACACAAGAGTCACCATAAATATTCCATTATAATTTTATATCATTTAATCATGATATAATAATAACCAAAATTATTCTCCTAAAAAGACTCTAAAAAAACATAATGTGGTATTGTATTTTTTATGTAGGGATTATCCTTCTCCTTTGATGAATATCTCCTAAAATTATTATAGTAAACACAACGCATATTCTTTCTTAGAACAAGTGTGAATTATTTTTTCTTCCCAACAACATGTCATGAGTACGATGGTCAAACTCATAAAAAATAGCGATCTCTTCTCTCTCTACTTCTTCCTAAACTTGATCTTCTTCAAATTATATGTTATTCATATTTATTTACATGAAAAGTAATATTCAAAATGTTATTCATATACTATTCCATCTATGTTGCAGAATGTTTCTTCAATATAATCAATAGTATCATCCAATCTCTTCATTATGCATTCTATGATAATAAAATGCATGGCATTATTCTTGTTTATCTTATATAGTAGTGGAAACCTTTAACAAGGTCGTATTTGAATTTTCATTTGAAATTCATATAATAAACATTATTTAACTAACCCTTAATTTATCTCCCTTCTTTTTGAGCCATTTAATCTCTTCAACACAATTTATGAGGTTAAACTACATCAAAGATTGATTATGAGAGGCTCTTGTTTCATGAATTGATCCATGTCATTTGATCCCCATAAATATGGAACTCTCTTCTAACCATGACAACAACTATTTATTATTAGCCTCTATTTTGTTCCTCCAATTTCGAAATACTTGGAAATCAATCTCAATATTCTAGTCCACATGGCATTTTTTGTTATTTCATATTTGAGCATATATTTTTCATTTATAGTATGACATGGTCTATAATATACAATTCCTTATTTTAGTCTACCCAACCATTTCCTAAATCCTAGAAATCAACACTCAATTTATTTTTGATTTCCCAAAATAGGAACTAATGGTACACCACATCATGTTTACCACATTCAATTTTGAATAGAAAAACCTATATAACAATATGGCTAAAATACCTGAGAACGTACTGTAGCATGTAAACAACATATCCTGAATTATAACACTATGCCAACTCCTAAGAGCTTATATTAGTGATTATATTTAATTATTCAATTAATAAATCTTAAATGTTATTTTAACAAAATAAAATTTATATCTCAACTCTTTATAAATATATTACCTCAATTTTTAATTTTGATATTTCTCCAAAAATAGTTTATTCTTATGCGAATAGTAAAAAATACAATATTTACGAAATTTTAATTATAATAACTTTATCATTATATAAGAAATACCTAAAATTTTATAGAACCACAAAAATGGTAAAATATTTGTTTATGGAGTAAAGCTATACATTTCTAAAACATAATTCTTATTTCATAAAACCATTTTTAACATATTATGAATTTAATTATTATTCTCAATTAAAAGAAATTTTTTTGGGTTGATTCTTATAATTAATTTATTTATGTAAAATTATTTGTTTTGTTATTTTAAAGACACAAAAAAAATATTTTTATAATAATAATGAATTTTATTTTGTGAATATTAATATCTAAAGCAGAAGAGTACACATTTTCATTAAAATGTGTTTTACAAGCACAAATGATAAAGATAATTTTCTATACACAAATTAATTTTTTTAGATAGAATGAAATTTCTATTTATAATCCCTAGTTAAAAATTATTTAATATTTCCATTCATATTTTTATGCATTGATAATAAATTACATAGATTAATAATTATTTACCATTAAAAAAGTGAAATGGTTGTTCCCAAATAATTAATTTTATAGGAGTTATATGCATTTAATATAAATAGATTAGATTAATTTATTTTAAATTATTACTCTAATATGATTATTAAACATGTAATGAAATATACATGCACTCATTATTTACTAATTAATAGGAAATATGAATAAAAACACTTAATGTATAAATATTCATTTTGCTACAAAAAATATTTTGTACTATATCTTATCTTTAATGTTAATTATTATTCTATCACATTTGGAAATTAAATTGGACTAAATTGAGTACAAATTCATATTCAAAATGTCAAAATTTGTAAGAGGGATAATGTATTGTTTTTAGTAAGAAATTTATTACCATTGTTAACATTCAATTAGTATTAATAAGGGTATATAATGGTTAAATTAATTAAATCAAATATTTAATAATTGAAAGGTCACTTACACCTTCTTGGAAGACTATTTCACTATTAAAGTCTTACCTATATGTGTTAGCTAACATTTCATTACTTAAATTAGCTTTCCCAACAAATTTCTATGTGATTATACTCATACACCATACCAAAATTAGTTTGCCTAAAAATTCACCACATTTGGCCTATAAAAGGCATTCAATCTCACCCATTAACTCATCCCACTCAACCAAAAGTGCAGTGACCATGAATTTTCCATCCTTTTACCTCTCATAATTCATCCCAAGGAGTTTTTATGCTTTTTATGGAGTCCCCCCATACATTAAGAATCTATATAGATGTACATTTTTCTATTACTTCTCTGCTCTATTTAATTGAAATTATTATATTATAATACCATTTTCATATATTTTCATGATTGTAATTTCTGGGTATTATCCCCCATTTAAAATGTTGTTAATGAGAGGGTACTTATGCCTACTAATTATATTCTTCTTCCTTTTCCTTTATTATTAATACATTTGGGTTTTTATTCCCCTCTACATTTTCAATTACAAAACACTATTGTAATGTCATCATGAATTTAATTATATGAATCACCAATAGTTTTATATATTGAAAATATAATTTCATATGATTAATGAATTTTTCTAAGATGAAATAATTCCCAAAAATCCTATATTTTGAGAAAGTAAAGAGTGTATTATTTTCCTGGAAATGACATCAATTTCTTGATATTAGAAAGTGTGTATTGATGTGCCGTAGATGCATCAAGGGGTAATGACCTGCAAATGGTCATTTACTCAACAATCACCTCGATACACTACAAGTTAACTTATTAATTCACAACTACCTAAAAACTCATGGTGGATGCGACTTGGAATAATCACACACTCTTTATGAATCATGATGATGGATTTTTCCTATATTTTCCTTGGTCTCCTACCATTGTAAAATCTATTTAACCCAATTACAATCTTCTATAGATAACCTAGAATGTCAAAATTTCCCTCAAAACTATACTTTATTTTTAACGATATTTCCTTTTACATTTTTGATAACACACATATTCTATATTGATTAAGGGATGTTTTTCTAGATTTCAACACTTTTCCATTAAATGGGGAAGTATATATATTCATTATATTTCTTTGTACGGATAGCCAAGTACTTATTCAACCAAATGTTCCTTAGGGAATGTTAGGAAATGACTTGCTGGTTCTTATAATGAATGAATTGGACTTTATTAGGTGATAGGTGGATCCGGGATTTAAATACTACATTGATGAATTGACAGGTCTCAAAAGGATATTGGTTTTTCATGTATATATAGAGGCCAATGAATAAATTAACTTAATTAGTAAATTAATAACATTATTTGGATTATGCATCTCACAACAGTATCACAATACGAAGGCCAAAAGATTTAGTGTATTAATGATTAGCTACATACACGTCCTATTGTAATACACTTTTGAATATTTATCGAAAGTAATTCAATTTTATATCTTTTTAAGTCATCTCACATGATATAATCATATTCATAACCTTGGGATAAGAAAATCATGAAAGTGGTTCGCTCAATCATTCAATAATAGAATGATTTATCATAAACTATTAGATCATTAACTTGGAGGAGAATAAGAGGAAGACATAAATATCTTAATAAAACAACACAATACCATAGTTTATAATCATAAAAAAGTATAGAGAAAATTATGATCATAAAGTGATCATTAAGGAATCATAAATGTTTTGAGCTAGCTCAAAATACATATAAAAACCCAAAGACTTGTGAGGATGACATAAAAGTGTAGAGTACATTAACATTAAGTTATAATCATGAAAACATGGAATAACATGATAAACCACATGAAAATGTGGAACAATAAAAATCATTGAGAAATTATAACATTACGAAGAAAATAAAATTCCCCCACTCCATATTGTGAAAAAAGACCCCACTTCATGTTGTGAACAAAACAATTCCCACACTTAATGCCGTGAACAAAAAAATTTCCCACTCTTAATGTTGTTAACATAAAAAATTCTGACACTTCATGTTTTGAACCAAAAAAATGCTCACTCTTTGTGTGGTCGACTAAAAAATGACTATGCATCATATTGAGAAAACAATACCCATGCTTGACATCCATGTCTTATAAGGTATAAATCCTTAACCAATGAATTAGAGGGTGATATAGGACTCCACCCATTACCACTCCCACTTATGTGTTCCATAAGTAAATTTAACATTCATCATATCATAAATAACCCATGGAAAATGACAGTATTTCTTAAAAATATTAAAAAAATCACATTACATGTGTCACGACCCCCTCCCCACAAAGTGTACCCCTCTTGGGCCGACAATGTGAGAAGGGAGATAATGACCCCCGAGTCCCGCCTCCAGTAGGCCCCGGGTTGATGACTAGCACCGATGGTATAATACACACACAAATGGGAGGCATTACCCTCTAAGAGAACACATGCAGAAGAGAGAGATAGAATAGACTCCAACCAACTCCAACTCATAACTGAAATATAAAAGAAACCCAAGTACATATATGAAATGTCATGCAAAAGTACTACAACTGAAAGGGGAAACTAAAATTACCCAAAAGAAAGTAAAACGACAGCGACCACAAGCCCGAACAGCTCCTCCTCCAACCGCAAGCTAGTAGTAACCAGCTTGATCTCCAACCTACTCCAAGGACCTGAAAAACAGTTTATATGTACATAGGGTGAGTATAACAATATACTCAGTAGGATCCTCCCCAAGCCTCTCGTGCAAAAGTAAAGAAAGCATGCTAAATCCCAGTGAACAATAAGTGAAACTAACTCGTTACCTAAACAGGAATACTAAGTTCCCAACCTCACCATGGCTACTATCACCAAGTAACGCATAAAAGAATATAGCATATAGTAAAGAATATTAAGGGTACCCCGCTACTACTTCCCCACTGGTTTGCCGCTTTTCCCCAACGACATACGTCCTGTGTATCTCTCTCCAAAGGCTAGCCCGCAGACACCTGGGCTAAGCACCACACCATCCTCACAACCAAAGTAACCAGGTAGTTTCCGGGAGCCACCATAGCTCGTATAACGTGTATCATACGTCAAGTATTATACCTCGAGCCATCACAGCCCATACGCCGAGTAAGGATCCTCAAGCCATCACAGCCTATACACGTTACACCTATAGTAGTCCATAGGATACTATATCCAGAATATATGTGTGTGAAATAACCAAAAGCCATTACAGCCCTCTACACACATATATGGGTAAAACTAACCACTGTGCCTACCAGCACAAAGATCTACCAGGAGAAGAGAGCGAGGCCAAAGGGGGGAGTCAGCCATTCAACCTCCCATCAGAATGTTGGGGAAAACACCTCCCTAGGGCTCAGAATCCCCGGGGTGTCAGTTGCCCTTATCGACAGGGTGGAGTAGCGTATAGAAACACAAAAAGTACAGAATATATATAACTCACAACCACACTATGGGCATTACCTAGTCATAAGCACAACTGCAGCTAACGTCTCTCAGACTCCAGGCTGCTACTTCTAAGACTAGGTATCCTATAAGCACACAACCATTTGAAGAGCTTTATTAGATTACTCCATTATCATTTTATCAGTTCCACTGTACGTTAATTAATTCTTTAAACATTAATTAACCATGAGCAATTTACCACATTAAACTAAATTGGCATCACATTAAAAAAAAAACTGCTCCTTTTTAGGATTCACATCACTATTAAATTCCAGTTTCTCCATCCCCGTGGATTATCACCATTTAGACAAACTTTCATTATGGAATTACCTTCCCCGTATTCCCAGGCATTCTAGAAAAGCATCCTATGCTACTAAACACAAAGGGCTCAACACGGTGAGTAGATATACTACCCGTCGAGTCTTTGTCGCCTATAGCAAGAGCATAGACCCATCCTCCATCGAGAGGCTAAACACGGAAAGCACGTGGCATACCCCGCGTGTCTTCGCCTCCTTCGGAAAGAGGGTAAGCAAAACCAGCTGCCTTGAGCAGTGGGGAAAGGTAAAACAGATAAACAACCAAACCAAACCACCAACATCAAACCATCACATTTATCTCATACCATCATCCTTGGTGTCCTCCCCGACACCCACATGCATAAACCGATGCATCTCGCCACACTAGGCGTCATCCGCTGCCACAACCACAAGTCCACATGCCTCCACATATCACAACAGCCATCCAGGCTCACATCAAATCACAAGCAGCAGGAAATCAAAGATCACAAAAATGGGCTCTCGGCCCTTTAACAAGGCATTCAGCCTTCATACAAGATGAGCACTCAGAGCTCAAAACCACAAGACATTCAGCCTTACAAGCAAGCGGGTAACTCAGAACCCTTTTGAAATTATCGAACTAATAGTTCTTTAATCCTTCTTGAATTAACAGATTCATTAACATGCCTCTTTATCTTTAGCCAATTATTTAACAAATAATTCCGGCTTTACGTTCTTTATCAATTTCCATCATGAACGAGCAACTAATTAAAGAAAATCATAGATATCACTCTATCTAGGAAAACATGAGGCAAACCGTTATCACGGTACAAAGCAACAACATGCAATCAAACAATTCTTTTTATCCGGTTCAAGTATTTAATTAGGTCAATTTCATTGTGATCCAAAGGACTAAATCATGCTAATTCTACGATTGCACATACACAATTAGAGAAGCCATGAATCCCCTACCTCGAAGAGTTCTTGACGTCCTTTATCCACACAACGGGTCACAGTCCTCTTCTCCTCACAACAGCTGCATCCACCGGAGGATGCCACGGTACGACAGTACCAACCAAACCCAAAAAAACCCATTAGAACCATGGAGATTACATGCTAATATGGAAGGAAGAACAAGAGAAGGTGATCCCCGAAGGAACGATGATAAAACATACCTTATATGGAAGAACGATCGACACAACTTGGTTGCATCAACAGAGCGGAACTGATCCGAGTAACATTTGACTGTGAAACTCCTACGGAAATGATTGCAAGGTTGTAGCGTCTCGTAGATGAGAACCAGGAGGAAGAACAACGAAGAATGATATCTCGTTCCCTTAAAAAAAATAAATTAGAGAGGCGACGGTTTAAGATCCGATTTATTCTCCATTAAAAACGGATCGCATTAACCTACGCGGTTTGACCAAGTAAAAACATCCCGGACTTAGGAATAATTAATATAGAATTTATGGCCTTTGAATCGGTCTTAAAGTCCTTAAAATAAGGTTTTAAAAGTATTTTACGTCAAAGAAAACGTCAAATTTGTGAAGCTGGAAACACTGTTCACATACTCAAAATTTGGCAAAGTATGGAATCGGTAGCTCTCATGAAGTCTGGAAACACTGTTCATTCGTGAAATTTGGCAAAGTATGGAATCAGTAGCTCTTAGGATTCTGGAAACACTGTACAAGTCTACCGATAGAAGTCCACCGATAGAAACACTGTTCACTGAACCTCACCGATAGAAACACTGTTCACCTACCGATACTGTTCATAAAACTGGAAACACTGTTCCCAGAACTAGAAATTTGGCAAAGTGTTAGCCGAGATACTGCTAGCCAGCGGCTACCAGTATACCCAGCTACCGGTAGGATGCGGCTACCGGTAGACCGAGCTACGGGTAAGCGGCGGCTACCGGTGACCGGTAGGCATCAGCTACCGGTGACCGGTAGGCAGCTGCTACCGGTAGATCGAGCTACCGGTAGTCAGCAGCTACCGGTAGACCGAGCTACCGGTAGGCAGCAGCTACCGGTAACCGGTAGGCAGCCGCTACCGGTAGATCGAGCTACTGGTAAGCAGCAGCTGGGGGATAAGTCACCTTGACCTCCCAGAACACCTCCAACACCACATTTTCACAAAGTAATGGACCAGGGAGGTCTGGGCCATTACATTAGATACCTCTCAAAACATTCTCGTCCTCGAGAATTAAAAACCAACCCAGAAGAAAAGAGGGGTCCGAACAACCACCCCATAAGATACCTCTCAGGGGAAAACCACCATGAGTTGTTCAAAAGCTGGAACAAAACTACGACATCCGAGAGTATGGAAACAAACAATCCATAACCAAACAATTGAAACATAACATCACATCAAAGGTACATAAATAAAACATGAAAGGTATAACCATAAAGGAAACGTCATTACATGAAAAGAGTTAAACATTAAACAACTCCGGGTACTGAGCACGTATCTGTGACTCACGCTCCCAGGTACTCTCCTCCATGCCACCGTGTCGCCACAAGACACGAACTAAGGGGATAGAACGCCCATGCAACACCTTCTCCTTGTGGTCTTGGATCTCCACAAGTCGCTCCTCGAAGGTTGCATCATCGTCAATATCGATCTCTCCCCAATAGATAACATGAGATTCATCATGAAGATAACGACGGAGCTGTGATACATGGAAAACATCATGTATCCGACTCATCTGAGGGGGAAGTGCTACTCGATACGCCACAGCTCCAACACGAGCTAACACCTCGAAAGGCCCAACAAACCGGGGAGAAAGCTTACTTCCACGACCAAACCTTCGCTGCCCACGGCGGGGAGTCACCTTCAGAAACACATGATCCCTAACATTAAACTCTAACGGTCTCCTTCTTTGATCAGCATATGATTTCTGACGATCCTGTGCTGTCTTCATCCTCTCACGAATCACCTGAACCATCTCTGTTGTATTCTGCACTAGTTCTGGTCCGAGAATTGCTGACTCTCCGACCCCAGTCCAGCACAACGGAGAACGGCATGGCCGGCCATACAAGGCTTCAAACGGCGCCATACCAATGGTAGAGTGAAAACTATTATTGTAAGCGAACTCTACCAAGGGTAAGTGCTTCACCCATGAACCTACAAAATCAAGAACACAAGAGCGCAACATGTATTCAAGAGTCTGGATGGTTCGCTCTGTCTGACCATCCGTTTGGGGATGAAAAGCAGTGCTAAGGCATAATTGAGAACCAAAAGCATGCTGGAGACCTCTCCACACCCTGGAGGTAAAACGAGGATCTCGATCCGAAATGATCGTCTTAGGAACTCCTTGAAGCCTCACCACCTCCTCTAGATACTGCCTCGACAAAACTTCCACTGAGCTCGACTCCTTGATCGCTATGAAGTGGGATGATTTTGTTAAACGATCCACTACCACCCATATAGCATCATGTCCTACCGAAGCTCGAGGTAAACCTGTAACAAAGTCCATTGAGATGTCCTCCCACTTCCACTGAGGAATCTCTAAGTGCTGGAGAAGACCACCAGGAACACGGTGTTCGGCCTTCACCTTCTGGCAGACTAAACATCGAGACACACATTCTGCAACTGTATGCTTCAGCCCAGGCCACCAAAACTGACTCCTCAAGGATCGGTACATCTTCGTCACACCAGGATGTACCGCCAAGGGTGAACTATGGAACTCTCGGAGAACCGTCTCGCGCATCGCCAAGGGAACAAAAAGCTTGCCATGATACAACACTCGGTGTTGTTCATCCTCCGACCAACCATCAGGGGCCTCTCCACAAACAACTCTGTCTCTCCAGACTTCCACCTCTAGATCACCCAACTGAGACTCTTCCACCTTCTGCATCATAGATGACTGCACCGTCATCTGGAAAAGACAACCTCTACCCCCAACTTCTCCCATATCAAGATGCAAAGCTGCTAGCTCTTCCATCACTCTCCAGGAATCACTAGATTCACGCACAACATCATTACGTGACTTTCGGCTTAGTGCATCAGCTACAACATTCCCTTTTCCAGGTGTATATGATATTTCAAAGTCGTATTCCTGCAAGAACTCCACCCACTGACGCTGCCTCAAGTTCAAGTCACGTTGGGAGAAAACATACCTCAAACTCTTATGATCGGTGAAAACCACAAAGTGCTCACCAATGAGGTAATGTCTCCAAAACTTCAGAGCAAACACCACGGCTGTCAACTCAAGATCATGGGTGACGTAGTTGCATTCATGTGGACGTAACTGCCAAGACCCATAAGAAACAACTGACCTCTGCTGCATGAGAACACAGCCTAGCCCCAGATGTGAAGCATCACAGAAAACATCAAACTGGACTCCCTCCGCTGGAAGACAAAGGACTGGAGCACTTACCAACTTCTCCTTTAGATACTTGAAAGCTGTCTGACACTTCTCAGTCCATATGAACGCTTGATCCTTCCTGGTCAAAGCTGTCAGAGGATTCGCAACTCGAGAGAAATTGGCTACAAACCTCCTATAATAGCCTGCGAGACCAAGGAAACTTCGCACCTCTGACACGGTCTTGGGGGATGCCCAAGACACTACTGCTTCTATCTTCGATGGATCCACAGCTACTCCCTGTTGGGACACAACATGCCCTAAGAAACGAACTTCTCGAGCCCAGAAATCACACTTGGACAACTTCCCAAACAACTGATGTTGGCGAAGAACTCCCAAAACAGCTCGTAGATGCTCTGCATGCTCTTCTTCAGATGTGGAGTACACAAGGATTTCATCGATAAAAACCACAACAAACTTGTCCAGGAATTCACAGAACACAGCATTCATCAACCCCATGAAAACAGCTGGAGCATTCGTCACGCTGAATGGCATTACAACAAACTCATAATGCCCATGACGACAGCGGAAAGCAGTCTTTGGGATATCCTCATCCTTTACACGCATCTGATGATATCCTGACCGCAAGTCTATCTTTGAGAACCAACTTGCACCCTTCAGTTGATCGAATAGGTCATCAATCCACGGGAGTGGATAGCGGTTCTTTATTGTCACTTTGTTTAACCGACGATAATCGATGCACAACTGCAAACTGCCATCATCCTTTTTCACAAACCAAACTGGTGCACCCCACGGTGACACACTTGGCCGAACAAAACCACACTGCAACAGACCGTCGAGCTGAATACGTAGCTCTCATAACTCATAAGGGGCCATCCTATACGGAGACATAGAGATAGGAGACGCTCCTGGCTGTAGCTCGATCCCAAACTCGATCTCTCGTCGAGGGGGTAAGGATACAACCTCTTCTGGAAAGACGTCAGGGTACTCATCTACGACCCTAGGAAACGCCAACTGTTGAACCTCATAAGAACTCAGCGCTATCCTAGCCATCATGGATGATAAGGATGGAACTCGTCTATGACTCATCCGAGGATCTCTCTCACCAACAAACACCACTTTCTCTCCATCTTCATCAAAGAAAATGACCTTCTTCCTGTATCAATCCACAACAGCCTGCACCGAATACAACCAATCCATGCCAAGTATGACATCATATGGTTGTATTCGCAAACATAGGAAATCTCCCCAAGAGCGGTGTTGCCCCAACACTAGCTCACAGTCTCTACATACTCCAAACAAGTCAGCTCGACCTCCAACTGGCGTAGTCAATGCCAAGGGCACTGAAAGCCTCTCTACCTCAAGTCCCAAAGCATGGACAAGGGTAGGTGATATGAAGGAGTGTGTTGCTCCTGAATCAAACAAGGCATACACCAAGGTAGAAAACAAGCAAAGGGTATCTCGAACAACATCTGGCTCGCCTGGGGCTGGTAATGCTAGAGCATGAAGCTGACCACGACCTCCTCCACAGCCTCTCTGACCCTGATGACGACCACCACCACGGCCGCGCTCTGCTCTCTGAGGACGGGGAGCGTCATGGGGCTGTCCTCTGCCTGCTCCATCTACCCTTTGGTGATCTAAAACTGGTGCAACCTGCTGCTGCTGCCTCGGCTAGAACTGCCTCAACGGAGGAACCTGGAGTGGAGCGCCCGGTGCACGATGACTGCTCTGAAAAGTCGGGCACTCCCGCTGCTGATGACCACGACCACCACAAGAAAAACAAGCGCCTGATCCCTTGGCATAGGTCTGAGAGTTGCTGCCTCCGGAGAAACGAGATGGGAAGGGCTGGGACCTACCCCCAGGTGAACGGAAACTCTTCTGTCCTGAAAACCGGGAACCCCGGACCACAGCTCTGCTTCGTGAGGAATCATGATGATTCCCCTCTCGTGACGATCCAGTCCTGGCCAAAGTCCTCTCAACAACCTCTGCCCTCGCCAGCACCTCAAGATATGTCTTCAGCATAAATGGGGTGACCTGGCGCTGGATCTCTGGACGCAAAGCCTCCTCGAAATGCCTCGCCCTGGCCTCATCATCTGGTAACAGGTCTGAAGCATATCGTAGAAGGTTCCTGAAACGGATTCCAAACTCTCGAACACTGGAGCTCCCCTGCCGAAGGGTGAGAAGCTCCTGGCGACTGGACACCTTCGCAGTCAATGAAAGAAACTCAACTCTAAACCTGTCTCGAAACTCCTCCCACGAGATCCCTGACTCCTCACGATCACCGAGGAACAAGAACCACCACTGCCTTGCTGCTCCACGCAGCATCGTCACAACCAAGGACACCCAGTGTTCCTTCCGAGCACGAATCGAACTGAAGCCTATCTCGATCTCCTCTAACCAGTCTTTTGTGACTGCATCTGAAATGGAGCCCTCGTACTTCTGTAGACTCTGGCGATGAAACTCTCGAAGTGTCTTCCTCCAAGTGTCATCTTCGTCAACCTCTACTCGGCGGTGATCTGCTGGAACAGCCTGATGGGCATCTTCTGGGAAAACCTGACGAGGACGTCGACCTGGAGCCATACCTGCAAAATAACAACTGTTAGAGCTCCTAAGCCAGGAATATGGAAGACTCAACATTAATTAATTAATTGTTTTGTTTTATTTATTTTAGGTTACCTATCCCAAGGTCTACCCATTCAAACACAAGCGCAAAGAATAATGATGCATGATCCTTTCCTAGGTCTCTACCCTGCAACTGGTATCACTTTGTTTAGTAGCCATCGTAAGCTTAAAGGTCCGTGCAACAGATCATAGGGGTCCCTAAACGCCAATGTCTCTGCCGGTCTCCAGTGTTTACCCCACTTTCTAAACATTAATGACACCGTTGCCCTACCATCCCATGCATCCTCACCTGTGCCTAACTCCAAACTCCATCCTATCCCTCAACCAGACCTCTGATACCACTCTGTCATGACCCCCTCCCCACAAAGTGTACCCCTCCTGGGCCGGCAATGTGAGAAGGGAGATAATGACCCCCGAGTCCCGCCTCTAGTAGGCCCCGGGTTGGTGACTAGCACCGAGGGTATAATACACACACAAATGGGAGGCACTACCCTCTAAGAGAACACATGCAGAAGAGAGAGATAGAATAGACTCCAACCAACTCCAACTCATAACTGAAATATAAAAGAAACCCAAGTACATATATGAAATTTCATGCAAAAGTACTACAACTGAAAGGGGAAACTAAAAGTACCCAAAAGAAAGTAAAACGACAGCGACCACAAGCCCGAACAGCTCCTCCTCCAACCGCAAGCTAGTAGTAACCAGCTTGATCTCCAACCTGCTCCAAGTGACCTGAAAAACAGTTTATATGTACATAGGGTGAGTATAATAGTATACTCATTAGGATCCTCCCCAAGCCTCTCGTGCAAAAGTAAAGAAATCATGCTAAAGCCCGGTGAACAACAAGTGAAACTAACTCGTTACCTAAACAGAAATACTATGTTCCCAACCTCACCATGGCTACTCTCACCAAGTAACGCATAAAAGAATATAGCATATAGTAAAGAATATTAAGGGTACCCCGCTACTACTTCCCCACTGGTTTGCCGCTTTGCCCCAACGACATACGTCCTGTGCATCTCTCTCCAAAGGCTTGCCCGCAGACACCTGGGCTAAGCACCACACCATCCTCACAACCAAAGTAACCAGGTAGTTTCCGGGAGCCACCATAGCTCGTATAACGTGTATCATACGTCGAGTATTATACCTCGAGCCATCACAGCCCATACGCCGAGTAAGGATCCTCAAGCCATCACAACCTATACACGTTACACCTATAGTATTCCATAGGATACTATATCCAGAATATATGTGTGTGAAATAACCACAAGCCATTACAGCCCTCTACACACATATATGGGTAAAACTAACCACTGTGCCTACCAGCACAAAGATCTACCAAGATAAGAGAGCGGGGCCAAAGGGGGTAGTCATCCATTCAACCTCCCATCTAAATGTTGGGGAAAACACCTCCCCAGGGCTTAGAATCCCCGGGGTGTCAGTTGCCCTTATCGACAGGGTGGAGTAGCGTATAGAAACACAAAAAGTACAGAATATATATAACTCACAACCGCACTATGGGCATTACTTAGTCATAGGCACAACTGCAGCTAACGTCTCTCAGACTCCAGGCTGCTACTTCTAAGACTAGGTATCCTATAAGCACACAACCATTTGAAGAGCTTTATTAGATTACTCCATTCTCATTTTATCAGTTCCACTGTACGTTAATTAATTCTTTAAACATTAATTAACCAAGATCAATTTACCACATTAAACTAAATTGGCATCACATTCAAAAAAAAAACTGCTCCTTTTTAGGATTCACATCACTATTAAATTCCAGTTTCTCCATCCCCGTGGATTATCACCATTTAGACAAACTTTCATTATGGAATTACCTTCCCCATATTCCCAGGCATTTTAGAAAAGCATCCTATGCTACTAAACACAAAGGTCTCAACACGGTGAGTAGATATACTACCCGTCGAGTCTTTGCCGCCTATAGCAAGAGCATAGACCCATCCTCCATAGAGAGGCTAAAAACAGAAAGCACGTGGCATACCCCGCGTGTCTTCGCCTCCTTCGGAAAGAGGGTAAGAAAAACCAGCTGCCTTGAGCAGTGGGGAAAGGTAAAGCAGATAAACAAACAAACCAAACCACCAACATCAAACCATCACATTCATCTCATTCCATCATCCTTAGTGTCCTCCCTGACACCCACATGCATAAAACGATGCATCTCACCACACTAGGCGTCATCCGCTGCCACAACCAAAAGTCCACATGCCTCCACATATCACAACAGCCATCCAGGCTCACATCAAATCACAAGCAGCAGGAAATCAAAGATCAAAAAAATGGGCTCTCGGCCCTTTAACAAGGCATTCAGCCTTCATACAAGACGAGCACTCAGAGCTCCAAACCACAAGACATTCAGCCTTACAAGCAAGCGGGTAACTCAGAACCCTTTTGAAATTATCGAACTAATAGTTCTTTAATCCATCTTGAATTAACAGATTCATTAACATGCCTCTTTATCTTTAGCCAATTATTTAACAAATAATTTTGGCTTTAGGTTCTTTATCAATTTCCATCATGAACGAGCAACTAATTAAAGAAAATCATAGATATCACTCTATCTAGGAAAACATGAGGCAAACCGTTATCACGGTACAAAGCAACAACATGCGATCAACCAATTCTTTTAATCCGGTTCAAGTATTTAATTAGGTCAATTTCATTGTGATCCAAAGGACTAAATCATTCTAATTCTACGATTGCACATACACAATTAGAGAAGCCATGAATCCCCTACCTCGAAGAGTTCTTGACGTCCTTTATCCACACAACGGGTCACCGTCCTCTTCTCCTCACGACAGCTACATCCACCGGAGGATGCCACGGTACGACAGTACCAACCAACCCCAAGAAAACCCATTAGAACCATGGAGATTACATGCTAATATGTAAGTAAGAACAAGAGAAGGTGATCCCCGAAGGAACGATGATAAAACATACCTTATATGGAAGAACGATCGACACAACATGGTTGCATCAACAGAGCGGAACTGATCCGAGTAACGTTTGACTGTGAAAATCCTAGGAAAATGATTGCATGGTTCTAGCGTCTCGTAGATGAGAACCAGGAGGAAGAACAATGAAGAATGATATCTCGTTCCCTTAAAAAAAATAAATTAGAGAGGCGACGGTTTAAGATCCAATTTATTCTCCATTAAAAATGGATCGCATTAACCCACGCGGTTTGACCAAGTAAAAACATCCCGGCCTTAGGAATAATTAATATAGAATTTATGGCCTTTGAATCGGTCTTAAAGTCCTTAAAATAAGGTTTTAAAAGTATTTTACGTCAAAGAAAACGTCAAATTTGTGAAGCTGGAAACACTGTTCACATACTCAAAATTTGGCAAAGTATGGAATCAGTAGCTCTCATGATGTCTGGAAACACTGTTCATTCGTGAAATTTGGCAAAGTATGGAATTGGTAGCTCTTAGGATTCTGGAAACACTGTACAAGTCTACCGATAGAAGTCCACCGATAGAACCTCACTGATAGAAACACTGTTCACTGAACCTCACCGATAGAAACACTGTTCACCTACCGATACTGTTCATAAAACTGGAAACACTGTTCCCAGAACTAAAAATTTGGCAAAGTGTTAGCCGAGATACTGCTAGACAGCGGCTACCAGTACACCCAGCTACCGGTATGATGCGGCTACCGGTAGACCGAGCTACTGGTAAGCGGTGGCTACCGGTAGGCAGCAGCTACCGGTAACCGGTAGGCATCAGCTACCGGTAACCAGTAGGCATCAGCTACCGGTAACCGGTAGGCAGCCGCTACTGGTAGATCGAGCTACCGGTAGGCAGCAGCTACCGGTAGACCGAGCTACCGGTAGGCAGCAGCTACCGGTAACCGGTAGGCAGCCGCTACCGGTAGATCGAGCTACTGGTAAGCAGCAGCTGGGGGATAAGTCACCTTGACCTCCCGGAACACCTCCAACACCACATTTTCACAAAGTAATGGACCAGGGAGGTCCGGGCCATTACAACATGAACTTTAGAAATCATAGTGTATCAAAATTCTATTTTTCCAAAAATAAATAACATCATAATAATATGTAATGGGTGATCAAAACATCTAATCATGAATGTTAAACATTGGGGTGTAACTTGAAGTGAAAATAAGAATGTTTTAAAAAATTATTTAAAACTTTTTTGAACATATTACTTAAAAATAATTTCTAATTAGAATGAAATACTCTTGAAAATATTAATATAACGTGTTCTAAGTGAATTTATAATTAAAATAAATAATGGTTTCAAAAAAATAGAAGTGAAAATACTTTGAAAAATATTTACATTTAAAATAACCATCATTAATGGTGTCTTGGAAAGGACATAATGTTTACAAGAAAAGGAAGTGAAAATAATATGGAAACATATAATTTTAAAATGAATCATTAATAATAAATCCCTCAAGTGGGTATAATGTTTTCAAAATAGTAAGTCAAAATTCATGGAAAAATTTTACTTTTAAAAAGATTCATTATTAATTTAAACCTAAAAAATCCAAAATGGTGTCAAAAAGTGAATCTTAAAATACTTTGAAAAGCATTAAATTAAAAAATAATTAATTGAAACATGAAAAATACATAATTTTTCAAAAAGGAAAGTGAAAATACATTGAAAACTGTTACATTTTAAATAAAATTTAACAATTTATCATTGAAAATTACCTAATGTTTTCAAAAAGGTATGTGAAAATGCATGAAAAATATTTTCATTTAAAAATAACCTTAATAACAAAAACATGGAAAATACACAATGTATTCAAAAAGGTATAGTTAGAAAACAACGGATTTTTTTACTTTTAAAACGAATCTTACATAATGAAAATGTGAAAAAGACATAAAATTTTTAAAAAGGGAAAGTGAAAATATTTTAGAAATAATTCATTTTAAATATAATTTTTATTAATGGAAACTAAAATAAGAAATAAAATTTATCAAAATAAAATGTGATGTTTAGGAAATAACATTTTATACTGAAAAGAGTTTCATTTTGAAAAATCATTATTAACAACCCACATTGCATATTTATTTTAATAAGTAAAAAAAAAATTGAGTTAAAGAGGAATTGAAGTTGGCCGAAGATATATTTGTTGGTCGGAGTGGATACTCAAGATGGGGGTGAATTGAGTTCCAATTAAAATTTCTGTTAAAAACTTTTAGGATTAAAATCCCCCAAATTAACACGGCCCAGTCAATTAAGGCATTAGAGATATAAGTGACTTATTGTTCAACCGGTTTCTCAAAGGTTGATTACTCCTGAGTTGAATCAGTATGAGAACTAATTCGACTTTTGAAACAAGTTTACTAAACAAATCAGATATACACACTAACCAGAACTAACTATCAGAGTGAATGTAAAAACAGATTTCTGTCTTTGAAAATATAAGCACAACGAATAAGAATAAAACAGAGTAGTGAAAGAGGAACACAACAAATTAAACAAGAGGTTCAGTCTTAAGTTAAGACCTAGTCCTCTCCACTTGGTGATCACCTGCCACCAAGAAATTTTATTAAAAAAATTATACACAGCATGTATTGGGCTTTACAATAGTTTTCACAAACTGTCCAGGTTTTGCAACCTCTACCACAATTATACGTGGGATAAATAAACTACCAAGACACACTAGGCTTCTTCCATAGTTATGCGTGGGAAACAACCGTAAAGAGAGTTTGATATGGGGATTTTCAGTATCCCTCAGTTCATGTACAAGAGTCAATGTGTGTAAAACATACAAACTGCTCACAAATGTAAAATATTTAAACAAATTAGAGCTAAACATAGTAAGGATGAGTTTATAATGCTCTGTTGTGTCGGAAGATCAGCTCTGGACTCGTTGGAATGAAGGAAATGAAGTTTTGGTCCTTCTCTGCAAGTTGACTCCAAAACAGAGTGTCGTAACTTCTAGTTTCTGACTTCCAGATGTAGAGATGATCAGATTTTTGGGTTTTAAGTTCTTTGCAGCACACAAATACAGCTTGAAAAAGGTTCTTTCAATAGATCTTTGTGAAGCTCTCTGTTCTTCAGAATGAGTGCTGAGTGTCCTTCTTCAGATTGTGTATGTTTCTTACTTATGAGTTTTCTGATGTTCTGTGTATCTTCAATCTATATCTCTATCATCTTAATGTCTCTCTCTTCTCATGTACATACTCTTTTCCCATCTAGTTTTTTCTCATTTGGTTCAGCAGGGGCCGACAAGAGAAATTTTTCAACCACGTGTGGTCTTCCTCGTACATCGTACTATTTCCTGATATGCCTGCAAATAACATTAAATAATGACAGGTGTATTAATTTGTCCAGACATGAATGTTATAATAGTATTAATAAAATTAGTAAAGAAAAGAATAGAACATCATTAGACTGGTAACAGATGCATGTCACACGGTAGACTTCAGCTGTGGTCTTTCCAACTGTGGACTTCATCGGTAGGCTATTCAACTGTGAGCTTCATCGGTAGGCTCTTCAACTGTGAGCTTCATCAGTAGACTTATCTCAATAGATAGTTTCATTAACAGTGGAATATGTCCATCAGTGGACTATCTCGACAGTAGGAGTTGTCTAGCGGTAGCCTTCTAACGGTAGACATGTCCAACTGTAGACTGGAAGAGTGAGGTTCTCAACAGAAGACTTGAGAAAGAGTCTGACAGTGAACTTCTAAAAGAAGCTTTGTCACAGCCGTGACCTTGTGATAGTAACATTGTACCGATATCCTATATTAGTGACAATAGATCTTCAATAGTAACCTTCTAGGATCAGTGACTTCGTGTGACAGTGAGCTATAACAATGACCTTGAATAGAAGGCTCTTACCAATAGCCTTTAACAATGAACATACATTTAGATAAATGTAAACAGTAAGCTGATGCATTAAGGTCATGATACTTAAGAGTGTACATTGTTCAGGATAAGATAATTATAAATGTATATTAAAAAGATTAGTAACTGACTTAATATATCATGATCAATATTTAAACATGATTTGGGATTATCAAAATAGGTGAGTCCAACAGTCTTCCCCTTTTTGATAATCACAAATTATGCCGATATGTATGAAAGATAGATGTCATATATAATATGGGTATTAAACTAAGATAAAAAATGTCTCAAGTATCAGAGATTAATAAGGGTGTAAAACCATAAAATATTGGTACATGGCATCAAAGAGAAAGGCAGATAGGATTCAAAATAGAATTATAGTAGTATATTAGCACATTTCTCCCCAATCATATGATTAGTCTAGAATTAGCACAGTATTTCTCCCCCTTTGTAATTAGAAAAAAAAATACAAATGAGAGAGAACAGAGAAAGCTTTTATTAATGGAAGTACAATACATGATCCAAATAAGAAGAAAGAAAGAGTCCCTATCAAAAGACATAAACAGACTCAATTCACATCATCCGTAGGTAAGGGGTCTTTCCCTTTGGAAGAAGAAGATGGAGGATGAGCTGGTGGATTAGTAGGTTTAGGAATTACTGTAGGAATGACTGGAGGGGCATCAACAGAAGATCCTATGGGTTTGTAGTGGGTATCTCGCTAATGTATCAGTGGAGTAAGGCTTCTAATAGCTTCAGCAGGAGACATCGTGGAAGAACCACTAGGATGAGATGCAGGTAAGGCAGGAGGGATGATGACAGGGGTGCAGTCCACATGGAGAAAGGGTAGAATAAGGTTTCTAAAATCCATAATAATGCTTCCTTCTCTTTCCATAGCAGATAAAAAATCATCTTTATTCTCCAAAAACTTATCCAAAGCAGTGGTCAATTTTCTCAGTTTGCTGACCTGCTCCTTGAATGCCCGAGTCACTGGAGGCAGCTTCATATTCTCTATCAAAAGCTTGGAATGGTTGGTCATTTGATGCTTAGTATAGACCTTTTCAAAGTAAGAATCTACCTTATTATTAATGGCCTCCTGAGAAGCAGTAGCTGCCCATAAGTGTTCATGAACAAAACTACTGACTTCCCTAGTGGCAGAAAGTACCTGAGATTTAGAGGTGCCACTGGTATTGGCCTGAGCAAGCTCTTCCTAGATCACAGTCCTGATCTGGTCAATGGTCACAGAGGAGATAATTGAGGGAAGGGGTTTGACCGAGAAATACACTGTCTCTTTGAAAGATTGAGTCAAGTTACCAATCACCTTCTGAACAAGTGAATCCTGACTATTCATATGTTCTTTGAATGATTTCTTAAAATCCTCAAAAACATCCACAAACTACTTGACTACTTATTTGATATATCGAATCTTAGCATTCAATTGGTTTTGAGAACTTCTCATGGCAGTCAATGAAGCAACTGATTGTCTTAGAGCAACCACAGCTCCTGTCCAGCTTTCAATTTGAGTATAGCATACTTTAACTTCATCCATCATTTCTTTTACTGGACTAGACACAACACATCCCAGAGACAGCTCCAAGGATTGGTCCACACTCCTCAGCTCTTCAACCGGGCTTTTCTTCAAATCTACCACTGATTCTCTCACTTCCTCTTTCATTTCATCCTTTAAGGACTCAAGGTACTCCTTAGTTGCCAAATTTTCAGCCATAACTACTGGAACACTTTCAGGTAGGATAATAGAATCCATTTGGGGCTGGTCTTCCTCATCAGAATCTCCATAATTGAGTCCAAGTACCATGTACCCTGGATCTGATGACCAACCTTCGATGTCATACAACACAGAAACTGAACCAAGATGCTCCCCTCACTTAGAGATCTTTCTTGAGAATTATCCTCTACTTGTTCTGCTTTAGGTAACTCCACAACCACCTCTACAACTCCAGCAGATTCAACAACCACTTGCTCTGTTAGTTCAAAAGTAGGGTGAGTCTTATCCTTCTATGAGTCATCAATGACTCCCATATCAATGGCAGTAGATGACACTCCTGCTTCCTGACCAGACACTATCTTGTCGGTATTATCTATCAGAGGGCTCAAACTGAGCTCTTCTTCTTCATTGTTCTCATCATCTGGTTTAACAACAGCCTCCTTACCTTCATCCTTATCAACAGCCTCCTTTTACTCATGAGCAAAATGCTCTGACTCGGTAGCCTCATCCTCTTTAGAGGTGTCCTTGACAATATTCTGATAATATTCTTCTTCTTCAGTGGTCTCAGTATCACTGTCCTTTAGAACAATCTCTCTTATTGGTAGTTCTTTTGGAGGGCTAGCTACTCCGAAATCTACTGTCCTTACAGGACTGTGAGGCAAATTAGGATCACTCCCATCATTAATGGGGGTGTTCTCTCTTTCAGGGTCCATAACTCCTTTAGCCTCCTCCTTATCTGAATAAGCTGGTTCTGGATCATCAGGCTTCAGGTCTGGATCTCTCTGGTCTTTTGGCCTAGTTGGATGAGTAGTAGGGTCAAACGTTTCATATACCTTTCCTTCATCATTCACCCATGCCTTCTTCCAGGGATTCCAGATAATCTTCATGAACTTTCAAATGAATTTGGAGATACAAACACTGTTCTTGGCCACTATCATTTCTTCATGATTTCCAGCCACACCCTTTACCTTTATCATTACTGAAATAAGCTTGGCATGGAATAGGGCATTGGACTTTGAGCTTGCCTTAGTCATATCCTCCAATTGTTCCATTAGTAACCTACATAGGTTAATCTTCATTCCATGCTTTAGTAAGTACATCAAGAATATGTCCTGGTACTTCAGTACTACGAAATCTCCTCTCCTCAGACTAATTACATGCTGAATAAATTTTAATAAAAGCATGTCTTCTCCATTCATCTCAGCTGCAATGATCCTCCTTGATTTTCCATCTCCTGTCAGTTCTTCTAGAGCTTTTTCATATTAAAAAACAACACTTTCTGGAGGATCCACTCCAGAGTAGTAATCATATACTTCTTCATGAGGAACTCTCAAACAGGCAGCCCACACAACAGATGATAAACAGACTTCATTGCCATTGACTCTGGATATTAGCTTATGCACATCATCTTCCTCTTCAAACTTCAGATATTCATAGAACTCTTTCACATGCTTCGGGTAGTACGGTCCATTGTTATTGGCAAAACATTCAGTCCATCCTTGGGCATCTAGTGCTTCCAGCACTAATGAATTTCTCAACAGCAACCATTCTTCACTTAACTCCTTATCAGCAAATATTCTCTCTTGGTCAGATGTGGGTTTACAAGTCCCGTCGGGGTATTACTGGTGCCACTGGATTCAGCTCGAGTCCTCTTTGGCCTTGGCGCATCCTCATTGACAATCGGGGGTCGTTTGGTTCTAGCCATGGATATTGAAGAAGGTTTGAGGGTTCAAATGAAGGGTTAGGGTTTTGGAATTTCAAGATCAAGGTTCGAGATTGAGAGAGGAAGGTGGATTGAGATATGTTCATCACCTTTGGTTTTATCATTTAGGGATTAAAACAAAATAAAATAAAAATAATAAATAGGAATAAAGACGGTTCGAATTCCCGCAAAAATAAAGACAAACAACGAGGTATCCAGCAGTGAGATGGACCGGTGAGGTACACCGGTGAGGTGCAACAGTGAGGTATAACAATAAGGTCCAACTGTGAGGTCCAACTATGAGGTCCAACTATGAGGTCTAACTATGAGGTCTAACTGTGAGGTCTAACTGTGAAGTCCTACTGTGAGGTCCGATAGTGAGGTTTAACTATAAGGTCCGACATTGAGGTTTAACTGTGAGGTCTAACAGTGAGGTCTCCTATGCTGAAAGTAATCATACCTAACTCATGTTTTATGTAATTTAACCTCTCAGAATTAAAGGGCTTTGTGAATATATCATCCAATTGATATTCAGTGCCAATGAATTCAAGAGTGATATCACCTTTTTGATAATGATCCCTCAAAAAGTGATGTCTCACATCAATATGCTTTGTCCTAGCATGAGATACTGGATTTTTGGAAATGTTAATAGCACTTGTATTGTCACACTTTATAGATACATGTTTGAATTGATATCCATAGTCCAGTAAAGTGTGTTTTATCCACATAATTTGAGCACAACAACTACCAGCAGCTATGTATTCAGCTT
Source organism: Viscum album (assembly GCA_963277665.1). Lineage (NCBI taxonomy): Eukaryota > Viridiplantae > Streptophyta > Magnoliopsida > Santalales > Viscaceae > Viscum > Viscum album. Next base: position 1,781,623,518 of record OY728145.1, read on the forward strand.
CAGCAGTAGATAATGCAACATAATTCTGCTTCTTACTACACCAAGATACTAGTGACTTGCCTAAAATGTGACATGTCCCAGAGGTGATTTTTCTATCTAACTTGCAGCTAGCAAAATCAACATCAGAATAACTCAACAGATCAAATGATTGTCCTTTTGGATAAAATAATCCTAAGTTGGGAGTATGTTTGAGATATTTAAAAATCCTTTTAACAATAGTTAAATGAGACTCTATTGGATTGGATTGAAAGTGAGTACACATGCATACACTGAACATGATGTCAGGTCTACTAGCTGTAAGATAGAGTAGACTTCCTATCATACCTCTGTAGTTGGTTTGATCCACTGGTTCTCTAGTTTCATCAGCATCCAACTTACAAGTGGCACTCATAGGAGTGTCACTACCTTTACTACCATCCAAAGAAAAACGTTTTAAAAGATACTTAGTATATTTACTTTGATTCAAAATAATGCCATTTTTATTTTGAAAGATCTGAAATCTAAGGAAAAATTTTAGCTCTCCCATTAAACACATTTCAAACTCATTTTGCATCATTTTTGAAAAATCAACACATAATGAATTTTTAGAAGATCCAAAAATAATATCATCCACATAAATTTGTACTATCAAAACATCTTTAGAAATCCATTTAATGAAAAGAGTAGGATCAGCTATCCCTTTGGTAAAACCTTTTGAAATAAGAAAAGAGATGATCCTATCATACCATGCTCTTGGAGCTTTTTTAAGCCATATAAAGCTTTAGATAGTTTAAAAACATGATTGAAAAAAATGGGGATTTTTAAAACCAGGAGGTTGTTTAAAAAATACATCCTCAACTATATACCCATTTAGAAAAGAACTTTTAACATCCATTTGATAAAGTTTGAAATTCAGATGAGTTGTATAGGCATGTAGTATCCTAATGGATTCTAATCTAGCTATAGGTGAAAAGGTATCCTCATAGTCTATTCCTTCCTCTTGACTATATCCTTGTGCAATTAACCTGGCCTTATTTCTAACTATATTCCCAGACTCATCTAATTTTTTCCTAAACACCCATTTAGTGCCTATGGTCAAAGTGTCCTTGGGTCTTTCCACTAATTCCCAAACTTTGTTTCTTTTGAACTGATTTAGTTCTTCTTGCATATCCATTACCCAAAATTCATCATTGATAGCATCATTAATATTTTTGGGTTTAAGCTGTGTAAAAAAAGCTTGATGTTCAACTTGGTTTCTTAGAGAAGCTCTGGTTTGTGTTCCTCTATTTAAATCGCCTGCAACAGCATCTAGAGGATGATTCTTGAGAGTCCTAATACCTCTAGGAAGGGTTGAACTAGATTCTTCATTGTTGTCTGTTGGTTCAGAATCTGTAGGAGCAGATTCTGGAAAATTTCCAAAACTGGATACTTTTATAGGGGATTCACTATTATTATCATTAAAGTTTAGATTTGACAAATCTTCCTCAAGATTTTCAAGAGAGGTTTTAGGCTCATGCGGATCAGTCTCATCGAATTTGATATGAACTGATTATTCCACACATTTGGTTTTCTTATTGAACACTCTATAGGCTTTACTTGAAATAGAGTAACCCAGGAAAATTCCTTCATCACTTTTGGGAGAAACTTTTTCAAGATTATCTTTATTATTAAGAATAAAGACTTTGCAACCAAAAAATCTAAAATAATTAACTTTAGGCTTCCTATTATTCCATATTTCATAAGGGGTCCTTTTTAGAATAGGTCTAATTAAAACTCTTTTGATAATATAACAAGCTGTATTTATAACTTCAGCCCAAAAATAAACAGGTAGGTTATACTCATTAAGAATAGTCCTTGCAATTTCTTGAAGGGTCCTATTTATCCTTTCTACAACACCATTTTGTTGAGGTTTCCTAGGGGAAGAAAAGTTGTGACTATAGCCATTGTGTGAGCAGTAAGATTCAAACTCATTATTCTCAAACTCTCGGCCATGATCACTTCTCGGGGTCTTAATCTTAAGTCCACTAAGGTTTTCTACAAACTTGGAATATTTGACAAAATAGGAACAAGCTTCACTTTTGTGAGATAGAAAGTATACCCAATTATACCTAGAAAAATCATCTACAAGAACATAAACATATTGCTTCCCATTTAAACTTGAAACTCTTGATGGTCCAAACAAATCCATGTGAACCAACTCAAGTGGTTGATAAGTTGAAACTTCTTTCTTTGGTTTGAAAGAAACTTTGTGTTGTTTTCCCTTTTGAAAGGGATTACACACTTTATCAATTGGGAATTGTAATTTAGGTAAGTCTCTAACTAATCATTTCTTAGATAGCTTCCTAAGTGAGTGCACATTACAGTGTCCTAACCTTCTATGCCACAACCAAGACTCTTTATGAAAAACATTTAAATAGGAAACATTTTGTTTGGATAAGGAGTTTAAATCAACAACATATAAATTCTCATTTCTACATGCAGTGAAAACTAAATCATTTTTTGAATTAAAAACATTGCATGAATCATTTTCAAATTTAACATTAAGGCCATCATCACATAACTAAGATATGATAAGTAAATTATACTTTAATCCATCAACAAAAAGTACTTTAGAGATCAATATTGTATCAGGGTTACCAATCTGGCCTAAGCCGATGATTTTTTCTTTTGCATTGTCACCAAAGGTGACATGCCCACCATCAACTTTAATTAGACTCTTGAAGAAAGAATAGTCTCCTGTCATATGTCTTGAACATCCACTGTCCAAGTAGCATAGGGTCTTACAGGAACTCAATAAGCAATTTCCCTGCAAAACATTTTAAACATGGGATAATTTTGCTACCCAGATCTTCTTGGGTCTAGAAAGGTTAGCCAATAAAACTTTGGGAACCCATATTTTCTTTATAGGTTTTCCAAAATCAACAAACATATTTTGAGACATAAATAATTTGTTTGGTCCTTTAGAAAATTGTATCTCAAAAGATGATCCTGAATTAGCAGTGAATTGTCCAGATTTTGGAACAAATTTGGTTTCACTAATTTGTCTCTATCCATGCTGATATCCTAGACCAGTTGCATATTTTGGAGCAATATGTTTTCCTAGCAACTGTTTCAAGGTATCCGTACCTGCAGTGAACCTCTCAATATCCTTTCTTAATTGTTCATTAGATAATTTGAGCTGAGTGTTCTCTTTCAGCAATAGAGCATTCTTTTCTTTTTCTACACTTAGATCTGTTTTAATATTACTAGTCAAGGCATGTTGTTTCTTCAAAGATTTATATTTATCTTTTAGTTCATTTCAGGTATCTTCCAGCATATTTCAATATTCAAACAATTCATCCTTAGACATATTTTCATCATTATATGAATCACTGTTATTTCCAGAATAATAATTATTTAGAATAGGGGAAACAGGTACCTCCGATATGTTAGTCATGAATCACATGTTGGCATGATTCTTTTCAGAATCAGTAGCTTCTTGATTCACTTGTGCTGCCTTCCGAAGCACTCCAGGTTTCTTTCATAGCTTTCTTGTACTTCTTGTCCTTATAATCATATTCCTTTTTGAATTTTGGATTCGGACAGTCAGCCTTGATGTGTCATTTCCTCTTACATTCATAGCAGACTATACCATCTTCCTTATCATATTTCTTCCAATCCTTCTTCCACTTACCTTGTTGATCACACTTACCCTTGTAGTTTGGTTTTCTGAAAAACTTATTCTTCCTATAGAACTTCTTAAATATCCTGGCTATTTGAGCCATTTCTTCATCGTTGTCTGAATCTAAATCTTCACTAGTTGAACTTTCAGTAGGTACATGTATTTTCTCCTTGTCTTTTCTCTTTGAAGCAGTAGACTTGAATGCCACAGATTTTCTTTTGGGTTCATAATCTTCTTCTTTGTTCACCTTCAGTTCTTCTTCATACATCATTATTTTACCAATCAACTCCTTAACACGGAGCTTGCTGATGTCAAATGACTCTCGGATAGACACAGAAGTGCCTCTCCATCTGTCTGGAAAACATCTCAATATTATCATGATCTTCTCCTTATTTAGAATAGCTTTTACTAGTGAACTCATGGTGTTGACAATCTCATTAAACCTAAGGTACATGTCAGAAATGGGTTCTTCAGGTCTCATCTTAAAATTATCATATTTAATAGTATTAGTATTTAATCTCATTTCCTTCACGTTGGTTGTTCCTTCATGAGAAACAGCCAAGGTGTCTCAGATTTCATGAGCTGTTTTACATGCAGAAATTCGATTAAATTCCTCATATCCTAAAGAGTAGTAAAGGGCATTCATAGCTTTACAGTTATTGTTATAGTCAGAATTTGTAGCATCATCTCAGGTAGATCTATCAGTTTTGGGGATCTCATATTCTGATTCTATAGCAGACCAAATATCAAAACCAATACTTTCCAAATGAATTTTCATTTTAATTTTCCATTGAGCATAATTCACATCATTAAAGAAATGTGGCCTATTAGTAACATCACCTTCTAGTCTATTATCCATAACTAGATTTTAGAATATATATTAAAGAGATAAAATTTAGAACTGACAGAAATTTAATATCTTTAAGTTAAAACTAAAATCACAGTTTAAAAGAAACATAGGGTTTGAAAACTTTGTATATAAAAAGGAAAACCTCTAATACCAAATGTTGGTAGGAGTGGATACTCAAGAGGGGGGTGAATTGAGTTCCAATTAAAATTTCTGTTAAAAACTTTTAGGATTAAAATCCCCCAAATTAACACGGCCCAGTCAATTAAGGCAGTAGAGATATAAGTGACTTATTGTTCAACCAGTTTCTCAAAGGTTGATTACTGCTCAGTTGAATCAGTATGAGAACTAATTCGAATTTTGAAACAAGTTTACTAAACAAATCAGATATACACACTAACCAGAACTAACTATCAGAGTGAATGTTAAAATAGATTTATGTCTATGAAAATATAAGCACAATGGATAAGAATAATACAGAGTAGTGAAAGAGGAACACAACAAACTAAACAAGAGGTTCAGTATTAAGTCAAGACATAGTCCTCTCCACTTGGTGATCACCTTCCCCCAAGAAATTTTATTAAAAAAATGATACACAGCCTGTATCAGGATTTACAACAGTTTTCACAAACTGTCAAGGTTTTTAAATCTCTACCACAGTTATACGTGGGATAAATAAACTACCAAGCCACACTAGGCTTCTTCCACAGTTATGTGTGGGAAAAAACTATAAAGAGAGTTTGATATGGGGATTTTCAGTATCCCTCAGTTCAAGCACAAGAGTCAGTGTGTGTAGCACATACACACTGCTCACGAATATAAAATATTTAAACACAATATATCTAAATATAGTAAAGATGAGTTTAGAATGCCCTGTTGTGTTGGCAGATCAGCTCTGGACTCGTTGGAATGACGGAAATTAAGTTTTGGTCCTTCTATGCAAGTTGACTCCAAAACAGAGTGTCATAACTTCCAGGTTCTGACTTCCATATGTAGAGATGATCAACTTCTTAGGTTTTATGTTCTTTGTAGCACACCACTACAACTTGAAAAAGGTTCTTTCAATAGATCTTTGTGAAACTCTATATTCTTCATAATGAGTGCTGAGTGTCCTTCTTTAGATCATGTATGTTTCTTACTTATGAGTGTTATGATGTTCTATGTATCTTCAATCTATATCTATGTCATCTTAATGTCTCTATCTTCTCATATATATACTCTTTTCCTGTCCAGCTTTTTCTCATTTGGTTCAGCAGGGGCCGACAAGAGAAATGTTTCAACCACATGTGGTCTTCCTCGTACATCGTACTGTTTCCTGATATGACTACAAATAACATTAAATAATGTCAGGTGTATTAATTTGTCCAGACATGACCCTTATAATAGTATTAATAAAATTGGTAAATAAAAAAATAGAATATCGTTAGACTGGTAGCAGATGCATGTCACACGGTATACTTCAACTGTGGTCTTTCCAACTGTGGACTTCATCGGTAGGCTATTCAACTGTGAGCTTCATCGGTAGGATCTTCAACGGTGAGATTCATCGGTAGACTTATCTCAACAGATAGTTTTATTAATAGTGGAATAAGTCCATCAGTGGACTATCTCGATAGTAGGAGTTGTCTAGCGGTAGCCTTATAATTGTAGACATGTCCAACTGTAGACTGGAACAGTGAGGTTCTCAATAGAAGACTTGAGAAAGAGTCTGGCAGTGAACTTCTAACAGAAGCTTTGTCACAGCAGTGACCTTGTGACAATAACCTTGTACCGGTAGCCTATATTAGTGACAATAGATCTTCAATAGTAAACTTATAGGATCAGTGACTTCGTGTGACAATGAGCTATAACAGTGACCTTGAACAGAAGGCTCTTACCAGTAGCCTTTAATAGTGAATATACATTTTGATAAATGTAAAGAGAAAGCTGATGTAACAAGGTCATGAGACTTAAGAGTGTACATTGTTCAGGATAAGATAATTATAAATGTAGATTAAAAAGATTAGTAACTGACTTAATATATCATGATCAATATTTAAACATGATTTGGGATTATCAAAACTGGTGAGTCCAACAATATTGATGAGAGGAAAATTATAGAGGCTTTAGAATGAATGAGAAAAAATTCCCCAAATGGATTATCACATTTGAGAAATCTCTAATTTTGGTATGACGATAAAAATAAAACCTTATGGCTAGAGTAATATTTAAGACAAAAATATTGAATGAGACTGACCATCAAATTGAAAATAGAATAACATCAATGAATAATTAGTTCAGGATATAATATACCATATAAGAATTACAAACATAACTTAAATAAGAATAAGCGTGCAATACATAAAATGTCTCAATGAATGAAAATTTAGATGAAATTCCCTTCCCTTTTTCCTTACTTAGTTGCTCACACTCTAAACTATTATAAAAAAAAATAACCAAACTACATATTTCAAAACCTTAATAATAAATATTAACCCTTTATAGTCCTCATTATAATTCATTATCATTGGTAGATTAATTAGTTTTATCATACTATGACTGTAAGATGTTAATAACTTTTACTAGTTTGCACATGTTTAACAGTTTTGATATCATTATCCATCATTATATTCTATATTAATTATTGATATAACATTTATGATTATGTAATATAAAGCTTATATAGATTTTAAATTTTCTTTTATTTCATTCCATAAGTGGTTTGGTTATGTTATCTAAAAACTAAATTGATAATGATTTATTTCCGTAATTTTAGAAAATTAAAATGTCACTTTAATAATAAGTTAAGTAATTAATATAATAATTCCTAAAAATTATTATAATATATATTTTATATAATAATAATAATAATAATTTTAATTTTACAATAGTCATCCATAATCAGATTCTAATTTACATTTCACATAGGTGGCTAAAACGACCCAAACTAGAACACATTTTTGCTCGGTTTTTGAGTACAGTTAAAGAGGTGAATCTATTGATGTAAAATTATTATAATAGAATAATAATGATTTTTTATGATTTTGAAAAATATTTGGATATGATTAGACAAATTATGAAAATCTAAATGAAAACATTGTTTCATAATGGAGGTAGTAATTTGCACGTACACATAATAAGCATTCTCGTTTCTCAACACCTAAGAAAATGTGAAGGTGGTTAATAAATTTAAAATTTTGAATCATAATTATATTAAATATATCATATTTACTCATCATTATGACCATTACTACTAGTTAATAAATTATCAGCAAAAAATAAATAATGTCGCTTCGTGGAAGCGGGAGTCCCTATAACACACTAACAAATTTCTTTTGTTTTTTTCCTCTGTGGATGGAAATGAATAACTTACGGCTAAATAATTATTATAAAAACATATCAGTATATTAATGATTCATAAGTAATCATATTAATATAGTGAAATGATATATTGAAGAGTAATATTAAGAATAAAAGATTACGATATTTATAATACTTACCATGGAGTCTCGTTTTCTCCTTAGAAGTTCCCTTGATACTGATGGTATTAAGATAAATAAATGTGTCCGGGTGAATATTTTTGTGGTATATGGTTCAATAGAAAATAAAAGGGAATATGTTAGGGTAAAAATTAGATGTTTAAGTGTGTCTTCGATGGGTGGAAGTGATATCCTTTTATAAGAGTAGAAATGGGAACATTTGGAAACACTCATCATTTCCCAATAATTCCATGACACTATTCAACATTTAATGGATCAAAAACTGAAAGAAATTGGAGTTTTGGAAAATAGAAAGTATAAAATCATATTAATTTTTTTTTAAAAAATATTTTAATGTTTTTTTCCATTACCTATAAGTACAACTATTTTCACAATTTTTAGTTTTAAATGGGGTGACTATTTTTTAACCATAGTAATTAATTTTGAAAAAATAATTAAAATTGGGAATATTATCTAATTTAAAAAATATAATTTTAAATTTTAAAATTACTTTATCATATATAATTTCTAATTGTGTGAACAATTAATTTTAAAATGAACACACTTAAATATGTACGAACAACTTATAGAAGAATAATTCTTTTTATCATTAAATTTCAATATAAGATAGAATTATCATTTTTAGAAAATATAATGAAATAAATTGATTTATTATAAATATAATTAATGTAATGATTCATTAATTTAAACCCACATATGAATCTCAACTTGAAAATACATCATCCAAGAGAAGACCAAAATCAATTATTATTAAACTAACATTTTTATTTAGTTATAATTTTTTTGGACATGGTATTTATAGGATCAAATAATATATTAAAATTCATAATTTTATTCCTTAAATATATATTTCATTATAGAAAAGGTTTTTTAAACATCTAGGATATTATTATATGGAGAAAATTACCATAAATCATATTTTCATCTAAAAACTGAACTCATTAGAAAAAATTCAAAAAATCTTTCTAAGTAATATTTTAGTAATGGAGTTAAAAAATGAATTATGGTTTATCAAAATTAAATTCTAATATTGTTAAATTAATTTTTTTAATTAAGGTAATATATAAAGACTATAACATTTATTGTACACTTTTTAAATATTAACTCATATTAGGTATTTTTCTAAAAAATGTGAAATCTAATAATAGTCTACCTTCATAGTATTTATTATAGACTTATTAATATATATATATTTTTGGTTTTAGTATGTGGACCATGTTATAGAACACAACATGTATATTAAAGGATTCAAAATCTCAATTTATTAAATCCCCCCTATATAAATTACATCCCAAAAATTTTATTTAACATTTTTTGAAGGAATAAGATAAGAGATCATTCTAATACTCACCATATACCATCTAATGAGTATCCATCTAATTTACACTTGTATGACACCAAAATTTTTTATCCCAAACATTCTTATTACTTGTCTGTATGGACATACCTTCCAAAAATTTATTTCCTTGATCATGATTCAAAAATACTAAAACTATTTTTTTGATAATATCAAAATGGATTAGTTTATATGAATAGGAATGTTAAATCCTAGGATGTATTCTCCAAATAAATATTATTTCAAGATTTGATACTTTCATTTCAATTATTTCATACATGGTTAACGATATAACTCACTTGGTTGTACCTTGGATACTTTATATTTCATTTTCTCATGCTTCTAAAAACAATTCCACATGGTAAATAGGAAATCAATTATAAGGCCCCAACCTTAAACATTAAATAATCTTGATTTAAGTTAATAATCCACATTGATAATCTTTCAGGGTTATAGTTTTCGAGAATTTGGCCATAATTATTAGATAAAAACTCAAAAAATTACAAATTAGACTCTTCTACTCACTATCAATTTTTTTTCACAAAATGAAACTATTTAAAATAAAACAAGATTTCTATTTCTTGATAAAAACTTTCTTAACATTCATATTTATTTCTTCCTTCCTCTTACCCATCCTTATACCTGATGGAAAAAATTTCAAAAACTTGGGATGAGAACAACAAGCTCAGTAAGAGATATAAAATAAGGAAAGAAAACATTAGCCCATGAATATTTTAAACTCTTTGAAAACATTCTCAGAAAATCATACCTTTCACCCATAAAACAAAAACTCTTAAACATACCTCATGAAATCATAAGATTCTTGAAAAACTTATAGAAATCATAAATTATAAAGGTAACTTGTGGCTTCAATATTATACTTACATTGTAGCTTTCATAGCTACATAGGCAGTAACCTTCATGGTTACGTTTGGAATACCCATCACAGTATATTCCCTAAATATCTTAGGAGAAACCTTATTGTTTTCCTCGATCACATTATACAATTAATTGGAGACGTATCACAGGCTCTACCACCATTGGTTTATCAAGGAACCACCCATATATATATATATATAATTCCCAAGAATCATAACATAATCATAACACTTAAAATAAGTATAAAGGAAAAATGAAATTTTCACATTGAAATCAAAAGAGATCATTTCAAGATATTTACGTAATAAATTATCTATCAAAACCATTTTCAAATCCAAAATACATAAAAAGTGAAAATGGTACTTATTTTTCTTTTAAAAACATTACAACTTATAGAGGAAACCAAATATCAAATAATGGATGTAGTGACAAAGAAGTCTTTTTTGCTACACACGTTAAAACACATTTCTTTTTTCATTTAGTAAAATGATTCATATAAAAAATATTCCCTTTGAAAACTATTAAATGAAATTAAAATTCAAATAGGTCGATTATACACCATATAAAAGAAGGTTGTGTATAAATCAAAATATGACTCAATGAAAGGATATTGAGATGAAGTTCCTTAAAAAGATCATATCATTAGATTAAGGATAAATTAATGACATAATTATGTGTGAAAAATATAAATACACCCAATATAAGTGGATATTCAGGGTAAAATAATTAGAGTTTATTCAAAAATATTTTTGAAAAAACAAAACCAGTGACATGAATATGTAACTCAATGAATGGAAATTGAGTTAGGATTTCCCTTACCTCGAGTCCGACCTGTCTCGTACGTTCTTTATTTTCCAGAATAATAAACATAGTTTAGTTTATACTTTCTTGATAACCTTTTTCAATTTTATTATTCCTTTTATATCACTTATTACCAGGTTATAAAAATTATATGATTATTTAAGTTCATATCGGGCGTTTTGTAGATATTCGGTACTTGAGTCGAAAATGAAATTATTTTGATTTAAATTGTTCTTGTGGAAAAAAGTACATCTTCTCCATAATATTATTCATGATTTAGATATTATATATTTCCAGTATATATGTATTTATAATATCCATAATATTTAGAGATATGAAATGAAATGCACCGTTCATGGAGATGGTAGGCCATACGTATGCATGAACAATACTTTCATTTATTTGTCATATTAATAGAATAAGAATTAAATTATAATTATTTTATTATAGTAATGTCATATATGTATCATATGTTTAATAAAACCATCCTTTAAACATTACATGTATAGTGGGAACGAGTCACTTCACTTTGAGGGGGTGGTAGTCCACACTTTCTCAAACAAAATTATCCTATTTACACAACATGGAAAGCATAAAGGTATATTATAAATAAAAATTATAGAAGAATAGAGAAAATATAACTATAATATATCTCATATGTAAAATAGTTTCCATTATAATGGAAACCATGAAAGGTGGTAGGGAAAAATTTAACAATCATTGTTTCTTGAGGTAGTAGTTTGGCGTACACAAAAACAATATGTTCGTTACCCATTAAATAGAGGTGTGTGTAAGTGTATATTGAAAATAGATTAAAAAAATACAAGTATATTTAGTATACTGGTGTTTTTATGTAATCTTATAATATGAAGAGTTTTGGGAGTGGAGGATGCAAATGAAACTAAAAAGCATGAGAGAAGGTGTTACCTCTTAATCGAGTAACTTCTTTTGGTTTATACTAAAAGTCTTCCTTGAGAGGCCTTATACCCCATGGGAGGATTTTAGGATGAGGGTAGGGATTATAGGAAGTGTTTTGGGTAGATATTGGCTGAACCAAAGAGTTTTCTATGTTTAAGTATTAGAGAAGAGAGGGTACCTTTTTATAGAAGAGGGAATGGGCACCCATGGAAACTCTTAAATTATTAAAATAATATAAATTAATTTTTTATTCTAAAAGGCACCATCTTGATATATGTAGAATATAAGATGAGGATAGGTCAAAATCCTATCATCCGATAATTTTTAGACATGTATTGATTTTATTTTAAACCATATCTTTTCAGTTAACCCTTAATTATTCTATTTTAATTTTAATTATGGTAACACCATTTTAATTATTAAGAGGCTATTAATTTTACTTATATAGGGTATATTTCCCATAATTGGACACTTAATGAACTTTTATAATTTATAATAGTTACTTTTTGATTTTAAAATATTTTTGTTACTTTTAAATAATTTAATAAATTATCATTTTTATAAAACATCAATTATGTCAAATTTTAAACTATTAATTTTATTGAATTTATATAAAATCCAAAAAGAGATATTACATCGAACCAAAGTATTTAATAGTCTTTTAACATATCATATTAACCTATAAAAATTGTGTATGACATAAATTATTTCATATAATATTTATTTTAATATTTATATTATCATTTATTTGATATTTCTCTTAATAAAATAATTACTGTATCACTGTTGTGTCAATATTTATGGTAATTATATAATCTCTAAAAATTCTAAATAAATTCCCATGATGTATGTAATTTCATTATATTTTTGTATACCATTTATGATTATATTTTCATCATGTTTCTTACTACATTAAAATATTTATACTTATAAGAGATAAGAGAGTGACATGTTGTCACTTTTTTTTTAATAATAATTACATCACTTTCATGGACAAAAGTCCATTAAACGAATCAATTTTGATCCTTATATGTTAAGGGTCTACTTTTATTTATCCAATTTTATTTTTGGCAGGTTTTAGGGTAATTTTATTATTCTTATCATCTTATTTGTTACCCTAATTTACCTGATTTACCTTTAACCTTATTGAATAAAAATTACCAAAGTTACTATTCATAATGCACAAAAATAAAAGGGAACTATTTAAATAATTTTTAAATTAGGATTATAAATATTGAATCCATTTTTCAAAATTAAAAACATATAATTTTTATTAATTAATTTAAAATTAATTCCTGTTGTGAAAACAAGAAAACTGGTTTTTAAAAAGTAAAAACCGTCAAAAGATTGACTTTTCTTTATATCAAATGTCAATGTGAAATTAATTCCAATAAAAAAATTGGATTAAATGATAAATACATAATCTAATTATATTTTAAAACCAATTAAAAATATAATCTATCAATATAAATAATTCAGACAAAAAAGTAGTTTTGAATTAAAATGCAGTATTTTTCACTATTCATTAAAAAATGAATTTTGTAAGAAAAATACCAAAATTCAACCAAAGTAAATTTTTATGTCCCTATTTTAATAAAAAAGTTTATTTTTTAATATATAACATATAAAAATGACTGAAACTAGATTTAAAAAGTGTTCACCATCAAATGGCGGTAAAATTGCATTTTTAGAAAAACACTCATTTTATCTATAAAATTTAATATGTTCTTATATAATCTCTATAAAACATATAAAATTAATTTTAAACCCTAAATTGAATATATTACATATATATTTCATTAATATAATCTATAAAGAGTGATTTTATTATTTTATAAACTCATTTATTTACATTTAAATAGTTTTTCAGTAAAACATATCCTTTATATTGAATTGGTTTTTATTTAGTTTCCTAATAAATTTGATAACTAATGAATCATTATATAAAAATGTGTAAAACCTATTTTCATAATTAAGTTATTACTTTTCATTTCTTTCTTTCCATCAACAAGGTTATAATGGTAACATTTAAATAATAATATTTAGTTGTTCGTTTAAGCTCAATGTAGCATATCATGTATGCTATTGAACATAATGTTTCTTTATTAAAACTCAAGATGTTAAAGCCTCCCCACATTGATAAATTCATCATCTAAATTTGAATTTGGGGTTGGTAACTATGGTATTAATTTTCAAAATACCTTTATTGCAATCCCACATCGGAAAAAGGGTTAATAAAAAATCCACTTTAAAAGAAAGAAAGAGAAGTAAAAAGGTCACCCAAGATAACACATACTAGGATTACATGTAGAAAAAAATGGATATAGAAAAAAACTAAGTGTCAAGTTCTGATTGGGAGTGATAGAAAACATTATCAGGAGAAAGTTAACAATCAAAAAACCACAAACTTGTAATGGGTTAAACGGTTTTTGATTTCATACAAGGAAAATTAAATGGAAAACATTTTTATTTTAAGATCATTTTCATGAAGTTGAGGAATTTATTTATGAGATTGATTAAGAACATAAGTAAAAATACTTACCTGTCAAGTAGAATTTTATCCTTTAATAAATTTTTACCGCGAACTCTTCTTTTTTCTAAATGATGAGTATTCAAGATGACTTGGTCACACCTAAAGCACTAAAGTCAACTTCTGGAGAATCACATAAACTAAAAAAGATTAACTATACATTTCTATTGTCTTGAGACATTAACTAAAACCAAAATATTTGGTACAAGATTAGATAATCCCCAAAAAAGAATAATGAGTTATAAATAGAAGGACTACATTTAATCTCCAAAATTCAACACTAATACCCAATGTTCAATATAGACCTTTCAACAAATAATTTTACTTAAAATTATTCAAAGTAATCCAAACTAAGATTGAAACCCAAAATTCAGAAGGATTTGACCACATAGTATTCCTAGATAAATTTTAACATTTATCTTCAAATAACATCAAACACTATTAATGTGTCATACCAAAAATTAATTTCCAAAATCAAATATTATCTATGATAGGTTAATCACTTCCCTAAATAACCCAAATCACCATAAGTCCATAATTAAATCAAATATTTCTACAAAAATAATTCAACCTTTATACCTCAAATAAAATCCCCTAGTATTCTATTTACCTTACTCATATAATGTTCCCAAAATAGTGAACATCTTCCAAAATTATATGTATCACTTAATCCCAAAATCATTTTCCAATCCTATGTTTATCTATTCGATAAAATATATGTCTCCCAAATTAACTTATTCTTAATCTAAAAAATCATTTAACTAAAAATAATAAGTCATACTA
Source organism: Viscum album (assembly GCA_963277665.1). Classification (NCBI taxonomy): domain Eukaryota; kingdom Viridiplantae; phylum Streptophyta; class Magnoliopsida; order Santalales; family Viscaceae; genus Viscum; species Viscum album. The sequence continues at coordinate 1,781,638,731 of OY728145.1, forward strand.
ACCAGGGACGTCACGTATGCCATTGGTAGGCGATAAAGGCCCGTCACACTCTTGTGGTGGGTTCGATTCCTGCAGCCTTTTTTGATGTGATGGGTTGTCACAAATTTTGCATGTTTTCCTTTTTCAAAAACTATACAATTGTTATAACATTAACAAAATGAGATAAAAAAATAAACATAACATGTTTTAACCTCAACGGTTATTCTATATCTTTTGTTTTTCATTCAAAAAAGTAATAACCCATAACAACCTTAAAAAAATGACTCCAAAAATACTATTAATTATTGGAACATAAATTCTTAAAATGATTTCTAATACATTGAAATTATTATCAACCCAAAAATTATAAACCCATGATGATATCCTTAACTCTTAAAAAGGCATCCTACTCTCCAAAGTTGTTTAAACTGACATCCGATACCAACTATAGGGCCCCAGCTTTAAACATTACATAATTTTGATTTAAGTCAAGAATTCACATTGAGGATATTTTTAGGTTTATATTTTCAGAGAATTAGGACATGACTATTTCATAACAACTCAAAAACTTACAAAGTAGACTCTTCTACTCACTATCAATTTTTTTTTCACAAAATGAAACTATTTGAAATAAAATATGGTTTCTTTTTCTTGATAAAAATATTCATAAAATTAATCTTGATTTATTCCTTCCTATTAACCATCCTTATACCCTGTGGAATTTTTTTTAAAAACTTGGTATGAGCACAATAAGATCAGTAAGGGATATAAAATAAGGAAAGAAACTGATATCCCATGAATATTTTAAACCCATTGAAAACATTCTCAGGAAATCATAATTTTCACCCATAGAAGATAAACTCTTAATAATACCTCATGAAATCATAAGATTCCTAAAAAACTCATAGAAATCATAAATCATAAAGGTAACTTGTGGCATCTATATCATACTTACATTGTAGCTTTCATAGCTACATTGGGAGTAACCTTCATGGTTACGTTAGGAATACCCATCATAGTATATTCCCTAAATCTCTTAGGAGAAACCTTATCGTTTACCTTCATCATGTTACCCTATGCATTGGAGAGCTATCACAGGATCACCCACCATTGGTTTATCACGGAACCACCCATATACATAAACAATTCCCAAGAACCATAACATAATCATAACACATAAAACAAGCATAAAGGAAAAATAACATTTACACATTGCAATCACAAGATATCATTTCAATATAATGACATAATAAATCATTTATCCAAACTATTTTCAATACCAAAATACACAAAACTGGTACATGATATTGAATTTTCTTTTAAAAACATTACAACTTGTAGAGGATTCCAAATATCAAATAATGGTTGTGGTGGCAGAGAAGTCATTGTCACTGCATAAATTAATTTTTTTCTTTTGTCATTTAGTAAAATGATTCATATAAAAAGATTACTTTCGAAAACTATTCAATGAAATTAAAAGTTAAAGAGGTTGATTATACCCCACATAAAGTAAGGTTTTGTATACATCCAAATATGACTCAATGAAAGGTGATTGAGACGAAGTTCCTTACAAAGACCATATCATTTGATCCAGGATAAATAAATGACATAGTTATGAATGAAAAATATAAATACACCCAATATAAGTGGATTATCAGTGTAAAACAATCATAAAAAAATCACACATATTTTTGGAAAAATAAAACCAATGACATGGATATTTAACTCAATGAATGGAAATTGAGTTAAGATTTCCCTTACCTTGAGCCTAACTTGTCTTGTACATTATTTATTTTCTTGAATAATAAAAATAGGTTAATTTAAACTTTCTTGAGAACCTTTTTCAATTTTATTATTACTTTTATATTTTTTATTACCATGTTATAAAAATTACATAATTATTTAAGTTCATATGAGACGTTTTGTCGATATTCGGTACTTGAGTCGAAAATGAACTTGTTTTGATTTAAATTGTCCATGTGGAAAAAATTAAATCACCCCCAAATATTATTTATTCTTTAAATATCATATATATCCAATATATATGTATTTATAATATCAATAATATTTTAAGATAACAAATTAATTGCACTGTTCATGGAGATGGTAGGCCATACGTACGCACAAATGCTACTATCATTTCTTTGTCATATTAAAAGAATAAGAATTAAATTATAATTCCAGTATTATATTAATTTCATATATTTCTAATATTTTTAATAAGACCATCCTTTATACATTCCATGTATATTGGGAACGAGTCACATCGCTTTGAGGGGGTGGTAGTCCACACTTCTTCAAACGAAATTATCGTGTTTACACAACATGGAAAGCATAAAGGTTTGTTATAAATAAAAATTACAGAAGAATACTGACAATATAAATATAATATATATCATATCTGAAATATTATCAATTATAATTACCACCATGATATGTGGTAGGAGAAAATTTAACAATCATCGTTTTGTGAGGCAGTAATTTTCCGTACACGGGAATAGTATGTTCGTTACCCTTTAAATGGAGGTGTGTGTAAGTGTATATTTAAAACATAGAATAAAAAAATCCTAGAATATTTAGTATTTTTTTTATGTAATCATAGAATAAGAAGAATTTAGGGAGTGGAAAATGGAAATGAAACTAAAAATCATGAGAGAAGGCATTACCTCTTAATCAGTAACTTCTTTTGGTTTATACTAAAAGGCATCCTTGGGTGGATTTTTGTCCCAAGGTATGCTTCTAGGATGAGGGTGGGGGGGGGGGATTGTAGGAAGTTTTTTTTGAAGTTATTGTCTCTACCAAATATTTCTTTAAGTGTAAGTATTAGAGAAGAGAGAGTACATTTTTATAGGAGAGGGATGGGGCACCCTTGGAAGCTCTTAAATAATTAAATTAATATAAATTAACTTTTTAATCCAAATAGCTCCAACATGAGTTATGTTCAATATAATATGAGGATAGGTCAATGTCCTCTCATACAATAATTTTTATACATGTATTGATTTTATTTTAAACCATATCATTTCAGTTTACCCTTAATTATTCACTTTTAATTTTAATTTTTTTAACACAATTTTTAATTATTAAGAGGTTATTAATTTTACTTATATTTGGTTAATTTCCTATAATTGTAAAATTAATGAACTTTTAGACCTTATAATAGTCAATTTATTATTTTAAAAGTTTTTTAGTATTTTTAAATAATTTAATAAATTACTCAGTTTATAAACTTCAATTATGTCAATTTTTACACTATTCATTTTATTGAATTTATATTAAATTCAAACAGAGAGATAACTTAAAAAAAGAATTAAATAGTCTTATAAAATTTCATATTCACCTAGAAAAATTGTGGATGATATAAAATATTTCATATAATATTTATTTTAATATTTTTAATATCATTTATTTGATATTTCTCTTAATAAAATAATTACTGCATCATATTGTGTCAATATTTACGGTAATTATTTAATCTATAAAAATTATAAATAAATTTATATGATGTATGTAATTTCATTATATTTATATCTAATATTAATGATCATAGTTCCATCATGTTTATCACTACATTAAAAGTTTTATACATATAAGAGATAAGCGAGTGGCATGTGGTCACTTTCTCTTGTTTTAATAATAATTACATCACTTTGAGGAGAAAGAGTCTATTAAATAAATCATTTTTTCCTCATATATTATGGATAGACTTTTATTCATCCAATAGTATTTTGGAAGGTTTTTGGGTAATTTTATTACCCTTATCATATTATTTGTTGCCCTAATTTACCTAACTTACCTTTAACCGTGTAAATAAAAATTACCAAAGTTACTATTCATAATATCCAAAAATAAAAGGGACCTATTTAAATAATATGTAAATTATTATTCCAAATATGGAATCCATTTTTCAGAATTCAAAACACATAAGTTGATGTAATTAATTTAAAATTAATTCTTGTTGTCAAAACGAGAAAATGATTTTTTAAAGTAAAAACCATCAAAAGATTGACATGTATTTATATCAAATCTCAAAATGGAATTACTCCCAATGAAAAAAATAGATTAAATGATAAAATATTAATCTAATTATACTTTAAAACCAATTAAAAATATAATCTATAAATATAAATAATTTAGATGGAAAAACAATTTTGAATTAAAATGCAGTATTTTTCACCATTTGTTAAAAAATGAATTTTTTCAAAAATATACCAAAATTAAACAAAATAAAATTTTTATTTCAAAATTATAAAGAATTTTATTTTTTCAAAAAGTATATATAAAATTCAAAAAAACTAGATTTAAAAAGGGTTTGGCATCAAAAGGTGGTAAAACTGCATTTTTAGAAAAACACTCATTTTATCCGTAGAATTGAATTTGTTATTATATCATCTCTAGAAAACATATAATTTCTTTAAACATTACATTGAATATATTAAATATTTATTTCATTAATAAAATCTATAAATATTGATTTTATTTTTGTATAAAATCGCTTATTTGCATTTAAATAGTTTTTTCACAAAAACACATCCTTTATATTCAATTGGTTATTATTTATTTTTATTATTAATTTGGTCACCAATTAATTTTTATATAAATATGATTAAAATATATTTTTACAATTTAATTAATAAATTTCATTCCTTCCATTCCAATAACTAGGTTATAATGGTAACATTTAACAAATATTATTTAGTTGTTCGTTCAAGCTTGATGTAACATATCATGTATGCTATTGAACATAGTGTTTCTTTCTAAAAAATTCAGATATTAAATCAATAGTTATTTATTTTTCATAAATATTATAAGGAAAAACAAATAATATCTCCTATTGATATCAAAATATATGTCTAGTTAGGACAGTTTGTTCTGAACTAGGTGATGATAGACTTAATACACAATACATCCCCTTTAGGGTTATCACCCCTAGGTAAAACTATACAAGAGCCTAAATAAAATTTTGGTGTCTAGATTGGGATTTAATTTCCTGTAAAACAGGAAAATATATTATTTACCTAAACAATAAAATTTTATCTTATACTTACAGTCATCCCTTATACCTAGGTTTTTTTGAAAATTCTCTATGCTAATATCCAAAAATGACTAATATAATATCTAAAATAACTAACCCCTCCTATGATACCAACTATAGAATCCAATGAAAAACATAACAGAAATAGTACATTAATATCATGATTTAGATTTTTAATCTCACAATAGTCACATAGTCCGAGGAATAAAAGTTTTAGTGTTTTGGAAATTATCTATAAAAACGCTTTATTTTACTATACGTGTGAAAATTTATCTATTATATTTATCCATTAGACATTTTATAGGAATATAAAAATATATAATCATCTTCATACACTAGGGATTGGAAACATAAAAAAGGGGTGAGCACAATCACTCGGTAAGTGAAATATATATTATAATATATTAGATCATAAATAGACATGTAAATATATGGAGGATATAAATATCATAATAAAGGATTAAAATACCATGGGCGATCATCTGAAAACATTATGTAGAAGAAAAAGATCATAAAATTATTATTAAGGAATTATAAAATTTATAACCTAACTCAAAATAGATATTAATATACAAAAAACATGAAACAAAAACATAAAAGTGTTATATACATTTAGATTATTCTATAATCAATAAAAAATGGAATTAAATGATAATGAATAAGAAAATTTCTCACAAGAAAAAATATCAAGAATTTATAGCCCTGTGAACTAAAAAACGTACCCTAATTCATGTTGCAAAGAAACCAAATTTATTTATTTCATGTTGTGAGAAAAATAATTCCCACCCCTAATTTTGTAAACAAACAAAATGACCATGATTTATGTTGTGAACTTACTAAATTCCCATGGATCATGTTTTTAACAAGAAAAATAACCATGCTTCATGTAGTGAAAAAATAAATTTCCCACGCATAATATTTTGAGCAATAAAAATTATAATTCTTAGAATCCTTTTATAGGAGGTATATAGACTCAAAGAATATGTTGGAGGGTTATATAAGATCCCACCCTTCACCATTATTATATATGAGTTCAACATGAAAATTCCTCATTCATCATGACATAAAGAAACTTTAACGACCCAAACTATTAAAAATAAAATTCCCTTTTTTGATTTAATTAAATATCTTATTATGTATTATGGTTATAGAAAACAAATTCACTTATTTTGTTTCATATCATATCAGATTTAAAATACCTTTAAGAATCATTATGATTGATAATATAGTTGTTGAACAATGATCATAAGGATATTATTAATATAGGGTTTTAACAAATCCAACTGACACATAAAAAGGAAGGGATGACCTTAACCAATAGGATCATACACTATGAATATCATTTATTAGAGATTCTGAGGAAGATAGCATCTTTGGGATTTTCCCTTGACCAACACCAATCTGAGGTCCACCAACTTAATCATGAGTGAAACTATTTGTGGGAGAAGTTCAAACACAATAAGATCACGGACCAAACCAAGTATGCCAAACCACCCCATAAGTCTCAATTTTTCATACCATACGCTTAAGGAGTTTCTTGGTGTATTAAAGGTATATGTATCAAGACCCTAGTGATATGAGTATGTGCATTATTTTTTAATGGATATATTTTCATCCTATTATTGTAACTTTATAAATGTTTTTTATTTTGATACAATAAAAAACAAATAGTATTTTGGGTATTATTCAAATTAAATTATGGAATTTTTTTGCATGAACTAATGGATTTATGTAATAAATAATATTTTAATAAAATAATTTTATTAAATAATGTTTATTAACTATAAACAATCATAAAATTCTTATGAAGTCAAATGTAATTTTTAGAAAGGTTCCAAAAATCTTATTATTAGAACACCCAACATTTCTTAATAAATATCTATTTTATTTTTATAAGTAAAAAATAATATATTTATATAATTATTTAGATATGATAAATATATTTTTTTGGAATGATAACGTTGAAATTATCCAATGATGACTTTTTTTAAAAATTTTCTGAGACAATCAAATTTTCAGGTAAAAATTAAATACCGAATAAATATACATTGTGTGTTATGACATCATAATGACATAACAGTGATGTAATAGATACTATAAAAGGTACCCATAGAAAAATATACATTTTGTATTTAAAATAATATTATTTTATATTTATTTTATTATTTTTATAAATCCATCATAAATCCTCTAAAACCATTAATATATTTTAAGGTTTTAAAACCATTTCAATAAGAGTATAAATCAGCTCCACATAATAAAGAGATTAATTCTTTATTTGTTGACCATTTCAATATAAAATAATAAAAATAAATCACATTTGGCATAAACCATGGGAAAAAAACCTTTGGGTGGATTGTGGTTTTGATTATTTTATTATATAGATTCCAAAACCTATGTTTGAGAAATAATAAAGAAATCCCCACACTTTTCATATATCAACCTAGCCAGGATCCCATTTAGCATCACTAAATACCCTTAGATTACATCATTAATCTTACCTCCTCTCTCTACAGTCCTCCCAAGGTTCCCCATAGCTCTCAAGAAGCTCCTATGAATCATTTGGAATCACATCCTCAAGTAAGATATATTATCTTTTCTCCTCTATTGAAATATATTCTTCACCTTATATATTTTATCTTCATTTACTTAAGATGGGATATGTTATTCCATATCCCTTGTATAGTCCAGTTCATTTCCAAATGATGATACTCCCCTTTCTCTCTCATCAACCCATTTTTTGAATTTTTAAGCGATACAGTTATGCTACCCAAAAATCACCACAATTTTCCATGCCTAAAAAATTGTGTAGTGAATACAATGTAATTTTCCTATAAGGGGTATTTATATTTATACAGTTATAATTCTTTGACATGTGACTTACATGAATTTATTCCAAACTCCTTGATCATGGTATAAAATATGATGATTAATGAACCCATGTTGAAAGATCTATGTGGAACACATAAGCATGAGAATGAAATGAAAATGACGGGTGCACCAAGAATTATATAGCTATATAGTGTATTGGGTAATGTTTAGTCTTATTAGACATCATATTGGGACATGTAATGAACCTGATTCCATTATGGTACTTTTTCCATCATTATTTCTTGGTATATAGCCTTGAGCTGTTTTTATGATACATTGTTTTTAGATGTTTCTACAATTCCCTTGTTATGTTTATCATGATATGTCATGTTTCATTGTTCATGTTTATGATTCCTAATTTTTTATGACCCCATTGATATGAATATTTTCTAACATGTATTATCCTCTTCATGTTATTCAATATTTATTCCTTTACTAGAATTTATAGCTAACCTCTTTCTTATGTATATCCCAAGGTTATCCCATGCAGTTTTAAGTATGATCATGTTAAGGATGTTTTCAATAAATATGTTGTTTTTCTATGTTTTAGGTTGTTATTTAATTTACATAATTCCCAAATATACATTAAATCTCAATCTTTTGGGGTTTTTAAGTGTAATATTATGTAATAAATCATGTATTAATGTGTATTAAAGATAAGTGTTGTTATAGAACCCATGGAAAAGGAATTGGTTTTATAAAATATTCAATAAAAACACATAAAATGAACATAAGAAGTCATATATTACAAAATCATTCATTTTACAAAATAAATCATATCATAATACCATATAAAGGTTGATCAAAATATCTCTTCCTAAAATTCAATCAATTGAACATAAAAATAAGTAGGAATAAAAAATTTTCGAAAATAATTTTAAAACATTGATGTAAAAATTAATCTTTCGAAATCATTATTGTGAAGAGAAATAAAAGTACACTAAGAATATTAATATAAAGAGTTCCTAATAAATAATACATCCAGATTTATAAAGGTTATAAAAAATAAAGTTGAAAATATCTTGAATAAAATTTAATTATAAAAGAATATATAATAATGGAGAATGGAAAATGACACAAAGATTTAAATAAATGGAATTGGTAATAATTTAGAAACATTTACTTTAAAAAATATTAAAAATGGAACCCCACAAAACAATAAAGCTTTGAAAATGGTAAGGGAGTATACATGGAAAACCATTAATTTTAAAAATATTCATTAATAATGTGAAAATTTTAAAACCATAAAGTTCAAAAAAAAATTAAAGTGAAAATATTTTGAAGATGTTTATTTATAAAAGTAATCATTTATAATGAAAACATGAAATGGATATAATCTTTTCAAAATTTTAAGTGAAAATAACTTGAAAAATGATGGCCCAAAGACACCTGGGAGAAGCACCACATCATCCACACAACCAGAAGCAACCAAGTAGTTTTTGGGAGCCACCACAACTCGCATAATGTGTATCATACGTCGGGTATTATACCTCAATCCATCCCTAACACCGAGTACGGATCCTCATTCCATCACAACCTATACATGTTGCACCTATATTAGTTTGTAGGAAACAATATCTAGAATATATGTGTGTGAAATAAACCCAAGAAATTACATCCCTCTATACACACATATGGGAAAAAATAACCACCATTCATACCAGCACAAGTAACTACCAAGAGAAGAGAGTGGGGATAAAGGGGGTAGTCATCCTTCCACCCCCCACTAAAATGTTGAGGAAAATACCCCCTAAGGATGACAATCCCATGGGTGTCAGTCACCCAAACTGATAGGGTGGGTTAACATATAGAAACCGAAAAAGTACATGATATAATATATATCACAACCACACTGTAGGCATAACTTGGTCTTAGACTCAACTACATATAATGTCTCTCAGAATCTCAGCTACCAATGCTAAGACTAGATATCCTATAAGCACACAACCATTTAAAGTTCTTTATTAAATAATATTTTTCCTTTTTATCAGTTATAATTTATGTGGATAAATTCTTTAACCATTAATTAACCATTAATAAATTCCACATCAAATTTCATCAGCATTCCAGCAAGTTTCCATGCCCTCCAGGAATAACCAAACCAAGTCCACAGTTCCTCAGAAGTATAACCCCAACATTTCATCCCATCATGCTCTAACCCCATGGGTTCAAAATCATTTATTCAATCATTTATTAATATAATTTCCACTTTCCATGTTCCCATATATTCTATGAAAACATTCTAAGATACCAATCATAAGGGGGATTAACATGGTGAGTCGATGAACTACCCGTCGAGTCTTTGCAACCTATAAAATGAGCATAAAAACATCCATCATAAAGAGACTAAACACAAAAATCATGTTGCATACCCAACACATATTCACTTCTTTTGGAAGGAGGTTAAGAAAGTCCAGCTGCCTTAAGCATTAGGGTAAGTAAAGTAGATAAACCAATAAAATATTTAACAAAAATCCAACATTCACAGTAATTAGTAAGCCCATATTCAACCGATTTCCCCACATTCAATGTCCTCCCCAACACCCACATGCATAAACTGATGCATCTCTCTACTCCAGGCATCAATTACTGCCACCACAACCACTAGGACTCCTTTCCCCCACATACCACAATAGCCCTCCATGTTCATCTATCCCAGACTCACATCACAACAAAATAAGTTGGAAACAAACAACATAGAAACATGGCTCTTGTCCCTAAACAATGCATTCATCCTTCACACACAATGAGCACTCACAACTCTAAATCAAAATGTACTTGAAATTTACAAGAAAGAGGGTAACTCATAACCCTATAAGGAATTATATTCATCACATAACTAGTTATTTATTCCATATTTAATTAATCGATTCATTATCATAGGTTCCAACTATGGGAACCAAAACAAATAACTATCTCAAGCTATCAAAAATTAATTAAACAATTAATTTGACATGCCTTTAAATAACAAGCATCAACATGCTTTAGATTCATCAATATATTAAATTTAACATGATTTCTACATCAATTTGATTATCATAAACATATAATAACAACAACCAGATTCATTAACTTGCCTCTTTATCTTTATCCAATTAATTTACAATTAATTCTGGCATTACATTCTTTACCAAATTCCATCAAGAATGCATGAAAAATAATAAAATCATATATATCACACTATCTATCAAATCAAAAGGAAATAACACCACTAATAAATTGATACCAATTCTTTTAATCTTATTCATATATTTATTATGTCAATTCCATTGTGACCGATGGATAAATCATGTTTACTCTACAATTACATGTAAATAAATAGAGAATCCACGAAAACCCCACCTCATAAGGTTTATGAAATTTGTTTCACAAGAATTGGCCAACACAACAGATCATGGTCACCTCGCCTGTAACAACTTATATCAACGACTGATTGAAACCTCCTAGTTTCACCAAAATAGGGGGTGCACATGTAGTAGGAAGAACTCTAGGGAAACAAGATCTGATTTAAAACTCAACGCATGACTCCTATGGGAAAGAGAGGTTTGGGGAATCTTGTATCAAGGATAACAAGAAGGAATAACAACAGCTGGCCTTTGGAGAGATCTAAAAGGAGTAGCGATTTAGATATGCTAGATTTTCCATTATGATTAGATCTGTCAAAGACCACACATTTTGAATGAGTAAAAATAATAGTACCCTTAAGGAAATTAAGATAGGTGCTATGGGATTTGAATCAACCTTAAATAACTTAAAACAAGGCATTGAACACAATTTACTTCAAATAAAACGTCAAAGGAGAAAAATTGTAGGAAGCTGGAAACACTGTTCACAAGTCACCGCCACCATTGGAATAAGCTACAGTCTCCATTAGAAAAGTATCAGTTACCATTGGATGAGCTATCGTCACTATTTGATGAGTCATTGCCACCATTTGAATAAGATAATGTCACCATTGGACAAGTCACTACCACCATTGGATGAGTTACTGCCACCGTTAGATGAGTCACCACCACTGTTGGATGAGATACATTCACTATTGTATGAGTCACCACCACCATTGGAAGAGAAACCACCATTGTTAAAAGAGATACCGCCACCATTAGATGAGCTACTGTCACTATTTGATGAGCTACCACCACCGTTGGATGAGCTACTGTCCTAGAAACACTGTTCACAAAACTGATTTTTTTGGAAAAGTTTTGGAATAAGAAACCTTGACCTCTCAGAACACCCCAAACATTAGATTTCAACAATGGAATGGACCGGAGAGATCCATACCATTACATCAGATACCTCTCAAAACATTATAATCCTAGAGAATCCAAAACCAACCTAGAGAGTAAACATAAAAAGGGGTATTAACAACCACCCTTTGAGATACCTCTCAGGGATCTCACCACTAAAAGAGATCAACCACATCCTCAAAGGAATAAGGTGAAACCATGCAGTAACCACAAATAGCTACTAAAAACTCTCATGGGGGAGATACCTCTCAAAAGAGATCAAGACACAAAAAGAAAACAAATAAAGCCATCTCATAACCAGGAAAGGGTCTAAAACCACAAAATGAACAACATTACAAGAGAAGGGATAAACATCAATCAAATTAGGGTACTTAGCATGTATCTGCGACCCGCATTCCCAAGTACTCTCCTCCATGCCACCATGCAGCCATAAGACACGATCCAAGGGGATAAAATGCCCACACAACACCTTCTCCTTATGGTCCTCAACCTCTACATGCCACTCCTTGAAGGTCACATCTTCGTCATCCTCAATCTCACCCCAATCGATTATGTGAGAGTTGTCATGAAAATAATGGTGGAGATGTGACACATGAAAAACATCATCTATAATTATCATATTCAAGGGAATTTATACATGATACCCACTACTCTACCATGATCAAACACCTTGAAAGGTCAACTAAACCAAGAGGAAATCTTACTTTCATGACCAAGCCTTCACTGCCCCTGACATGGAGTCACCTTAAAAAACATGTGATTATCACCGTCAAACTCCAAAGGTCTCCTCATATGATTGAATAAGGTTTTCTAAAAATCCTATGCTAACTTCATCATCTCGTGAATCATGTGAACCATCTATGTCATATTCTGTACTAGTTCTATCCTGAGAATTGCTAACTCTTCAACCCATGTCAAACATAATGGAGAACAATAGGGTCATCCATACAAGGATTCAAACGGTGCCATAATAATGGTGGAGTGAAAACTATTATTGTAGGTGAAATCTAACAAGGGTAAGTTCCTCATCCACAAACCAACGAAACCCAAGACCCAAGAGTGCAACATATCTTTAAGATTCTAGATGGTCTATTCTGTCTAACCATCTATCGACAGATGAAAAGAATTGATAAGGCATAGATGAGATCCAGAAGCATGATGAAGACATATCCACACTCTGGAGGTAAAATGAGGATCATGATTGGAAATGATCTTCCTAGTGACCCTATGGAGTCTCGCTACCTACTCCAGATATTTCCTCTACAAAACCTCCACTAAGACCAACTCCTTGATTGCTATGACATGGGATGATTTCATCAAATGTTCCACAACTACCCATATAACATCATAACCTACCTAATTTTGAGGTAAAATGGTAACAAATTCCATTGAGATGTCCTCCCACTTCCACATAGGAACATCTAATGGCTGAATATACCCACCAGGAACATGGTACTCGACCTTCACCTTTTGGAACACCAAACATCGAGACATAAACTCTGCAACTGCATGCTTCAAACCAGGGCACCAAAAATGACTCGTAAAAGCACAATACATCTTTTTCATGATAGGATATACAGCTAAGGGAGAACTATAGAACTCTATGGTAACCTTCTCACACATCAGCATAGGAACAAAATGTATTCCTTGAAACAACACCTAGTGATGTTCATCCTCGGACTAACCATCAGGGGTTGTGCCACAAAAAACCCGGTCCCTCCAAACCTCCACCTCAAGATCCCTCAACTGGGATTCCTCCACCTACTGCACCAAATATGACTACACTGTCATCTGAAAAATACAACCTCTGCCCCCAACTTCTCCCATATCCAGATGAAATTTTGAAATCACTTACATTACTCTCCATGAATCACCTAATTCACGTACTACATCACTACACAACTTCCTACTCAGTGCATCGACTACAACATTACCCTTACTAGGTGAACATGATATTTTGAAGTCGTAATACTGTAAAGAATTTATCCACTAATGTGGTCCCAAGTTCAATTCATGCTGGGAGAAAACATACATAAAGATATTATGATTAGTGAATACCACAAAATGATTTCTAATGAGGTAATGTATCTAAAACATCTAGGAAAATAACACTGCCACCAACTTGAGATCGTGGGTGGAATAGTTAAATTCATGGGGACATAAGATCCAAGACTCATATGAAATGATCAATCTATGATACATTAGAACACAACCTAACCCCAAACATGAAGCATCACAAAAAAACCTCGAACTAAACTCCTTCTACTGGAATACAAAGAATTGGATCACTAACCAACTTCTCCTTCAGATACTCAAAAGCTACCTAACACTAATCATTTCATTTGAAAGCATGATCCTTTCTAGTCAATTCTGTTAGAGGGGTCACAAATTAAGAGAAATCAGCTACAAACCTCATATAATAGCCTGACAGAACAAGGAAACATTGATCCTCTTCCAATGTCTTGGGGGATTCCCAAGACACAACTACTTATATATTCTAAGGATCCACAAATACTCTCTACTGGGATAAAACATTCCCCTAGAAAAAAACTTCTCAATCCCAAAACTCACACTCCGATAACTTCCCAAACAACTGATATCAATGAAGAACTCCCAAAATGGTATGCAAATGCTCTACATGATCCTCCTCAGACGCGGAGTACATGAGGATTTCATCAATGAAAACCACCACAAACCTATCAAAGAACTCACATGACATATCATTCATCAACCCCATGAATACATCTATAGAATTCGTCACACCAAATGGAATCACAATGAACTCATAATGCCCATGATGACAATAGAGAGTAGTATTCGGAATATCCTCATCCTTCATTCGCATTTTATGATATAGTAACCAAAAATATTTCTTCAAGAACCAACTTGAACCCTTCAGTTGAAAGAATAAATCATGAATCCTTGGAGAGGATAGTGATTTTTCACTGTCACTTTGTTTAAATGATGATAATCGATACACAACTATAAAATTCCATCAATTTTCTTCATAACAAATTTGGTGAACCCCACGGTGACACACCCGATCGAACAAAACCACACTATAATAGAATATCGAGCTATATAAATAGCTCTAACAACTCAAAAGGTTCCATTGTTTATGGATACACTGAAATAGGAGACACACCCAACTATAGCTCGATCCCAAACACAATCTCTTGTTGAGCGGGTAATGTTACAACCTAATCTAGAAAGACATAAGGGAACTCTTCTACAACCCTATGAAATTACAAATACCAAACATATGATGAACTCATTATCATCTCAACTATTAAGGATGATAGGAACAAAACATGCCTTTGACCCCTCTGAGTGTCTCACTCTCCAACAAACACCGCTGACTTTCCATCAGCATCGAAGAACACCACCTACCTCCTGAAGAAATCCATGATAGCTTGAACTAAATACAACAAATATATGTTGAGGATAACATCATATGGTTTTATTTTTAAGCATAAGAAATCTCCCAAAGAGTAGTGCTACCCTAGAACTATCTCACAGTCTCTACATACTTCAAACAAGTCAGATCGACCTCTAACCTGCGTAGTCAATGCCAAGTTAATAGGAATACTCTTTCCCTCAAGTCCCAATGAATGGAAAAAGGTAGGTGATATGAAGGATTGTGTCTCTTATGAATCAGACAAGGCATTCACCCAAGTAGAAAACAAGAAAAGGGTACATCAAACAATGTCTGGATTGTCTGGCACTGGAAACACTAAATCATGAAGCTGACCGTGACATGCTCCACGACCTCTCTGTTCCCGATGAAGACCACCACCAAAACCAAGCTATGCTATTTGAGGATGGGAAGAATCCCGAGTCTAACCTTTATCTGCCCCATATACTCTTTGCTGATCTAGAACTAGGGAAACCTATTATTGTTTCCTCAGATAAAACTTCCTTAATGGAGGAACCTGAAGTTGAACACCTGACACAAGATGACTTCTCAGAATGTTCGTGCACTCTCATTGTTGATGACCTCAGCCTACACAAGAAAAACATGCACATAATCCCTTGGCACAGGTATGAGATCCACCGCCCTAGAGAAATGAGGTACTGAGGGCTGGGACCAACCCTCGACTAATTGAAAACTCTTCTTACCTGGAAATTGGGAACCCTAGTCCATATCTCTAATTCATGGGAAATCACATTGACTCCCATATAGTGAAGATCCAGTTCTGGCTAATGTTCTCTCAATTACCTTTTCCTTCACCAGCACCTCGAGATATGGCGTTGGCCTAAAGGGGTGTCCTGGTGCTGAATCTCTGGATGCAAAGCCTCATACAAATGTCTCTCTTTGGCCTCCTCATCTAGAAATAGGTATGAAATATACCAAATAAGGTTCTTGAAAACAGACCCCAACGTTTCATATGCTAGAGTTTCCCTACTAACGGGTAAGCAGCTCCTGACGACTGGCCAATTTTGTGGTAGAAGAAAGAAATATTCTTTGAGCTTCTCTCAGAACTTCTCCCTAGAGATTTCCAACTCCTTGCGATCCCCTTGGAATAGGAACCACCACTTCCTCACTGCCCCACACATCATTGTCACAACCAATGATACCCAGTGCTCCTTTTAATCACAGATTGAACTAAAAATATCTCAACCTAATCCAACCAATCTATCATGAATACATATAATACAAATCCCTCTTCCTTCTAGAGACTCTGGATATAAAATTATCAGAGTGTCCTCCCCCAAGTATTTTCATTATCGACCTGTAATCTACGCCAATATGCTGGTGAAATCTACTGAAAATATTCCACACAAACCTGATGAGGATGTCAACCTAGTTCCATACCTATAAAATAACAAACAGTTAGATATCCTAAACCTGGAATATGGAATAATTTACATTAATTAATTGTTTTCTTTTATTCATTTTATGTTATCCTATCCCAAGGTCTACCCATTCAAGCATAGGCACAAAGAAGAATGATGCTTGATACTTTCCTAGGTCTATACCCTATAATGAGTATCACCTCATTTAGTAGACACTTTAAACTTAATGTTCCATGCATCAGATAAAAGGGGGACCTAAATACATATGTCTAATCTAATATCCAGTGTTTAAAACACATTCTAAACTTAACTAACACATTTTGCCTATGAACCCATGTAACCTCACCTGTGCCTAACTCCAAACTCCATCCTATCTATCAACCAGAGCTCTAATAAAACTCTGTCATGACCCCTCCCCACGATGTGTACCCCTCCAGGGAAGACAATGTGAGAAGAGAGATAAAGACCCCTGAGTACCGCCACTAGTAGGAATTGGGATGACAAAAAGCACTGAGGGTATAATAAACACATAGATGGGAGGCATTTCCCTCTAAAAGAACACATGTAAAAGAGAGAGATAATAAAAACACCAAACAACTCCAAGTAAGATTGTAATAAATAAGAAACCCAAGTTCACATATGTAATTTCATTCAAGAACTGCTACAATTGAAAGGGAAAATTGAAATTACCGAAATAAAGTAAAACGACAGTGAACATGAAGCCTGAATAGATCCTGGAACCCCAAGCTAGTAGTAACCATCCAGATCTCAAACCTTATCCAAGTGACCTGAAAAATAATTTATATATATGTAGGGTGAGTATAACAGTATACTCAGTAGGATCCTCTTTAAATCCTCTCATGAAAATGTAAATAAAGAATGCTAAAGCACAGTGAACAACAAGTGAAAATAACTCATCACCTAAACTGGTATACTAAGTTCCCAGACTCACCATGGATTATCTCACCAAGTATATCATACAAGAGTATATAATATAATAAATCTTTGAAAGGGTACCCCACTACCACTTCCCCAATAGTTTCTATTTTTTTACATTCATGATTTCATTAGAAATTATCCTATTTCATCAATTTGAGTGAGAAATATCACTACATAAATAACAAAGATCATGAAAGAAAAAAATTGGAACACTCAATGTATAATATTCACCTATGAAAACAATATGCCTAGTCCTTAGAATTTTTTAGAGTCACATTGGATTATATGGTCAACTAGAATCTATATCAAGGACAAACATATAAGTCCATATTGCTTATTACTGTTAGAAGAGAAATTTGTATTGATGTCCCTTGAAAGGTATGAAGATTAAATTTACTAATGCATTATATTATTGATGTTTTTATTATTTAATTACACTTATTATTGTAGATAATAATATTATAATACCCTAAAAAATCTTATTCAATGAAATAACATGTGTGAAATATTATTTCATCCTCAAAATATTTCACTTGTGTGATGATCAGACTCACAAACAGAGAATATCATTTTCTTTATCTTAATTTTATTGTTTAAATTTCACTACCTAAAACTAATATCTTTTTATTATTTCTTTTTGAGAAAACCCTTCCTTTCAAAAGGCCAATTTTCCTATAAAAATGTTTTATAGAGATTAATTAGTATATAAAAAATTAGAATCAACTATAAACTCTATATCTTTTTCTATATTATAATTATTCCACACAATACTTTTATTTATCTTGAACTCCAATAGTATAATTTAGCAAATTATAATTTTAATTTGAATTAATATTCAAAATAAATTACTTTAAGAACTCATGAACTTTGTATTTTTATTTTTAATCCTTTTGATCATCTATGATATCTTATCCACCATTGACGAGGACAAATGACTTTAGATATTAAGTATGAGAGGATTTTGAGTCATTAATAGATTCACGTTATAATATTTACAAAATTCTAGAACTATTTTCTTACCATGGATGAAACTATGATATGATGTAACTACTTTTGGTCTAATTATTATATATTTTTAGGAAATCACTCTCAAAATACCAAACACCATGGTGCATTATATCTTTTCCATTTCAAATAGGTAAATTTCATTTATATCATGAAATGATTCATAACATGAAACTATATATTTTAAACTTCCTTTACATT
The DNA here is from genome assembly GCA_963277665.1 of Viscum album. Taxonomy (NCBI): domain Eukaryota; kingdom Viridiplantae; phylum Streptophyta; class Magnoliopsida; order Santalales; family Viscaceae; genus Viscum; species Viscum album. The sequence goes on from OY728145.1 coordinate 1,781,657,805, forward strand.
TCCTATATATTAGAAATTAACCCTTACAATTTTGACAATTTTCATGGAATAATATCTACTGGTGAACCACAATATGTTGTCCACTAGCCATTTTGAATAGGAAAAAATTTATTAAAATACAATATACTCCATAGTATGGTCCTCCATATTTCTCTTCTCATTAAGAAATATAATTTTCTAAATACTTCTCAAAATGGACATCAATAATGGACCATGGAATGGTATATACATTTTTTATTCCTAGAAAAACCCTTCAATGAAGGTCACCAAAGATACCTATTTGGTATGTGCTAGCTCAACATTTCACATATGTAAAACTCTTATATGAAATTCCATGTGTAATTCCTATTGTTCTCGCAATATACATATTTTGATGCTTCATTTGTGCCCCACAATAGATTTTTTTTATGTGCAATATACTATGTCAACTAAACAATGCCACCACTGGTCAAAAAAATCTCATGGTAAAAAACCCATACCATGGCTGCAACCTCCATCTCACCCAATATGTTGGAGCTCTACTCTTTAACCATGCCACACTATTTTAGCTAATTCCAACCCATGATGAAATCATGGATCCTTCCATACATGGAACTCATGGTTGAATATTAACATTGTACTTGTATAGTTATCTATGTAATGGTAGAATTATTAGGTTTGGGAAAGGATTTTAGGGCATTCTAATTTGTATGCTCTCTCTAATATTTCTTTTTTACAAAAATTATAATTCATGAGGGAAATAACATGTCTATAATGACCCACTGTATAATAAGAGATTATTTTTCAATTCAAGGCCATGAAAAATAATATTGTTTATTAAAAAACAAATTTTTTATCTTCTCAAGAAGTCTATTTTCATTTTTTGATGTACATCTATGTAATACCCCATAATTATAGGTAATTTTTTTTTAAAATTAAATGGGATTATTTCAAGACTAGACTCTAAGATGACCTGTGATTCTGAGGCCTAGAGTGGCCGAAATGTATTTTCAAACTATTTGTAATGTTCATTAAATAATCATGTGAGCTAGGTTTTCTAACTTTAAAACTAGTTCCTATATCAAAAATCTAAGGTCACCGTTGAACTCAGAGCGTTAGGATTCTCTTAGGAAGTGATTAACATTGACCGGTGTGGGTCAACCAAAAAAGATAGATTTCGGGACTTTGAGAAGAAAAATAAAATAACTTAAAAAAGTTGTATTATTATTTTCTATTCAAAATTACACAGCGACTTGTCTACGCTGCGGTACGACGATGAGGTGACACAAAATTCTTCAATGAACATCATTAATGAATCAATATGGCGATGATTTAACATGCAGTGCATCTTCCTTATTTAATTAAACAGGGATTCAAGGTTGATGAACAACCCTGGAATTCACCTCATGAATGAATAAGGAAACCTCACCAACGACGAATGCTGCAAAATCAGAAAGCGGTGACAATACCCTTGGAGAGAGAATTAGAACCAGAGATAGAAATATAATGATGAGCGATCTTCCTTGATCGATATTCTTTTCCTATGCAGGGGTTTAAATCCTAGTGATAGTTTTTCCCAATTCTCCCCTCTAAATGAAGAATGTGGATCAACTCTCTAACAAGTTGATCCGAAGATGGATTCTCCTTGAGGGATTGGGAATTATTTATTACTGGATTGGTTATGGGGAATAAATCAAAGTGATTTATATTTATTATTCATGATCCCACTAAAAAGAAAAATTCCAGGCCGATACAAACAAATTCTAGTTTGTTCATTTGATGTTCTCTATGACCCCCCCTCTCCTTGTTCTTCACCGATAGACCCACAAGGTCATGTAAGATCTTTGATGGGTGGATTCCAAATGAGGCCAAACACCCAGAGTGATGAAAAAATGGAGTGTATTATGCAGTAGTTATGGTGATGTCTCATGAATCCCCAAAGCACAAATGGATTGTGAAATGGACCACTAGAGAAAGTATGGTGGCCTGTGGAGGTCCGCCGGGGCGGCGGAGGCTGCAACAGTGTAGGGTGGTGGCATCGACCAGGCATTGCGGCATGCACTAGCATGTGGTACACATTGGACCACATGCAGAGGGAGGTGACCGACCTCATCTGACCACATGGATACATGAACCAGACACCAACGTGCGTCCACGTTGGACCCAAGATGGTCCACCAATATGGGATGGTCCGATAGAGTAAACCGATCCCCTGGGTGGCCGACTGGTTAGAACCGGTATGACTAAGCCAGAATAGACCGGATGAGAACTTGGCTGCTGTGTGACCCGGTGGGCTGGACCCATGGCTAAACTAGGTTGGGTCCAGCAAGGCCCAATGGGCCTGGCCACTAGCCCAGGCCAGACCGCACCTAGATGCAACCAGACCCTATTTACTAAAACGCCAATATCATTTTGACCAGGTATCCTATTGACGTGAAGTCTGTGGAGTTGGGACCCTTGCATTGAGATTTTACTTTGGGTATAATCTAAGTGAGTTTTCATGGTAGTATAGATACGGTCGATGGAATGAGGAGTAGGTTCTCTTGGAATCAAGTGCATTGGAGATCGAGAATCCTATGGTTGGCAGTGAAACGAAAGATATGACGAGTAGGACCTCGGTGGCCTCGTAGAAGAGTGAACCTCAGTGGTCCAGTAGCTAAGCGGATATCAGTGGTTTAGTAGCCAAGTGGGCCACAGTGATAGAATAGCTCAGTGGACCTCAGTGGTCATGTAGCTGAGCGGACCTCAGTGGTCAAGTAGCTGAGCTGACCTCAGTGGTCCAGAAACCGAGCAGACATTAGGGGTCCAGTAGTTTAGTGGACCTCAGTGGTCCAGTAACCCAACAAACGTAAGTAGTCCAATAGTGGAGCAGACATTAGTGGTAAAGTAGCCAAGCGAAGCTCAGTGACTCATCAAAGATGAGTTTCTCAATAGTACAAGATGATTCAGCTTTACGACTGATAATATTACTTTCTATACTTTGAGTTATACCTGGTGTGAGTTGTCTTTACTTTGTGGTCTTGATTTGTGTCCATTCCTTTGTGTTTTGGGGTCCCTACTCAATATCATGTTACTCAACCCTACACGGGCTTCGCCCACACATGTCGTGTCTCATACAGGTGATCAATTCTTTGATGGAGACCTTGGTGGTCTGGGACCAGATGGTGTTCAGTGAGACGGGACAGACGAGCGCGCTTCTACGGCTATATGAAAATACCATTCACCTACTCTTCATGTAAGTTCTTGAGTAGATGAACCATGGCAGTTTTACTTTACTTTGGTTTTGGAATTTTATTCTAGCCCCTTTATATATTCAATTTTTATTATACTCTCATTATTTGTCTTAGTGATTGTTGTTCTTTACTTTGTGTTTGCTTTCAACAGTTTGATCTTTCTATGTGTGTACAAGTTTCAAGGTAATGCATTCCCTTTTTGAAATATTCCTACTCAGTGATAGTCTCCATCCCCTGAACTATGGAATGTGGGCTTGGGGTAGCCACAGAATGAGCCCTGGGGAACATGTCGTGACAAAGTGGTATCAAATGTGGTCGGTTCTACTAGAAGAACTAAGAGTTTGTAAATTTTCATGGGGCAATAATGTTAAGTGTTTTGAATTTGGGTTTCAAGCCAGGGAGTCTAGTGTTGGTGTGATGACCAATGTATCCATATACCAAGACCCTGAATTATGATTGTTGACTTGGTCCACGAAAACACTGGTTGCATGTGTCTTTGAATGTTTTCTCATGATCATTTATGAGTTAGAGTCATCTCAGCAGGTATAATCTCTTAATCATGATTCATCTTGATCTCTTTCAAGATGCCTTCACATAGACAGCCATCTAAGATTCTAGTGAGTGACCATAAGGATGGTCCACAGAGTGATGAGGCTACAATACGGGGATCGTTTCCCAAGATGGAACCTTCGGGAGGTGTCCCAACTTTACCACCACCCGTTGGTTAGCAGTTATAACCGGCGCTACCTGTAGATGACACACGTAGGCCTAATGTCTTACACAATTTCTAGAGATAGAGACCTACCAAGTTACGGGTAGAGATAGATCATTAGGTCGCTGAGGATTGGATTGAGGTAGTGACGTGAGTCTTTTTCTTAGTGATGACTCCACTTGACCATATGTTAGTTCTATCCGCAAGCCTTCTACAGGGATTGGAAGGGGAGATGGTTGAGTTTGACGATCTGGATTCATGAGGAGATGAACCCCACCTGGTCTAACATTGAGAAACTTTTCATGGAGGAGTTCTTCTCTACAAAATTTCACTCAGTGCACATACAAGAGCTACTTCACCTACAATAGGGAATCAAGACAGTGGATGAGTACTATGTGAGGTTCACATTCCTCTCCCATTACTCTATAGATATGGTACAAGACCCTTTCTTTAAGGCCAAGACCATTGGGTTGGGAATCTGATGGGATATTAGGGCATCAATGATTTCCCACAACATCCCTACGCATGATGGGGTGTAGAGAGATCTCTATTAGTGAAGAGTTTCCTCATAGAGCAGGCACCGTCGGTGAGAGCTTCCATCGGGTGACAGGTGGCCGAATCATCTGCGGTAGGTAGCCGACAGATGATGAAGAGGCCCAAATAGGCTAGACCATTTGAAGGAAAACCCTAGGACTCAGGGATGGAAGTACGAGGCTCCTAGCGTAGAGGGAGTCATCAGAGGAGTAGACTATTCTATGCGTGCAGCGGATAAGGGAATATGGCTCAGGATTTCATGAATCACTACGTAGAGGACCGATAGACAGTCGAGGGATCATTGAGGCAGTGGAAGAGAAAGGAACAGGGCAGTCCACCAAGCAGAAGACGTGGTAGAGGAGTGGGACAAGCAGTAGGAGTTGGGCGTAGGTATGAGGTACCACCACCACCACCCCCATGTGGTCCACCTTGGGTTCCGTGAGTAGGTGGACAGGGGTGGGATCAACTTTGGGAAATCGAGGACTATAGTCCCCATGTCCCAGAGATGATACGAGGTATGATCTGTGTCTCTTATAAATTATATATAGTTCTTATAGAAAAAGGTACCATTAACTCTTTCCTTGCCACAAACCTTGTTTGGAGCATGGAAGTTCCAATCTAGCCATTGGATCAATCCTTATGATTAGATACTCTTACGAGAGGGGATTCGATGATCACAAACTGGTGACGATAGTTTGAGCTTACTCTTGGAGGAGAGAGCTTCGACTATGATCTCTTAGTAGTGTCGTTGAGGCCTTACGATGTTATTAAGGGTATGGAATGACTATTAGCAGTTCCTTCTAAGATCGACTGTTTTAGACACACAATGTGGTGTATTCATGGATATGGGAACTTATTTTACTTTTTCGGGGATAAGGAAAGTGGAGAAGCATGGGATGGACTCACACATAGGGGGGGTGCATCTGATCACTTATCCGTTAGATATATTGACCCTCGGGGAAGTGGATGAGAAGAGTCCATTGTTTCCTACAGTGGTGGACGAGTACAAGGAAGACTTTCTAGAGGATGTTCTAGGACTACCTCATCGAAGAGAGGTAGAATTAAGCATTCATCTATACTGTGAGATGATACTGATATCTAAACCTGCATATTAGATGGATCCCGTAGAACTCTAGGAGCTAAGGGTATAGTTAGAGGAATTGTAGAGGAAGGGGTTTGTAAAGTCCAACATTTCACCATGGGCAACCCTAATGTTATTTTCCAAGAAAGAAGACAGAAGCTTGAGGTTATGCATGGAATTCCGATGCTTGAAGTAGGTGACCTTGAAGAACATGTATCATCTACCAAGGATTGATGACCTCTTCGATCAGCTGAACAGAGTGAGATAGTTCTTGAAGATAGACCTTAGATCAGGCTATCACCAACATCGAGTAGGAGATGAGGACATCTCAAAGATGGATTTTAGATGTCATTATGACCACTATGAGTACATATTGATGTTTTTTGGAGTGGAAAATTCCCTAATGGTGTTAATGTGACTCATTAATAGAATCTTCCATCCATGCTTAGACTGGTTTGTAGTGGTCTTCATTGATGACAACGTAGTGTATTCAACATCCAAGGAGGATCACATGATACACATAAGGATGGTTCTGGACACACTATGATAGTACTATATTTACAAAAATCTCTCGAATTGTGAGTTTTTCATATGAAAGTTACACTTTCTAGGGCATGTCACCTCATAGGTTGGAGTTTCAGTGGATCCAATGAAGATCGAGGTGATGCTTGATTAGGATCCACCCAAGAGCGTTACCAAGGTAAGGAGCTTCCTTGGGTTGGTTAGGTACTATTGGAGGTTTGTAACCCACTTCTTTAGAGTTTAATAACCCATGATGGCATTAAAGATGAAGATAAAACCCTTTGTGTGGACAAAAAAGACACCATCAGAGCTTTCAGCTGCTGAGGTAGATCATGATGAGTGATCCTATCTTGAGGATTCTGGAGGAGGGAACTGATTACATGGTGTTTTGTGATGCAACATGAACTAGGATTGGTTGTGTCATGATACAAGGGTAAGTAGTGATTTTATATAGATCAAAAAAATTGAAACCGCATGAGAAAAACTATACAACTCATGACCTTGAGTTGGCAATGGTATTCTTCACACTAAAGATGTGGTGACACTACCTTATAGGTGAACAATTCATCATCTACTCTAACTATAAGAGTCTCATGTATATCTTTTCTCAGAAAGATCTGAATCTTAGACATCAACATTGACTAGAGTACCTCAAGGACTATGACTTAGAGATATTCTCTACTCATGGGAAGGGGGAACGTGGTGGAAGAAGCTCTTAGTAGGAGATCGAGTTCACAACTACTGAACGAGGCCTCAGAGTAGTTGGACTTGCTTCAGATATACATCATGGATATAAAGGAGACAAATTTTCTTCAGTCTATGGTAGTTTACCCTCTAATCTTACAAAAAGTTAGGGAGGCACAACTCGAAGATGCCAGCTGTGAGACTACATGTGCCCAGATGTCCACAAGGTATTCCCCTAATATATATTAGAAAGGTGGGGAGCATGTCATCCTTTTCAGAGGATTCACCATAATACTAGTTTCATTTTGGGAGGAGTTGTTTATGGAGTTCTATAAATCCCATTTGGTGGTACATACAAGTTTGGATAATATGTACCAGGACCTCCAACGTCAGTACCAATGGCTGGGGATGAAGAATGTAGTGGGAGAGTTTGTCTCGATATTCATTAATTTTCAGCTAGTGAAGGCTGAGTACCAGGTCCTAACAAGTTTGAAACAACCCCTCGAGGTACTAGAGTGGAAGTGGGATAGGATATCAATGGAAGTAGTGATGGGATTACAAAGTACGTCCAAGGGGAACAATAACATATGGGTGATCATAGACCAACTCACCAAGTTGGCCCAATTCCTACCCATTAGAGAGAAGGGTTCAGTAGAGAGATTGGGACGCCTCTACATGTAGAAGATAGTTTGACTCCATGGAGTCCCATATATGATCATCTCATATTGTGATGTAAGATTTATATCCCAGTTTTGAAAGGGATTACATGAGGCATTTGGGACTCAGCTGTGCTTGGGCACAACCTTTCACCCACACACGAATGGTTAGATGGAGCAAACCATACATACCTTGGAGGACAAATATCATGCTTGCATTCTTGATTTTGGTCATAGTTGGGAGGACCACCTACCACTGATGGAGTTTGCGTAAAACAACAAAGACTAATTCACCATCAATGTGGCACTATTCAAGGCACTATATAGACAACTAGGAATGTCACCGTTATGTTGGACATAACTAGGGGAGTTTTTACTCATGGGTCTAGAGATGTCACATACTACTACTGAGAAGGTTCAGGTCATCAGAGAGGAGATTAAGACTGCACAGATCTAACAAAATTCCTATACTGATAGGTGATAGAGACCCTTGGATCTCAAGGAGGGGGACCATGTATTCCTATGGGTTTCTCCTCGATGAGGGATATAAATATTTGGTCAGGGTGACAAGTTATTTTGAAGTTTCATCAGACCTTTCCAGATACTACATAGAGTGGGAGAGGTGGTGTATTGATTAGCTCTACTATTGTAGTTGGAGAGGGTGCATGACGTCTTCTATGTATCCTAGCTAAGGAGATACATGCACGACCCTTCTCATTTCATTGACCACAAAGAGATGGAGATTGAAGACATGGTGAAATTCACGGATTACCTGATAGAGATAGAGGATTTATAGGATAGGATCATTTGTGGATGGTCTATTCCTCTAGTGCGTGTTTTTTGGAAGCATGGGAATCACTAGGAGATCACGTGGGAGCTAGAGGATAAGATTCATGCTCAGTACCACCAGTTTTTTGATTAGCCTTTGTTTGGATTTCGGGGATATAAATCCCTAAGGTGGGAAGAATATAATACCTCATAATTCCATTTCAAATTTTTTAAAATAAAATAAGAGTATTTTGAGACCGAGCTCTGAGAAGGCATGTGATTCTGAGGCCTGGAGTGGATAGAATGTATTTTCAAACTATTTTTAAAGTTCATAAAATAATCATACGAGTGTGCTTTTCAAACATTTACACCGGTTCCTAGATACAAAATATGGGGGCACTGTTGAACTCAGAGCGATGGGATTCACCTAGGAAGAGCCTAACTTTGACTAGTGTAGGTCAACCAAAAAAGTTAGTGTTTGGGACTTTGAGAAGAAAAATAAAATAACATAAAAAAGTTATTTTATTATTTTCACTTCATCGGTATGAAGCGACTTGTCAGGGATGCGATACAGTGATGAGATGACACTGAATCCATTAATGGACCTCATTAAGGAATCAACATGGTGATGCTGCAACACACATCATGTCTTACTTATTTAATTAAACATTTATTTAGGGTTGATGAAAAACCCTGGAATTCCTCTAACGAATGAAAATGGAAACCTCTTCAACGACGAACGCCAACGAATCAGAAAGTGGTGATGATACCCTTAGAGAGAGAATCAGAACTGGAGATAGATGTATGGTGATGGGTGAAGTTCCTTGACTAATCTCCTTTTCCTAGGAATGGTTTTAAATCTTAGTGACTCATTTTCCCCCATTCTCCCCTATTTGCGAAGAATACCGATCAACTCTCAAACAAGTTGATCCGTAGATGGATTCTTTTTGTGGGATTTGGAAATATTTATTGAGGGATTGCTTATAGGGATTAAATATTAGTAACTTATATTTATGATTCATGATCTCAATGACAATAAAAATTATGGGTCGACATGAACAAAGGCTGGATTGTTCGTTTGATGTTCTCTGTGATCCCCTCTCTTTCTCTCCTTGTTCTACCCCGACGGATCCACAAGGCCGCGTCAAATCTTTGTCGGGGGGATTCGAAATGAGGATGGACCCCCAAAGTGATGGAAAAATTATGAGGAATATGTCGAAGTTATGGAGATGCCCCAAGAATCCTAGAAGCATAGAAATATTGGTAAGAGGACCACTAGAGCATATATAGTGGCCTTAAAGGAGACCATCAGCGGGTTGTGGTGGAAGGGGCTGCGACCAGTAGTGGCTATGATGGTTTAGGGTGGCAGCGCTAGTCGAACACCGCATCAGTTTGAGCAGCCTACAAGGAGGATTGTGGTGTGCACTAGCATGTGGTCCATGCTAAATCGTGTGCAGATGGATGAAGACTGCGTCAACCGGTTGCCTCGCTGTGTGAACCAGATTCCAGCGAGCTTCTATGCTGGACCCAAGACGGCTCGCCGATGTGGGCCATGCCGATGGAGTAAATTGGGCCACTGGATGGCCCGAGATAGAGAAGAACTGACCCACCAAATTACGATCTAGGATAGATGGAAAACAGGGCTGCTGGGCAGCACAAACTGTTAGAACCAGTCTGACTAAGTTGGACCAGATGAGAACCGGGTCACTGGGCGACCCAGTGAGCTGGACCCACGGGCGAACCGGGCTGGGTCCAGCAAGGCCTAATGGGCCTGGCCACTAGGCTAGGCCAGACTAGGTCGGCCCAAACCAAACTAGGTTGGATCAGGTTAGTTTAACCATGTTGGGTCATACGGGACCCCCAGACCTAGTTGGTCGGGTCGGTCCAACCAAGTTGAACTAGGATCAAACCCAACCAACATCAGTTTACTAAAACACCAATATCTTTCAAACCTAGTGTCTAATGGATTCTCCATCTATGGAGTTGGGAACTTATAGTGAGACAGTCCTTTGGGTATACTCTAAGAAAGTTATTGTGGTATTCTAGATATGAACAATGGATTGAGGAGAAGATTCTCTTGGAATCCAGCACACTGGAGAGCGAGAATCCTATGGAAGGCTGTGACGCGAAGTATATGAAGAGTGGAACCTCAATGGCCCAGTAGGAGAGTGGAAATATGTGGTCCTATATCCAATAGAACCTTAGTGGTTCAGTGTCCGAGTGTACCTCAATGGTCCAGTAGCGCAACAGACCTCAGTGGCCCAGTAGCCGAGGGGACCTCAGTGGTCCAGTAGCTAAGCGGACCTCGGTGGTCTAGTATGCTAGCATACCTTTGTGGTCTAGTAGCTGAGTGAAACTTAGTGGTCCAGTAGCCGAGTGAACCTCAGTGACTCATCTGAGATGATTCCCTCAACAGTACAAGATGATTATTCTTTATGAATGATAACATTACATTCTATACTTTGATTTATACCTAGTGTGAGTTTTATTTTCTTTTTGGTCTTGATCTGTGGTCTTACCTTATTGTATTTCTTTGTGGTCTTTCCTTTGTTTTTTAGGGTCCCTACTGAGAATTGTGTTACTCACCCCAACATGGGCTTTGCCCGCATGTGTTGTGTCTCGTGCAGGTGATAAACGCTTCGATGGAGACCTTGGTGGTCCAATACTAGGTAGTGCTTAATGAGATGGGATGGAAGAGCATACTTCTACAACTATAGATAGCTACCCTTCACACACCCTTCAAGTAGGATCTCAAGAAGATAGACCATGACAGTTCTACTTTCCTTTTCGGTTTTGGGCTTGTATTCTGGCTCCTTTTTCCTTTCAGTTTGTATTGTAATCTCAGTAGTTGTCTTAGCGATATTTGTGCTTTACTTTGTGTTTACTTTCCATAGTTTGAGCTTTGTGAGTGTGTATAGGTTTAAAGGAAATTCCTTCCCTTTTTGGGATATGCTTACTCGATGATAGTCTCTATCCCCTGGCATATGGAAGGTGGGGTTGGGGTAGTCACGATATGGGACCTAGGGGACAGGTCGTGACAATCTATGACATGGTGATGTCTTATCTTTTCCAAACACCTTCTATCACCACTAATTAACATAAAATATGCATCCAAGTCCTTCAAATAATTCTAAAACCTTGAAATGATATTCATATTAAATGAATCCATAGGATACACATGATTTTGACCGTGATTTATTTATGGAAAACAAGATTCAATTCACTAATCAAATATAATTTTAATTTACTTTATATATTTTTTCATCCATAGACTCAAAAATCTCTAAAATAAATCATGTCCATAATAATCTTCCATTTTTTATTTTCTTTGAAAATAAATTATAAAAATCACTATCAAACTTATCATAAGTAGAAATGAGTAATTATTTTATAATTAAAAGAGTACATGAGAAAAAATGGTGTTGGAAATAAGAACATTGAAAAATAATATCAGGTTATCTGTATTAGTGACTCAAATTCACATATTTAAAACCATTTAAAACTCATGTTACCAATTTTTTAATTGAAAAATAAAATTCTCTAATCCATTTATATTTTTTTATAATATTCAATAATAATCAATTGGATATCAATTATTTATAATATTCAACTATTATTTAATTTTTTAAAACATTCTAATAATTTTTTTAAGGATTTATATAAAACATTTTCACCAAAAATGTTAAAATATTTACATATTAAATTTAATTGAATTCCAATTTTGAAAAAAATATCTCAAAATACATTATCCCCTAAAATAAGAGACATTTTATCATTAGTTAAAACATATATCAAATAGATTAATCCCTATATATAGTATTCTCTTCCATTATGAATAAATTTAATGGATTTAATAGTGGGTGAATTATGATTTATTTTTTCCCTATAACACTGAAAATAATTATCCAGTTAATAATATGGGAGAGGGGATATATTCACTTAATATTATAGATTGAATAATGAAGGATGATAATTCTTCTTCATCCTTCATTACAAGTTATTAAACTTCCCCTTTGACTAAAATCCAAAATGGTCCAAAAATTTCTTCCATAACCCCCATGTTAAGTTATGAGTAGACATATTCTCCTTCATTACATTGGTGATATAGATTTTCATTGAAGAAATCATATTCTAACACATTGCATCATCATTATCTAAAAAATTATTCTATAATTCTGGAATCCTCACATCATCTTGAAAATTCTTTCTCTGATCCATTTTACTTAGGATTATAGTTTTGGACTTATTTATGAGTATCCCACCCATTTCTATGTCAGTAACCATTAAATAATTCTCAACTTCATCCATATTATTCATGTGAGACAAATCCTTATTCACCATTGTCTTTTTCCTGTCTTTGTTTTAGGAATATTTACAATGAAAATGGTGACTGTATTAAATAAATAGTATCATGAGTCACTAGTTATATAAATATTTTCATATTGGTAATATCTCCTTTAAACACAATTTACAACATTAAGGTAATTCTTCATCATGAATTTTTTTATTGAATGGTATCCTATTTGAATTTTTTAAGGGTTGTATCATAAGAACTATATGACTTCTATAAAAATTCACAAATGGAAATGCACTTCATTCAAAGAAAAAAAATCTCATTATATAATCATAGTCTCTAAAAAAATAAACTATATCCATACAAGGCTAAAATTATTTTAGAACTATTGATTTATCAAAAAATAGAAATTCTAGGAATTTTCAACTATCTATGGATATAATAAAATACGTCACTTGTTGAAAGACTTTAACCAAAAAATTGGAATTTGGGGACCTAATAGAACAATTTTATAGTACATTTTTACCATTAAATTTATATTGATGTGATTTGGAACTATGATCCTAACAATGTTGAAATTACCAACTTGAACAATATTATTATAATAAGTGAATACAACATGAATATTAGAATATATGAAATGGATTAAAAATCAATGTGATTATGAATAATGTATTTAATGAATATAAAATTACTATTCAAGAGGTCAAAGAAGTTTTTTGAGTAATGATGGTACATTAAGTAATGGTTCTTTCCTAATCTATTTTGTTCTTATGTTTAAGTTCTATATTTCTCTATATATCTATAACTTCACACTTTCATATTTCTTTTAGAATAACTATATTCTTTCCATTATTATAATTCTTTTATTTTTTTATGGATATATATTTCTTTCTAGTTTCCTTTCAAGACTTTTTCTGAAAATTATTAACCAATGAAGTGAACATTTATATTTTTTCTATAATTTATTATTACACTCTAATAAATATTATTCCCATCAAAATATTTTATATAAAATAAATTGATTTTATTAAAAGTTTTGATGTTTCAATTAATTTTTTTGGGATACTCTAAAATCATAAAACTTTAAATTATTACCTTATACATTTTTTAAATATTTTATAAAGTATAAAAATTTCATAACTTATTTATAGTAATTTCTTATGATTCTTCATTAAATTTGAGTTCTATAATCATGACTCATTTATAATTGATTGAAAATTAATCTCAATGATAATTTCACAATTTATTTTATTGGTAAACTAATTTACACCTAAATGGGTAATTATTTATGAATTTATTATGTAATTCATTTCTTTTACATAGTTTTATTTCATTTTTATGTTTTATATATGATTACCTTTCATGATGAAGTGATTTTCATTAATTATTATTATGAAAGGTGTTGAAAGTTATTTTACCCCCCAATAGATTGGGAAATTATTCATATCATATTAAATCTATAGGTGTGGATATGATGTGTTTAGCTATCCCCACAATGCTATGTACATGTATGTTTTCGATTCGTTTTTCCACTATTTTTTTTAATTACACTTTTTACCTTTTCCACAATCTTATACATTAGAAAATTATTTTTATCCTTGAAAATAATGATATAATATCTTGGTTGTGAGCATTTAATCATGTTTAAGAAATAATGGAATATATCATACTACAATATTTCATTTATTTTTTTAGAATTATCTTATAATAATTTGACTCTAATGTAATGTTTCCTTGTGACATGAAGAGATTAATAGAGTTTGGAGATCATATTTCCTCTAAATAATTAAGGCCTCCATTATGATGTGGTGACTTTGATATGTGTTGGGTGATGTAGGAAGACACTAATAAATTATTAATTGAGATGATGTATCAATAGAGCTTCCTTCTAATAGATTTTGTAGATATACACATATGTTGGTATAGAGGATCATTAAATTACTTCCCTTAATCATGGGAAATTATGCTAGTATTTTTCTATTATGATTCTATGAATAAATATTTTCATTAATTAGACCACTATATATCTAATTAATTTTGTTAAAGATTGAAAGTAATGATATACATGTGTTGCTGGATGAGTAAAATAAACAATATATAGTTTATTATTGGAGATTTAGAAGCTAGCTATTGAATTTGATAAACCAAATTTTTATTTAATATTTTATTGATAATAAATTATATTATTTCCTTATGTTGTGGTAAATGTTTTTATTTATGGATTATTTAAGACTAGATTATTCATTTGAAAATTTGATAAAAATTACAGTTTTACCCATTTAGAATTAACTGTAGTATTTCAGGTATTGATATTGTAATTTTAATTAATTGGACTTAAAATTTTGTAAAATATTTTCTCACTTAATTTTCTACAACTTTTATTAAGGAAAATGGAGCTAAATCAAGAATTGTTTTGGAGTAAATGGGCCGTTAATTCAAAGGTGGGATGGACACAGTGGATTGGATATCACTTCAGTATTTGGGACATATATTCTTCATCAATGATTTGATTTGGTATATATTTGGAGAGAATAATGAGGAACCATTTTCTCCCAAATCATACTTCTATAAGTATAGAGGGTTCTTGCGTTTTGGTGGTACAATAGGCAGTTTAAGGTGAATTAATTTATTTTGCCGAATTTCCCCAGTAACACTTGAAACCACTTAAAACCTAGCCTCCCATCCACAATAAATTGGTATTTTTATTATTTTTAGGGGTTGGGATGTGTATTGGGATATTTAAGGCATTGGATAATTGGTTTCACTCCATTTATACAGGCATTTCAAGTGGGATAACTCCTGAATCTAGGATCCCTTCATCGAAGCCTTCTTCTTCTTCTTCACTTTATAATATTTTTTTCTTAAAATAAACTTATTTGATCCTCTTATTCTATTATTTTATGTTTTATTCTATTTTATTCTTCTTCACTCACCCTATTTGGGTTGGAATAAATATTATAAATGATATTGTGTTACACCCTTTCTAAACCTTTGTACATTAAAAACGTTTCTATGACAACTACAATGCCCATGTTAGAGTAGTTTTCTTCATAATCAATCAACCTATTAACATTTATTTATTTTTAATAATTAAGGTAATGTAATTAAAATAATATGATCCTTGAATTTTGTTTCAAAATTATAATAAACTAAACAAGAAATTTAACAATTGACACAAAAACACATGAGATCTAGATTTGTGTAAATTGTGAGAGTGCAAACGCAATCGATAAAACCAAACAACATAACATAAATTTTTAGAGTTAAAATGTACTCCCTTAAATCAATTCATATTATTTATAGAATGGATTTATGCCCTAATTTACCACTAAATAGATGTTATTATTAGAATGAGAATCAAATCAGGGTGCTGCAATTGCATGTTCTATGCCAGCCTAGGGTTTAACTATTTTCATCTTTGTGGTAATGTTAATTCTCATAGGGTATAGAGATTAAAAAATTAGGGGATAATTATTAAGTGGGTGTGAATTTAAATGATATAGATCAATAAGTACATGAAGATGTAGAGTTAGATTGATTATTCCTTTTTAGATATTTTCGAAAAAAACATATTCTCATTGTTTCTTATTAATAAAATTTCATTTAAAATAAATAAAATAAAAATAATAATAAAATCTTCTTCCACCATACTTATTGTTTTTTATAAATGATAAAACCCATAATTTTAATTTGTGATTTTCTTCCTTATTCTTTAATTTTAAAAATACCTTTAATTTATTGTTTTAAACTACTTCATCTTTTGAGATATGACCTTTGTCAACCACTCTGCCACACCTAAATAACATGAAACTAAACATCATTTTAGAGTGACCATGGAAAAACCCTTTCAAATTTTCATTTTTTCTAGGGAGGCAAGTAATTTATTAAAACAATTATCAGTATTTATTTTATTTTTCGTTTTATTATTTTTTTCTCCTCTTTATTTCTTCTTCCCCCTTTCTCAAGTTTTTTTCACTCTTTTATTTTTATCAGACTAACTCAAACTTATTTTCTTTTTATTATGGTAAAATTTTCATTTTTTTCATTTTTATTTGATTTATGACACGAACTAATCCTTAGTATCTTTTATACCTTTACATTGAGATTAAACGTAGCCTTTGGGCTCAAATCCGAAATTCTTAGTCTATAAGAAGTTTCAACATTCAACCAGTTGGAGACTTCCTCTATTCTAGTAACATTGAAATTGTATCCAATTATAATTCAAACATAAAAGAAGAACCAATGGCTAAAAATAATAATAATGAAGTTAATAGAACCATTCAGGAATTGGCTTCAACTGACATTGACTATCAACCAAATTGTATTACATATCCAAATCTTGAATCTGACTTTGAACTAAAATCTAGGACAATTTACCTACTTCAAAAATTTCATTTATTATCTGCTGAGGATCCAAAAAAACATTTAAAATAATTTAAGGTGGTTTTCTCAACCCTTAAACCAAGAAATGTCTCTAAAGATCAAATAAAACTAAGAGAATTACCATTTTCACTTTATGGAGTTGTAAAGAATTGGATATATTATTTACAACCTGAAGATGTAACATGATGAAATTATTTGAAACCTCTTTTTTTGAAGATATTTTTTCTTGAATCAAGGACCACTTCCATTTGTATGGAGATATTAGGGATGACACAAGCACAAGGGGGGTCAATGAATGAGTACTGTGAGAAATTATAGAAGTTGTGTGCAAGCCATCCACATCACCAAATCAGTGAGAAAATACCCATCAAATACTTCAATAATGGACTCACACCTATGGAGAGGAGCATGGTGGATGCCAATACTAGAGGGGAATTGGTCGAAAAAACCCTTGTAGTTTAACGTGCATTGATTGAAAAGATGACACAAACCTCACAACAATTTGGTGAATGAGGTACACCACATTCCAAGGGATTACATCCAGTAAGTCCATATTCTCTTGAAATTCAATTAATTGACACCAAGTTGGAAGAGTTAACCAGCATGGTGATATATATTTAATTGGATCAAAAGATATCCCAACCCAAACCTTCGAGGCCTTGTGTAATTTATACTAAAATAGGCCACCCAACAGATTTCCCCCGCAATTACAGGAGATGGAGGATTGTAAAATAGTATTCCATGGGAGAAAATATCAGCAACAACAACAACCATATCCCCATAATAAGTACGATTCCATTTCTCTAACATTAAACTAAGTGTTGAAGGATCAATCAAACATGAAGTATAGCTCTAGACAACAACAAAGGCGCCCTTTTCAATAAAACTTCCATTAGCCTCCACCTTACCAACAGGGTTTCGAACAACCCCAAAGGATATTTGAATTCCAATAATCAATAATAAAACTACATGGGAACCCCAACCCAAAGATATATTATTATAGTACTGACCTTTTGAAACAAATTGTTCTTAATCAATAGAATAATCTAAAGAGTCACGGTTCAGATTTGAGAGATTTGAAGACTCCAATGAGCCAGATTGCCATCTCCCTCCATGAACTGGTAAGTAAGAATTCCAAAAATCTACCTTCCCAACCTACTCAAAATCCAAAGTGGAATGTGAGTTCCATCACATTGAAAAGTGGGAAGAAAACAACTGATACTTTTGTACCTACCATTCCACCGGGATTCACCTCAACTCCAGAGAAGCCCCATTCAAGAACCACTGATGAGAAGCCCAAGGATAATGTCAAAGGTAATAAAAATGTTGATGATGTTCCTCTTAGAACTATTACCTTTGAAAATATATTTGTTCAATCCAAAAATATGGTTGAAGAGGTGATTTAAAAAGAGGTTTTGGACACAATAAAGCATGTAGAGATCAACATACCTCTACACGAAGCCATTAATAAAATAACAAGGTATGCCAAATTATTAAATAAACTTTTTACCAATCAATGAGGAATCCATGGAAATGAGAGGATCAATCTTGGAAGGAATGTGTTAACACTCATTACACCAACTAATGAAATTATAACAAAGTGAAAGGATCCAGGGACATTCACCATCACATGAACCATATGAGAGTTACACTTTTCTGATAGTTTGTGTGATTTAATTTCTTCTATAAATGTGATGACTCACTATTAATTCTATTCTTTATCGGTTGGTGAGTTAAATCAAACAAGAGTAGTGGTGTAGTTGGTGAATAGATATACAACATATCCAGAGGGATTCCTTGAGGATAACTTGTTCGGGTAAGAGAAATGATCTTTCCAAAAAAATTCTATGTTCATAACATGGATGGTGATTAGGTAAATTCAGATGATCCCATTATCATAGGTAGTTACTTCCTCAAATCTACAAAAATGATCATAAATGTCAATGAGAGTATACTTTCCATAGAGTTTATAGATGAATTTGTGATATTTAATGTTATGGACTCCATGAAGTATCCCTTATAAGACCATTATGATTTTGTTATATCCTATTTTGGTCCACCAAATAAAAATACCATGGAATTTTATTGTCCTATACTTAGGTATATTACGAGTATTGGTTCTAGTTTTATGTCTAATAGAACTTACACACCTATTTCTAATGAACAAAACTCTCTTAGATTTGATTTGGAAATGGATTCACATTCTGATTTTGATCATTTTCCCTCTGATTATGACTTATCTATTTAATATGATGATGGTTTTGATGCATTATTCTTTAATTTTAATGATTATTATTATGGTCGTAAAGTTCATTGGGCACATATTTCAGTTCCTTGAATGTGTCCATCCATACTACACCCCCTTCATTGGAACTCAAGCCATTTCTACCTAATATCAAATACTTTATTAAGTGGTGATAAATTATCTGTTATAATTGCTAACAATAACCCTTTTAAACATGAAGAAAAACTTTTGAATCATTTGAGGGATAACATTAGATAAATCTAGTGGACCTTGGATGACATATCAGGTATTAACCCCTCTATTTTTATGCATATGATTATTTTGGAGGATGGGGCTAAACAAGTTAGGCAGCCATAAAGGAGACTCAATCCAACTCATCAGGAAGTTATTAAAAAAGAATTTCAAAAATTACTTGAGGCAGGTATAATTCATCCCATTTCTTATTCTCAACGAGTGAGTCCTATTTAGGTTATACCTATGAAAATTGGTATTACTGTTGTTATAAATGAGATATATGAGTTGGTTCCAATGAGGGTACAATACAGTTGGCATGTGTGTATTTATTATAGGAAACTAAATCAATCCACTTTCAAGGACCGTTTCCCCTCCCATTTATTGATCAAATGCTTAAGAGACTAGCTGGGAAGACACATTATTGCTTCTTGTATGGATTTTATGGATATTTTCAGGTTCCAATATCCCTTAAAGGACTAGGATAAGACAACATTCACTTGTCCATTTGGCACATTTTCCTACCGAAGGATTCCATTTGGACTTTGCAACACCCCAGGTACCTTCCAGATTTTCATGGTGAGTATTTTTTTTTCTGATTTTATTGAGTCATGTATGTTGGTATTTGGATGATTTTACAGTGTTTTAGATAAATGGGTTTTCTTCCATCATATTTACTTTAGATAAATTCTGTTCATATTTATTGGGCTCTAAAGTAGTTGTTTTCTCTGACCATGCAGATATGAGGTACCTCTTAAAGAATCTTGATGAAAATTCCAGACTTATACAGTGGATTTCCCTTCTTCAAGAATTTGATATTGAGATAAATTAAAATAAGGGGCTAGAAAACCTGGTGTCATACCACATGAGTTGGCTTAGTCACACACTATAGGATGAAACCTTTTACCAGGTACCACTTTGAGACACTTTCTCCAATGAACATCTTTATGCCATATTAGAGACACATCCTTGGTATTTTGATTTAGTTAAATACATTGTTTCCTCTAAAATCCCTATAAATTTAAAGAAACATCAAGTCCAAAAATTAAAGAGTGAGTCTAGGTTTTATGTTTTGGATGATCTCTAACTTTGGATCATGTATAGTGACCAAGTTATTAGGAGGTGCATTCCTGATCATGAGTTTGATTCGGTTTTACATTTTTTTGCACACTTTCTTGTGGTGGACTATTTAGACCCCAATAAATATCTAGGAACATCGTAGACTCTCGATTATATTATCCTACCTTATTCCACGTTTTCCATGTGTTTTGTAAGTCAAGATCTCATTTCCATCACACTAGGAACATTTCTAGGAGGTACGAGATTCCCCCACAACCCATACTATTCTTTGAGATCTTTGATATATGGGGAATTTTTTTTATGCTTCCCTTTCCTAGTTCATTTGTTTTTTTATATTGGTTTTTGTTGATTATGATATAAAATTAGTGGAGGCCAAGGCCACCAAGACTAATGATTAGCATGTTGTCGTGGACTTTTTCAAGGCATAAAACATTTTTCAGGATTGGAGTACCTAAGTCCATCATTAGTGACCAAGGGACATACATTAGTAATCAGAATTTTTCTTCCCACCTTTAAAAGCATGATGTGACACAAAAAACAGCAACACCATACCACTCCCAAACAAATGTGAAGGCTGAGGTTTCAAATCATAAGTTGATTTTTTTTGGAGAAAACCGTGAAAACAAATAAGAAGGACTGGAGAAAGCGATTGGATGATAAAATGTGGGCTTATAAAACATCATACAATAGCCCCATCAATATGTCCTTATTTCAGTTTTTTTGGGAAATCTTTTCATCTCCATGTGGAAGTTGAGCAGCAGGAATATTGGGCTATAAAGAAGTGCAACATGGATTTGGACAAAGTTGGAATTCAACGGAAGGTGGACATTCAAGAGCTTGAGGATATTTTATTATCATCATATGAGAACACAAGGATCTATAAGGAAATATCAAAAGCATCTCATGAAAGAATGATCCAAAAATTGGTGTTTCATGCCGAAGATAAAGTTATATTCTACAGTTCACGATTGAAGCGGATTCCTAGTAAGTTGAGTTCCATATGGTTAGGCCCTTATGTTGTATCTAATGTTTTTATTTATGGTGTAGTGGATATCATAAAAGAGGACAGTATAAAAATATTTATAGTAAATGGGAAACATTTGAAGCAATACATTGAAGGACTTCCTTCCAATGCAATTGATTTCATCACACTGCATAACCCCATCAATACTTGAAAATATCAGGCTGTTCCTAAAATTTTAACTTTTATATTACTTTTTCTATTTAAAATTATACATTTCAAGTTCACATATCATCTCACAGGTTCACATTAAGGCAAATGAAATATTTAACGTGTGGAGAAGGGGATAAAATTTTGGGGTAGATATTTAGATTTTCATTTGTGCGTTTTTTGTGTGTTTTTGTTATGTTTTTGGTAAAAATTTTCAAAAAAAAACAATTAAAAATCACTTAAAAATAAATAAAAAACATATCGTGTAACATATTCATTTAGATTTGGAATATATATAAAATTCATG
Source organism: Viscum album (assembly GCA_963277665.1). Lineage (NCBI taxonomy): Eukaryota > Viridiplantae > Streptophyta > Magnoliopsida > Santalales > Viscaceae > Viscum > Viscum album. Next base: position 1,781,679,688 of record OY728145.1, read on the forward strand.
TTTTCAAAATTAATTGGTGGCATGATATCAATGAGCAATATTTTATCATCGCGGGTTGATTTTTATAAAAATTAATGTCGTTGATAACATGATTAGTTGTTTCATAATAAAACCCTTTAGATGTTGACACCATTAATTGTGATTTTTTCCATGGTAAATTGTGTCATTTATTTATCCAAAAATCTTATAAAAAAATCAGTACTTGTGAGTTTCTTTTACCCAATTGAATGTATATTTAGGGTATGTAATTCTTTTCATCTTATAACATTGTCATTCCACACGTTCACTTATCTTCATATCATTTCCATCATTGCACCATATTTACCAATGTGTGTGCTCTTAATATATCATTGTTGTATGCCCTAAAAAAACAAAACAATAAGTAAATAAAGAAGTGGGGAAATGTACAACATGTGGGGATATTAAGGTAGGGAGCTCATGGTTTGACTTCTGGGAATGCTTAAATGAGTGGGTTTTGAAATTTGATTACAAAGGATGTTGAATAGGTTTTGTTGAATAGAATTAGGTAAGAAGAAAAGTTTTTATTGACCTGAATATACAAGATAAAGGGTGGAGAGACAAGCTTGAAATGATTAGCATACACACACGTGGGGAATTAGTGGTACGGTAGAACCACAATTTGTTTTTGATTCGATTAGTGTTATTAATCTCTTTGGATTTTGTTTTAACAAAATTCATGAGATAATGACTTTAAAATTTATTGATATTGACTATTTATGGGATTATTACTTTTTCTATATTTCCAATGTGGATTGAGAAATATAACCATGCATATATTGAAATAATTTTCTTGATTACATGATATGAGGTTTTTCTCAAGGGTGAAAAAGGGTATGTGTGGGGGAGTTGATAAATTAAATTTTTATTGAATATTTTATTGATAATAAATGATATAATTTATTCACATTGTGGTAAATGATTTCATGTTTTTATTATTTTGTTTTAGATCATTCATTTTAAAATTTGATAAAAATTTCAGTTTTACCCTTTTAAAATTCACTCTAGTATTTCAGGCATTAGTATTTTAGTTTGAAACGCCCCAACTCGGGATTCCATCTAACCTGACACCCGAGCTGAAATTCCATAAGACCCAAAGGGAATTCCTGATCCCCATGGGCTAGCAAATAGCACCTGGCCATTATCAAAAATCTTTTGGGAATGATTTATACCAAACCGGAATAAACAATGGAAATAGATATAAATGCAATGAAAAAAAAACAAATAAATAGCTGACAGTAGGAAGAAACTAATCAACTAAAGGAATAAACTACAAGAAATCAAGAAGGAAAACTAACTGACTCAATCCAAGAACCAAAAATATATCCACCTAACTCTCCTCCACGCCAGTCTAGAAGAAAAAAAGGAAACCAACTAAGAACCTAAAAGATATAGGCATGAGCTAAAATCCTAGTAGGTCACCACAACCCTCTAAAACTATGTAATAGGTTTCCCAAGGCTAGTCCTCAATGAAAGTTGGAATATAAATGTAAAAATTATTCTTTACATGCATATTAAATATCTAAAAAAGTAACCCAAGTTATAAAAATCTTCCAAGACATTTCCCATTATTTAAAAAAACCCAACACACACATTTGAAAACAAGAAATGGACCAAGCCTTGCCAAAAACCACACAAACTGTTATCATTTCACAAAAATACCCATTTACCTTATTTAGAGTAAAGAATCCCTTTAAATAGTTTTTCAAATAAGATTGAAGACAACTTATGCACAAAATAATCAAATACCAACAAGGCATGGAAAAAGAGGAAAAAATACCCAACATATACTCAAGGAAGACAAATAAAAAAACAAATCTCAACACGTCATAACAAACATGGAAATAAAAAAGCACACCAGGAAAAGACAATCCAACCAAGAGCCAACATCACAAGGGATTCTGGAATTCCAAGTCATGTCGTCCTAACATCTTGCTCACAAGTCGACATGCATGGAACGTGTATGAAGGGAATGACTAAGTAAAAAAGAAAAAAAGGTTAATTTAATTACCAAAACCCACTCACTTTCTTTATTCATTATTTTAATTCCATCACCCATACTCTTCCACTGATTAATTACATCCATTATATGTTCTAAGGGTTAGGGACTACATTATTTACACTACAACTGAAGCCAGTCAATTACCAAGCATAAAGAAAATAAACCAAGTCCCTATCTCACTAGGGAAAACACATCATAACAATCACATTATCCTCACCTCAAAGCCTCAGTCAGGGTCGAATGCAACCGTTAGGAGAATAGAACTCCATCCACTTCCCTAATCTGTGCATTGTGGGGTGAAGTTAGAGCATCAGTCAAAATCTCCCCATGGGAATAGATCCTCAAGTCAATACACCACTCTACCAATCCATGTGAACATGATTATATATATCCATCAATCACATATACCATATCACCAATCAAACATAATTTAGCATATAAAAAACACATTTCACAGGAATCAACCTTATACCATAACCCGTTTTCACCAATTTATCCCAATTCTCCCAATTCCTTCCATAATCTTGTGTTAACCTATTAAACATAACACACCTTGGTCAAATGCTTAAATTCCAACATTTTCATATTTAACAACCTAAAACCAAGTTTGTGAGCACAACACACCCCATGGGTAGCCTCAATCCCAGCCCCGATATCCTTCATGCATCCCACAGGGATCATGAGGGTTAAATTAATTAATTCATTAAGTAAATAGGTCTTCCCTCACTAAGGTTACCCCAAAGCATAATAAGAGATCACTAACACGACCATTTACACAACTCAAGCATCAAACACATAAACTACATAAACATCATATACAAGAGTAAGGGTCAGAAAGGGAAAACCAATACCACATCATAGATATAAACTAAGCCTTCACTCATATTAGATACATTTGGAAATACTATTTGAAACAACTTGACACTTATATACAATTCAAAGGAAATCATACGCATCCTCAAGTATGACCAAATAAGTTAGAAGGACTTCACTTTCCCTTACAAAACCAAACATTACATTAATACAAAGAACCCCTTTTTATACAAAAAATGATCCAAATCTAATACCAATTTGGGATAAAGTCCCATAATCAAGTTCATTTCCCAATGAATCCATTTATTATAATTTTTATAAAACACAATGAATGCATAAACCCCCATTTAAAAACCATGTATCATTTCATAGATACATCCATCTTTCTGTTAAAAAAAACCTGCCCAAGCTTCCCAAAACATTACAAAGCCACTCGCCACACCTGGATCTCCATTTTGAAAAACAAAACAAGGCCCAAGGACACCCATTTTCTATCAAACCACATTTAATGAGGAAAACCAGGCATTTCCACAAAATGTAAACCACTCACACATTTCAAAAAACCATTTGAGAAAAAAGTGAAAACCCCATTGTGAAAACAATTGAGGTCTCACCTTAATTTAAAATCAAGTTACCCTTTTAAGAAAACATTTTCACCCAATGAAATCTAAACTGGGACAAGACCCATTGTGCATCCTTTACACCACTAAATAGGGAAAATTAATTTCATAAAAGCTTATAACAACCAAACCTTGAATTTTAAAACATAAATAAGAACTGCACAAATATAACCAATTATTCCAAGACCAAGGGATAATAAAATAGATGCAAATTAATATAAGGATACTAATATATTTCTACTTTCATTGAAATAAATATAAGGAACATTCATTTTAGAACTCCAAAAGAAAACAAATTTCATAGTGAAACCTACCTCAAGAGAGGAGAAGATCCAACTGGGACACTTCAACACTTGAATTTTTTTGACGAAGACCGTCTCTCACTTGCGCACACACATGCATCCTTATATATATATATACCCTTAATTCATTATAAAATTTCCCCTAACCATGAGGGAAGTTGTTCAAGGTAGGTATATATATCCATATGTACACGTACCTATACATGTGTGCACAACAACTCAAGGAACCACCAATGCTATACAACAATTTTAGCAACCCTAAATCACTAAATGAACCCAAAAGGAAGGTGCGAAACACAGAAATAGGAATAAAGCCCTTACCTGGATGGTGGAAACAAGACGAGATGAGACAATACGATTCGCCTATAGCATCAGATGTTGGAACACACACCAAGTCGACCAGAGAGACCTTTTGTATACCCTATCAATGAAAGAAACCAAAAAAATCGAATTAACCCAAAATCTTGGGTTTTCCCGAATGAGATAGAGTGATGGAGAGGAAAAAATCAACCAAATTAGAGGAGGAGGAAAAAGTAGATGAACTCACCTCGATGATCTAAGCGAGACTAGATAAGAAACTGGAAGTAATTGTCAAACATAGAGGAGACCAAGAGGGAGTGAGGCGTGTGACCATGGAAGGGGAGGCACACCCCTTGCATGATGCAAAGGGAGGAAGAAGAGAAGGGGAGGTGAGATAAAGAAAAAGATAAACTAAAAATAAAAATAAAAATAAAAAAATAATTTTTTAAAATTCTGGAAACTCACATGGTTCGGTTGAACGGTTGGCCAAATCATGCACCAATCGTGCAAAGGCCACAACCTAGCAAGGATTCCTCGCACGTGTTCCCAGAGAAGGCTACATTATTTTACAAACTATGATAAGGATGTTTGGAATGACTTTGTCAAACAGAACCCTATCACATGGGCATCACATGGTTTTCCTAACCGTGTGGAAAAATAGTGTGACACCAAAAAGGCCCATCGAAAACTGAAATTTCAGTCTGCTAACCTCCAGGGCTCAAGCCACTCAAACATAAAATAAAATGATCCAAAATAAATACGTTGTGACACCCATATTATTACAATCTCCCAACCATGCCACTTTATATCCCCAGAAAGCCTTATAGAAGTTTTAGAGAAAGAAAACGAAACGTATAGAGAGAACATAACCAAAAGAAACACTCTAAAAGGTTTAACTTGAAGGGAAACCAACTGATACCTTCAAAATGATAGCTATGATTAACCATAAAACATCAACGTTTCCAAGTATCACTAGAACAAGAACCTCAAACAAGTAAACTTACTTCTCCCAAGAACCTCTAACATGGTATCCCCACCATTTAGCGTTCCTCTAGAATGGTGGTACCAAAAGAACTGCCAAAATACCAAGTCACGAACACAAAACATCCATAAGAGACACATTCTCAAACAAAAACTCCTCTACACTAGAAGATAAAATAACCACTAGAAGATGTCTCAAAGGACAACAAGAGGTCTCACCTTGGGTCACAACTAACACGGATAACCTAGAGTTCAAAGCGAGGATCACCCCCACATGGTGCATCCAAAATATCCACAGTCAAAAGACAACTAGTATACCAAACTCAACTGTTAGGTCAAACACCCTAGTTACCTGGTAGTGCACCAAAGGCCTCTCCCATGTCCCAATCAATGAGCACCTAAACAGCTCAATGAGTAAATGGGTGCAACATCCTCAAGATTTAAACAACCAAAACTCAAGATCCAAATCAATACCACAACCACTATAAGAAAGTATTCCCAACACAAATCCCCTCTTCAAACTCATGTAGAATCGGTAATCCAAAACTCAAATTCTCTAACAACGAATGTTTCACATCCACTACTCCACTTAGAGTAAGGATAATCATTGAATCCAAAAAAACACTTTCGACCATTTTAGGGGACAAAAAATGGCACCAAACATGGACCTTGACAATCCATGCCTCTTAACACCATCCAACCAAATCCTTATAAATGAAGGGATCAAAACCAAACATAAATCCATTACAAGTTGCATGAAAACCCTCAAAAGAAGTACACAATTATTTACCAAAACAACTTTTCCTTCAAAAACATAAATTTCACTAATGAATTTTCTTAAAAATCACCCTCCACCAAGGAATTTATCAAAACCAAACATTCAACTTTGAAACCAAACAACCCTTTTGGAACCCACACATTTTCCGAATAAATAAAACCACACGAAATCTTCTCCACCATTTCATTTCATTTTGAAAATGAAGCACCCAAGGATTTCCATTCAAAACTCACATTAATTTCAAAAATACCATTTCACAAAAAGGAAACCATTTTTAGAAGTCATTTTATAAATCTAAGGAAATTAACCGTTTCTCATTTTCCATAAAACCAATTTGAAAATAATTTTTTTCCAAAAAACCACTTTTTATTTCTCAATCAAAGATTTTTCAACCAAGCACAAACAATCACTACATAAAAACCCACATATGAATCAAAAGAACCACATAAAGAAACACTACTTAGTATAACTCCATCAAGTGGGAGCCACTCTTGGATAAATCCAAAATAAAGGGTCCCAAACAGGCCAATCAGGAAGGGAATAGTGTTCTGAATGCATTGGCCCCATGGTTGGGGGATCACGATCCAACCATGAAACATACTACACATAAGATATAGAATTGACCACATGGGAACCACATGGTTTCCTAATCCATGTGTGTCAAACACAAAACTCAAGTTCTCCTCCCTTTCCACCTTGCGACTAAGAGTGATCCCCAATATCACTATCATGATCAAAGGGAGTCATGATATCAATCACATAAAACTGTCAAAACATCCCAAGACAACTCGAATCTATGATTCGAAACCCAACCTTCTGAAAGCTTGAGGCTTAGGATAATAAAGATATAGCTAGACTCTCTCTATCCTTACCTCTCAAGCTCGATTAACCTTAGCTTCCCTTTTACCCAAACAACCCCAAATAATGAGATTGTTAAAACCAACCTTCTTTGATACCACTTTGTAATATCCCGTCCCGAGATTCCATCCATCCCAACACCCGAGCTGAAATGCCACAAGACCCAAAGAGCATTCCTGATCCACATGGGCTGGCTTGTCATGGACCAACCCGGGTCGACCTTGAACCGGTCACTCGAGTCAGTCCGCGGTATGGCCCGAAGGGCATTCTCGATCCCCATGTGTGGCAACTAGTGTTGGGAATCAAAACAAGCAGTTGGGAACGATTTATCCCAGAATGTAAAAGATAGATAAATATAAATTAACTAAAAAAACATGTAAACACTAATAGTGAAAAAAATAATATTAATAAAATAAAGGTAACCAGCTAGACATAACTCCAAGTGACCCCATGGGTCATCACCAAACATAAATCCAAGCTGGAGCGATCCAAAACTAAAACCTGATACTGAAGAGATAATGTAGGTGTGAGCACCGAGATTCTCAGTAGGAAAGCCAAAGTACTACAACGTCATAAGCCACTATCTTTAATAAGAAATCCAAATCATGCTTGTTTGAAAAATAAGGAATAATAAAATAATGTTTTTCACTCTTTTAAAATTAAAATAACAAGCCTGAATTTCCAAGGAAAACATTTCTATTCCCTTTTCAAAATAGGGTTTGAGCATGCATTAACATTTCAATATTTAAGGAGACCAATTTAGATTTTTAAATTTTTTTCCCACAAAATACGGAACAAGCATGAAACAAATGAATTGAAAATAGTATCACAAGCACCATGGGAAGTCCCTAAGAAGCTAGTGTTAGTTGAGGACCTAGAATCTTCATGTCTTAGGGAAACGTGGCTTCGAAGGCCACGACCTTCAGAAAATGTGGCTTAGAAGGACACAACCCTAAGAAAACGTGGGTTAGAAGACCACAACCCTCGAAAAATGTAGCTTAGAAGACCACGAACCTCAGTAATTCATATGTTTAGTTAGTGTTGCAATCATAAAACGTAGAGTGAAACCGGGTCAAGTCACCTCCAGACCACTAGCCCACAAGTCCTAGTTCCCCCCACCTAGATACCCAGGTTTCTCATTGTGCTCTGTTTCAAGTGGTGGTGAGTTTTTATCAGGAAAACATATATATACACAACACTTTCTTTATCTAAAAATCACTCAACATCTCACCACTATTATCCCTTATTAATATCATCCCCCTTTTTATGTCATAAAACATCGCATAAGCCTCTTCATTAGGTACATATCACAAATCACACATTTAACATACACATCATGTTTCTAAAATAATGGGGAATGCCTTAAGAGGGGTTTTTCACTTTCACTATTCATTTTCAATGTGCCAAACGGGCCTCATTACTCCATAGTAATGATTTTTTCTTTATAAAACATGTTCACCCAAAACTCATTTTAGAGATCATTTTGGAACTTCTTTGGAAAATGTGTCATTTCACCTTTACAACAAAATCGCCCAAAAGACCATGCGTCTTTTGAAATACCTACTTTATGTTCGAAACATTAAAAAAATAACTTTTCAATAACCAAAAACATTTACATATATATATATATATTGAATATGTATTTCATGTAGAAGAAGAGGATGCACTTTTAATAAAACACTAAGCAATTAGGGAAATTCGAATTAAAGATCACGGAATAGGGGACCTACCTCAAAAATGTCATTATTCGTCGACGACCACTGAAATCGACACTTGGTGCATACAAGCACATGGATTTATATGCACATATATATATATATATATACACCCCTATCTTTATTTCACATATTCCCCACGCCATGATGGAATATGTTTAAAGAGGGCACATATATATATATATATATATATGCCTTACCCTATGCATGTACATGTTGGATACCTTGACACCTATGTCCCAAAACTATCGTAGCGAGGTCCAACGCACTACACATATCATTTAATAAATTAATAGAACAATTTATGCAACACTTGAAAGTTAAAACCACAAAATTTACACAAAAGAAACAAACCTAAATTATATCAAAACGTAAATTTAAAACCAAATCCACCTTAATTCATTTCGCAAATCATTTTCGCATCAGCCAAGATAATCATAGAACATGAAAAAAACACAGAACCAAGCATAACAATTCATCAATTGAAGGATAAGAATGAAATCAATCGTCTCGCATGTCAAACACTCCAACACACTGTGCGAAACTTCAATCACACACCAAACACAACAAAAGAGAACCCTAAGAAGTCATGATTCAACCAAAAATGACAAGATTAAACCCTAGCATGTACTCCATACCCGCTAAAAACCTAAAATCCCAAAATTAAGAACCAAAACACTAGTGAAAAGAGAAGAGGAGTTTATCGGGAGGGGAATCATCCATGAAAGAAGGTTTCACCAATCGAGCAGGGGTGGAGTGGGTTCGGTGCGAGGTGGATGGATTGCGCCGGTGTGGTTCATGCTGGCCGGAGGAGGATGGATGGTCGGGAGGAGGGAGGGTTTGTGGGGCGGCACGAGCAGGGTCTCGACCTGGGGGGGGGGGGGTTGTGCCATGCAGGTTTGAGGGGGGGATCCAGGAGAGGAGGTCGTGGAGAGGGGAGATTGGAGAGGGGGCCACCATGGAGAAAGTAGCTCTACCGGAAGGAGAGCAAGGGGGGGGGGGGTCGGCGCACTGCAGGTCTGAGAGGGGGGGGGGGGGGTGTTTGGCCGTGAAAAAGGAAGGGGAATGGGGGTGGGGGTGTTCGACTAGGGTTATTATTATTATTTTTCAATATAATACAATTTATTTAAACAAATAATAATAATAATAATAGTAATAATGAAAGATAATAATTATACTGATAATAATAATAATAACCCAAAATGTTATAAAATAAAATAAAAAACAGTGCATCAGGTTAGGATGTGACAATTCTCCCCACCATGATACTTTCTTCCCATAAAAAGTCCCAAAAGACTCAGCTATTCAAAGCTCGAAACAATGACACAATGATTCTCAATACAAAACCCCTTCCACTTGAGGATCAAACACTCACTTACGACGCAAGACCTGAAACCTTGAGACCCGAAATACCAGGAAAAAGAACCAATGATGAAGGAATCACATTTCCAAACAAAACCACAACCTGTAACACTTTGACCCCTAACTTAGAAATCACTAGAGTCCACTCAAGATTTCTAATGAGGATTCGCCATACAACACATCGTTTGGGATAAACATCTACATTGATCAGGGTTGGGTGGATTAGAGGCATAGAGTTTCCCCAACAAGAACAACTTAAATATTATGTTCTTTGTGAATTTATCCTATGTTAGTCTCCCCACTATATTAGGACTCTAGCCAAAAACTGACTTCCCAATATCGAAACAAAGTAGAAAACCAATCAAGACCACTGATGCTAGTGTGACCCCTCAACATTCTGAGTCGCACCTGAACAGCTTGAGGAAAGACATTGGCAATACCAATAGTGGGTCTCCCCACCATATTAGAAACCGAGTAGTACAAAATCACCTTCATGGGAGATCTCAATTTAGTTTCAATAGTGTAGATTGAATTTTTAATTATGAAACCACCGACAGGGGGAATATTCTTACACAGTAGATGGGGAGTCCAAATAGGAGGAACCCGAAATGAACATTGACTCTGGACTCACCACTTGCCTAGGACACGAGCATCCCCAATAGTCAACACTCAAAACCCAAAACTGCTTAAGGGGAAGAGTTTCCATTAGAGAGTTTATACCCCATGAGACACAACCATGAAAACTTCATGAAAGAGAACCCCAAGACCTCCAATACAAGACCCCTCCCAAATAGACAACCACATGAAGTAAAAACTTAACTGGTCTCTCCCCTAGAATTAAAGACAACAGGTTGGAAGTGAATCCCTCACACTTAAATCCACACGACTACGTGAAAAGACTCACTCTGAGACCTATGGATGGAGCTCTGATGTATTGAAGCATCTGATGCACTACAGTCAGGAACTAACAAACTCCTACTGATCCTTCATCTTCTGGAAATATCGCTTATAGAATTCAGTCCATAGGTGACCCAAATAGCCACGCTGTTGACAAACCTTCAGAAGATTGCGATGAACAACTTTGAGTGCCCAAATTGACCACATTGGAATCAAACTATTGCGTGGTATTAGTAATGAGAGACAAGAACTGATGGAATACCCATTCCCAGAACATGTTCCTCTAGTTCACTCTCTACACAAGATGGGGAACACTTCACGAGCACCTTGAAAAACAAGATTTTCATTTGTACCAATCTGCGACCCCAACTTTCAAGGAGAATGTAGTAATCACCCTTCTCTAGCCCGAACGTGACTCTTCAAACAAAACCAGGACAACTTACCCTTGACGACATCTAGAGTTCTTAAAGACCGGAAGAAGCACTTGACTTCCTCAAGTTTCACCGCAACCTCCATCGAACCTCGACCACCACAGAGAAAACAGGCAATGAGAAAAGAAAATAACCCCACCACTCCACTGGGAGTCTAGGTAAAAATAATGACTGGAAATGAACCCTTAGGGACCTCTGGACATTTCTGGGTGGCATACATTAAACAAGAAGCACAAAACCAACCTAAACCACAACACAAAACAAGCTTCTACATTTAACCATAAATAATTCACTCAAACTCAAAACATCATTTCAACCTTGAAACACCAGCTCGAAAACAAGCATCAAGCCCATAGAATAATAGACAATAAAACCAAATCATAACCCCACTTTCACAAATATCCATTTTCAAAACCATCCCATTTCAAACCATCTGAATTCTAAGAACCTCTTTTTAAAACCCACTTTTTTTTTAAAAAAAATTTCTTAAACAAAATTCGTCCCAACACATCACTAATCAAAACATGCACTTGGAAAACAAAACAATCCTTAAAAACTGAGCACCCACCATTGGTATTCCATGAAACCTCACGTGTGTACATTCTAGTGCCAACTCGGGCACCAATCCATGCATACCAACAACCATCAACATCCAATTACATTTATCCATACAAGTGGGCATCCATAGAAATACCAAAGGTCAAATAGATCATTTTCAAATTCCTTTTTTTTCAAGAGACATTAGTTTCATACTTCAAAAAAATTTCAAAATCCCCAAATTTTTTTTTCCAAATACAATTTCGATTTACGCTTTACAAAATCTTTAAAAGATCTCAAAACAGTTCCCAAAAGAACATCCATTTTCAAAACAACTCATTGCATTTATAAACAAACCAATATTTTCATTTTGGAAATCCAATTTCAAAGGGCCAATCACCAATTTTGCACCCTAAGAGAAACAACCCAAAACCAACTAAAACTCACACCAAGAACATTCCAGAACAACCAATTCACTCAACAAATCAAGATTCCAAATTCTCAAATAAACAACTACAACACACAGTTTGGTCACACGGTTTGGCTGATCGTGCACCAACCGAGTGAGCACATATGGAGTCATCAAAGGCGATTGCATGGTCTGCGCATGGCTTTCCAGGCTGTGCACAACATCCATTCACCCCTCCAGAATGACCAAAAAATCTCAAAACTAACCAGAAGCACAAAAACATGACTAAGGTGCCTGAAAACAATATGGATCCAGATGCAGACTTTGAGGCAAGACCATCCCGGACCACCTTGGCAATTCAAGGGTAATTCTGAATAGGTGGTGACTAGGCACCTACCCACAATTAACCACTTGGATTCCAAAAATCCTAACTCCAAACTATCAGAAATCCCCAAAGGACAAGGGCTAAACTAGCTCTAATACCATTTTATCACGAACCAACCCGGGTCAACCTTGAACCGGTCACTCGAGTCAGTCCGCGGCATGGACCGATGGGCGTTCCCGATCTCCACGGGCTGAAAACAAGTGTCGGGCATCAAAACAAGTAGTTGGGAATAATTTAGCCCAGAAATTAAAATACAAATAAATATAAATTAACTGAACAAATGGGTAAACACTAATGGTGAATAATAATAATAATAATACAATAATGGTAACCAACTAGACATACCTCTAAGTGAGACCATGGGTCATCACAAAACATAAATCCAAGCTCAAGCGATCCAAAACTAAAACCTAATACTAGAGAGATAAATTAGGCATGAGCACCGAGATGCTCAGTAGGAAATCCAAAGTATGACAATGCCCTAAGCCACTATTTTAATAAGAAATCCAAATCATGCTAGTTTGAAAATAAGGCATAATAATATAATGTTTTTTTCTCTTTTAAAATTCAAATAATAAGCTTGAATTTCCAAGGAAAACGTTTCTCTTCCCTTTTCAAAATTGTTATTGATCATGAATTAACATTTCAAAATTTAAGGAGACCAATTTAGATTAAAAAATGGTTTTCAAAAAAGAGGGAACAAACATGAAACAAATGAATTGAAAATCATATCACAAGCACCATGGGAAGTCCCTAAGAATCTAGTGTTAGTTAGGGACCTAGGATCTTCGTGTCTTGGTGAAACATGGCTTAGAAGGCCACAACTCTTAGAAAATGTGGCTTAGAAGGACATGACCCTCCAAAAACGTGGCTTAGAAGACCACAACCCTCGGAAAATGTGGCTTAGAAGACCACGACCCTTAGTCATTCATATGTTTATTTAGTGTTACAATCGCCAAACCTATAGTGAAACCGGGTCAAGTCACCTCCGGACCACTAGCCCACAAGTCCTAGTTCCCCCCACCTAGATACCCAGGTTTCCCATTGTGCTCTGTTTCAAGTGGTGGTGAGTTTTTATCAAGAAAACATATATGTACACAACACTTTCTTTATCCAAAACTCATTCAACATCTCACCACTGTTCCTCCTCCTTAAGAGCATCCCCATTTTTATGCCACAAAACATCACATAAGACTCTTCATTTGGTACATATCACAAATCACACATTTAACATACACATCATGTTTCTAAAATAATGGGGCATGCCTCAAGAGGGGTTTTTCACTTTCACTATTCATTTTCAAGGTGCCAAACAGACCTCATTACTCTACATGAATGATTTTTTCTTTAGAAAACATGTTCACCCAAAACTCATTTTGGAGATCATTTTGGAACTTCTTGGAAAATGTGTCATTTCACCTTTACAACAAAATCAGCCAAAAGACCACGCGTCTTTGGAAATACCTACTTTATGTTCGAAACATTAAAGAAATCACTTTTCAAGAACCAAAACCATTTACAAATATATATATATATATATATATTGCATATGTATTTCATGTAGAAGAAGAAGATGCACTTTTAATAAAACACTAAGAAATTATGGAAATTCTAATTAAAGATCAGGGCATAGGGGACCTACATCAAACATGTCGTTATTCATCGACGACCACTCGAACCGACACTTGGCGCATACACGCACATGCATTTATAAATATATATATATATACACCCCTAGCTGCATTGTACATATTCCCCACACCATGAGGGAATATGTTCAAAGAGAGAATATATATATATATACCTTACCATATGAATGTACATGTAGGATACCTCAACACCCGCATTCCAAAACTATCATAGTGAGGTCCAGCGCACTACACATATCATTTAATAAATAAATAGAATAATTTATGCAACACTTCAAAATTATCACCACAAAATTTACACAAAAGAAATGCACCCAAATTATATCAAAATGTAACTTTAAAACCAAATCCACCTCAATTACTTTCAAAAATAATTTTCTCACCACCCAAGATAATCGTAGAACATGAAAAAACACTCAAGAAAGTATAAAAATTCATCAATTAATGGATAAGCATGAAATCACCTGTCTCACGTGTCAAAAACTCCAACACACTATGTGAAAATTCAATCACACAATAAACACACCAAAAGCTAATGCTAAGAAGTCATGATTCAACAAAAAATGACAAGATTGAAACCTAGCATGTACTCCATACCTTTTGAGAACCTAAAATCCCAAAAGTAAGAACCAAAACACAAGTGGAAGGAGAAGATGAGTTTACCGAGAGGGGAATCTTCCATGGAAGAAGGTTGCGCCTGTTGAGCAGGGGTGTGACGGGTCCGGTGCGAGGCGGACGGATGGCACTGGTGCAGTTCACGCTAGTCAGAGGAGGCCAGGCAGCCAGGATCAGGGTGGGTTTGTAGGACAGAGTGAGCCGGGTCTCGACTGAGGGGGGGGGGGGGGTGCCGTGTGGGTTTTAGGGGGGGAGCCGAGAGAGGAGATCACAGAGAGGGGAGCTTGGAGAGGGGGCTATTGTGGAGAAAGGAGCTTGATTGGAAGGAGAGAACGGGGGGGGGGGGGGGGGGTTCGGTGCACTGCAGGTCTGAGAAGGGGGTGGGAGGTGATCCATGTGAATAGGAGGGAATGGGGGGTTTTCATCTGCACAAAAGGAAGCGGAGGGGGGGGGTCGACTAGGGTTTATTTAATTTTTTTTTCAATCTAATTCAATTGATTTAAACAAATAATAATAATAATAATAGATAATAGTTATACTGATAATAATAATAATAATAATCCAAAATGTTATAAAATAAAATAAAATACAACGCGTCAGGTTGGGGCCTGACATACGACTAGCACGTGGGCATCATCAGAAATATTTTGGGAAAGATTTTTCCCAAACTGGAATAAAAATGGTAATAGATGTAAATGAAATGACTAAAAACAAATAAATAACAGGAAATTGTAGGAAACTAACCAACTAAAGGAAGAAACTACAAGAAAGAAAGAAGTAAAACTAACCAACTCAAGATGAGAACCAAAAATATATCCACCCAACTCTTCTCCATGCCGGTCTTGAAGAATAAACAGAAACCAACTGAGAACATGAAAGATATAGGCATGAGATAAAATCCCGGTATGTCTGTACAACCCACCAAAACTATGAAATAGGTTTCCTGACACCAATCCTCAAAGTAAGTTTGAAAACAAAAGTAAAAAGTAGTCTTTACATACATGGTCATTCTCTAAATAAAGAAACCCAAGGTATAAACAGCTTCTAAGAAATATTCCTTTATTTTCAAAAACCCAACACACACATTTGAAAACAAGTAACAACCTAAGCCTTTTGAAAAACCACGCACACCATTATTATTTCACAAAATACCCATTTACTTTATTAAGATTAAAGAACCCCTTTAAACAGTTTTTCTAATAAGACTCAAGACCACTTTAGAACAACATACTCAAATAACATCAAGGCATGGAAAAAGAGGGAAAAATCATCAACATATAATCAAGGAAAACAAATGGAAAAACAAATCTCAACACATCATACCAAAAAACAGAAAAAACAAAACACATGAGAAAAAAGACAATCCAACCAAGAGCCAACATCATAAGGGATTCCAGAATGCAAAGTCAGGTCGTCCTAACCTATATGTCACAAGTGGACATGCACAGAACATGCGTTAAGGGAATGAAAATCTAAACAAGGACAAACAAGGTTTATTTAATTACTAAAACACACTAACTTGCTTTATTCATTATTTTTATTCCATCACCAATACTCATTCACTGCGTAATTACTTTCATTACGTGTTCCAAGGGTTAGGCACTACAATATTTACACTATAGCCGAAGCCAATCAATTACCAAGAATAAGAAAAATAAACCAAGTCCCTATCTCACTAGGTAAAACATATCATAACAATCACATTATCCTCACCTCGAAGCCTCAATCCTGGTAGAATACAATAGTTAGAGGAATAGAACTCTGTCCCCTTCCCTAACCTATGAATTGTGGGGTAGAGCTAGAGCCTCAATCAAACTCGCTCTATGGACATAGATCCTCATGTCAATACCCCACTATAACAAGACATGTGAAAATGATTATATATATATATATCCATAAACCACATATACCATATCACCAATCAAACATAATTCCGAACATAACAAACACATTTCACATGAATCAACCATATACCATAACCCATTTTCACTAATTTAACCCGATTATCACAATTACTTCCATAAGACCCTGTTAACCTATTAAAAATAACACACCTATTTCATCCACTTAAATTCAAACATTTTCATATTTAACAACCTGAACCTCAGTTCGTGAGAATGACACACCCCATGGGTAGCCTCAATCCCAGCCCTGACATCCTCCATCCATCCCACGGGGATCATTAGGGTTCAATTAATTAATTCATTAAGTCAATAGGTCTTCCCGCACCAAGGGTAACCCAAAGAACAAAAAGATACCACTAACATGACCATTTAAACTACTCAAGCATCAAACACATAAACAACATAAACATCATATACAAGAGTAAGGCTCAGTAGGGGAAAACAAATACCACATCACAAATGCCAACTGGGCCTTCACACATATTAGATACATTTGGAAATACCTTTTTGAAAAAACATGACACTTAGATACAATTACAAGGAATTCATACACATACTCAAGCTTAACCAATTAAGTTAAGAGGAATTCATTTTACCTTACAAAACCAAACACTCCTTTAAGATAAGGAACCCCTTTTTATACACAAAAGGATCACACTTTTAATATCCATTTGGGCTAAAGTCACATAATCAACTGAATTTCCCAAAATGGAAATTTATTATAATTTTTATCAAACATAATGAATGCATAAAACCCCATTTCAAAACCAGGTTACATTTTATAGATCCATCCATCATTCCATTAAAAAAAACCCACCCAAGCTTCTCAAAACATTACAAAGCCACTCGCTGTACCAAGAAGTCCATTTTGAAAACCAAAAAAGGCCCAATCCCACCCATTTCCCTCAAACCACATTTAAAGAGGCCAACTAGGCATTTCCAAAAAATTTAAATCACTCACACATTTCAAACCACCATTTGAGATAAAAGTGAAAACCCCATTTTAAAACCAATTGAGGTTGCAACTAAATTTAAAACTAAGTTACCTTTTTAAGATAAAATTTTCACCCAATGAAAACCAAACTAGGACAAGACACATGGAACAACCTTAACACCACAAAAAAGGGAAAATGCATTCCATAAAATCATAGCATAAACAAACACCCCATTTTAAAACATAAATAAGACCTACAAAAATACAACCAATTATGCCAAGAACAAGGGATAATAAAATATATGAAAATAAACATAAGGATACTAATATATTTATACTTGCATCAAAGTAAATATAAGGCACATGCATTTAGAACTCCAAAGGAAACAAATTACATAGTGACACCTACCTCAAGAGAGGACAAGATCCAACCGGGACACTTCAGAACTTGAATCTTTTGATGAAGACCATATCACACTTGCACACATACAAGCATCCTTATATATATATATAAACCCATAATCCATTATAAATTTTCCACACACTATGATGAAAAAATGTGTAAGGATGGTATATATATACATATAAACACGTACCTATACATGTACATGCAACACCTCAAGGAACCACCAATGCTCTACAATAATTATTAGAACCCTAAATAACGAAATGAACCCAAAAGGAAGGTGTGAAACAGAGCAGAAGAAATAAAACCCTTACCTGGATTGTGGCAACAAGGTGAGATGAGCCAATCCGTTTCACCTACGTCAGAGGATGCTGAAACATGCACCATGTCAACCGGAGAGACCTTCTACATACCCTATCGATAGAAGAAACCAAAAAAATCAAATTAACACAAAAGTTAGGGTTTGGATGAACGAGATAGAGTGATGTAGAGGGGAAATTCATCCAAATAAAAGGAGAAGAAAAATAAAGATTAACTTACCTCAAAGAGACAAGAGAGATTCGAGAAGAAACTTAAAGAAATCGTCGAATGGAGAGGAGGCCGAGAGGGAGGGAGGCACATGACCATAGATGAGGAAGAGAACCCCTTGAAGGATTCATAGGGATAAATAAAATAAGGGGGAGAATAAATAAAGAAAAAGAGAAGATAAAAATAAAATAGAAACTTATTTTTTTAAAATTATGGAAAACCGCACGGTTCGGCTGCACGGTTGGCCAAACCATGCACCGACCATGCGAGGGCTACTGCCTAGCCAGAGTTCCTCCCACGAGCACTTGGAGAAGGCCACATTGTTTCACAATCCGGGTGTAGTTCATTCAGAACAGATCTATCAAATAGAACCCTATCACATATTCATCAAATGGTTTCCCTAACCATGTGGGAAAACCATGAGACACCCAAAAGTCCCTTCGAAAATTGAAATTTTAGTTCGCTAACCTTCGTAGCTCAAGCCTGCTCAAAAATAAAATAAAATGATCCAAAATAAATACATCTTGAAACCTATAGTATTAAATAGTTTAAATTTTTTTGAAATTAATTTTTTTTAAAAATGTTCCTCACTTAATGTGATAAAAATTTTATTCAGGACAATGGAGCTAAATCATGCATTTGGTTGGAGTAAATGATCTATTAATTCAAAGGTGGGATGGACATGGTAGATTGGACATCACTTTATTATTTGGGCCATAATATCTTTTTAATTTAATTTATTGGGAAAAAAATTGGGGAGAACCTCAAGGACCTATTATATCAAAAATCATCCGTCTAAAAGGACAACATGTTCAAGCGTTTTGGAGGTCCAACAGGTAGTTCAAGTTGCACTAATTTATTTGGCCTAATTTCCACATTCAAACTTAAATCCACTTGAAACCTAACCTCATATCCACTCTAAAAATTGGTATTTTTCTTATTTTGAGGGGATGAGACCTATATTTGGAGATTTAAGGAAGAGGAGAATTGGTTTCACTCTATTTCTCCAGGAATTTCAAGAGGGAGATCTCTTGAAGCTAGAACCCCTTCATCGAAGCCTTCTTCTTCTTCTACACTTTTCAATGTTTTTGTTCTTGAAATAAAATTATTTTTTACTCTTATATTTATTCTATTATAGTCTATTTTCATCTATTTTAAAATTTTAAAATCATACTTTTGATCTGGAATAAAGAGTAGAAACTAGATTGGGTTATACCCTTTCTAAACCTTTGCACATGAAAAACGTTTCTATGATGACTACACCGCCTATGAAAGAGTAGTTTTCTTAGTAATCAATCGAACTCTAAAATTATTCATTTATTTATTTTGAATCACTAATATAATATAATTAAAAAAACATGATCCATGAATTTTGTAAAAAAATTATAAGAAACTAATTAAGCAATTGAACAATTGACACAAAAACACGTGAGGTCAAGATTTGTGTAAATTGTGAGAGCACAAAATTAATTGGAAAAACCAAACCACATGGGATAAATTAATAGTGTTCAAATATAATACCAAAAACAAATTCATGATTATGTATAAAATTTATTTATTTCATAATTTACCACTTACCAAAATCTTGGCTTAGAATGACAATCAAAGTAGGGTGCTGCGATTTCCTGTTCTGAAGCTGGCCGAGGGTTTAACACTTTTCATATTTGTGGTAATGTTACTTCTAGTAGGTTACAAAGATTAAAAAATCAGGGGATCATAATTATTAATATTTTAATTTAAATACTAATTATCAATAAGAAATTGAATAGGTAGAATTATATCAATTACACCTTTTAAAAATATTATCTAAAAAAATATCTTCTCATTGTGTCTTATTAATCGAATTTCATTTCAAAAATAAAAACAAAAAAATAAAATATTCTTCTAGTATAGTTATTATTATTATTTTATAAATTAAAAACCCTATCCTTGTAATTAGTTATACTATTTTCTTTAATTTTATTTTAAAAATACCTTTAATTTGTTGTTTTAAATTACTTCCTCTTTTGAGAGACGACCTGTGTCAGCCACTCAGCTACAACTAAATAAATCAAAACTGAGCATCATTTGAGAGTGCCCACAACATCACACTTTCAACCACATAAGGATATATTATTAAATAAATAAATCTTTTGTTATATTTTTAGAATAGAACCTTCCATAATTAAAAATAATTTATGTTCCAATATATAATGTATATCTCAAGGATAATATAATAAATAAGGATTAATAAAAACTATAATTAATAAGGAATTGATATTTCATTGAAGAACTCAACTTTATTGTTCATATGATTGATGAATTTAGATCTTTTTGAAGAGTGTAACATCCCCGATCCAAGTTCTTCCCAAAGGTGCCCCGTACCCAGTTGGTCGCATGGCATCAAACACATTTCCACGAATGCCAGAGGCAGCTGAAGAGCAGCGAGGGCCTTGGGTGTGATAATGGGGAAACTATTCCCTCATTGGCAGAGTAACAAAGTTGAATCAAATTGTAAAGAGTAACATAAGTTGTAATACCATACAACAAAAGTAAATAGTGAAAGAGTGATTGTATAATCAACTAA
Source organism: Viscum album (assembly GCA_963277665.1). Taxonomy (NCBI): domain Eukaryota; kingdom Viridiplantae; phylum Streptophyta; class Magnoliopsida; order Santalales; family Viscaceae; genus Viscum; species Viscum album. The sequence goes on from OY728145.1 coordinate 1,781,700,698, forward strand.
AACATATATAAATAATGATGCATGTCACATGTTACTAGGAAAGCATCCAAACAAGTCACAGTGCTGGAAATTTAATACTGAAACCAGAGTACATAAAACAGTAAACACCAACAACATCAAAGCCTCAGCTTGGTGTCATGCTCTACAGCTCCAATAGAAATCAAGTACCTGATAAAGAAGGGTGTTTTCATTTATCTATACCTGAAACCATATAATCTTTTTGGGCCTAAAAGTGTGATGCAAATAGGGTTTGAGACGAATCCTAGTAGGTAAACACCCAAAGATTTGTGCCTAATAATTAGTGAATATATATAGTAGGAAAAAATTAAAATGAAGTAATAATCAAGTAAGTACTCAAAATTAAACAGTCCTACAATTTCAAACTACATTCATATAAATTTATTAAAAATTCAACCAATCATTCAAAAGAAACCCTATGAGAATTTTCAACCTAAACACTCTGGTTCAACCAATAATTATCAAGAATAAAGATATAACAACCCTCTGAGAATGGTCACATAGTCTAACCCCTTTAGTCCCATCAAAACAAAGACTCTCTAAGGAAGCACCCACCGTCAATTATTTCTGTGGTCTTTTTACGATAAACAAAGACTCTATGAGGAAGCTGTCAACATTAATTCACCATGTGGTTTTGTAATGGTATACTATAGAAAATATGAGGGAGCACTCATCGTCAACCCCCTATGGTATCACAATATGAAAATTATACCATACACTACGGGGAAGCCCTCAATGTCAATTCACCCAATGGTCTAACTACACTATGTTATCCCAACCCTGTGTAACACAATTGTGCACAAATGATATCCAGCAGCCAAAGTAAATCTCAAATACAACTTGGATAAATAGCTTCAATTCATATCACAAGCGTGCCATATAATAATCAACTCCAACCTAACAACACTTATCATGGGAACAAAATATCATAACAAGTAGTTCTAGACCCTAAAATGAATATCAACAAACATGGGAAAACTCATCCATATTAAGGTAATAAAAACTATTCATAATCAAAATCCCTTTATCAAGAAAACAAAGCATACTAGGTAAACAATAGGGTTTAATTTCCTAAACACACAATACCCTAAACTAGGTTATTGGGAACTTTTAGCACATATAATACAAAGACAACTACAGAAAGGAAAAAACCACCTACCTCAACGTTTTACAATTGATATAGTTGAACCTCATCCTTTGAATCAACCTAGAACGCCGTAGATCTACAAAAATGTCAAAAACTCTCAACCTCTAACAACTCACGCAAGAGGATAAATCAAGAGGATATGATCTAGAAAAAGGAAGAACTCATCGAGGTGATTCCAATGCAATCGATGGTGTTTGATTTGGAGAACGGATGAAGAGTCTGTGGCTTGGAGTAGATTCGGTGCTTCCTGTCGCTCCTGAACGAGGATGAGCTAGAAGAAGAAAATTCTGTCAATTAGAAGTGACCCTGGTCCGATTTAACAAATCAAAAGAAAAGTACATAGCGTGTTCATTTAATGTAAATGCTATGTAATTTCTTTAACTGGACCCTTTATAGGCTGTCTCCAGGTCACCTCACACGACCATGTACTCTGTCGTTACATGAATAGTACACAGCTACCCATGACAACTGGGTACACGATGTGTACTCCTAAAATTTCTAGATTCTCCCCTTTTCCTAAAAAACATCTGAAATCAAGATCCATACTTGAAATGAAGATTCATGTTTTTAAAAATTTCTCCTCTTATCAAAATTCATCCTTGAATTTCCCTAACAAGGTGGTGCAGAAGAATCATCAAAATACTCTGGCCACTACAATCACACATCTATCTCCCTCTCCCATGTTTCATTCTGTACTTTTCCATGCTACCAAAACATCTATACTAGAGAAACAGACCGGCCACAGAGAACCTTCACGACATGATCAAAAATTCGGATAGGATGCTCCTCGAATGAGGCGTCCCCCTCCAACTCAACCTCCTCAGTTTTAAAAACATGATACAAGTTTGAGATGTAATGCCGTAGATGAGAAATGTGGTAGACGTAATGCATAGACTAGTACCTATAAGGTAACTAGAATCGATAGGCAACCAGACCAAATCTCTCCAAAACCTCAAACGGCCCAATGTATCTCGATGAAATATTTCCCTCTCTCATAATCCTCCTATGTCCCAACCTCAGTGTGACATGTAGAAAAACCAGATCTCTAACCTCAAACTCCAGAGGTCATCCCTGACGATCAGAATAATACTTCTATTGTGACTATGCAGTAGATATCCTTTTTTTGAATCAACTCCACCTGCTCTGTGATCTCCTCGACAAGACGAGGTCCTAGGATAGCTACCTCTCCAGCTTCAAGCCAACATAAGGGGGACTGACATGGCCTAACGTAAAAAGTCTCATATGGTGTCATCTAAATTGTTTCCAGAAAAATAATATTGTAGGAAAACTCCACCATAGGTATGTGATTCTACCAAGAACCACCAAAATCTAGGACACATTCTCGAAGCATTTCCTCCAGCACCTGAATCGTATGAATGGACTAGCCATCTGTCTGGAGATGGTAAGCTGTACTCAAAAGTACCTGTGTACCCAAATCCTGTTTTTGTCCCTGCCAGACCCGAGAAGTATAATGGGGTCCCTATTAGAAATGATGGAGTGCGTAACCCCATGTAAACATACAATCTATTGGATGTACAACCATCCTATATCATCAAAATTGAAGGTCTTATTTATGGGTAAGAAGTGCCCCACATTTGTGAGCCTATCAATGACAACCCAAACTGCATCATTCCCTCAAGGGGATCTTGGTAACCCTATCATGAAAACCATCATGACATCATTCCACTTACACTAAGGAATGGGTAACTGCTATAAAAGCCCTGCTGGTCGCTGATGCTCCGAATTCTCCTACTGACAGGTGGAACTCTTCATCAGAAAACCAAAAACATCACTCTTCATAACTGGCCACCAATACTAATGGTGTAAATCACGATACATCTTGGTGACACCAAGATGAAAATCCCAAATTGAGGAATGAAAATACCCCAAAATATCCTACCGTATGTCTGCTGACACCCATACGCGCCCATGAAAACACAAGATCTCATCCTCGCCTATGGTACATCGAAGAATGAGGTCCTCTCATAACACACTCCCTTGTAGAAAAAGGCCTTCAGAATCTGATAGCTACATTATTCGCACTCGATCAAGTAGAGTAGACGTAACAAATACAGAAGAAATAAATGTCTATCCCTATCTATCATGAACCACCAAATTCATATTAAAGAATAAATACATAAGTTTCCACTCAATGCTAGCCTTATTAAATGCATGTATCTGAGTTATCCTACTCAACGCATCATCCATTATATTTCCTTTCCTAGGCATGTTGGAAAGCTCAATGTCAAAGGACTGAAGGTACTCAACCCATCTTCGCTGTCACAAATTCAGATCGCACTGAGTAAGATATATTTGAAAGTTTTGTGGTCAATGAAAACCAAAAAATGCTATCTCAACAGATAATGTCACCAACAACGCAAGGCATGAACAAATACAACCAACTCAAGATCGTGCGTCGCGTAATTCCCCTCATGTGACCTCAACTGCTGAGACCCATACACAATGACTCCTCCCTCTGCATAAACATTACTCCCATACCGATACCTGATGCATCACAGTAAACTATATAACTTCTGCCCAACTCTGAAAAAACTTGTATCAGTGCTGAAGTTAACCTCCCATTCAGCTCCTAAAAGGCTGACTCACAAGAACATGTCGACAAGTACTTCACACCCTTCTTAGTTAGGCTAGTCAGTGGCACTTCTAAGCATGAAAATTCTTATATAAAATTTCTATAGTAACAAGACATCCCTAGAAAACTCTATACCTCAAAGATGTTCTTTGTATTCTCCTAAGAAACTACTCCTCTCTCTTTCTCTGGGACTAATAATACTACTGTCTACGAGATTACATGACCCAAGAAGTGAATCTGGTCCATCTAAAAGTGGCATTTTGAGATATTAGAATATATCTCATCCTATCTTAGTGTACTCAAAATTATCTCAAGATGTGTGGCATGGTAATGTCGAGTGTTAGAGTACACCGAGATATCATCCATGAAGACTACCCCAAAATAATCCAAGTACCGATGGAACACTCTGTTCCTCAGTGGTATGAAAAATATAGGCACGTTCGTGAGACCAAACAGCATAACCACATACACATATAGACCATACCTTCTCCAAAAAGCTGTAAGAGGTATATCTGATGGTCTAATTTGAAATTTATGATAACTAAATCTCAAGTAAATCTTCGAGAACACCTGGCCTCCTCGAAGCTGATCAAAGAGATCATCAATCCTCAGTTAGGGATATCACTTCTTGACTATCAACTGGTTCAACATGTGATAATCCCCACAACGTCTGATGGTACTGTACGCCTTCTTTGCAAATAGGACAAGAGAACCCCAAGGAGAAGTACTGGTTCTGATGAAACCCTTTGCCTGTAACTCCTCTAACTGCTTCTTGAGCTCCTGTAACTCTGGTTTAGCCATCCTATAAGGAGGAATGGACACAGGTACCACTATTGGAACAATCTCAATAGATAAGTCTACCTATCACTCCATAGGAAAACCTAAATAGTCTTCTTGAAAGATTTACCTAAAATGATCCACCACCAGAGGAAAGTCCATATGTGAAGTCCCTAGGTCATCCAGATACAAACTTGAAATCTGGGATATAACTCTAACCAAACTATTATGCTCGGGTCCCGCACTGCTCTCCTGGACATCTCATTCTCCCTTACGTAGAAACAAACCACCCTCTGGTGAAGTGAAACTCACACTATAATGATAGAAATCAACAATATCCTGGAAGGGAACTAAGCAGTCCATTCTGAGAATGAAATCATAGCCCATCATCTCTAAGAAATAAACATACCATAATAAGTGACACCCACCAACCTCAAGAGGGATCTCCTTGAACTAATGCACACCAGCCATTCTAGTCTCCAAAGGAGTGTCCAACATCATGATATCAATGAAAGTAATGATAAAAAGCCCAAGGATCTCCCCAACATGCACATATATAAAGATTTGGAAAGATCTTGTACCAAAAAGATCAAAATATAAAATTGTGGCAACCAAGCCTTTACCCCTAACCATTGAGGATCTGGGATCTTGCTCATGCTAGGTCTGCTCCTGCATAAAATCCTGACCTACTCCGTGGCCTTGTGAAGCTGTTTGAGATCCCTGAGCCGATCCACCCTACGATTGTTGAAAAACTTGTGTCTACCCATTGTGGCCATGACCTCCACTTCGGCCTGAATGGCCTGAAGAACTCCAGTACCTAGTCTGATGTGAGACTGGTGGTCCTGTTCTGGTATTAGGAGTCAAAACAAAACCCTTATCACCAGCTTCTGGTGAAAAAAACTGACTGAAACACTTAAGATGACCCATCTTTCCACAAGATCAGCACACAACTAGGTCTCTTAGGCAATATGTCCTTGTATTCCTGATCTTCCCGCACTAGTAGCATACCAACTCGCTACCTAAAGGAGTATCCCACCTACTTGGATCTCCCCACATAGACTCCCTATGAAACTTCCTACTATCAGTCGGAAGAGTACAAACTCTGGATACCGAACTGCCCTAGCCCACAACTCCAAAATCCCTCAGGTTGTGCTTAGTGATTATCCCCTAGATGATGATATTAGAAATGGAAGTCAACCATAAGATGTTCACCTAAGATCAGATGTCATGCCCGATACCATCCTCAAGCTTCCTCACTAGAAATAAATCATCACCACCTAGAATGGGTGTGAATCACTACAGCTATGTGAAGCAATAAAAATACTCTATGACTAAAAGAGTACCCATTTACAGACTCATGAACTCTCGGTATCGATCATCCCTCAAAGTCTCTAAGTATAATTTGTTATAGAAGGCATGATGGAACTCATCCTAAGCCATAACATGCTGGCATCCTGCCTATGATATCACATCACACCATCTCTTTGCTGAAGCCTGATGCTTGCATGTAGCGAGCTTCACACTCTTCTCTGGAGAAGTCTCAAGTTGCTCAAAGATATACAGTATGGGTTCTAACCAAGACTCAATATCCTAAGGTCCACCATCCCCTGATAAATTGGGAGGATGCTATTACTGAAAAACCCACGTCAACTCTTCCATAGACGGGGCTAGATTAGGTTAACCCTATAAGGACCGCATCATCCTTATGAATCCTTCTCGGAACTATTAATCGTCACATGTATCTGAAATGATGGATGGTTCCAAGATTGGAATGAATATAGGTTCCACTAGTAGTCCCTAATCTACGATGTCAGGTTTCTGATCATTTCCCTGTATATAGAGCACAACCAGAGGACGTATCGATGGAATGAATCTGCAATGTCAAGCACACACATTAGTTCATGATTATCATGGATTGAAATATATAAGTGCAAGAAAAGAATAAGAGTAATAAAATACTCAAGTTTTTCCAAACATGGATACACAATGTGTATAACCCCTACATGGAGTTTTCCCTTAAGCCTCTATATGGGCGTGTACATATACCAACCCTAGTCGGCTAACACCCCATACACATGGCATGTTCCTCCCAGGGACACGACATGTACTTGAATCATTTTCCCCTGCCTGAGTTCCCTTAAATAGCTAAACCACATAGTCTTCTTAGAACAAAAAAAACACATCATGTTTATACTAGACACAACATGTACTAGAGGGATTTTACCGACCCATGTCATTGGACACATGGCCGGATACATGGTCAACTCTACATGGCATGTTTAAGATGTACACAACGTTTACTACATGAGATTCATCCATCTATGTCGTTAGTCACATGGATGGACACATGGTCTCTACAACACAACATGTACGTCCGGTACATGGTGTGTTCAACCAAATATTTCCCCACCTCATGTCTCTGCCCACACAGTCATTCACACTATTAAGGATTACAAGGCGTGTACATATAGTACACGGTGTGTACTTAAGAAAAAATTTTCCTTCACAAACAGAAGGATACATGGCGGGTATTCATCATTACACACCATGTATTCTAGGTTTTTCTGGTTATTAAGACACAGAAACAACTCCAAAACCCCATAAAACATTGAAACAATAATTAATGTGCCAAATTATGATTTGTGGGATCCCATACTCCCTGCAAATGAAAGCTTGTCTTAATTTTCATGTATATCACAATGTATAACATTGAAATAAATCATGTGGTCCACCATATTACGTTCCATGAGGGCCTATAACACCTCAGGGACCAAAGTTTGGTGCCCATTCAATTTAATCTTTTCATATTTCGATACCCCATCAAAATAGCAGGTATTATATCATGGAATCTATCAGAACAACATGTATACCTAGCACAACATCTATCACAATAGCATGAAATCAGTAATGCACCGTTAGTGACATTATAATAATACATGACATGTGATCGCTATCAAGTGCCTATATGATGCATGAGATGACATAAAATCATCTCATCAGGTTGCAACAAAAATAGAACCCCAATAATATCAATGATAATAGCACAAATAATTTAAATCACCCAACCTTGAAATAAAATCAACTGTAACAGTTGTAGGACCAAAACAAATTGCAATAATTGAGGTAAATTGGATTTTCCCTGTACATGGGTAAGCTAATCTCGAGCACAACTTATTACTAACTACCAATTCCTTCCTATCCCTATATATAGGCTTAAAATAATAAGAAAAATAATAAAAGAACCTCCTATGATACCACTTTGTAATGTTCCAGATCTGGGTGCTGCCCAAAGGTGCCCTGTACTCGGTTAGTCACATGGAATCAAGCACATTTTCCTGAATGCTAGAGGCTGCCGACTAGTAGAGAGGGCCTTGGGTGTGATAATGGAGAAAATATGCTCTAATTGGCTGAGTAACACAGTGTAAACAAATAGTAAATAGTAGCATAAGATTTAATACCATAAAACTGAAGTAAACAACATAAGACTGATAGTATATTCAACTACAACATATATAAATAATGATGCTGGCCACATGTAACTAGGAAAGCATCCAAAAAAGTCACAATACTGGAAATAAAATACTGAAACCAATGTACAGAAAATAGTAAACTCCAATAGTATTGAAGGCCTCAACATGGTCCCATGATCTCCAGCTCCAACAAAAATCAAGTACCTAATGAAGAAGGATACTTTCCCTTATCTATACCTGAAACCATATAATCTGTTTGGGCCCAAAATCATGAACCAAATAGGGTGTGAGACGAATCCCATTAAGAAACCATCCAAATATCTATGCATAACTATCAATGAATATATATAGCAGGCAAAATGAAAAATGAAGTGATAAATAAAGAAGTAGTCAAAAGTAAATAGTCTTAAAGTTTCAAACTACATTCATATATATTTATTAAAAATTAAACCAATCATTCACAAGAAACCCTCTGGGAAAGTTCTCAAAAACTAACCCCTCTAGTTCAACCAATTATTCACAAAAATAATGAAATAATGACCCTCTGAGAAAGATTAGACACTCTAACCCCTTTGGATATATGAAAACAAAGACTCTTTGAGGAATAAATCACCATTAATTTCTCTTATAGTCTTTTAATGATAAGAAAAGACTCACTAAGGAAGCACTCAATGTCAATTCATGATGTGGTCTTGTAATGGTATACTATAGACACTTTGAAGGAGCACTCATCTTCAATCCCCCCTTTGGTCTCGCAATATGAAAAGTATAACAAATACTCTAGGGAGGCCCTCAACGTCAATTCCCCCTATGGTCTAACTAAACTAGGTTCTCAAAACCCTATGTGACATAATTGTGCACAAAATATATCTATCAGTAAAATTAAATCTAAAATACTTCTTAGCTAAATATATTCAATACATATCACAACCATGTCATATAATAATTAACTACATCCTAATTGCACTATGAAATGAAAACAAAATATCCTAACAAGTATTTCTAGTCCCAACAACCAATATTAAAAAACAAGGGAAATCACATCCATTACAAAGTAATAAACCCTATTCATAATAAAAATACATTTCTCATGTAAACAAAGCATAACATGCAAACAATAGGGTTAAATTTCCTAAACACGCAATACCATAAACTAGGTTATTGACCACATTTTCCACATATAATCCAAATACAACTACTGAAAGGAAAAAACCACCTATCATGAAATTTTACGATCGATATAGTTGAACCTCATCCTTTGAATCAAACTAGAATGTTGTATATATACAAAAACGTCAAAAATTATCAACCTATAACTACTCACGCAAGAGGATAAATCAAGAGGATAGGCTCTAGAAGAATGACGAACTCACTGAGGTGATTCCAATACAATCGACAATGTTTGATTAAGAGAATGGATGAAGGGTTGGTGGCTCAGAGAAGATTTGGTTCTTCCCATTTGTCCTAGAGGAGACGAAGCTAGAAGAAGACAATTCTTTCAATTAGATGTGACCTCGATCCGATTTAACAAATAAAAAGAAAAGTACACAATGTGTTCATTTAAAGTACATGTTGTTTACTTGCCTTAACCGGCCCACGTTTTAGATAGTCTCAAGGTCACCTCACACAGCCATGTACTCGGTCATTACACGTCCAGTACATGGCTACTTGCGAAAACTAGGTACATGACATGTACTCCTAAGTACATGACATGTACTCATAAAATTTCTAGATTCTCCCCTTTTCCTAAAAAAAAACCAAAATCAAGATCCATACCAGAAATAAAGATCCGGGTTCTTATAAAGAGTTTGTGAATAATCATAATATTTTTCAATGTTATTGAAATATTTTAATGATGTTTTATAATGGTTAGTGATTCCCGAAGTGGATTTTATATAGTTTTAATCACATTTAAAGAATTATATAAGATGTAAATTTATGATGAATGTAGAAAAACGACACTTATAATTCCACAAAATGATGCATAAATTTAATTCAAGGATTCCACTACATATTTAAAGGTAAAACTAAAGTAGTTTCTGGAGAAATTTGAAAATTCATAAGGTCTATTTTAATGTGAAATAATCATTTTCTTGATACATAAAATGAAATATCCCAATATATTTAAGTATTATGAGTAAATATATAAAGGTTGATGGCCAGAGTAAGATTTCCCATTGCAAAATTAAAGAAAAATATTATTAAATATTTATGAAATTTAGAGATAAATTAATATTTAAGATTATGATAATTGGAAATGAAAATGTTAAGGAAACACAATTTGATAACATAGTCTACCTATAACTCAAGATGAGTGCCTATATGTCCTCCCCTAATTGAATTTGAGTTTTACCAAAATAAATTAGATTTAATAGTACCAAAGATAAAAAAATTCAATTTAAATAATATTTATTTATAATTATACATAATTGAAACCCAGTAATAAACCTTCTTTTATATGGAGAATCCACTAAACTCAATATTAACCACTTTAGAGGTATTGAGAACCTAATATCTGTAATAAGTACTAGAAGTGAGAACTAAAAAATATGAACAAAAAATGATATTTAATTTGAAAATAACTTTGTATACCACTTTCAAATCTACCAAAATGAAATTAAAAATAAGGGTTAGAAAAATAGTGAAAATGTAAGAGAGAGAAAGAGTTACAAAAATAAAACACAATTTTGTAGAAGAAATATTTTTAAGGTAACTTGTAGTGTATATGACTTCTAGGGGAATATATATTGACTCCAATAGACACATGGGGATTTTTAAGCCTTGGGATTTGATATAGTCATTGAATTCTAAAAACAGATAGCATGGATCACCCATAATGGCTATTTATTTATTTGGGAATATAATCACTGACTAGCCACTAAGGTCCACAAACTATTTAGTGGGATACATAAACCTCAACTATGATATGAAAGTTCCACCGAGGATCTATAGGGGAATCACCTGTATGAAGCTAGACATGGAATATCTCATGTTCTATAGGAAAATCTATCATCTTGACCATGGCCAATCCACATCTATGTGATGTGCTCTTGAAGAACCATGGTGGGTTTTCCCTACCAGTAGAACATTACCCCATATATGAATAAATAGTCATTATACCTAGTTAGGTACATAAAAATTTCCTCAAATTAACTTCCTCATCCCAAGTATTGTTTATTCTACTACCTATTATGATATATAAACATAGTAATAGAGAATTCATCAAAAATAATGTTTGGAAATAAAATTGGTTTATTTTTTTATTAAAAATACTATGATTGTGAGAGCTAGACAAAAATCTACCATCATGATGATCACATATAATAAAATAATGAAACACATTATCATATGAAAATATTTATTTCAAAAATATATCCAAGGAATATTCTAAATGAATTTTATTATTTCGTAAATACATTTAAATGATAATATTTAATTCTTTAAAATGTACAAAAAGGAACATAAAAAATTCCAGTTTAAATTAATTGAAACATAAAATTTATTTTAGAACCATAACATGATTACTATTTGATAGCATAACATCCACCCATTTGGTTGTCAAAAAATAAAAAACAATGTATGATAATTAATTTATAATGAATTTATACAAAATAAGAAATTTTATCTATAATTGAAAATGTAAATTAAAATTTTACATCAAATCATTAAATTTAATCAAGAGATAAATAATACAATAATTTTAACACGTAAAACTAATATTCTGATAAAACTTTATTTTTATAATTAAAAATATAAATTAAATCTAAAAAGACCAATTCCTACCAAAATATATTTTAAAACTATACAATACATGCGTTAATTCTCATAAAAATAAAAAAAGTTTTATAAAATATTAAATTTATGAAAAATGGTGTCCTCCTATAGGAATATTTATAAATTTAAAAATATTTTTCTTCCCCTAATTTTTTTCTCCTTGAAGGAATTAAATTACTCTTATATAAATTCTAAAAAAGTAAAATAATTTATTATTAGATATGAAACACACAAAAAATATAGATTTCAAATATTAAATCAACTCAGATAATGTTAAATAGATCAATGAACTCAATAAATAATGAAAAAATATATAATAAAATTATGATTTACCAAGGTCAAATAGAGTTTCATAGGTGTTCCATGTATAAATCTCCCAAAAAGAAAAAAACAAATTATTTAACAATGATATTTTTAACGATATCATAATATTATATATCTGTACTTATGAATTTTATAAATATATCTACATTTTGAGAGTGATCTCATAATATTTTCTACTTGTGGTCATTTTTCATAGTGGTTGAGTTTTGAATGGGATTTCATGAAATAATAATGGTACTATTTTCATCACATATAATAGGCATATGGTTCAATTTAATCCTATAATCTATGAGATTATTTTACGTCATAATAATTTGAGTCTAGTAACTCCAGATCAATACATATGCCACTTTGTTGATAGAAATAGTAAGGAAATATTTATTAATACTATGCCGAGAGGTAAGTGATTTTCTAACTAGGTTATAAGATACCCTTGTTCATTTTTTACCTAATTGGAATCCACTAAAACTAGCATCTAAAAAACATGAGAGTTCAAATGAAGTATATTTTGGATAAAATAAAACATTTTTAGATCATTTTATCTAAAAATTATATTATGAGATATTGTTTTACATTCTTTCAGATTATCTTGAAGAAAAACTCATAGAAAAACACAAAACATAATGTTTATCTTGGTCATAATAAGGTAGATAAGACTCCCAGTGAAACATTCACAAGGCATGGTGCCAATTTATTTAGAAGTTTTATCCAGCATAATCTTACACAATTTACTCATATGAATACATATTTTTTCAAATTGATCAATTCCAAAATGTTTTAATTTTTATTTACTATATTTTAAGTGGAATTGAAATTTTCCATCCGATTTTAATAAATTTGAAAAAAATATAAAACATTAAATTATCCCATAAAACTCATTTTAAATTATTTTATCATTAAATTGGAAATTTTTTTACAAAAATATTCTCCTATAGAATAAAAAATAACATCATAAACATAGATTTCAACAATTATTAAATTATATTAAAAATATTTTAAAAACAAATTTGAATAATCTTTTCTGATATTAAAATCATTTTGTAAGAGGTAATTAGTTAACCAATAATTCCAAACATGGGAGTCTTATCTTAAACCTTAAAATTCCTTATTTATTATAAGTGGATGATTTTAAAATTTTTAATTTCAAATATGGAGGTTTTTGGACAATTTTTTTCATACAAATTAAAATTTCATGTCTATTTAGTAAAACAAGAAATTTAAGTTGATGGTCAATACCAACAATATTCTAAGGGTTTTTATTCAAGTATCAATGGGAAATGTATTGTTTTAATCAATTAATTTTTCATAATTATAGGCTTTATCTATAAAATTGTATTTGTTACGAGTTATGTTTTCATCATCATCTAACTTCTTACTAAAAATCCATTTGGTTCTAATAATGGGACAATCATTATGTATTTTAATAACTACCAAAAGATTATTATTTTTAAAAAGTTTCAACTCATATTGAATTTAAATTAACCTATTTTCACCACTAATGACATGATAAACATTTATGGGTTATATGTGTGAATCAAAATCTTGATATTCGACATCATTTTAAATAGAACATCATTTCTGAGTACTGGATTGGATATACAAGATAAAATTTTATAATTGATAGTATTCAGACTACATCCATGGCCTATGAAAATAAAAAGATAGTGTTTATTCTTTTAGAAAAGTTTTTTAATAAATATGTGGTTCATTTATGTCCAATTTTGAAGTTCATCCTCAACATCATCAATTTTCAGATGATTGTTTTGTAAATTCTCCTCAAATTTGATTTTAATTTATTACTATATAGTCGCTTTACTATTATTGAACATTTGATATGTTATATTTGAATTATTTTACCCATAAAAAATCCATCACTGGATTTGAAGTAAAATTTTTCAAATATTTCATTTGTTTTAGGAATATTTAATTTACACCCAAACACCATAAAATAACAAATACTGGGTTTATTTAATTTCCAAATCATATATTGTTTATTTTTATAGATATGTATTATAACAAAAAATTTCAATTTATATCAAGAAGTATTTAATATGTTGGTCCTAAAGTAATTATGTAATTTTAGATCATTCAAGATAGTTTATGAAATCGATTTTAGTGTTTGATTCAAACATTAAACAACCCCATTTTTTGGAAAGTAATAGGAGAGGAAACAAAATTCTTATATACATGTGAATTACAAAGATAATACAAATAAATATTTTTTTAACTCTACCCCATGATCACATTGAATAAAAATGATCATACAAATCTTCATTTTGGAATTTCTTGATATATTTAGTAATTAATTCATAATCCTTTTTTTTATATTATAAAATGACCAAGTAATTCATTTAAAATCATCAACAATTACAAAAGTTTATGATTTAACTCATATATATGAAATTGAGGTTGGTCTAAATATATCAAGGTGTCAAATTTCAAGGGGCATAGAGTTAGATAAATATTTTTTATATTTAATATAATATTAGTGGTTCTTACCAATTTGGATTGGGTCACTCATAATGTCATTTTGAAAATGAAATTTAGGAAAATTTGATACAAGTTCATTTTAGTTGAGTCTGAAATTTGTGTCTGTATATGTTCTACTATAGCCAAGGCACCTATGAAATATCCAATACTCACTATCATTTTCACTTAAAAAATTAACATATTGGCTAAACATATATTTTAAATCATTATCATTTAAAATATGTTATAGAGAGGATGATATTATTGTTTACCTTTAGGGTCAAAAACAATACATGAAACTTTTTGGAAAGAAACATTATATCAATTGTATCACAATGGGATAATACCATGAAAATTATCTTTTAACCCTTAAACATAGAGAATATATTTAATAATAGTATGATTATCGAAACCAATGGAACATATAATAATGATATTACTCATTGAGCTATCATGAAAGGTATCTTGGCCACCTTAAAACTTTTCACGATGGTTAATGTCAGAGTAATCACCACACATGTGTTACAAGAACCTACTATGAAAGAACCATGCAATTACTGTTTTTTGTATTTGTGCATTTATCCTATAAAATAATCACGACTATAATGAATTTTATGTCAAAATAATTTTCCAAGCACAAATTTTGGTGAGAGGTGATTTTGGAACTCATATTTATCTATTATATGATTTTATAGAAAAAATATTTGATGATAGGTATACCATTATTGGTATACCAAATCTAGAATTTTTAGAAATTTATTTGGAAATGAGATAACAAGTTTTATGACAAAAAAATAATAATTAATCATCATTGTATCCTAAAAAATTATATTTTTAGAGTAACTATATTTATTTAAAAAACTATCCCCATTTTGATTTTCCTAATTAATTTGGGAACCAAATTGTTTTTACTTTAACTTTAATCACCATGGATGAAAAATAGAAATTTATTTTTTTAAATTCTATAATATTTTATTCTAATTTTTCAACAGTATGTTTCTAATTTTTTTATAATGATAACACATTATCTTTTGATATTTAAAATGTTCAAAATATTTATGGATTATAAATATTTTAATTGTAATTTAATTTTGTGGCATGTTCAAAAAATCAAATTTCAATTTTATCACTATAAAATATATGATCTTAATAATTTAAAAAAATAAAAGGAAAAGATAAAATTAGATAATTTAACTAACCAGTCACCATGATTTCATCTATGTGACTTTTTGGAATACCATAACATTATTAAGCTCATGGAAGAGATTATAAAATGAACTCCATGTGGAAACCATAATAGACTACTTTCTTTATTCTCCTTCAAAATATTTTTCAATTTAGGTCACTCTAGTTTGATGTTTCCCTTGAAT
Source organism: Viscum album (assembly GCA_963277665.1). Lineage (NCBI taxonomy): Eukaryota > Viridiplantae > Streptophyta > Magnoliopsida > Santalales > Viscaceae > Viscum > Viscum album. Next base: position 1,781,716,640 of record OY728145.1, read on the forward strand.
TTTCATTCATATAAATTTACCTATGGTTCAATATATTGATTATATATGATGTAATGATGGGATTATGGAATGATTTATTTTTTATTCATGAACATGTTCATCATTGTTTTCAAGTGTTTAATTTAAGCATCAGTTATAGAAGATTCACCAAAAATTTTCTTAAAGGAAATGGTTTTATTCTCATTTACATCAATGGAATACTTTTTGGGGTTCCCCTTTATTGGAATATTGTTTGTAATGAGTGAATAAAAGAGTTATTATACTAGTATGTTCTTGATATCTTTTTCTTAATGAATTATAATTAATTTGGGTGATCAAGAATATTGAAATACAAAAATTAATTTATTCAGATGAGTTTCTGATTATAGAACATAATCAAGGTATTTTATCACAATATAAATTTCATTAAAATTAATAACCATTTAATATATATACTCATTATGATTAATTATAAAATATTGAAAATTATATTGATACATGCCATGTATAGCATCCTGTACATTGTTAGTTCACTTCTGTGTGAAATTAAGATGTTTTTAAATTTAATGGTTTGTTTTATTGGAATAAGTTTATTTAAAACCATTGTGATCTTAACCATAATAAATAAAATTCAAGGATCTTACATAATTATTAATGGTTGAAATATCACAGGGATTCTATTTTTTCTTTGATTCTATAGTAGGTTTATAACTATTCATGAAAATTATCCCAATGGGATAACTTTGGATTCTATAAAAATTATACAAAACAATTTCTCTTATATATATAATATAAACTATTAATGAAATGGGATTGACCCATTTATTTTCATTTTGGAGTGATTTGGATAATAGAGGTAATGAAAATATATTATAATAATTCCATAAAACTTCTGAATGTTTAGAAACCAGGGATGGATTAGGTACCAATTGTTGGTATAAGTATGATAAAAAGATGTGGGGAAGAATTTATATCACCAACTTAATATAAAATAATATTGTATAATTATGAAACTATGTGATATATTAAAATTAGTTATTTAGGAAAATGAAAATAAAAATATAAATGAAACACAATTTGTTCAAAGAGTTTAGAAAAAATTAAATAAGAGTCCTTGCATCTCCATCCGTAAGGATATTTTAGGGAACCTATTATCCCATTACTTAATGGTATAACAAAACTTAATTGAAACAGAATGAAAATTCATTTTTAATTGTTTATCAAAAAATATAAATAAAAATCCTTTCTTTTAAGTGGATAATTTATTAAGCCCAATAACTCTAACTTTTATAGTATAGACCACATATAATATATCACTTTTAGTTGGAGTAAAAAACTATATATAAAAAATACAAAGTGTTTTTATTTTCATGAACAATTTAAGGACCACTATTTAATCTCATAGTAAGAAATGATAAATTTTTAATTTTATAAAAATAGACAAATTTTGGAGAGAGAGAGAGAGAGAAAACCATAAAAATGAATCACCATTTTTTCAAGAGATGTATTTAATGTAAATGAAAGTTTCCAAGCCTTATAAGGATTTTATTAATAACCATTAGAGGTCCCATTGTAATTCATGGGGCCTTGGGTTTTGAGTAGAACCATTTAAATGAAAAATAAACTCTTGGGTAAAACACAAAATAGTTAATTTGTATTTCATGAAAAGCCTCACTTTATAGAAACCATGGTTTATTAAATTCTTGATGGGATCTCTTTACCTCAATTTTGTTTTCAAAGTCCAATGGTGAGTGAATGGTACTCCACTAGTTAGATAGTAGTAATGGAAGTGGCCATGTTCCATTAAAAATTCCATTAGTGGATGACTATTGGAATTTGGTATATCATAGGTGGTTCTGTTTTCCATATCATCTCTTGAATGCCTTTATTTGGGGTAATTGGTGTTTCTACCTAGTGTGGAAACTAAAAATAACCTTCAATGCACCTATTAATCTAGTGGATTAGCTGGTAAAAATAGGAGATTTATATAAAATGTTATCAAATTAAAACACATGAATTTAAATAGTTAGAATAAAAATATTCATTTTCAATCATTAAAACTCTTAAGAGTGTTACCTGTAGAACAAATGTAACCTTAGTAGTGTAGACAAAAAATTAGAAAATTAAAAATACTTATAGTAACATATATTATTAAGATATGGTTTAATTATTTGTCTACAAGTAGGGGATATTATAGAGTTTTATTTTTGAGAAGGTACATCAATAAATTAAACCAGATGATATAGAAATTATCCATAAATCTATGAAAATAATAATCGAGTCAAGTGTATTTTTATTAGTGTTATGAATTGTGAAGATGATATTTATTCCATCTAAAATATGTTGATGTAGTGAATTAGAGTGAGTTCGATATACCTGCAGAATATAGTTTTTAGAATTTATATATAACTATGCTATGGAGAAGAATATCAAAACATGGGGAAGTCTTGAATGAAGATAAGAATACCTAATGATGAAGTGAATAATATGAAAATGAAATAAATAAATATACATGAAATATTTTTTTAATAAGGTGTTTAATTGTTGATAATTTATATGATAAATTGTGAGAATCATTCATTTTGTGGTTGAATCTATTGTTATTTTCATATTTTTTATTTGAATAATTTCATGTTGTCATTTGTTATTACATGTCATAATGATATTCCCATAGTAATACATTGAAATTAAGATTCCTTTATATTTCCTTGACGTTTTCAATAATTATTATCCCGAGTCTCAATGATAATTGATTAATTGATAATGTAGGAGAATATCATTATGTTTTAAATAAATGGGGATTTCTATATTGAAATATTTAAATATATTTAAGTGATTTTTAATGTAATGATATAGATGAGTAAACGGGGAATAGGTTTCATCAAGAAGAATATACTGTATTCCTAATGATTTTTTTATTTCAATTAATGTGTTAAGAGATTATATATTATGAGTGTAAAAAATAAAACAATAATGAAATTTAGGAAGATAATAACATGTGAATTGATGAAGAAGAATAATAGAAAGAAACTACAGAATAATTATACAAGTCGTACCCTATGATAATCATATACTATAGAAAATGAAGAATAATTTTGTAGATGAAAAAAATATGGTGTTATTCTTAATAAATGATCATTTTGAGAACATATATTGAATAAAATGAGGATTTTGGGTATGTTTATATCACATAAAATTGTTTAGTATTAATAGACCAACTCATGAAGAAAATTATTTTACCGTGTTTTAGGAAGCGATATATAAGGAATCTTGAAGATATTTTTCAAAAGATATTATAAATAACTATTATACACTATAAGTGAAAATTATAAAAAACTAGTTCGAAGATAATAAATTAGTTGGATCCATATAGAAATTCTAGTATGAGACATAAATTTATTTTTTATAGATCTTTAATTTTTTTCACATTCTTAATATAGAGGATATTTATAACTTGGAATCGACCCAAATGAAAAAGGACTATATTCTTATATTTTTGTCAAAACATGTAATTTTTTTTATTATATTTTATTTTTTAAATTAAATATAACTCATGTTTTTATAGTTGTTAAGATTTAATTTGTAGAACAATACATCTTAATAAAGGCTAATGATGGAATATTTAAGTGAAATAAATTAGTAAAATAGTTTAGTAAAAATGTAACACCAATTTAATACCTTCTTAAGTGATGTAAAAATATCATAGAGGTATTAATATTAGTATCAATGATAATTTTGATTCCCTATTAAAGGATCAATATTTCATTTCATGATTTTTTATAAATATGAATCAAAAAATGCCTCATTTTGAAAATATAGTCCTCATCATTATTTTTACCAATATAGTTGGTTTAGAAAACAAATTAACTAAAATAAAAAAAATAAATACAATACGAATCTGAGGAAGATTTTAATAAATAAATAGATTACAAAATGAATAGATGTTATTCAAAGTGATACTGTATATGACAAGATATATATATTCATAACCATCCTTTTGAAAAATAAATATTAGAAAGAGAAGAGAATATATTTACTAAATCATTTAAAAAATATAAAATGGGGTTAAGGGTTAATTAAATTATGTTCATGGAGAAATTGGAAATCATATATTTGTGTTCACTCATGAAAATGATAATTAGAATACCAATCTATTATAGGAAAGAAAACATATTCCGAATAATTAGTAGAAAATTATCAAAAGTGGAAATTTCTCCTAAAATACATAAAATCAGTGAATCAATCTTTAATAATCACCATAGAAAAATTCTAAATTTCTAGAGATTATTGTAAATTTTAGATTTATATAAATTTTATGTTTATGAAAATAATAGAGGATAATATCCTTGCATTAAAACATAATCCTGAATCTACAATTAGTTTTTAGGAGTCCAAAATGGTTATCAGTGACAATGGAAGTAAGGATCATGATAATTAATTATGTCAATGTAGCAATATTCATAAGAATAAAAATTAAAATAGGAATATTGAATGCGAATAAATATTGATATTTTTTGAATTATAAAATATTTCGTTAAAAATGAATAATTATGAATTATAATTTGTGTTGATAAATTTTTAATAAACATAGACTGAATCATACCAAAATTATGAGAAGAGAGGTTCTATAAAGAATATATTTGAAAAATGTCATGCCTTACAAAATATATTTACAGAAAAAATTTCTTCCAATTATCCAATAATCAATCAACCTCATGCTCATGGAAAAAAAGGGAACCCATGTTCATGATTATTCAATTTGTACCACCATTATTCCATCTTATGGTATATATTTTAATTTAAAATTCAGATAAATATTTGGGAACAAAACTTCTTTGAAATCTAAAAGTTATTCATTGGTGTATATAATCCTATGAAAAATAAATTTATATTCATATAAAGATCACATAAATAACTACATTGTCCAAAATTAATAATTTTCACAAGATTGACAGAGTGTAACACAACAGAGAGAAACATTTTTAGATGGCCATTATTGGAGACGTAGTAGGATTAAGTAACAGTTACCTGAATTTTAGAAAAAAACACAATTTTTTAAAGGTTATATAAGGACTAAATTAATTCAAAGTAATTATTTACATAGGATATGTTTATAGAGAAAAAAGAATCCATTCATGAAAACCATATTTGATTATCTATAAGATATCTGTTAAAATTGATGCATAAGTTTTCATAATGATTAATTGATGTCATTTATATCAATTAGTCATGTTTCATAATCTTTAAATTGAATATATCTGCAATGAAATAAGTAGAATGTTATATTTTATGGTGATTCTTCTATACAACTTATGAATAATACATGACATGACACACCTATGAAGGATATTATAATTTATTTCACACTAAAGGGAGAAGCTCATTCTACTATAGATGAAAATGAAATATCATGGATCATTGTAAGAATCTAATGATGATATTTAAAAATATTATAGTAAAAACAATAGGGATAATCAATCCATTAAATGAATAAGAGTATTAGTTTCATGGGAGATATCTATAATGGATAGTCCAATTTTTAAAAGGGTTTTCAAAATATGGGTGGTTCATGTATTTGTGAGAACCTATATGAAGGTGAAAACAATCTAAACGCACACCTAAAACATGATTAAATTATCTTCCATGGATTAAGGAGTTTTTGAAAAGCAATGGAAAAAAACATTGAAGTCTTGGGGGAAATACAAGAATGATAAGTAAGTACAAACTAATTACTGACTATTTTGCAAGCCCAATTAGTGAAGGAAATGAAGTCAAGATATGAATAAGAATTTGAAAGTTTCATACTACCTAAATTGAAAAATAATATACTATAAAAAGATAAATATATAAATAATAAAAGACTATATATCCCAAGGATATTCATGAAAATAAATTTGGTAAATTAAGCATGTATATTTATTCTAATGATAGAGCTGGAAAAAAGGAAAACCATGGTTTATAAAAATCAATCCACATAGTTTTTATCACTAAGGATAAATTTAATTTTCCAATTATTCCCAAATATATTATTTATGTTATTTATATACTAGGAATTAAAATATATCCATCAAGGGGTAGAACTAGATGAATGTTATAGCTAATAATTATCAAGAGGATTTGTCAACCATGTAGTGTATTATTTTTTTATCATAAAAAATGACGACAATTTCTAGTGTGTATCCATTGAGTGGGAAATGAGATAACCATGATACTATAATATCATTATTCCATGAAAATATGGAATTTATAGATATTGATTATATTGAGGTATAATAATGACACATTCATATTCTACTTTTTAGTAAATCATCACCAATTTTAGAATTGAATTTTTTTTGAGCATGAAATGGGAAAAAAATTCCCACCCATGGATGTTTTAATGGAATTATTGAGAATGAGTGGATGTGTTTATGATTAAATAGTTTAAAACACCCCTAGTATGAATAATCTATGTTAGTTTCATATAACACACATTTTTTTTGAAAACATTGATGTATAGGATAATCATTATTATTTTATTCATTGAGCTAGATCATGTATACTAAAAAAATTTAATGATGTATAATTTCATTATGAAGTATGGAACCATCCTTCCAATAATTATTGAATTAGAATATACAATTTATTTGGTGAAAAATAATTGGGATATGATGATGTTCCAAGTTATCACATATCATTCTTTAATAACGAATTTAAGCATTATCTTCTCACAATTATTTTCTACATAATAAAAGGAATATCATGATTCAATTATTGATAAAAATATAGTATCAAAATTCCCTATGAAATTATCCAAAATTAATCAATTCCAATAATAAATGATCTAGCTTGGTGTATAAAATAATAATGATTAACTTATGCATTAAATTATTTCCTATAACATTTTATTAAGTGACACTATATTAGATTATTATTAGTAATGGTGTTTCACACTATTTACACAGAATAACATCCACACATACTCAATAAAAACAATAAAATTACTCTAGATAGGATAATCACTTACCAAAATCCAAGTCCTCAAAATAGAGATAAAAGAAGATGACGTTTAGAAGGTAATACATAGTATGTATAGGGGTCCACATGGCATGTGACCCCACCTCATTACCTTAATATGTTCTCTTATAGACATTTATTGGGAAGCCATGTCATACCACATGGAATGTAAAGGTGTTCCATGTTGTGTTTTAGCCATATTGGTACCAACCAGTCTACTCCTAGTAAATCCCATGTACTTTGGTCCATTTAGATTTACCTAGTCATGTTCCTAATTACTCCCTAGTAAAGGGATGTTCCCTTGTACCTCTATTCATACCTATGTACTCCCAGAGTGCACAACATGTATCACTTCATGATGTTATTGATGTGTGAAATTCTTACATGGCATGGATTCCTAGATAAGGTCATACGATGTGTTGGATTGGATACATGGTGTTTGATCCTTGAATCTGCTGAAAAAACATGTCATAGTGAAATACAAAGAACACATCATTTGTTATTCTATGTTACACCATGTGTAGTTATTCTTTATAAGGTATGGACATTTCCTTCACATAGTTTCATGATCCATCGATTCTACAAAAAATCCTGCCATTTGACAATCATGAAATAGAGGGGGGTCACCTTTGGCCATTTATTCCTGACCTCCAATGAAAGGAAACCAGAATTTGAAAATTTTCTCGAATCCCACATCATGTCTCATAGTGAATCACATCAAATTTTCTACTTTGGATCCTCGATCCACTAAGAATATCCTGAATAATGAACAAACCATTTGAAAATCACCAAGACATTCATTGTTTGATAAAACCATGAATCTATGGTTTTTTTAATTCTAAATACCCCTTGATAATGTTGAATTAAAACCATATGGTCCAACAGAAAATATATTGAAGAAAATTTGGGATAAAATCTCAATAGAAAAAGTGATTATGATTATTTTACGATGTAGTATTAGGAAATGATTGATATGTGTAAGTAATAGTGATATCATGGAATAATAAATAAACTATAATAAAAAATCAATTTCATAAAATGGGATCATGGTAAGGGAAAATAATTTGGGATCAAGAATAAGATATATAAACAATGCATCATATTTTAATATAAATGTCAGAAACCACAATTGGTGAACCCTACCTCTATTTGGATCAATCATTGCTGATGAACATATTCTCCCCTGTTGTGGAATACATTCTACATTCTATTTCTCTCAAACCACCAAAATTTGATCTTCTGTTTTCCTCCAATCTTGATATACAAATGAATAATTTCCGAGGATCCTCTCAATTCTCCTAGGGTTTTTGAGGCTACCCTGAAAATTTTATATAGTGATTTATTCATATATTAAATTGGATTTATAAATTAAATTAATAAATTATATTAAATTATTTAACATATCCACCAATGATAATCATACTTGAAACAAGAGACACTGAACAATTTTATTTTACACCTAGGGTAAACCCCACTTTCTAGAATCAGTCTTGGTATTGAATTTCTTATACATAGTCTTGAATAATTATAATAGACAATAGAATGATGCATGTGCATGAACAAAAATATATTAATAAATTAAAAATTTTAATTTTGGGGTCTTGAGACACCCAACCACCAAACTGACTCTAAGGATAAATCTAGATATATTCATTGAAATATTCAAATAAAAACTCCAATAATACATAAGTTGTTATGTTCTCCCCTATTTAAGGGATTTTCACCCAAAAAAGATCACGAAACAAAAATGGTGAGGATATGAGTTCTCATTTGAATCTCATGTTCCTATGAGATCTCCCACATGATTCCATGATAAAACTTCACATGAGTCAAGGGAATAGTACATTAGTGTTAGATCATATCCAACCGATCTTCATCGGGTACTCTACAATGGTGTATCCATCCTCGATTTCTATCTCCACCAAATCAATAATTTTTTTAGGATTATGCAATTACCTACTTATCTATGACACGTTGAATACATATTTCACCCTTTACGACTATAGGGGGTAGTGCAAAGTAGTATGCAACCACACCAAACATAAATAGGATTTTAAATGAACTGATGAAACATAGTGATAAATAGAATCCATAACCAAACCTAAACAATACTCATTGTTGGGAGAATCTTAGAAAAACATGTTCTCACTACTCAATCTATATGTTCCTAAGACATTGACTCCATAAGATTTATATCTACTCTAGGATATCCTGATACACTCATGGATCACTTAAGCTTTATCTATAATCACATTCACCATATATTCCCAAAAATAGATGTCTCACCAATATTATTCTAGCATAAGTGTTACCATATGGTCCTCTAGTATAGGGCCTCCATATACACCCTATTGATGGTATAATGATATCAATTGTCATATTTGATCTATACAAATAGAAGGAGATCCTCCAAGCTCTTGCTGAAGTATGACTTCATAGATTAAAACATTTACTCCAATACCTAGATAGTATTTTCAGTTTTCTTGTGTTTCTATGGGTGAAATTTTGTACTCATCCATAATAGGTTTCCAAATAAAACCTCCAATCCTCTATAAAACCATATTGTAAACTGAGCATTATGATTTGTGACAGTCATAGAGGTTACACAATAGATCCTGATAATCTATACAACATCATAAGGATCTCCACCAAACTCTACTATATTATGGTAAGGAAGTGTTCCAAAATCTTGATTATGTTAGTGATCACCCATATAACTTCATGGTCTCTCATTGTCAAAGTAACTCAACTATGATCCAACTCATTCTATCCCACTAAAATATCCAGTGATTTCTATTATACATATTTTTCGACACCGAGATGTACAACCAAGGGATAATTGTGAAACTACCTCATCACCCCATGAAATATTAATTGAAGAACCATTTTTACCTATAAAAGGATGATATTCCCCCCTCTCACATAAAATTATTATGCTGTATCTTCTGGTAATATATAGTCTTGTTGAATCTCATAGATAATGTTTGTCAACTAATTCTCTCTCACCTACCAAAGAATAAAATGAGTAACCACCATTAACTAAAGAAAACTTTCTCCCCTCTCATCCACTAGTGTAATCTAAAAATAATCCAACTCTAAAAATTCCTCTTATACTAGGAGAAAACATGAGTTACTACTAAGGGAATTTTCCCCAACATTTCTCTTCCAAGAAGTATAGACTATCTCATACTTATTTCACTAAAATAACTCCAAAAAATGCCACTGTCTTGGGTTATTATATCTCTATGTGATGATGTATCTATGAATTTGGTGTAATAGGTTAACCAAAAAATGATCTCCCCAATGATAACACCTCAAAAAATATTGAGCAAAGACTCCCTCTATGATATAAAAGACTTGGGTTGCATAGTTTTTCCCACAATGTCTCAACATCCTTAACCCATATAAAATCACTACCCGACTATAAATCAACATGAAAACAAGCATAGCTTTAGAGGCATTGAAAATAACTACATACTCCATTCCATCCTCTAGTAGTCTCAGCCTAAACATTAGATCATCGAAGGATCTCTTTTACTATCCAGTCTAGATAAATGGAAACCAATTCCATATCATAATATTAAAAGAGATCCATACAGTATAATTATTCCAAAAAATGACTATAATAACCTTACATTACAGGAAAACTCTACCCTTATAAAAGGTACTTCAGTGGTTCCTAAAAAAGAACAACATCAATTCTCACTATGCCCATAGCTAATTCATTCTTATAAATAACATGAATCCAAAAATGAACATCATATATCCAAAACTAGAACTTTGAGAGATTAAAATAGAACCATTACTCTCAGACTAAGTCCAGGAACATCGTTATATTCTCTACATCCTCCTCCTCTGATGCCAAGTAAATGATAATATCATATGTGACGAGAAGAAAATATTGGCCTAAATATGGATAGATGTTCCTATTCATAACATGAAGGGGGAATTATTCACACCAAAAGGAATCATAAAGAACTCATAATATTTTTAAAACATCAAAATTTCATATTTAGAATATATGATTCAAAAACACTACAATAGTTGTATTCATATATGAGATCTATCTTTGAGAACCAACTCGGTCCTCGCACCTACTCAAAATGTAATAAATCCTAAAAAATGTGTGATTATTCTTTATCATCAATTGGTTAAGGTGATGATAATCAATGTAAAGAATCATATAATATTACTTTTACAAAACAAAATATGATTTTCTTATAGAGACAAAGTTGGTCTAATAATTCTCTCCTCTCAAAGGTCCTCCATCTTCACCCTCAACTACTAGAGCTTTGTTGTGGCCATCCAATATGTGAAGAATGCTATTATTGTAGTACCAGGGTGTTAGTCGATGCATAATTACATATACTTCAATAGCATATGTCTATAAAGTCCTCCAACAATAAAGTAATCTAGATTCTTGAAGTGCCGACTAAGCCAAGGGTCAAACTCAATAACTAATGGGTGATGGTTTGCAGATTCCTACACAAAATACCAACCCCAATAACCATGATATCTCTCTCACACACAATAGAGAACCTCATACCATCTATTGTATGGTATCTAACTCATCTATGATGATATTAAATCTTGTCTTAAACCATGGAAAACCAATCCATACCCAATATGTATTTATGAGGTTTAATTGTGATGACCATGAGTTCTCATGAGAAAACCTCATTACTAAGATAAATCTCTCACTACTAGAAGATATGAAATAATGAAGTATTAATCATTTTAGAAACCTTGATACATATCTAATGGTATAAATTTTCAACAGGAATATACAACTTTCCCACAAGAGATAAGTAAAAATATGAATGAGTCAAGAATTTTTCTAGAAGTACAATGGAAAGAGATAAATCCCAAAAATAATATTTCAAATCATATCATGTGATGCCTATTCATAGACCTCCATAGACCATAGCTAAACCTGTAGAGACCCTAAGCCTGACGTACATGGACATTACATTACATTTTCGGAATACTTAGTACATAACAAAAACACACACACAAGGATCGTAACAGTTTAGTGTCTTTGGAAACTCGGAACGTAATCTTCTAATAGTGGTGAAAGATCTTCAATATATCCCATAAAGATCTTCCATTTTTTTTACCTAAAACCTTTCGTTATATCCTGGGGAAAAGAAAACATAAAAGGGTGAGCTCAAATGCCCAGTAAGGGTATACAAAAGAAAAATCAATCACATCATATTCATAAGAACATAACTTTTGGAAATCTTAACCTGCAAAAGAGAGCATAATTTCATAACATGGGATAAATCATAGTAGTGAAACGAAATCCCAATAATCATAACTTAAAACATGAAACTTTGTGGCATACACACATAATCATAGAGAATAATTTCTTGTTAGTCAAGACTCATTGCCAAGACTATCTTAGTGGACAAAGTCCCTTTCTGAATCGAGTAACCCTCGTTTCAGTCCTGTTTCACTAAACCGGTATAACCTACCATTCCAGCCATGTCTATCTCATGAGATATAAAATCTTTACCCAATGCATTGGAGGGAGATATAGGTCCCACCCATCTTATAATTAATCCTTTCTTATGTGTGCCACATAATCATAAACCATACATCATAGCGTAACCCATGTAATAAAAATGGGATTCTTAAACAACATGACATCATAAAACAATTCATATAAGATAAAGGAATTCATAAAAATATTTCCATCACAACATAATAAAATCAATTTAATAATAGGGATAAAAACAGAACCCATTATTATCTTAGATGGAAAATAATTTTGATAAAACACTTGAACTTCATTCTTGAGGAAAATATCCTTTATACTTCAAAAATACTTTTCCTTTCTTAACATGTCATACAATTTTAAACTAAAAGAAGTTGATTAAAAATAAACTTGAATACTTGTAAAGGAAACTTCTTGGAAATAATGTTTTAGAAATCCATTCATTCCGTATAAGTTAAAAAAAAACATTCTTCGTACTTTTGTCGGAAAAGTCAAAAAGTACCTCGTACGAAAAATGAAAAAAGATTCCTTTCATATCTTTTACTAAAAACTCACCGAAGGGTAAATTTGGATTCAAAAAATTGTAGGTGGATGGAAATAATATTACATATTGATGAAACATTGATGTGGATGATAAAATACACCCCAGTAAATACTTACGAATAAACAATCTCAGATAAAAATGAGATTGTGATATTTCCCTTACCTTAGGTCCGACTTACTTTGTAAGTGTCCGAACCTCCTGTATAATGATTTAAATCATGTTATTGACTTATTCCAGAATCATATTCATTGTTATTATATCATATATGATCCACTTATGACTTTATATTACCCGTTCTTTTGTAAATTCATGTTAAAGTAGCGTTTTGGGTAAAATCGTCTCATTTGTCGTTCGTGTTTTTAACTTGTAATTATTCATATGATTACTTAGATCATGACTACATAATTCCAGAATATAAAACATGATTTATATATATATTCAGAATATACATATATAATAAATCAGTAAATGGAAAGAAATACACCGTTCATGGAGACGGTAGTCCGTACGTACGCATGAACGCTGTTTTCGTTTCCTTATTGAATTGAATGGAATTAAGTAGATGACATACATATAAATAATTCCAGTATCATTATTATGTCATATATTTCATTAGTACTTATTATATATACTTTATAATCATTCATGAATGGTTAATCATTGAGAATGAATCTCATCGCGTCGTGGAGACGGTAGTCCGTACGTACGCACGAGCGATGATATCATTCCATGGTCGTGGAATTGTGTTGAAGTGTATGTATAATATTTCAGTATCAATATCACTTTATAATAATAATATATAGTTACTCATTAAACCATTATACCCATCCAATTAAGGTGGTGGCGGAAAATAGATTACACCACGGCGTGGAGACGGTATTCCGTACGTACGCACGCGCGGTGATTTCCTTTTTCCGTAGGATGGATAGAAGGTTAATTAGAGTTGTTTCATATTTATAATAACATATCAGTATGTAATTAATACTGATGTTATTACTTTATCATGAAACAACTAAAGAAGAAGAAGTTGAAGAAGATTTTTTTTTTGAAAAGATCGGTAATGGATATTACCTCTTCTTTGAAACGCCTCTTTGAATCCTCCACTTAGGGAACTAAGATTGGTCTTTGAAGAAGACCAGGACCTCTAGGATTATTCTAGGGAAGTGGAGAAGGGATTTTGGCAGAGGTTGGCCGAGCTTGAGTGCTCAAATTGGTGTGAGGAGGAGGGGGAGGAGGTGCCCTTTTATAAGGGAGGAGAGGGGCACCTTAGGAATATCTCAAAATATTATTTTATATTAAAGTCAAAATCGGTTTATAATGGTCCCAAAGGGTCTTATTTCAAAGCTAAAGTGGGGATGGGTAGAAATACTATCAACCAATAGGATTTAGACAAGTTTAGGTTATTATTTTAACCTTATCAATTAGATTTAACTCTAAGTTAAATAATTTAACTTTTACCGTGTCTTTTTGTTTTCTTACACTATATGGTTAATACACTTACTATAACATGCCAAACGAACCCCAAATTGTTTATTATTAATATATATATCCTTATCTAAGTCATTTGGCCTAACATTAGATTTTTAGGAATAAATTAACAATTAATAATATAATATTTTATTTAAAAACTATTTTGTGTCAATTTTGACACTATTTGATATATGATTTTTGTGAAAGTCATAAAAGAATTATATGTTCGAACCAAGTTGATTAAATCAACAATAAGATATCATAGTAACCTAAAAAATTAGTGGAATACATAAAAATTCTTAAATTACATTTAATTTGGTATTTATAATATCAATTATGTCAATATTTCATTAATAAGATAATTACTGCATCATTTTTGTGTCATAAATAAATTAAATTATTTGATGTCTAAAAATTAAAAATAAAATACCATTATGTATGAAATCTTTTTAGCTTTCTAATGAATATTTACAATCGAATTTATCTTATGTATAACCCTATATTAAAAATGGTTTAGTAAATAAACATTGATTTTAACTCTTTCCACTCTTCTTTGAATTAAATAATAATAAATGTCCTAATCTAATCCAAGTGGGCCTAAATGATAATATTTTACACTTAAGGTTGTTTTTGGTCGAGATAAACTTGTCCAATAGTATTAGTACATGTGTTAGGGTAATATTAATATCATTTATATCCTTAATTACCCTATTTACTTTTAACCGTGGTAAATAAAAGTAAAAAGTTACTATTCACCAAAAATTATTTTCATCTCATTGAACCACATTTTACTTACTGACATCAACCATGCCTCTCGGATTTTTGAAATTCCATTCACATAAGCGGTAAAATTAAGTTTTATGAAAAATTCTATTTTTTAACTACCACTTAGTAGTTTCACTATTCATCAAAAATTGATGTTTTTCAGAACAATGCCAAAATTTCATCCTAAGCTATATTTAATATTCCGAATTCAAAAATGAAGTCTATTTTACCAAATTCATAACATAGAAGTTGCATTAATTAATTTTATAATTAAATCCCGCTGTTAAAACAAATAGCGTGTTTTTAAGAAACAATATCTATCAAAAGATTGACACTTGATTATGTCTGGTTTAAAAGTGAAATTACATTCAATGACCAACATTGTATTAAATTGTAAAAATATATTCTAAATATACTTTAAAACCACTCAAATTAATAATTTATCACTATTAATTATTTCGATTAAAAAAGTTGTTTTTAATTATAATTTAGTAATTTTCACTATTCATCAGAATATGAAAGTTATCCGAAAAGTACCAAAATTTCACCTTAGGCTAAATTCGATACTCCGAATCCATAAATGAAGTCCATTTTGAAAAATAAAATTTACAAAATTTCAAAAAGTGGTTATTACTATTCACAACAGCTAGTTTTAATAATATCTTAATAGCATATCGTTGTTTAGCGAAACTTGGTGTTGCGTACAACACACGCTATCGAGGAAGGTCGCGATTGCGTGTAATGCAAGGCAAGTCAAGGATGTGTGTTGTGCAAGATCCTTTTGGTGTAGCGTACAACACAAGACATAAATAAAATTAAAAGGAACATTTTTCATAAAATCTCGGGCTGTTACATTCTACCCCCCTTAAACTGAATTTCGCCCTCGAAATTCGTCGGGGTTATAAATGGTTTACTGTTCGAAAGTTTCTTTAATAGAAACCAACATCGTAAAAAAAAAAATACCAAAACCTGGCTTTTAAAACTAAAGTATGAAATGTAACGATTACCCAAATAAACTAATCACTGGGTTTCCACATAGGTGGAAATATGGATATGGAAGAGAAATCTAACCATCATGTTCTGATGGAGAGTGGTAGAGAACATGGCTATGGAAAAGCCAGTAATCACAAATCCATAAATTTGTGACGATCTAAGGTACCATCTGATTCTTCAGGTATAAGATCACTAGGACAACATTTTTGGTTTTCAAGATCATTTCCCTAAAGTTGAAAATTTAGAATAAATACTTTCTTTATTTTGGTACAATCTCACTGTTGTTCATGCCTTGAACAATTTCCACTTCATCTCTTAAATAAATGAAGTTGAATTTGTTATTCGTGAAGTGTTAGCAGATCATGTGATAGAATGACGGGTCATTCCATCAGTCTTAAACAAAAGTTTAGCAAAAATTATATACATAAGTTAATCTATAGTGAGATTAATCACATATGGTTCCTAAAATGGACTTATACTTCATATATCATACTGCTTAATATAATAAAACTAGTTTCTACTAAACAGGGACTTCTTGTAGGCCAGTGGTAGGCGATAAAGGCCAGTCGCACTTCGGTTGTGGGTTCGATTCCCACATCCTTGTCCGACGCGATGGGTTGTCGCCCGTCCTGCAGGTTGTCCTTTTTACATTACTATAACATCCCATCAATAATATCGAAAATCTTCTATCCTTAAACAATACTAACTTATGTCCAACATAATACATTTTAATCTGTAGGCTTGTCCATAATACTGCAGTCCACTCTCATAATATAGTGAAAACGATTACCAGAGATTTAATACTGTCGTTGATCCCCATATATCATAAGATATGTCTTGTTGGTCACATTCCAAACATTCAAAGGCCTTAATCACGTATTCTCTTGAATACCCATTGAACCTTAGTGAAAACATGATTGCAGTTAAAAGTTAACACCTTCCACATACCAAAATCCTCAAAATTCTATATACTCAAACCATGATATCACTAAGTCCTTATATCAATCATGAGATCATGAATACTGTCAAACATTTCATTTCCTCCTTATCCCTTCATTATGCGCATATCATCTTATTTCCAAAAATATCTGAATAACCATTCATGGATACTGGTACCATTAATCATACACTTTCAAAACTCAAGGAAATACAACAGTGTAACAATCCTTAGATGTCTCTTTATTCCATAGTACAATGTGATTACTTATACAACATTACACATGATAAACATGTAATCATTCCACTATATTCTTAAACCATTGACCGAGCTTCAACAATTCTTTCATATCACATATCATTTGTAGTCTCTTCATCATCATCCACATAAATACTTACCATACGACCATACTGATTATCTTCACGAGACTTTCCCTTAGGGCATTGGTTTGCATAATGCCCGTACATTCCACATTTAAAACATTTAACCATTGTTGATGTCGTAGCAATACCATTATCCTCATCCATGTTGTTAACTGAACCTTTTCCTTTGCATTTACTTGCTTTGTGTCCTTCTTTTCCACACCCAAAGCATCTTCCAGTTCCTTTGAAACATTCTCCTTGATGCCTCTTCCCACATGATTTACATAGGGGAAATTGAACTTTCTTTCCTCTATGATCATCATGAAACTCCATCTTTCTCTTATTAGCCGAGTTAGGAAACTTACCAAATTTTACTTTATTGATCATATTATGAGATTGCTGATTTGGCATAATAATGATGTTTGGACTTCCAAATCCTATTTCGTTATGAAGAATATCATTCCATTTTCCATCATATCCTCCATTATCGTGAATCATCTTGTTTCCAGCCATTTTCTAAAACCCAAAAAAAAAAATAGTGTGAGAGGCAAAAATCATGCTAGGGAAAACAACATAATAAAGGTGGAGTATCCTCAATATCTAAAATCTTAGGTTAAATTCTATGATCATTACCGTAGTTCTAGGACTGTATCCTATACGTATACTTATCCTTAGGGACATCCCTAGACATACCTTATAAATATCTCTAGGGATCTCACTAAAGTTCTCGCATCCTAGTTTCCAAAGGTTGACTAAACCTTTCCTCTGATACCAACTGTAGAGACCTGTATCTTGACGTACATGGACATTACATTACATTTGCGGAATACTTAGTACATAACAAAAACACACACACAAGGATCGTAATAGTTTAGTGTCTTTGGAAACTCGGAACGTAATCTTCTAATCGTGGTGAAAGATCTTCAATATCTCCCATAAAGATCTTCCATTTCTTTTACCAAAAACCTTTCTTTATATCCTGGGGAAAAGAAAACATAAAAGGGTGAGCTCAAATGCCCAGTAAGGGTATACAAAAGAAAAATCAATCACATCATATTCATAAGAACATAACTTTTGGAAATCTTAACCTGCAAAAGAGAGCATAATTTCATAACATGGGATAAATCATAGTAGTGAAACGAAATCCCAATAATCATAACTTAAAACATGAAACTTTGTGGCATACACACATAATCATAGAGAATCATTTCTTGTTAGTCAAGACTCATTTCCAAGACTATCTTAGTGGACAAAGTCCCTTTCTGAATCGAGTAACCCTCGTTTCAGTCCTGTTTCACTGAACCGGTATAACCTACCATTCCAGCCATGTCTATCTCATGAGATATAAAATCTTTACCCAATGCATTGGAGGGAGATATAGGTCCCACCCATCTTATAATTAATCCTTTCTTATGTGTGCCACATAATCATAAACCATACATCATAGCGTAACCCATGTAATAAAAATGGGATTCTTAAACAACATGACATCATAAAACAATTCATATAAGATAAAGGAATTCATAAAAATATTTCCATCACAACATAATAAAATCAATGTAATAATAGGGATAAAAACAGAACCCATTATTATCTTAGATGGAAAATAATTTTGATAAAACACTTGAACTTCATTCTTGAGGAAAATATCCTTTATACTTCAAAAATACTTTTCCTTTCTTAACATGTCATACAATTTTAAACTAAAAGAAGTTTATTAAAAATAAACTTGAATACTTGTAAAGGAAACTTCTTGGAAATAATGTTTTAGAAATCCATTCATGCCGTATAAGTTAAAAAAAACATTCTTCGTACTTTTGTCGGAAAAGTCAAAAAGTACCTCGTACGAAAAATGAAAAAAGATTCCTTTCATATCTTTTACTAAAAACTCAATGAAGGGTAAATTTGGATTTAAAAAATTGTAGGTGGATGGAAATAATATTACATATTGATGAAACATGGATGTGGATGATAAAATACACCCCAGTAAATACTTACGAATAAACAATCTCGGATAAAAATGAGATTGTGATATTTCCCTTACCTTAGGTCCGACTTGCTTTGTAAGTGTCCAAACCTCCTGTATAATGATTTAAATCATGTTATTGACTTATTCCAGAATCATATTCATTGTTATTATATCATATATGATCCACTTATGACTTTATATTACCCGTTCTTTTGTAAATTCATGTTAAAGTAGCGTTTTGGGTAAAATCGTCTCATTTGTCGTTCGTGTTTTTAACTTGTAATTATTCATATGATTACTTAGATCATGACTACATAATTACAGAATATAAAACATTATTTATATATATATTCATAATATGCATATATAATAAATCAGTAAATGGAAAGAAATACACCGTTCATGGAGACGGTAGTCCGTACGTACGCATGAACGCTGTTTTCGTTTTCTTATTGACTTGAATGGAATTAAGTAGATGAAATACATATAAATAATTCCAGTATCATTATTATGTCATATATTTCATTAGTACTTATTATATATACTTTATAATCATTCATGAATGGTTAATCATTGAGAATGAATCTAATCGCGTCTTGGAGACGGTAGTCCGTACGTACGCACGAGCGATGATATCATTCCATGGTCGTGGAATTGTGTTGAAGTGTATGTATACTATTTCAGTATCAATATCAATTTATAATAATCATATATAGTTACTCATTAAACCATTATACCCATCCAATTAAGGTCGTGGCGGAAAATAGATTACACCACGGCGTGGAGACGGTATTCCGTACGTACGCACGCGCGGTGATTTCCTTTTTCCGTAGGATGGATAGAAGGTTAATTAGAGTTGTTTCATATTTATAATAACATATCAGTATGTAATTAATACTGATGTTATTACTTTATCATGAAACAACTAAAGAAGAAGAAGTTGAAGAAGAAAAAAAAATTGAAAAAATCGGTAATGGATATTACCTCTTCTTTGAAACGCCTCTTTGAATCCTCCACTTAGGGAACTAAGATTGGTCTTTGAAGAATACCAGGACCTCTAGGATTATTCTAGGGAAGTGGAGAAGGGATTTTGGCAGACTTTGGCCGAGCTTGAGTGCTCAAATTGGTGTGAGGAGGAGGGGGAGGAGGTGCCCTTTTATAAGGGAGGAGAGGGGCACCTTAGGAATATCTCAAAATATTATTTTATATTAAAGTCAAAATCGGTTTATAATGGTTCCAAAGGGTCTTATTTCGAAGCTAAAGTGGGTATGGGTCGAAATAATATCAACCAATAGGATTTAGACAAGTTTAGGTTATTATTTTAACCATATCAATTAGATTTAACTCTAAGTTAAATAATTTAACTTTTACCGTGTCTTTTTGTTTTCTTACACTATATGGTTAATACACTTACTATAACATGCCAAACGAACCCCAAATTGTTTATTATTAATATATATATCCTTATCTAAGTCATTTGGCCGAACCCTAGATTTTTAGGAATAAAATAACAATTAATAATATAATATTTGATTTAAAAACTATTTTGTGTCAATTTTGACACTATTTGATATATGATTTTTGTGAAAGTCATAACAGAATTATATGTTCAAACCAAGTTGATTAAATCAACACTAATATATCATAGTAACCTAGAAAATTAGTGGAATTCATAAAAAGTCTTAAATTACATTTAATTGGGTATTTATAATATCAATTATGTCAATATTTCATTAATAAGATAATTACTGCATCATCATTGTGTCATAAATAAATTAAATTATTTGATGTCTAAAAATTACAAATAAAATACCATTATGTAGGAAATATTTTTATCTTTCTAATTAATATTTACAATCAAATTTATATTATTTATAACCCTATATTAAAAATGTTTGAGTAAATAAACATTGATTTTAACTCTTTTCACTCTTCTTTGAATTAAATAATAATAAATGTCCTAATCTAATCCAAGTGGGCCTAAATGATAATATTTTACACTTAAAGTTGTTTTTGGTCGAGATACACTTGTCCAATAGTATTAGGACACGTGTTAGGGTAATATTAATATCATTTTTATCCTTAATTACCCTATTTACTTTTAACCGTGGTAAATAAAAGTAAAAAGTTACTATTCACCAAAAATTATTTTCTTCTCATTGAACCACATTTTACTTACTGACATCAACCGTGTCTCTCAGATTTTTGAAATTCCATTCACATAAGCGGTAAAATTAAGTTTTATGAAAAATTCAGTTTTTTTAACTACCACTTAGTAGTTTCACTATTCATCAAAAATTGATGTTTTTCAGAACAATGCCAAAATTTCATCCTAAGCTATATTTCATATTCCGAATTCAAAAATTAAGTCTATTTTACCAAATTCATAACATAGAAGTTGCATTAATTAATTTTATAATTAAATCCCGCTGTTAAAACAAATAGCGTGTTTTTAAGAAACAATATCTATCAAAAGATTGACACTTGATTATGTCTGGTTTAAATGTGAAATTACATTCAATGACCAACATTGTATTAAATTGTAAAAATATATTCTAAATATACTTTAAAACCACTCAAATTAATAATTTATCACTATTAATTATTTCGATTAAAAAAGTTGTTTTTAATTGTAATTTAGTAATTTTCACTATTTATCAGAATATGAAAGTTATCCGGAAAGTACCAAAATTTCACCTTAGGCTAAATTCGATACTCCGAATCCATAAATGAAGTCCATTTTGAAAAATAAAATTTACAAAATTTCAAAAAGTGGTTATTACTATTCACAACAGCTAGTTTTAATAATATCTTAATAGCATATCGTTGTTTAGCGAAACTTGGTGTTGCGTACAACACACGCTATCGAGGAAGGTCGCGATTGCGTGTAATGCAAGGCAAGTCAAGGATGTGTGTTGTGCAAGCTCCTTTTGGTGTAGCGTATAACACAAGACATAAATAAAATTAAAAGGAACATTTTTCATAAAATCTCGGGCTGTTACAAAACCAATCCTCAACTGACAAATCTCTAGGCCCTGTATGATCTTCATTATGGTGGTTGAGGATAAATCTTATACTGTTGGCCTCCACAAGCCATTCCCCACTCTGGAGCTCCACTTGTTCCTATGTTTTCAATACCCCCTTGGGGGTTACCCTACCCAAGCCTGGGAGATCCCTAATAAAAACACTACCTATTTTGTGGGGGTTTATTTACTCTTTACATATCCTTATTAGGTCTATGGGTCGGGAAGTCACATGTCATATGACCCCTCCCTTTATAGGAATAACAATGACCCTCACATGGCTGGCTGGATCTTCTATGGGATCCATGACCTATTGATCTCCATGTTTAAGTTAGAGAATGTGAGTTCCACCACTTTTATGAACATAAAAGTTTATTACTACTTCCTGATACAGATGACTAATCTATATGATTCCCACCACCAGATGTGACTACTCAACATCCCTCTTTTAGGGAACTTTCAATGACAAGATCCAATACTGTGAATCCATCATGAGTGGGTAAGAATAAAGAGACCACAGTCATATAAATTTCTCTACAAAGAACATTCTCAAACATCATCACAATGAAGAATTCATCTCATATCATATCAAGAGAGTATCACATGAGGTTAGTAAACCATGAGTCATATACATGCACTATCATATCACAATACAACAACTTAAAAATCTCATGAATCCAAACTGAGTAAAATCCTGAATGGCCCGAAGGTCTTTATTTTTATTGATTTTTGATAACTCCCCCTTCAAGGGATGAAGGGGAACCCTTACAAGGCCCGTAGGCTCAGAGATTACATGGCATGTAGGATTAAGAGATTATATGACCCAAAGGTCTTATGGAATTCAACCAGACTATCTACAAGGAACTGCACCACCCCAACATATGCATCCTGATAGTAGCTCTCCACCTTTTCATGACCGTCTAGCTAGGATTCCCATGAAAGCACAGGCTGGTACCAATGGAATAGCCATACCCTCTAATTCTAACAATCCATTTGGATCTGATCTGGTGAGTGAACCTGCTCTGAATCCTCTTCTGGGGCTGCTCCTTTTTTGTAGTGTGCTTGGGGCCTACATTCATGTGGCCTAAAGACCTTGGGGTGTCCCTAAGGCCTTAATGTGTCCCGAAGGACTTGAGAATCAACTGGACCGAAGGCCTTGGGTGGCCCAAAAGCCTTGCATGACCTGAGGACCAAACCGGTGGCCCAATGGCCCAGATGGATGAATAGTTCTGGATGCTACAGTACTGAATAGTGCCTACTATAGTGCTTGCTGCAGTACTGCTACAGTACCCGGATATATGCCTCCACCCAGATTTGATCTCGGGTCTCTTGGATGCACCTAGTGAGTCCTCACCAACTGGGCAGAGGCTCATGTGCCAAACTGAGTAAAAGCATAAATGGTAGTACTCCTCGTTAAATATCTATTGAAAGTATATCTATGAGAGTTTCATCTCATCATGGGTCTAAATCACTGGACTCTACCATTTATCTACAACTTCTAGGAAGAGACCGGTAGCTAGTGAAACCATATGATCAGTCAGGGTCTCTACCATCCTAAAAACTCAAACCAATAACTCATGTCAATGATCTATTACCTTGGTATCTGGATTATTGTGGAACCATAAAATTATCTTATGTTTTAACTCATAGAGAATTTTAATACTATGATCTTCATCAACCGAACTACTAGTACTATCATCTTTTCAACAAGATGGTTTCTTCTCTCTACCCACCAGGTGGAATCTTATTGTGATATAACCACTAAATCGAGGCCTCATATCTTATTAGATCATTATGATGATCCAAAATATGTAACTAATCTAGATTACTTCATGGAGGTATCCTAAATATGATCAATACATATGATGGTTATATGAGATTATATATATAGGTAGATGACTCAAGATAGACATTTAAATGAATCAATCTAATATGTTTTTTGTACCATTGTTCCCTATAACTAATGTCTTGGTATTTCGAGTTGACATGAAATTAATAGATGTATATATAAATTTATATTATATCCATATCCACTATTATTGGGTCCTATTCATAAAATACATAGATGGAAAACTCATAAATAATTTCCTTATGTACCAACCAATACATATAAAGACAAAGACTCCAAAAATTCTCCCAAAGAATTAGCAACTCCAATACCACTCGGTATTGACCCAACCCATTAGGGAATTATTTTTTGGTAGATATATGAGATTTTATAACCCCAATCCCTCCTCCAATAGGCCAGGGGTTAGTGAAAATAAAAGATAAATAATATCATTAAATCATAGGATTCAACCTATTGTAAATAAATAAATAAATATATATATATATATATTCACACGACCATCTCTAAGAAATAGTGAAGAGGAATAAAAATAATAAATTAACATCTAGTGTAAAACTATCCATGTAATAACATATAGAAAATACATTTGAGTATAATAAAATAAAACCAAAGTGTAAAGGGGAAAATATATTACCAAAATGAAATGAAGTCCCAAACTAAGAAAAATCAAAATGAATATAAAATAAGAGATCCCAACTCCAAATCTCAATGTCCCACCAGTGTATGCCTTCAATACACCCAAGGAACACTAAGTTCCACTGACGTCACCAACAATATTTATGTTGTTGACACATGACAGAACACGTTTGGAAAATACCAGGTAGAGTAAGTATATACAAAACCATTATATAACATTGAAAACCTTAATATAGTGAGATAAGGGTACAATGAATATCTTCTCAACCCCATTTAAGAGGGAAATGAAACACATGATACATATATATGATCCTGTAGAATCCAAATAGAGAGATAAAGGGTATCTATATATCATATCCAAGTAAAAGTCGCTGAGTCAAATTAAAACTCACCTTCAATGACCAAAATCAAACACAACCTCATCATAATCTATTTAGAGTGGTACACTCCTCATTATTGTGTTCCACTATTGAGGGATCCATAACTCCCATGGAGGACCGTCATACTATCAAAACTCTAAGACATGTGAGTACCACTATGAAGATATAGGACCGACAACCAATGTATAGAAGTAAAAAATCTACATGTATAAAGAAAATGGGGGTACCATTCCTTAGTTACAAATGAGAGTATTTACCCATACATCACTATAAGGATCCTACCATAATAACCGCTATTTCCAAGAGTCACCTAAAAAATCCCCACACTCAAAACACATTGCGTCATATCTTAAAATACACTATAAATTCCAGCATTGTTTATTATGTGAAAAATTACTTAGGATTGGATACTAATTGTCCATAATCCATGTCCATAATAAAGAGATATGAGAATAATATTTTTTGTTATGAATACATAGCATGTATGGGGGTTTAGATGACGAGTGACCCCACCTCAATGTGTTTTCCTTCAATCCTATAGAAATTGATTAGGAAACCATTTCATATGAAAATGTTTTTATAGGTTGTACACAATGTGTCTTCTCCGATCAAGGCTCGCTCATGTTTTCTTGGCCATGCCCATGTTGTTTAGGCTACGGTTGTATACCTGGTTGTATACCTAGCCATGCCTGGGTACTAGGCCATGCTCTTGTACCTCCATGTGTGTACATGTACTCCTGGAGTACAAGAAATTTATCTCTATATGATTTCATATCCATGTATAGATGGAACACATCCTAGATAGCCTGGTATGGTCATAGAATGTCTATACCTGACCAGAAGGTGTGTGATCCTTAACACTATTGAAACCCTATTCACATTGAAATAAGAACATGCCATGATTTTTTATACACATCATGAAATATAGTCATATTTATCATATAAAGTTATTTTCTTTTATGTGGTCTCTTTATTCATTAATTCTTACACAAATCCCACAACTTGACAACCTTCAACCAAAATTGGTCTCTTATATTCATATATTCCCAACCATCAATATCCAGAAATTGGATTTGGATTATCCACTCAATGTTTGAAATTCATCCCATAATGCCTCCCCTCATTTCTTCTCTATATCCCAAATCTATGAAAAAATAAGTAAATAATCCCAATGTATCCTCAAAATTATTAATCCATTTATTAAACTCACAAACACAACATATTTGTGGGTTCGATCACACTCAAACCGACCCCAAAAATGTCAAACCACAAGAACATTAACAAATAATGAAGAGCATGAAGAAAATTAAAGAAACAATCATAATAAAAAAAGTTGATGATCACTGTTTTTTATATAATCTCATCCAATGATTAATATGTGTGAGATCATGGTGATAACATGGCATGATAAATAAATTGTATTCAACATCTCAATTTTTTAAATTGGTGTCATGTGATGGGAAAGTAATTGCAGATTAAGAAGAAACTATAAAAATAAATGCTCAATATTTTAATAAAAATGGAAAAAAACCACAATTTAAGACCTATACCTTGATTCAGTTATACCATTGGTGAAGAACATGTTCTCTAATGATTTTGATGACCCACTGTGTTCACTTCTTCTTGATCCATCTTGATATGATCGACTACCGTCCTCTAATTTTAATCAACCAATGAATAATGTCCAATGATCCTCTCAATTATCATATGGTTATGTGACTAAACCTAGATAATTTCTATAGTGGATCATTAATAGGAAAAATAAGGATTTAAAATAAAATAAAATAATTAAATTAAATTACTCAATGTATTGTACAATGAGAAACAACCACAAAATGAATGACACATACAACTAATATGTCATAAACGGGACAAAACACGCATTATAGAGTCAAAAATATTCTTGGACTTTCTATCCATGGTCCTAAACAACGGGTAAAGCCAAAAAAAGAAAAATGATGCACACACATGAATTAAAATATATTTATATCTCTAACTTAATTATTCCAGGGCATTGAGACACCCAAACACCAAGCTTAATCCAAGTCAAAATCATGATAAATACAAAGCAATATTCAATGAAAAAATCTAGTAAATATAGATTCATCATAGAAACATCATGTACTTTTTAACCAATAATGGTCATAATATTATTTTATGTAAATTGTAAATAAAAAATTACACGATTTTGGTTATAATAAATCTAATATTTTCCCTACTGTTAAAAGGAATTTATTTTTGGTTATAAATGACTATATAAACTAGGATTAAATTGTTTTTATCAAGGAAATTTATATTTATATTTTAGTGATGGATTAATTACCATAACTTCTTGTCTAACACTAATTATGTAATTCTTTTGTTAATTTGAAATTAAAATAAATAATTTTTAAAAAATCAAAAGCAATAAAATTTTATTTAATTACCATGGTCTATGAAATCTGTATATAAATATAATTTTTATTGTTTATTTGAATGTTTCTATTCTAATTCCATTTATATCTTTTTGTATTTAATGTAAAACTGTTATAATATTTGAAAATTTTTTATAAATGGATTCTTATAATAAATAATACATTATTAAATTCTGAAAATTTATAAAAATCATATATTTTACCTTGTGAAAGATGTATGATTGATCACATTAAATATTATTTTTATATGGTTCAATTTTCATTTTACTAAATGTTTCTTAAAAGTTAATTATTAAAAGAAATTGATATCATGGTTGTATTCAAAAGTGTTGATTGGGTTTTGAAAACTAATAAATAATGATTAAAATAAAACCAAAACAATTCTAATTTTATTTGATGATAGGATTTATACAGTTACACATCCTATATTTGAAATACATCAATTTAAGGACAATTAAAATTGTAAATATTTTTTAAGTTATTTTATTTTTTTATTTTCCAGGGTTCACCTTTAATCACATATAAGAGGACACCTCCTCTTATCCCCATTTCATAATGTTTGATCCTTCTTTATTAGCCAAGCCCTCCAGTAACACCATTGTAACATCCCTTAAAACATATTAGTGGTTATATTTTGATTATAATACCATCATTACACATTATAATGTGTATTTTAAATGAGGTTTCCCAACAAATAGGATGTTAGAGAGATTACAAAACTAAATATAAATTATTTAAGGGTTTTGTGTTGTGATTTTGTTTTTATGAGGATTGTTAATGATTAAAATTATAATGATAATATTAATTGATATTTATATAACTAATATTACTTATTTTCATATCCTATAGTTATTTTTGGATATTACCTTAATTTATTTTATTTCTCTCTCTTTAGGTACTCAAGAGACTAAATATTTTTTATAAGAAGTATCTGACTATTGTTTCACTATTTTTATGAGAATCACTTTCTTCCTTGTCAATATTTTCAATAAAATATTTTCATTAATTTTTATAGAATTATTATATGATTTTTAATAGACATTTTTATCCGTGATTTACATTCTAATTTTTTAAATTGATATCTATATTTCATGCATTCGTTTTATGGTATTTTAATACTCTGATTTCTATAAATAGTTGATGAATATTACCATTTTTTGAATGATTTGTTTTTTTGTGCTTTGTGGTAGGATCAAAAAATATTTAAAAATGGAGAAAAATGATTTAAAATAGGATCTTAAAGACACTTCACATGATTATATTCACTCACGGAGTGACACTATACTATTTTAGGCAGAGAAAGCTATAGAATAAGAAAAATAATATTTACACGTCATATATTTCATTACACAATGTTAGATTTTGGAGAAGATGATTTCACTTTGGATAATTTTTAAATTACTTACATACTGTGAAATTCCATTATAAGTTGTGTAGAAAATACACAAAATGAAAGTTCATGACAAAAGAAGATTAAAAAACAAGACACCACTGACATAGATTACATTCCATAAAAAATTTACACGTCATGAATGTTTCCAAAAATGAAAAATAGACATGTGATTATTTAAGTAAAAACTAGGGTTTCAAAAAATCCCTTATAAATTCACCCCTTGAACACACCTTGGAGGATGATTAGGTGAGGTACTCCATGATGGATGACACCGGAACAGAGTTCACCCTCTGTGGATTACTACTAATGTTTTTCATTAGGATTTTCTTTATTATTCTATACACTCTCTAATGAAAATAAATAAGGGGTTATTTATTTATGTCATTGCGTGAAGGATGAACATAGGTTGAAAAATTAATCCATTTTATAATGGATTGTAGTTTATGTTCGGATTTTAGGTTTGTTCTTCATTGTGATCTATTTCTTGATTATACTGGAAGGGCCATTGTGAGAGGGGTTAGGAAAAGGGATTAATATCTTTCTTTCTTTGAGCATGAAAATTTATTGACTTGATTGAATAAAATTGTATAATATGAGTTCCAAGGTTTAGAATTTTGACATGAACATTGGGTTTGTCTCTTCCATACATTAAAATATTGATTCCAGTTACCTGTTCCTTATAATAAGAAGTACCTAACCATGAAAAAAAGAGAAATAAGGATGTAGAGAATTTACCATGAGCATTTGACTCACTAGGACTTGATTCCAATGACCACATAATTATTAATTAATTATTTCATACCTTGTTATCCTATGATCCTAGATTCATAAATTCCTAGAAACCATTTTATATTTTATTCTCCCACATTCTCCCTTAATCATATATTCATTAGTGTATATTTAGTTTCTAAAAATCACAAATAGTTTAGGATTATCTTATTTAATTAATATTATCTATAAAATTATCTTTATGGATTTGAACTCATGATTTAAATTCAAATACTACCCAGTTTTTTACTAGTTTATTTTATTTTTGTTTTAAATTTCTAAATTCGGTAAATCTGTGGGAATTAATGTTGCCCATAGGGCTATTAGAAATCTTCCTATTTTTTTAAATTGATGTACTATTGATGTTTTATCAAAAATATGATATAAATATTTGTTTTACCATACATGGAATGAAATTAATTTATAAACCTCATGAAAATTTAAATAATTTAATAATCCCTTTAATATTTATATAGTTTTTTTCAATGATAATTTTTCCACAATATTTTATAAATATTTCAATTTTAAAAAAGTGTTTTCAAAATGAGAAAGTTATTTTAATCAAGAATTGTTCCAATTAACATTAAAGGTCATATTTAATCTATAATAATATAATTTTATGATACTTATGATTCACAAGATATATGATCATGTTATACCAATATAATTATTTTATTAGATGGTTTATGGATATGGTGATAAAATATTAATAAAACCAATTTTATTTTTTTAGGATGAGTTATGATGGAATGATAATTTTTTTCAAGATCATTTGACTTAGATATTAATGAGTAATTATTATGTGATAAGTGAGTCCATTATTGACCACCAATGCATTGGTTAATGATTTTTCATGACCCGACCTCCCCATATCAAGAACATGGTCATATAAACCCTTTGATATCTAGTAATAGCTTGGATTCCTTCCAACCACAATATAGGTTCTTACCTACCATGGTCACTTATAATTCTAATAAGAATCCCCACAAGCCAAAACATGTTATTTTAGTTTTCCATATCCTAACTCAAAAACACACACACTAAGAAACTTACTATCAGTTCACCAATACTTATAGAACACCAGGATAAGCCTCTCTTTACTAGGGAATTATAATTAGGCCGCATCCTTAAAAAAGGTGAACCTTTTAAAATGGGTAGTGACATTTAGTCTTATAACCCTCACTTTTCCAGGGGTGTTACACTATACCTCTTTAAATCACTACAGTATCATGCTGGATCCCCCATATCAATCCAATGAAATACCACCACACATCCTAATGGTTATTTTTTTTGATACCATTCATCATTACCCAATAAACCCATATAAAAAATCTTAACATCTAAACCCATGGTTCTCTAGTAATAACTTATTTACTTCCTAAAATAACATAAGATAAGACCCACTATAGTATCTTATTAGAATAATGATGGTTTCGATATGCTAACACTTTTTCTTTATGTATTCTTCGTCCCTAGTCACACACACCTTGAGAAACTTCCCTATATGTCAATAATCCCAACACTAATCTAGGAAAATCCATGCATAACTATAGATTTTTAATCATGAAGGCTCTAGAAATTATTGGTGAACATTGTTGACAAGGTTTGTAAAATTTAGTCTTTTATTGTTCAATATTACTTGGGTATTATATGATTATTTTTTTATGAGATGAAATGGTACACATTATGTTATCCAAATCCCAATATATGGAACATAATAGGTTATCCCAACCCTAAAAGAGGGTACCCCCGAATTTATCCCAACCCAAAAGTGGGTACATGGGAGGTTACCCACACCCAAAGCTGGTACATGGGTGATTAGTATAATCATGACATGTGATGATTGTCTTGGTGGGTATCCTTAATATGATATTAAAATTATTATAATCTCGGAACAATTTATTCCACTCTTTTATGACTTTATATTATACCATTTTATGCCCTAATGGATCAACTATACTTATTTCAATATGATTAATTTCATATGGACTTCCATGAATTATGTTATTACCCATAAGTGTGATATATGAATTTTTTGTTATGATTTTAAAATGTTAAGTTCATGTTACCATACAGTAATGCTCTTATATCACTTAATTGTTCCTTGATGCCTCCCTTTATTACCCTTATTGGGAATTTGTGCTCATAGTTTGTTATCTTTTCCTTTACCTAGGATATGAAGAAAGGTTTTATATATGATATGCCTACAAAAGGTCCTAGTTGTGAATAACTAAATGGGAGATGATATAGATCATTTATGTTACAACTATTTATATAACAATGTTTCCAAGGGTACTAAAATTTTAGGGTAATGGAATGAATTGTAATGATATTTAATGAATATTCATATATTAAGGTATAATATTAATATTTGAAATGTCTCGATCACCTCAAAAAATATCAAATTGAACATGAATAAACCGACATCAATAACATAATAAAAAATTGATTAATCACTCACAAAATTTATAAGATCTATCAAAAATCAAAAATCTATATTCTATATATCAATACATATTTAGATTCAAACATCCACCACAACCATAGCTCCACATGATGGATGAAACCTGAGAATAAATAATGAATATAATAACATTACACTATAAAATTTATGGAACAGATATTGAAAATCCATGGACACAAGAATCAACCATGAGTATCCAAAATTACATGGGAAGATACCAAAATCCATGTTTGGAATAATGGATAATGGGGGAGAAGAATAATAAAAGATGATTAAATTGGGTTTTTAAGGAAAACATTATAGAATATATGATGACATGATTTTATTAAACCATATGTTGGGTTATATTAGAAAATAGTGATCTTAAAATCACAACCAAAACATTTCATGATCTCCTAAATCATATTAGAAATTTATATTTATAAAACATTCCTCAATTAAACCATGATGTTGAAACCATAAACCAATGTTATTTTTAAAGTCATACAACATTAAACCACAATAATACTATGGAACAATGGTTAGAAAAAAATTATTTTTAATCTTGGAAACAACAATTGGAATTCAAATACCCCCTTAGCGACCAAGGAATTCATTCCCACAATTTGAAATTGTAAACTTAGACACAATAGAAACAATGTAATAAATTACATCATAATATAGTTTCTATAAAAAATGTGAATCATAAACTCCAAAATAATATCCTCCAAAAAATTTCCAACACGACTAAAGGTGATTCCAAGAATAAAATATTCA
Source organism: Viscum album (assembly GCA_963277665.1). Taxonomy (NCBI): domain Eukaryota; kingdom Viridiplantae; phylum Streptophyta; class Magnoliopsida; order Santalales; family Viscaceae; genus Viscum; species Viscum album. The sequence goes on from OY728145.1 coordinate 1,781,749,835, forward strand.
ATGTATAACATATTATAGTTTAAAAAAGTGTTTTCCATTGAAGACCCAAAATTCATCTCATCACTCCCAATCAACATACAAAACTCAGTTCTACATCTTTAACACATGAAAGAAAAATAAGTATGTAACATGGAAAATCTACACTTAATTGTTAGAGTCCTACCAAACTATTCTAAACCTCAATAACTGAAACAATCACCAAAATTTAAGAAAACCATAAACAAAAAACATTATGTGAAATACCCCTAAAATATAAATCTATTTAATAAAAAATATTACCCAGAGTATAATATAAATACAAAAAATAAATCATATAAATATAACACACATTTCAATATCACTTAATTTTTAAAAAAACAAAGAAACTATGGATTATAATCTAATATATCTTACACTCAATCCCATTTTCATTACATAATTCCACCATTACCATATAAAAAAAAACTAATAGAATGATGAATCTTATCATATACTTCAACTAAAATCGTAAAATTCAATAATTAAGTCTACGAAAAATGCATCCTATAGAGAATATAAATTACCTCAATAAATAACATGGAGTACATCATAATGAAATCCATTAATGTAAAATATATAAATTTAATTCTAAAGTTGATCAATAATTGGAGTAAGAAAGTAGAGAACCGTTCAAAACCAATATTTATTTAACATAATTTTTATAATATAAGAATTATATCTTCCAAAATATGATAAAAATACCATGAAATGGAGGTTTAATGTATTTTAGGACTAGTTACAGAGGTATAATATTTTACAAAACCTGAAAAAACTCTCCATAATCAAAACATACTAGAATCCCTTATAGACTAATCATAATATATATTTATGTTAATTACCTGGATAATAGAAAAATAATAATGGGGTGAGATCAAATTCTAAGTAAGACAAATATTATCCACATGTAATAAAGTGTTTTATCATAAATTTATGGGAGAACATGTGTAAGGGTGAAATTTATTATTTAAAAGAACATGGGGGGATAAAAGTTCTTTACAAGTCATTGTGGATGGGTATGTAATATCAGAAGGAAAAAATATAACACATAAAAAGATTTAAATAATAATTATATAATAAATTTGCTTCATTGAGAATAATATCTGAATATAAAATATAAGTATGATATAGGTATAATCTTTGGTATTGACAACATTTTTAACATTGATAACCATATAGAGTTCATTATCATTCTTCAAAACATAACTAACCCAAAATTGTGTACATGATTAATCTTTGGAACATAGATAATTTGTATCATGTTTAGGATTAATATTCTAAACATAGATAATCTAAACAATATTCTTGAATTGTCATGTAATCATTGATAATCTACATTGTGATAAAAAATAATTATTTTAATATAGCTAATCTACATTTTGCTCACACTCATCATCATTACCTCATGAGACATAAAGCTGTAACCAATGAATTTGAGGGTGATATAGGACCCCATACTTCATCATCCATACACATGTATTCTATAAGACACTAATCATTCCACATTTCATTAAAATATAGGCTAAATAAAATGGTTTTGGTCACCACATTATTAAAAACATGGAAATGAAAAATGGGTTTCACAACATTTCAAGATTGTATCAATGAAATTGACATCAAGCATATTAATGGTTGATACAAAAAGAATCAATCATAATTAATATTGTATTTTATATGAAAATTTAGAGGTCTATTTACCAAAATAATATTCTAATAAATAATTACATTAGTGATAAAGTTTAAAATGGTTGTAATAAAAAAAATATTTAGAATATTCTTTTATCTTTTATATAAAAGAAGTATCTAATGTTACATTGAATGGAAATTTTTTAAAAGGTGGAGTGAAAATGGTTAGAAAAACATAAACTTTGAAAATAATTATCTATAATAGAGATTTTAAAATACATAATGGTAATAAAAATAGAATGTGATTTGGAAGATAAAACGATTTAATTTGGATGAATGGAAATAAAACCATCTGAATATTTTGAAATAAACTTATTGAAAACCTACATGTTAAATGGAGTAAAAACATCTTTAAAAAAACAGGATATGGTAAATTTCAAGGTCACATGAAATAAATCATATTTCTGATTCCAATTATAAAGGTGAAAATCTGTAGGAATTATGAACATGGATATTGTCAAAAACCCCATTCAAAGATATGAGAATTATTTGTGACAAAATTAAACATTTTAAATGAAATAATTGATTAATTATAGAAATAGAATTTATTTTTAAATATTATTTAAAAATTAATGAATATGGAAAGGTAGGATAACATAATCATTGGGTAATTGAATTTAATATTTAGTGGATACAATTGAAATGATGTGATTATGACTCAAGAAAATAATTTGAGATGAGTTCACCACTTATGTTTATTCTTACTTTATAAATGTTTTATAGATTCCTATAAAATAAGATTAAATATTTTAATAATTTATTTAATAACCATATTAATATAATTTACCCTTTTATATACATTATTTATGATAATTTATTAGGACTATATTAGTCAGTGATTGCTTATTTTTACCATATGTTGTCAGTAACATTAATTAGTTTTTGCATGATTTATGATGTTGATTTTTCTACTAATTAATTGATAACATATTCTTCATTCCAAGGTTATAAAATATTTTATATTTTTTATTTTATGATAACCTATAATTTTATAATCACATTATATGAGTATTTTATCTCGTTTCATGAAAACTAAATCAGAGATGAATTAGTTTCATGTTACTAATCGATATTGATGGATTACCTAAAAAATATAATTAATTTTTTATCCATAAAGAATCATATTCGTGGTATTTATTACTCTTAAATGTCAGATATACCCCAAAATTAAAAATTATAACCATCCATTAATGGGGTAGTAAAAATAGAACATATGGTTCCATGGAGGCAGTAGTTCACACGTACACATGGATGATGACTTCGTTCCCAGAGCATAGGAGAAGTGACTAATATGGATTAATATTTTAAAAACCTCAAATGTGGCATAAATATCATATTATATATTAAGATAATTAAAATCATTTTATTTTTAAGGTGTTTAAAGAAAATGAACCATGTTATGTTATGGATGTGGTAGTCCACACATACACATGATTGAAATTATTTATTTTATTAAGGGTAAGGGGATATGTGGTCATTGTATATTAAAAATAATATTTATAATATAGTTAATTATTATATTTATATAATATTTGTAATAATAAAATTTAAATATTGTGATAAAAGAAAAATATGTTAGTGAAAATATTGAACTTGTGTTGAGAACATTAGGGTTATCTTTGCGGATTTCCTAGAAAAGAAGGTAATTTAATAACATCATTTTATAATAATCATTTGAGAGTGTATATAATTTTTAGGGAAGGAAATAGGGTTATGTTTTTGGTTGAAATAGAAATTTTACAGTAGTATTAATGGGGTTTTGATAAGACCCCTTTATAATTCCTGTGAATGAAATTTTCTAAATGTTTCAAAATAGTATAAAGGGAGAGCAAGATAAAACTATCAACTAGCCCTAAAATGAGATAATAATTTGGTGTTGTGTGAGGTAAGGTTTATTATCTCTGAAAAATGCATTTAGAAATATATTTCCACACCTTTATCCCCTGAATTATTACTTTTGGCATTTAATATTTTACCACAATAAATAGTTGTTACCTAAGGTAACATAATCATGATACCTAAAAATAAAGTTGTGATTATTAAGTAATTTATTACTACATTTTATAAATTTTAAATATATTTCTTATGATTAAATTTACAAAATTTTGATTTTCTAATATAATAATCCTATATTTTATTTAAGCAATTTTTGAGAAAAATATTATTTTATTTTTAAAATTTTAAATATATGTATCTAAACAAAAATAAATGTTCTAAAATGTATGAGTTCAATTACTAAATAGTTAAAAAAAGGCATAAAAAATTTATATGTCATATATAAAAAAAAATAATGACATAAAATCACACTATTATTATACTTCCCTATTCGCTGAAAAATCGATTTCTTTTAGAAAAATATCAAACATTCATTCTAAGAAAATTTTTATATTTTCAATAAAAAATATTTTTTTATCTATTTCAGAATATAAAAAATATATATATATAGTTTTCAAATTAAATTAAAAAGTATTAATAAATACATATTTTATTGAAAAAATTACCTTTTAAAACACTATGTGTTCTTAATATTATTTCTTATCAATTTATAAGTCAAATGATGAGAAAATATTTTTTAAGAAATAAAAATATTTTAAATGTGGTCATTTCATTCTATTAGAATAAAATATAAAATAATTATCAAATTAACTATTTAAAAAAAATATTACTCTTATATTAAAAACAATTTAACAAAAAATCATTGAAATTAATTATTTATATTTTTGTATTTAATTTTACCAATACATTGATATTAAAATAAATATTTGAATTTTATACTTACTTAATATTTTATTTTATGAATTTTAAAATTATTTATACATAATTCATAAATAATATATATATATATGTAATATTTTTATTTCATTGTGAGTTATATTATTTGAAATTTAAATCTTAAGAATACATGAATAAAATAATCCTATTATAATTTAATTTAATTCGTCCCCTAATATAAAAATGAATATTTAAATTGTATATACACATCATATCATATTTTATTAACAATATTAATATTTATACATAATGCATAAATATGAATATTTATTTATAATATTTTAATATCATCATTTTTTCATTATGAGTTATATTATTTTATATTTAATACTTATGAATACATGATGGAAGTAAACCTATTGGATATATAACCAAAAATATATCCATAAAAACCATATTTGTAACAACCATATTTTTAATGAACATATTTTAACTGGATTAATTTTATTCATAAACATATAAATTTCTTAACTAATATTATTCCATTCACACATCCCATTTACATAGTTTTCATTTTAGTTATCACAACACATAGACTTCTTTAATTGTATGCTTTATCATTGAATGTTTTATTATAAATATAGTGTTTCTTGAAGGCATTGGTGGTCTTGGGAAGATTCTAGTTCAAAATATATTATTCTTTTAAATTTATTATCCTCTTTAAATTTTAATATTTTTTTATAGATGTAATCTTCTATGATATATACTACTTTATTTCATGTGATTTTGTTGTAGAATTTTACTATTAATGAATAAATATTTTCTAGTTTATTCCTTATATTGTAAGTCTTATTTCCTAATCTATTTTAATTACTTTTATTATATAAAAAATAGTTTATAATTATAAATATATAGTTTATTAAAAGAATGTGACTCCTACAAATATAGGGTGTTACATTATCTCACTTACAAATGAAGTTTCATCATAATTATAATTATCAAAAAGTAACAGAAATATTTATGAGAATCTAAATTCTAGATATAGATCAAGATATAATTTCATGATATATACAAACCTTTTACACATAGAAATCATGTATATTTTCTCTTAATAATATTATACCTAATATTGAGTTTTTTTCTCTAACCATTTGATTCAAATTTATATCATTATTAGTTATTGAGACCCATGTTATATAATATTCTTGTAATGGGTGTTCAGAATATTCCATTAATTTATAGACTATAATTGGTTATATTGATTTCTATATTTCTAGTAATTTAGTTCCATCCATGTAGAGAAAACCAATCCATTATTAAAATCACATTATAGAATGATAATAATATTATTACTAGGCATATTTCCATAAGAATCAACATGGGATACGTTAAATAAATATATTTTCTTCCATAATAAAATCATATGGGTGGGGATTTCATGATCTTAGAAATATTCATTGATACATTATGGACATTATATTTAGAAACCAACAATACATAAATAATTATACCGGATGATAATTGTGACCTAATTATCATGATCGAATTAAGAAATAATCATTTCCTAGGTTACTCCTTATTCCTTTTGTCTAATAGGTCTCCCTTATCTATTATCCTCATTATCATCTTGAGTTAGGGAATCAATTTTCATAATTCCCTATCAAATTTAATTTTATGCCTTAGAAATTATTTTTTACCATTGAATTATTCTGAATATTTTCCACTTCTCAATAATCATGAGCATGATGGACAACATTTCAACACTTGAAACATTTTATGGATCCCTATAATAAATTTCCTATATTATTACTCCAACATTTTTTCATTTATCCTATTAGAATTGTTTTTCACCATGTGATTTTTGTATTGGGTTTTCTTGAATTCCCATCAACCTTTTCTAGTATCCTGAATAATGAGAGTCCCCAACATCCATTTCTAATATAAGTTCACATCGAAACACCTCTTAATAGATATATAAATATATTATAGCTAATACCATTTAATGAATTTGTTTTAGGAAACTATAAATTCATTCGATCGTACACTTGTGGTATGCAATAAAAATGGTTTCATACCTTGAGAGTCTAATGAAATTTTATTTATATGTAATCAATGATTTATCCTTATATTTTTTTAACTCTATGAATTATCTCTCTATTTTTCAGTTATGAGTTTGGAGAAATTAATTTTCTGAAAATACATTATTGAACAACTCACAAAATATATCATAAAATTATTCCATCATTATTGTATTGATAATGTGTTTCCACCATTAGAAAATCTCTCCATCTTAATGATAAAATGATAAAATTAATTTCTCATGTATTGATTACTGGATAATTGAAAATATCATCTCTAAAAAATTCATTATGTGTTCAAAATATTTTTGTCTAGAAGATACACTAAAATATGGTGGTTTATTTCATATAAAAGGCTCGATGAAAATTTGTTCCTTCCTTAGTTCATCCATGATCTTAACAAGGTTCATGTTGTTACTAATAAAATGTGATTGTGTTGTGAAAAATGATTCCACTAGATTTTCTATCCCATGAGATTTCTCATTAAGAAAATCATCTCATTTCTTGTTTACTACATTGTAAACTTAGTTTCTCACCTTTCAATACATTATTTAAATAAATGAAATTTTACATATGATAAAATTAATAATTATATTAAAATATAACTATAAATATAGAGGAATATACTCATAAATGATTTCCATATCATAACTTATGATTTACTAGAATTGTATTATATGTTATCCATAGTTATATTTCTAGATAATGTAGTGATATTCCAAGTCCTTTAAAATGGTTTATAATGAGAATATAATTAAGAAAATATTATCCCTTTGGGTAGTGAAAATAGGTTTAAATTTTGATCCCATTATCATGCATTAGGTGATTATTTTTTTACAACCAGTATTTCCTTTTAAGGGTTATTAACCATAGGTAATATATGTTAGATATTTCATCCATTTATGGTATCAATAAAGTGATTTAGTTTAAATAAAAAATACATGATATCTATATTAACAAAATATTAGAATGTTAACATATATTAAACCTATCATATAGACCTATACCTATGGGTTTCACTACTTTAATCTTATCCAAACAAAAAAAAATCACTATACTAATCCTTAAAATTATTTATACTCTATTCTCATACCTACTATTGCAACCCAAGCTAAGAAAATATTTATTTTACATAAATTATATAATATAAAAATTATACCCCAAAATATAATTTCACTATTATATGAGCAAATGATTTGGTGTCATTAAATATTTACACATGTATCTTATTTTATAAAATGTGTAAAAAATTATCCATAATATAAAAATAGTAGAGTCCCTTATTTTATAATAATAAGATATATCAATATTCAGAAACTAGGGAAGGGAAAAAAATAAATAGGTAATCTTAAATCTCAGTAATGGAATATATATCAATAGGTCATCAATGGATGGATCATAATCATATGAGAAAACATGAGTAGGGGATAATTATATTATTAAAACGAATATGGATCAATAAGAGTTATCAATAAGTAATAAGTGAAGGGTATGTATTCTAAAAATAATAACTTATACCATGAAAAAATCCTTTGAAAGTTTTTTACAATAAAACTTTTCCATAGAGAATAATAAAGTAATATATCATAGAATGATGGTATAAGCATAAAAACTGATTTCTATATTAGTTTGAACATTTCTAACATCATTGTGTTCATGGTCATTATTTTTAACATAGATAATAAATGTTAGGTTAAGGATTAATCATGAAAACATAACTAATTAATTGCAGCGATGGGTTCTGTGCTCTAGCATGGTGAAGTGTTTGCTTTCCTGGAGTCCATGCAATGATGTATTCTTCAGCATGACCTTATGCCTCATTTGTCCCTCTAGCTTTCCACAGTTCATCTGTTTAGGAATCTAGTGAGGGTTCTTCTGCAGTTTTGATTTGTCCGGCTCCAAGCACAGAGTAGAGTTACTGGTTAATATCTACCAAGATCCCCTCAATGGAGGCCTTCCCTTGGGCTGCTGAGGATGTGGTTAGAGGTTTTTCTGGCTGTGGTGGGATGCTTCTGGAATCGACTCTGGTGTTGGGGCTCTGAGCTGTTTAATGTGTGTTGGTTTGATCCCATTCTTATTTTTGAATTCAGAATGGAAGGCTGTTGGTTTGAATGTTGTTTAGATTCATGCATACTTGGATGGTTTTCAAGACTTATATTATGATGATTCAGCTGGTTTTGATCTCAAGGATCAGGCCCCAGAGGAGCATTCAGAGCAGGTGGTTCACTTATGCAGGCTGCATGGATTTGGATGTTTGAGAGGGTATGACATCAGCCATCGGATCGGGCCTGTGATTTGACATAAGACACTTGCTGGCCGTATAGTCTTGCAATGGTGGAGAGATTTACAAGTTTTTAAAATACTGGGGAGAGGTAGACCCTTGGTGTTAGTCTGGTTTTATTTTCTTAATCTCCGGGTCATGTAATGTTTTATGTCTTGAAGTCTGTACGGGTTTCCCCCCTTCTTCCCTTAAATGGGGATTTATCATAAAATAAAAAAATCTAAGGACTTCGGGCCATTGGAAGGGGATAATCTAAACCGTTTTCATGATTAATCTTGTGAACATAGCTAATTCACAGTATGTCTATATAAAACCTCAATAACTCATGCGGTATAAAACCTTAACCAATTCATTAGTGGGTGATATAGGACCCCAAATATTATTATCCATAAATATATGTTTTATAATATGACAATAAATCGGTATAACTTGATAACTAAAGGGAAATAAAATAGTTTTCATCCATCACATCATAAAGGGGCCATGGAAAATAAATATGGGTTTCCCAATACTAAAATATGGTATCAATGAAATTGATCTCAAAGATGAAAATGAATGACACCCAAAATTCAATCCTTCAATTAGAGTAATTCAATATAACATTTAAAATGAGATTCATAAATACAATTTCCAAATAATTATTTTATTTATATATATAATTTAATATTATCATGAAATCATAAATAATTTTTTAGAAATTTTTTTTATCTTTGCTGTAAAATAAAAAATTATAATTACATTGAAATGTCATTTTTTAAATGGTCAAGTGATTTTTTTTGAAAGCATTTAATTTTTCAAATTATCTTCAATAATGTATCTTTAAACTATAACAAATGTTCAAAAATATAATGTGTAGTGTAAGATAAAACATATTAATTTTAATGGATGGTTAATACCATTTTAACAATTTAAAATAAATTTTTTGAAATCCCAAATCTAAAAAGAGTAATAAAAAATAAATTTATAAATAGTATAATTTAAATGTGATGATCATATGAGATAATGCATAATTATGTTTACAATTATAAAAAATAATTATGTTAGGAAGTCAAAGAATGGATATGGAGAAAAAAAATCAATAAATGAGATGGAAATTATTCTAAAACAAATTACATTTACAAATGAAATAATATATTCATCATGGAAGAATAATTCAGTTAAAAACATGATTTACTCAAAGAATAATAAATATTTATAACACAAAATCATCATATGGTAGGTTAATTTAGTATTTAAATATTATAGTCAAAATGGAGTGATTATGATTAAATAATGTTATTTGTCTCAATAAAACCCCTTATGATTATTCATGCTTTGTCAAAAGTTTAATAACATCCAATAAAATTTAAGAAACAATACTTATAATCTATTTCATGAACTTATTTATATACATTAACCATTTATATAATTAATTTTTGATTACTTATTATGAATATATATTTGTAGTTGTCACTTATTTTTACCACTGGGTGTTAGTAACTTCAATTGTTTCATACATGATTTCTAATGTTGATTTCATTAAAAATTATTTTATACAATTTTTATCAATAATATTTAATATAATATACTATAATTGATGTTTTATAATTTAATGTAATTTTATAATAATAATTTATTAAATATTTATCAGCTTTTAAGAAAGCAAAATCGATAATGAATTAGTTTTAGGGTATTTATCGATATTGGTGTATTAGGTATTAATGATCGTTAATTATTGTCTCATATATAAATAATAATATTTATGATATAAATACTAATATATATTATATTTACTCATAAATTATCATTTATTACCATCCTTGATGGTTGTAGTGAAAACAGAACATATCGTTCCCTAGAGGTTGTAGTCTATACCTACATAAGGATGGTGATTTCATTTCTATAGTACTAGAGAAAGGAGTAATATGGTTTATTATTTTCATTTACTATAACATGTTATTAATATAATTATTTTATATTAAATTACTTATTATTTCTATCCTTGTAATTAGGTAATGAAAAATGAAACATGTTATGTCGTGGGTGAGGTAGTCCTCTCAAAATCACAATTGATGTTTTCCCATTTCATAAGGGGAATTGGTGTGATGTTTAATATTTAATACTAATATATAAAAATATTAAGTATAAAATAAATATATAATCTAAAATATAATATTAGAAAAAATAATTTCAATTCAAATATAACAGGAAATTATATTAACAGAATGATTGAAATTAAATTGTGAACATTGGGTTTTTCATGGAGGCTTCCTTGAAAAGGAAGGGAATGTGAAATTCACATGTGACTATAATTTGATGATATTGAAATATGATTCTATACGATGTAATTATGGTCTATATTTAAGAGGATTCCTATGTTTTAGCGTGGTATTAAAGGGGTGGCGAGAGGCCCCTTGTATAAGTAAAGAGAATCCAAATATAAAAACCTATTTATAACATGTATCAAGACAACTTATAAGTTGTGTGGATCCATAATTTATTTGATGGTGAGATATGGACAATATTATCTCAACCACTCAGTTGGAGACATATTTTTACCTTGTTTAGGCCCTTTAACCCTTTATTTATTACTTTTCCCATTTATGATTTTATGGTGGTAACTAATTTATACCCAAGGTAACATAATATTTGTTGGTCGGAGTGGACACTCAAGAGGGGAGTGAATTGAGTTCTAATTAAAATTTCTGTTAAAAATATTAAATTAAAATCCTCCAAACTGAAAAACAGGTTAAACTGTAGTGAATTTATACAGATTGTAAATGTCCAATTAGTTTCTCAAAGATTGATTAGGTCTCAGCTAATTTAATCAGGGGATTAAATTAACTTTTGAAACTAACTTACTGTTTCACAATAAGTATAAACACTTTCTAGTTTAGCTATCAAAGTAACTTTAAAACAAATAGTATTTCAAAGTAATTATCAGCGGAATATTCAATATAGTTTATAACCAAAATAGATAAGCACAATAGTTTTTGAAACAAGAGGTTTAGTCTCAAGCCGAATCTTAGTCCTCTCAAACAATTTATATAAATTTGATCCACACCCTCGATTGGGGTAAACAACAGTACAAGAGACTTCCAGGTCATAAGACATCTACGATAGTTATACGTAGGAAAACAAAAGATAGCAACAACACACATGATGTACATGTCCTACTTGACCTCTAACACTATCCTAAGTGGGATACAAGAAAGTGTGGAAAGATTGGTGTGGGGATTTAGTATCCTCCAGTTCAGTACAGGAGTAAGTGTGTGTGTAAATTATACAGAGTACACACACTGCTCGAAAAAGTAAATAATGAATCACTTAGAGAGAGTATATGAGAGTTTATAATGCTCTAGGGATAAGCAGTGCAACTCTGGACTCCTTCAATTTAGCAGAAATACTTCTGAGTCCTTCTATGGTTTTTTTTGTAGAAGTAGAGATTGTTGTGGTTCTCCTTCTTTCACTTCCAATGTCAGTGTTCAGCTTGAGTATGAGTCAACGTTATATCCCTCAAACTTCTTATTTGAATTTCTGTTCTTGATGAGTATCAAAGTTCTTCGTGTGTTCTTCTTTTCGTGTGTGTGCGTGCATGGAAGAATTCCCCTTTTTTACTTTCTTTCTTGTGTGTCTTTTTACTGCAACTCGATCTTCCTTATATTCCATGAGCTCCGGCAATAGGAATGATTACCTTTTCATAGGTACAAGGTACGGTTCTCTGACATGCCAATAAATAACATTAAATATCATTAATTGCATTAAAAACATAAAATATGACCGTTGGAATTAAATATGAGTTAATAGAAATTCAAACAGTTTTTATGACTATCGGTTAGTCATGAGTTCAGTGAGTCATTTTGAATCTGCATCGATTTTGGTAGGTCATGATCAACGGTATCAGTAGCTCCTTAGATCATCGGTATCGGTAGCTCCTTTGATCATCAGTATCAGTAGCTCCTTTGATCATCAGTATCGTTAGGTCCTTTGATCATTGGTATCAATAACTCCTTTGATCATCGGTATCAGTAGCTCCTTTGATCATCAGTATTCATATCTCCTTTGATCATCGTTATTAGTAGGTGCCATCGGTGCGACCGTTGCCATCAGTGCGACCGTTCATCATCAGTGCGACCGTTCACCATCAGTGTGACCGTTAATCATCGATGCGACCATTCATCATTGGTGCGACCGTTCATCATCGGTGCGACCGTTCATCATCGGTGAATCAAGAAAATAACTAACGGTGAGTCAAAACATGGAATTTTCATAAAGTGTATATTCAGTCCAAAATACTTCCAGGTCAACAGTAAAACATAAATTAACATAAATAAAAATACGTAGACATGATTTAAACATATATAAACACATTTAAAAAAATTTGAACAAGATAATTAATTGTTATAAATAAAGCAATGATTTGGGAATATTAAAATAACCATCTCACAGAGAGTTCAACAATCCCCCCCTTTTTGATAATCACAAATCAATGGCATAAATTAAGAGAGAAGATAGTATGTAATTCAGTATGCTCCCCCTATATAAAAAATATGCCAAAATATATGACAAGGTTATAATAGAATAAGTCATTCTCCCCATATAATATAAATCATATAATACAATTCATTCTTCCCCTTTTATCATTGCTCCCACTTAGATATATAGTCATCATTTCTCCCCCTGTGTATATGCATGCATGTAGTAAACAGTGAAGCATGGGCTCATATTCATATTTAGTTCACCCCATATGCATATTCATGATTTCTCTCCCTTATTCATAGTCATGATTTCTCCCCCTTTGGGATTATCAAAAGAAAAGAGAAGGAAGAGAAGAAAGAAGAAGAGGCCACTGAAATAATATTTGAAAAATATTACAAGAACCAGATACAAATTTTTAAAGGACAAGAAACAGACACCCTATAAAAAATGGATAGACACAGCTATTTATTTGGGTGCAATAGAGCTTTTCCTTTGGCAGTTGGAGGAATAGATGGTCTAGAAGGAGGATTTGTAGAAGGTTGATCTGGTCGAATGGAGATAGGAGGCAGTATGGCTCTGGCTGGACGAATAGTGGGTTCCAAAGTCACTTGCTGAGGAGTAGAAGATCTTTCTGAAGGTTGTTGTTGAATGAATGGCCAAATATTTGATAGATCTTGAGAGACAGATAACTGACCAGGAGCAACATCTGATGGATTAAGAGGATCAGCAGTATGAAAAACAATGACCTTCGCTTATACATGAATGCAAGGTTTGATCAGATTGATAAAATATTGAATTACCTCTCCACCATACTTCATAGCCTTTTCAAAGTCATCCTTGTTCTGCATGAAACTTTCCAAAGTTGGAGTAAAATCCATCAGCTGCTGAACTTGAGCCTTAAAATCTTGAGTAACTGGAGGAACCCTCAAATTTTCAGCCAAAACCTTGAACTGATGATTAAACTCATGCTTGGTATAAATATTAGAGAAGCAATGATCCACTTTCTCTTTAATCTCTTTCTCATCCTTGGTAGCATCAACTGAATACAACTGCACCATTTTGTAAATATGATCACTGTGCTCTTTCATCTTTTTCAAAGAATCTAAATCCAAAATCTTTCCAAGAGCTTCCTGCTCTTCCTTAATAACATACTTTAAAGAATTAAGCTCATGACCAGTAATCTTGGTCACCTTTTAGGAATTAGCCTGAGCAACAACTTGGGTAATCTCAGCTTTCAACTTTCTCAAGTTTGACTTCTTCAGATGTTCTATCAGATTTATTAACACTTCCATCATACCAGAGATGGTTACTCTAAACACTCCTGATAGAGGAACTAGATTACTGTCTAAATCCGTGAGTGTTTGATTCAAAGAGGTAATGTTCCTTCCAATCAATTCACTGGTATTGCACCGGTCTGGCTTCATAAGTTTTACCACTCTTTGGGCCAAATCATCCATAGCAGCTTCAGATAAAGACATAGGAGTAGGATTAGGAACATGAGATAACTCATCTTTCATAGTCTCTCTAACTTCTTGAACCAACTCAACCTTAAATCTATCAAAATCATATTGAGAAACTACAGGACTAGGTATAGCCTGAGATACTAAGGATCAGGTCTGGATTGAGAACCTGAAGGACTAGGTATGACTTCTTCTCTTTGAATATACTCAGAAACTAATTGAGCCTTAACTAAAACAATTACTCCTATAAGATCCACTTATAGTTTTTTCCTTTTCCTCTGGATAATCTAAACCCAAAACATTAAGACCCAAGTGTTCTTCCCATGCAGCTTTACATGAAGGATACAAGGGTTTCACAAACTGAGCTCTTTCGAAATTTTTAGGAGGGACTTCCTCATCCACATCAATCTCTAACTGTTCTGTCCTCTCAGCCTCAGGGAAATTTTCTTGCTCATTTGGTTGGGGGTTGAGGATCATCTTGGATCACATTCTGATCTTCTACAGGCCAAGCATTAGCATCATCATCATCACCACTATAACAATCACTACTAATACCATAATTATCACCATAAGCATCAACATCACCCTCATCACCATCATTTCCTTAATAATCATCATTATTAACTGATTTCTCACTTGAACTATATTTACTATTGGATTCATACTACTCAGGGTTTGATTCTTCAGTCTCAGCTTCTTCTTCATCATCACTTAAAAGAGGTTAAATCTCTGGTAAGTTGAGAGGTAGACTAGCTGGTCCAAATTCTATTCTTCTCTTCTTCAGGATAACTGTATCAGGATCACTCCTCTCATTAAGAGATGATTCAACCTCCTTTTCAGAATTCAAATTATCATTAGTTTCTTCTTCCTTTATTCCCTTCTTATTGGACTCACCAGTTTCCTTAGTAACTTATGCTTCCTCTTCTTCATCAGAATAAACCACTTCCTCACGAGGTTTTAAACTGGGATCTCTCATCCCCTTTGGTCTCTTAGGATAATTTGTAGGATTGAAGGAGTCATAAAACTTCTCCTCATCAGCAAACCAATCCTTATTACATAGTTTCTAATTGATTTTCATCATCTTACAGATATCCTTGTTAATACATAAGCTACTGGATGAGATGCACCCATCTCCATCATCAACACAACCCAAGAATTTCAGTATGGTAGAGATTTTCTTAGAATAAAACAAAGTTGTAGCTTTCTTTGATGGATTTATCATCTCAGAAACATGCTCAGAAAAATATCTACATAGGTTGATCTTTTCACCATTCAAAAAAAGGAATAACAGAAAAGTATCCTGATACTTTACTGAAGCAAAGTCACATTTTCTTGGATAGACTTGGTGCTGAATAAATTTAAACAAAATTATACTCTCACCATCCAATTCTGCAACAGATATTCTTCTCGATTCAGAATTACCAGTCAAAATTTCTAGAGCTATCTCATAAGAAAAGCAATCAGTTGTAGGAGGGATATTACCAGTGTAATCCTCGTATCATCCATTTTGAGGAACTCCCAAACATTCAGCCCACCGCTTAAATGAAAAAGTAATATTTTTCCCTTTAACTATTGAAGACAGTCTCACAGCTTCTGCTCCATCCAACACTATACTAAAGTTTAAATAGAACTCATGAACCAAATTTGGGTAATAGACTTGGTTATTATCATAGAACTAGTTTTTTCAACCATGCATTTCCAACACTTTCAACAGTGAAGACTTGTTGGATAATACCCATTCTGAACATACTTCTTTTTAGCTATAACTTCCCGAGTTTCTAACTCCGGGTTCACTAACCTCTATGTTGTGCTGCTTGACTCTCCTCGAGTGTGCTTCACAGGTGAGGAACCTTCAGATTCTTTTCTCTGTCTCTTTTTCTTGGCCATTTTGAGGTTTGAGATGATTGGGAGGCTTGGAAAGGTTCGAAAGGTTCAGATTATAGGAAAGAGAAGAGAGAGTGTTCGGTGGGAGATGGAATGTCAACAGTCTTTAGAACAATAAATAGCCACTGGTCATTATTTGTATCATTTAGGGTTACAAAACAATAAAATATCAATTAAGTAAAACAACGTCGTTTTAAACAAACACTAATGATTTCAAACACAGTACAAATCAACCGGTAACACAGATCAGTTTCACAGATAGGTTTCATAGATCGGTTTCACAGATCGGTTTCACAGATCGGTTTCACAGATTAGTTTCACAGATCGGTTTCACAGATCCGTTTCACAGATCCATTTCACAGATCGGTTTTATAGATCGGTTTCACAGATCGGTTTCATATATTGGTTTCACATATCGGTTTCACATATTAGTTTCACAGATCAGTTTCACATATCTCTCATACCTAACTCTTTTTTGATAAAGTATAACCTTTCAGAGCTTAAGGGCTTGGTACAAATATCAGCTAACTGATGTTCAAAGTCAATAAATTCTAGGGAAATATCACCCTTTTAATAGTGATCTCTCAAGAAGTGATGTCTGACATCAATGTGCTTAGTCCTAGAGTGAGACACATGATTCTTAGAAATACTAATTGCACTAGTGTTATCACAATTGATTGACACATGTCTAAACTGATATCCATAGTCTAATAATGTGTGTTTTATCCAAAGAATCTGAGCACAAAAACTACCAGCAGCAATGTATTCTGCTTCAGAAGTGGATAATGCAAGAGAGTTCTGTTTCTTACTATACTAAGATATCAGGGACTTTCCCAAAAGATGACATGTTCTAGATGTTCTCTTCCTATCTATCATGCAACCGGAAAAGTCAACATCTGAATAACTTATTAATTCAAAGGATTTTCCTTTTGGATAAAACAAACCTAAATTGGTAGTATTTTTAAGATATTTTAAAATTCTTTTAATAGAAAGAAAATGAGATTCTTTAGAATTAGCTTGAAATCTTGCACACATGAATACACTGAACATGATGTCTAGTCGACTAAAAGTAAGGCAAAGTAAGCTTCCAATCATACCTCTATAATTGGTTTGAACAACTGGTTTCCCTATTTCATCATCATCTAGCTTACAGGTGGTACTCATAGGTGTGTCGCTTCTCTTATTACTATCCAAACCAAAACATTTTAAAAGATCCTTTGTTTATTTACTTTGATTTAAAATAATACCATCTTTCTTTTGAAAAATTTGAATCCAAGAAAATACTTGAGTTCTCCCATTAAACTCATTTCAAATTCATTTTGCATAATATTTGAAAAATAAGTACATAAATAATGTTTAGAAGATCCAAAAATAATATCATCAACATAGATTTGGACAATCAAAATGTATTTCGAAATTATTTTAATAAAATGAGTGGGATCAAAAATTCCTTTAGTAAAACCTTTTGAAATAAGAAAATTTGTAAGTCTATCATACCAAGCACTTGGAGCTTGTTTTAAACCATATAAAGCTTTAGAATGTTTAAAAACATGATTTTGAAAATGGGGGTTTTTAAATCCAGGTGGTTGTTCAACAAAAACATCTTCAATTATAAAACTATTTAGAAATTCACTTTTGACATCCATTTGATATAACTTGAAATTCATATGGGCAACATATGCAAGTAAGATCCTAATGGATTCTAATATAGCAACAGGTGAAAAGGTTTATTCATAGTCTATTCCTTCCTCTTGACTATATCCTTATGCAAATATCCTATCTTTGTTTCTAACTATATTCCCAGACTCATCAACCTTATTTCTAAAAATCCATTTAGTGCTTATGGTCAGGGTGTCTTTAGGTCTTTCTACTAATTCACAGACATTGTTTCTTTCAAATTGATTTAACTCTTCCTGCATAGCCATTACCCAAAATTCATCATTGAGTGCATCATTGATATATTTAGGTTCTAACTGTGAAATAAAGGCATGATGTTCAATCTAATTTCTGAGAGAAGCTCTATTATGTGTTCCTCTATCAAGATTACCAAAAAAACATCTAAATGATGATTCTTTATAATCCTAGTTGATCTAGTAAAGGTAGGACTAGAAATTTCAGGTTCTTCTCTAGGTTTGGGTTCATTAGGAGTAGTTTCTGAAATATTTCTAGAGCTGGTTGTCTTTACAATAGGTTCATTGATTCTATCATTAAGGTTCAGAACAGACAAATCTCCTTCAAGATTTTCAAGAGAAGGTTTAGGTTCATGTGGATCAGTTTCATCAAATTTGATGTGAATAGATTCTTCCACACACTTGGTTATCTTATTGAAAACTCTATAGGATTTTCTAGTAACTGAATATCATAAAAATATTCCTTCATCACTCTTAGAGGAAAACCTTTATAGATTATCATTGGTATTGAGTATAAAGACTTTGCAGCCAAAGACTCTGAAGTAACTAAATTTAGGTTTTCTATTGTTCCACAGTTCATAAAGGGTATTCTTAAGAACATGTCTAATCAAGACTCTATTGATAATATAAAAAGATGTATTCACATCTTTAGCCCAAAAATAAATAGGTAGGTCATACTCATTGAGCATGGTTCCTAAAATTCCTTGAAGGGTTCAATTTCTTCTTTCTACTACACCATTCTACTGAGGTTTCCTAGGGGAAAAAAAGTTGTGACTATAGCCATTGTGTGAGCAATGAGACTCAAACTCATGATTTTCAAAATCACGGTAATGATCACTTCTTAGGGTTTTAATCTTAAGCCCACTAAGGTTCTCTACAGACTTGGAGTATTTGAAAAAATAAGAACAAGCTTCACTTTTGTGAGATAAAAAGTATACCCAAGTATATCTAGAAAATTCATCTACTAAGACATAGAAATAGTGATTAATATTTAAACTAGAAACTCTATAAGGTCCAAACAAGTCCATGTGAAACAACTCGAGAGGTTGAGAAGCTGAAACTTCTTTCTTTGATTTTAAAGAAACTTTGTGTTGTTTTCCCTTTTGACAGGGATTACAAACTTTGTCAGTTGGGAATTCAAGATTAGGTAGGTCTCTAAATAAGTTCTTCCTAGTCAGTTTTCTAAGTTAGTGTATATTGCAGTGTCCTAATATTCTGTGCCAAAGCCAAGATTCCTTATGAAAAGAATTTAAACAAGTAATGTTTTTTTGGATAAATAATTTAAATCATCAACATAAACATTTTCATTTCTCAAAGAAGAAAATACTAAAACAATATTAGAATTAAATACATCACAAGAATAATTTTCAAACCTAACATTAAAACCATCATCCCATAACTGAGAAATACATAATGGATTATATTTAAGTCCATCAACAAATAAAACTTTATAAATTAAAACCAAATTAGTGTTACCAATTTGGCATAGGCCGATGATTTTTCCTTTAGAGTTATCACCAAAGGTGACATATCCTCCATCAACTTTGATCAAGCTTTTAAAACATGGGAAGTCTCATGCCTTGTGTCTTGAACATCCACTATCCAAGTACCATGTCTTCCTACAGGAACTCTTTAAGCATGTTTCCTACAAAACAGATTTAGATGGAAAATGATTTTGGTACCCAGATTCTCTTGGGTCCAGATAGGTTAGAAATAAAAGATTTTGGTACCAAAATTTGTCTTATGCATCTCATATAATTCACAGAATCAAAAGATTTTCAAAATTAAACTCTATTTGATCTATAAATATGTGAATAACTTGTTGAAGCATATGAATTTTCAGAACTAGAACTACCAGTATTCTATCCAGATTTAGGAAGAAATCTAGTTTTAGTGATCTGTATCTTTCCAGAATGATAGCCTATTCCAGTGGTATATTTTGGTACCACATGCTTTCCAATATTTTGAGTTAGGTTATTCTTTCAATATTTAAATTTCTCTAAGTCTTTTCATAGTTTCTAATTAGACATCTTCAGTTCAGTATTTTCATTTAACAGTTGAGCATTATTTTCTTTTTCTAAATCAAGTGCACATTTAACATTTTCAGTGAGAGCATGCTATTTCTCCAGAATAATATGAATTTAATGTAGGAGTATCCAGTGTTACCTCAGATGTGTTTGTCATAAAACACATGTTAGCACGATTATTTTCAGAGTCAGAAACTTCAAATTAACTTTTGATGTATTTTAAAGAACTATAGGTAGCTTTCATAGCTTTCTTTTACTTATTATCCTTGTAGTCATGTTTCTTCATAAACTTTAATTTTGGGTAGTCAGCTTTAATGTGACTTTTTCTTTTACATTCATAGCAAAAAACCTCACCACTCTTATTAGTTTTCTTCCAATCCTTTTTCCAATGACCTTTGTTGTCATATTTACCTTTTTAGTTTGATTTTATGAAGAATTTATTCTTCTTATAGAATTTCTTAAACCTCATGGCTATTTGAGCCATCTCAGCATCACTATCAGATTCTAAACGTTCACTTGTTGAAATTTCAGTAAGTGTGTGAACTTTCTCCTTATCATTGCTCTTTGTAGTAGTAGATTTAAGATCCATTGACTTACTATTTGGTTCATCATCTTCTTCCTTATTTACTTTAATCTCTTCCTCGTACATCGTTAACTTACCAATCAACTCTTTAACAGGTAAAGCACTAATATCACATGATTCTCTAATTGAAACATATGTGCCTCTCCATCGATCTGGCAGACATCTTAGCATCCTCACGATTTTCTCCTTTGTTGGAATAGCTTTTCCAAGTGAGATCATAGTATTGAAAATATCATTGAACCTGAGATACATTTCAGAAATGGGTTCATCATGAGTTATTTTAAAATTAACATATTTAATAGTATAAGTGTTTAATCTCATTTCTTTAACATTGGTTGTTCCATCATGAGAAACACCCAAAGTATCCCAAGTTTCATAAGAAGTTTTACAAGCAGATATTCTATTGAATTCTTCATCTCCTAAAGCACAATACAAAGCATTAATATCTTTACAATTGTTATTATAGTCTAGTTTGGTAGGTTCATCCCAAGTGGTTCTTTCAGTTTCTGGAATTTTATATTGTGTCTCTATAGCAGAACAGATATAAAATCCCATACTCTCTAAGTGAATTTTCATCTTAAGTTTCCACCGGGCATAATTTGTACCATTAAAGAAAGGTGGCATGTTGGTAGCAACACCTTCTAGTCTATTATCCATAGCTAGATTTTTGAAAATAAATTAAAAGAAATGAAATTTAGAACTAACAGAAATTTAAGATCATTAAGATACAACTAAAATCACAATTGAAAAAACAGAGTATTTTAAAATCCTTTATAAACAAAAACAACCCTCTAATACCAAATGCTGGTCGGAGTGGACTCTCAAGAGATGGGTGAATTGAGTTCCAATTAAAATATCTGTTAAAAATATTTCTATTAAAATCCCCCAAATTGAAAAACAAGTTAAACTGTAGTGAATTTATACAGATTTTAAATGTTCAATTAGTTTCTCAAAGATTGAATAGGTCTCAGTTAATTTGATCAGGGGATTAAATTATCTTTTGAAACTAAATTACTGGTTCAAAATAAGTATAAAAACTTGCTAGTTTATCTATCAAAGTAACTTTAAAACAAATAGTATTTAAATGTAATTAGCAGTAGAATATTAAATATAGTTTATAACGAAAATAGATATGCACAATAGTTTTTGAAACAAGCGGTTCAGTCTCAAGCTGAGACTCAGTCCTCTCAAACAATTTATATAAATTTGATCCACACCCTGGATCAGGGTAAACAATAGTACAATAGACAGTCCATGTCCTAAGACCTCTACCACAATTATACGTGGGAAAACAAAAGATAGAAACATCACACAGGCTGTACAGGTCCTACCTGACCTCTACGACTATCCTTAGTGGGATACAAGAAAGTGTGGAAAGATTGGTGTGAGGATTTAGTATCCTCCAGTTCAACACATGAGTCAGTGTGTGTGTAAATTATACAGAGTACACACACTACTCAAAAAAGTAAATAATGAATCACTTAGAGAGAGTATATGAGAGTTTAGAATGCTCTAGTGATAAGCAGTGCAGCTCTGGACTCCTTCGATTTAGCAGAAATGCATCTGAGTCCTTCTTTGGTTTTTGTGTAGAAACACAGAGTGTTGTGGTTCTCCTTATTTCAATTACTGTGTAAGTGTTCATCTTGTGTATGAGTAAATGTTATAGCCCTTGACATTCTTCTTTGAATTTTTGTTCTTGATGAGTATCAGAGTTCTTCGTGTGTTCTTCTTTTCATGTATGTGCGTGCATGGAAGAATTCCCTTTTTTCCTCTCTTTCTTGTGTGTGTTTTTACTGCAGCTCGATGTTCCTTATATTCCATGAGCTCCGGAAATAGGAATGATTACCTTTTCATAGGTACGAGGTACGGTTCCCTAATATGACAACAACTAACATTAAATATCATTAATTTCATTAAAAACATCAAATATGACCATTGGAATTAAATATGAGTTAATAGAAATTCAAACAATTTTTATGAGCATCGGTGAGTCATGAGATCAGTGAGTCATTTTGAATCTTTATCAGTTTAGGTAGGTCATGATCATCTGTATCGGTAGCTCCTTAGATCATCGGTATCGGTAGCTCCTTTGATCATCGGTATCAGTAGCTCCTTTGATCATCAGTATCGGTAGGTCCTTTGGTCATCGGTATCGGTAGCTCCTTTGATCATCGGTATCAGTAGCTCCTTTCATCATCGGTATCGGTAGATCCTTTGATCATCAGTATCAGTAGGTTCCATCGGTGCGACCGTTTCCATCGGTGCGACCGTTCATCATCGGTGCGACCGTTCATCATCGGTGCGACCGTTCATCATCGGTGACTCAAGAAAATAACTACCGGTGAGTCAAAACATGGAATTTTCACAAAGTGTCTGTTCAGTCCAGAATACTTCTAGGTCAATAGTAAAACATAAATTAACATAGATAAACCTATGTTGACACGATTTAAACATATATAAACACATTTAGAACAATTTTAACAAAAGACTAAATTGTCATAAATAAAACATTGATTTTGGATTATTAAAATAACCGTCTCAGAGAGAGTTCAACAATATTTATTCCTATAAATAATGTTATATATATATATATGATAATTTGTATGCACTAATTATAAATTTTAAATCCATTTATTTTGATTAGATTTCTAATAGTGTTGATTCAAAATTTCAATATACTAAATTTATAATATATAAAAATAGTGTTTGAAAGAAATATTAACTGAGTTTGAACATATAAAATATTGTTTTTAAACAATAATAAATATTTTAATATATAAAACATCAATTTTTAAACACATATCTTATCAATAAAAAGTTTTCATAATTTTCAGATTCATTGTAATAAGATAATAATTTCCTAAAAGTAAGTGTATTGTTATATTTCACTGTTCCCCTAAAAATCACTTTTTAAAGAAAAATATTGAAAATTTTTATTAAAAAAATGTTGAAATTATAAATATAAAAAAATGAGTTTTATATAATTTGGAATTTAATTTTCTTTAATTTATTTATTAAATAAAAGTATAAAATATATAGAATGAACTTATTTTATTGATTTTTTTTTGTTTAAACATAACATTTTTATAATATAATTTTATATAATTTTATAATTTTATAGATGATAATGTATTAGTTCATAGAGAATAATATTTTGAAAGTATTAAAATTAATATATTTGGGTAAATATACAATATGTGGAAAAATAGTTTTTTGAAATGAAATAGATATTACTTTTATAATAAATACTATTTAATAAATATAATTAAAATTAACTATTTATAATTTAAATTTTAATTTTACTAATACATTGATAATGAAATAATTATTTAAATTTAATATATCCATCTTATTATATTTTAATAATAATAAAATTTATAAGTAATAGATAAATTTATATTTCTTTATATATATATTTATAATATTTTAATATCATATTTTCAATTCACTATGAGTAATATTAATTTAAATTTACTATATAACAATTAAAGAAATTAATAATACTATTTGATATATGACCAATGAATATATCTATAATGACAATATTTTCAACAACCATATTTTCAATGTTCATATTTTCAATGTCCAATTTTATTCCTATATATATAACCATACTAAACTAATTCCATTGACAGTTCCCATTTCCATAGTATTCATTTTACATCTCACACCATACATTCCCTTTCTTGGAATTTTTCCAATTTTATATTTCATTATAATAATGGTTATTCGTGAAGGTATTAGTTGTTCATAAGAGTTTCTTGTTCTAATGGTATTATCCTTTTGAATTTACTTTCTATTATAATTTTTATATCATTGATGGTTGCAATCGACCATGATGTGTAATAAATTGTTTCATGTGATATTATTAAATTTTTTTAGGAAATAATAAAGTGTTTTTAGTCTAATACCCATTTTTTATGAATTTTTACCTGACCTATTAAAATTTCAATGAAAAAAATAACTGAAAAAATTGATTAGAATTATTAAAATATATTTTATAGATGAAATAGGCTTCCTAAAATCATTGGGGGTTACAAAGAGACATTTGATATTCCACCTCAACAACTCGCTTGATCACATTGAAAAGTCATACAAATAAAGTAAAATTATTATTATTAATATAGATATTATGAATCCTATAGAGAGGATGGAAATTGAAAAATAAATGATCTCTAGCCTTGTATTCCAATAATTTCTTCACCTAATTAGTATATAGATTTAAATAATATAGTTTAGCCATCATCCACAAACAAATAACTTACCATTTCTCTATAATTATTTACACTAAATCTATCTCAACAATTAATGGTCATTCATAACAGAAATGTGTAATGAATGAAATAAAAATCCTTGAATAAATCCATTCTAATGGATGAAAAAATAATTTTTTATATAGAATCTTAACCGTAATTAAATTCTATTAAAAACATTGTCAACATTAATAAACATATTAATGTAACATATCCTCTATAATCTAGATATTTTTCTCTATTTTTTCATCTTTTAATTAATTGAAGTATGTGTTATGTTATAACATAATTCTATAATTTCTTTAGACACATTTCTAAAAACACAAGGAAAAATTGGGACACTATAATATATGTTCTTCCTTATATCCCACTAAAGTATCCCAATCACCTTAATATAAATACTTTAAAATTAATAAATACTACCAACTATATAATTTACATGAAATGAGACTAAATCAAGAATTTTCCTTAATTTCATAGATGTTATTAAATAATCATAGTGGTCATAGAAAACATGTTATGAAATATTTATTTTTATCCTCACCCATCCAATCAAAAAAAATAATTTATAACATTCTATATTGAAATTAAATCTCAAAATTCTAAAAATAATTTAAATAACACAAATACTTGAACTAAAATTCCGAAATCTTCTGGTATTTATTCAAAATATACTACTTAATAGAATAATACATCCTTGAAATACAAGTAATCAATTCTATAGCTAAAGTATGAAACTCCCAGATAACATTCTCCCATTCCACACGATCAATCAATATCTATACATGGAATAATACTCACTGTTATACATCATTTTTACATAAATTAAGATAGTCAATATGAAATATAAAATATCACCATATATCCATGTTACGATCTCACATTTGAGACTCCTACTCCAACCAAAATCTAGAATACTGTATAATAATATGATACAAGTATACTATACCATTGAATACCTCTATATATAGATTTATGTTTGAATTTATTCCCTCCATTATCTATTCATTCCTAACTATGATACTATATCACTACACACCATCCCTGTTATTGCATCGTCGACCACATTTTTCCCATAATGTATAGGATAACTCAATGTAATAGTTATATAAGTAATACATCCACCATCCTAGATGTAAATTCAAACCATTGAATGAGAAGATCAATCATTTTTTTATCATCAATGAAAATAAAAAAGTTTTCTCTAGTAAGGTAATACTACTATAAAATAATGGAAACATGGAAAATACAAGTTCAACATATTAGTTTTCATAAATATTCTCTTAATATTAAAATTTCAAGACCCATGTGATATCTTCTCCATCTATAGTATCAACACGAAACATAAATGATGATGAAAATTCCTAAAAAATACCTATATGACGTATCCTTCCAGGGGAATATAATGAATTAAATCATTGATTAGCTTCACCATTAAATATAAGAACACTACTTAACACTTAACTAATCATGAAAATATCATTATTCATAGTTAAGGATATTAAATTTTCCATAACCCCTAAATAATCTAACAAAAGCCTCTTATAATAGACTATAATACATGGGAAAGAGTTCAACTTCACAATATTAATTTTTTTTTCAAAAGAAATAAATGACATAGTCATTGATAGGTAAACATTCAAACTATACTAATGGAAAAAATGATAAGAAAAAAAAAACAATCTCTCCAAAATAGGCTATTGGAAAACATTGCACATAGTGATTTCATATGAATAATTTTCACTAAAATTCAAAGATTCAAAGAATTATTATAGTCACAAATCGAAACACAATGATATCACCAGTAAAATACAACATGAATTGGTTCATGAAATCCAAAATATATAGAGTTCCTCAGTACCATTAATATGGAAGTGTATTTGAGTGTCAAAAATGAATCCCCATCAAATCAAAAATTATTGTAGAGAAACCTAATAACTATATTGGAAATGTAATCCATTTTTTCCATTATCATATTATTTTTTAAAAATATATCAATAGTCCAATTTTTTTAATCCTATCAATTGATCAAAAAATTGGTTGATCCATGCGATACAAAAGTGGTTCTTCACTATCACATTATTTGAATTGTAGTAGTTTATATACTACAACCCAATACCATCACACTTCTTCCCAAATTACCCAAAAGCACTCAAATATGACTTTTTTTGATGAATGAAACCATTATTTTATAGTTAATCTACTTTAATCCACATATTTTATAAATCCATAAGATTTATATTATAGGGACATATTGAAATTGGGAAGACATCAGGTTGAAAATAGATCTTAAAATTGATTCTATATTGAGGGAATAGTGTGAAAATTCATGAAAGATATATGTTTATAAACTCTTCAAAAAATGTTGGAAGCCATATTTTCTAGAATCCTATGAAATATGACATAAAATATACTAAATTTTATAAAAGAAGAAAAAAAATATATGATCCATCCAAAAATACCACTCATCATAAATTATTTTACACTGACCATCCTTGTGAAGGAAAGACATTATTAACTGATGGAAATAAAAGAATAATAATTGATATTAAAAGCAGTCAATCTAAATTATTTAAATTATTTCATAATATTGATATATTTGAATGATATATAACCCTCCCAATGACTGATATTACCAAATAATCCCCCATATCACTAACACACCTAAGACACCCTTGACATGAATGAAACTAGTAGAGTAAAAATAAATGGTATTGACTGTTTACCTATAATAATTTTCAATTATTTGATAATATATATTTTTAATGAAGGATTGATAATATATTTATTTAATTAATTTATAATAAATTTTATAAAATGGAAATAATTATCTTGAATGAGCTTGGACCCACATGGTCTTTTGAATTCGATCACATTCAACTTGCCATGCCTTACACCTCTTTATTTTTATCCTCTTGGGAATATTCATAATTATAAACAAATAGAAATAGATTATTATAGATTATAAATATATATGGTAAAAAAATTTCAAATTATATCACCCTTTGTGGTATAAAAACCTAATGACTGTACTAATACTTCGGTAATAGATGCCACTTATTATTGGAATCATTTTCACCACTAATGCAGCCCATGCATTTTGAAATGTAGTATTTTTTTGTTAAATTACATTTCATAATTATAATATTAATAATTCCATGAATATTATAAAGGTGATGTTTAGAATAAATCAAATTAGTATATCATTATTAATTTATTATTAATGGTTGACAAAAAAAATTCATGCATGCTGATTTGGAAGAAGATGGTATAGAATTCATTAAAATAAGTGATATAATTTGGGTGATTTTTATGTGCATTGTATGTTTTTATTTTTCCAGGAGGTTGATATTGAATGTTGATCACCACAACCTATGTTGAATAATATAACATGACGTGAGGAGTACACCACTAATTATTTTAGCATCTATTATGATATGTCGTTGGGATATGATTCCTAGTTATTTATTCAAATTATGTAATATGTTTGGTAATACTAGTTTACATGGTTGATTCATCAAAAAGATTCATAATTAGGTACATGGAGATATTTTAGAAGAAATTAATTGATGAAAATATGGAATGAATTACTCATAATGGACTCTAGAATGAATTGATAATTGTATGGATAGTGAATTAAAATTTACTTTCAATGACTCCATGTAATTATTAAGAACATTTCCACTGACTCTATGATTTCATGTTCACCAAGCTAATGATTCCCCTAAACAAACTATATTTGAAAATTCTCAGGAATCGTCCATCGAAAGGATATTTCAATATATTACACATGAATTTTTAAGAGTTCATATAAAATTAATGTATCTCATATTCACATTTCATGTGATATTATCTTGTATGTACACTGGAAATTATTTCATTGAGATTTTAATAAATCCTAACAAATATTATATTTTACAACATGAAAAATGAGAATGTGGATATTTGTTAATAATCTATGTGACTTGGGG
Source organism: Viscum album (assembly GCA_963277665.1). NCBI lineage: Eukaryota > Viridiplantae > Streptophyta > Magnoliopsida > Santalales > Viscaceae > Viscum > Viscum album. Next base: position 1,781,779,153 of record OY728145.1, read on the forward strand.
AGATTAATAGGATTCTATAGAATCATTATAGATATTCGGGAACATTTTGTATGATAGAGAATTATGGTGGAGATATAGTGGCATAAACATGATAAATTCTTTGATTTGAAAAATGTCACAGTGTAAGGAATATCAATATGTTATTGTTTATTTATCAAAATAATGAATTAATTTTTATGAAACTTTCTCAAGGTGAATTTTTAGTAGCTATATCATAATTTTATTTAAGTGGAGTTAACTTTCCCCTATAGATACTAAATGATTTCATAGATGAGGTAATCTTTCCACATCTCATTTCAATTAATATCATTTTATAAATACATTACTTGATACGAGGTGCAGTTCTTTAATGTTATTCTAACTTTAAAATGGAATTATACGAGAGGAATTTCACCACATCTGTTAAATTTTTAATATAATTTTATATCTGAGGGATCAATAAAGAGATTAGTTTTCAATGATAAGACATTAAAATAGATAACTGTCATGTTGTTTTGGGGAGTCATGTGTCCTTATTTTGAAAGAAAATGTTTCAGTTTGCAATATGTTGAGAGAATAATATGATTATGACATAGTAGGGGATATAAGGCTACCACCAAGTGGATATGGGTTTAAAACGTTTTTGGTTCTAGATATTTGAGGCATGACACATCTCCATTTATGTTCCATTAAATAATGGGTTTTATGTGAGGATATTAGTATATTTCTATTCAAAGATTACATTCCAAAATAAATTGGTTATAGTTCAATGATATCTAAATATATTATATGATATTATATAGTCATTGGAATTTATTCTCCAATATTTTTTACATCTGAGTTTTAAACCAAATTTTGTGGATTCACTTTGTAAATCACGTTATGCTTACAAAATATAGGTATCAGAACAAGAATGACTTTTTAGGAAAAAATGATCAAGACCATAATATTCTTAGACAAATAAAAGGATTAATTATTAGGATTTCAATTAAAATAAAAAGTATTCACACCATGTACATTATTAGGAGGCAGTTGAGGAATAATAATTAGAGATCATTCAAGTTGATAGATCTTGTAATTAATCCTATAATCAAATTTTAATATATTCCTCTTTCTCATATGTCTTTTAATTGATAATAAAATAAAACATCAGTAGTAGGATTGGAATTGCTGCACATGATTGACTAGTCACATGAAAATAATGGTGACTAAACCATGTAAGAAACCCTTATATATTTCTAATTTCTATCTATCTCAACATCTCATAATAATAGTATTACCATAGATATTTGATCACACTAACTAGTGATGGGAATCCCATTATGAGAAATTATGATTTGTTTTTTTCAATTATTATTGAATAATAACCACACAACTCTCCATGTTAGTGCACTCTCCCATAAACAAATCAACTAATTTTAGAGAATTATTGAAATTTTTCCACAAAATAATTCATAATGATATTAGGTTTTCATCAAATTATATATATCATTGATTAATTAAATCAATAAAGTCAATGAATATCATAAACAACAATGAATTTATTTTATTTAAGAATAAATAATATTATCTTTTCATAGAGAGGATGGTTCCTTATTTTTTATCACACAACCTGGATGTTCAAGATATCATGAGACTTGTATTAATCAACATTAATAAATAATGATATACAATCAACTTCACACGAAGAATATTAATGAAAATAGGAGAGTTCACAATCCATTAATTTAATCACCCTACAAGAAAGAGTAAATGTGCGGTATGAGAATGAAGATTGAAAATAGAATCTAGAGAATACTCAATGATATCTCTTTAATATACTAGCACTAGATAGAGTGTCATTATAAACCTATTATTCTCAATTAGAAGATATTAAAATTGGGGTAGATAAACTTATAGACAATTTCTTTACCAAAAAAAACTTCTAGTTCAATTAAATTTTATAGATTAAAACATAAAAAGTTTGAAATCATGATAATGTTTTTGAGAAACCTTTATGAAAAATATTATAAATCAATATCCCCCCCTAGGATATATATTTTAATGAATGGACCATAGAATATATAAATAACATTTTCATCACCTATTAGAAGAGAAGGGGTATTTCCATTATTGATAGTGGAATATAGAAAAGAAGTCCCCATTCAATTCTTTAAAAGGATAAAATCATTTGGAGTCAGTGGAATATAATAAGGAATAAACCAATAAAATAGATGATTATATGGACTATAATGAATTTATATACTTATTATAAAAATCATTACTATGAAAAAATAGAAAATATAATGGAAATATTCCATTTAAATACTTTAATTTAATATGTAGCACAACATTTCTACAGATACCATGATAAACTAGACAAAGATAAAAAATTTAATTAATCCAAAAAAGCATATTTGAAGAAAAAATATGGCTAACAGATGTAATTTTTTAAGATTCATAAATAGAAAAGAAAATAAAATATTAAAATTAAGAAAAAAATATCCTCACATCATGAAGACTTTTTATTATGAGGATAGTGAAATATGACAAAATAAATTGGGGAGTCTGGGGAATTCATACATTAAGATAGATTTAAAATAGAAAAATTTTCCCATGACTAATGAAGAATAACGAGGCATTGAAGAAGAGGGAGGCAATGAGGAAACACATAATGATATTCAAATATGAGTGGAGTTAATGTTGTTCTTGTAAAAATATACAATTTTTTTTAAAAAATAAACACAATTTACCTGAAAATATAAAAATCCATTCGGCCAATCAACTAAACACCCCATAATGAATTTAAAATTTCAAAGTACAATTAATTCAATTATAGTGACTTGTGAATTGTGAAAAACTTTGAGTCAAATGGCCCAAATTATTTTCAAATAAATAACAAAGCCACTGTAGTTACATAAAAAATAAAATCCCATAATAAAGTGAAGAAATCATGATTTTCCTATAATGTTAGTTGAAAAAGGATGATATTTCTAAATATATGGAGATTCACAATTAAAATAAGAATATTGTCACCAAAATTATTGTTCAAATTGTTTTTATGGATCACCAGGCTCAATAAACATTAATAAAATAATGAAGTTTTATTTCAAGTGGATACATATCATAAAACTCAAAAAATTATAATCCCTCTGTCTTAATCATGGGGGGACATATTGAATGCTATCAAAATTACAAAATGATAAAGAAGAAAAGGGATATTTCTAGAATTAAAAAAATTATGACCCAACATGTTATAGATGTCCCCATGGAATCAAATAATGGACATGATTAATACTATTGAATGAAATTTATTAAAAGAAATAGAGGTAAATCAAAAAATATTTTTAAACCCAAGGTTTTATAAGTAGAACATCCATCTACTTAAAATAACTATGGTATGAGTTGAAGAACCATATTACATTATTTATTATTGAATTACTTGATGAGGATTGACATAAAATTGGAAAATGTATTTTAAATATCAAATAAGGATAATATATAAAAATTTAAATTCTTATATCATATGAATTTTTATAATTAATAATCATTCGATTGAAGAGAAGAATCATAGACATATAAATGAGAGGTATATAGGAAAAATCCCATTTCTCACTCCCTATTTTACCATTGTATTATGTTGTCAAAGGTGGAGAAAATCACACAATTCCAAAGGGAAATTAATGGAATTACAAATAATGTATTTTAGTTATTAAAAAATATAGATAAAATTGTTACAATAATAGTAGTTAATGTTAATTATTTTTATGAATAAATTAATGAAAATATTGATTTATAGAATATTTATGATGGTTATATTTCTAAAATATCCAAATGATGATATTGATGTTCCCATTCAATTCATGATAATGAATTTCTTTCATGACTCATCTTGTTATGTATGGTTGGATTTGTTTTCACTAGTTTATAAACAAATTTATTCACTATTATTTGTAAAATTATATACTAGGAATGAATTAATATAAAATATATTCTTTGAGATATTACCATGTTCATGGCATGTTGGATTTTTCAAGGGAAAAGGAAATTGAATAAAACAATCATAATAAGATGAGAAAAGTAAAACACCTGATGAAAATTGTGCCTTGGATGAATCTAGAATATTTTATTAGATATATTTTGGATTATGTTTGATGATATTTATGAATATTTATAAATATTTTTTACTCCACTATTGGTTATGGTTGATTCATTGACAATATGTTGGAATAGGCCCATTGAGCTATTTTGGAATCATTTAATTTAAGATCACATGCCATGAATAGATCCCGAATAATTTTTGGATGAATGGAGTGTAAAATAAATTATAAAAAACAATATATATATTTTTACAACTTATGATAATCAAAGAAGTTTTCATTAGTAACATTATTTCATGTTTGTAAAGGGATAGATATATCATAAAAATGAAAAATAATCTGATGGTGTGGTGGTGTTAGCCTTTAAATTATGTTAGATATGGATTATAATTTGTTAATAAGGATTTGAGGGAATAATAATATATCTCATATATATATATATATTATTTTTCATCATGAAGAAAGTAATCTTGAGAAGATATCTATGTTATTGAAACTAATATTGTAATATCACATATCTTATAACATGGAATGAGATTGTGTATAAATTGAATATATGGGATTAATGGAGTAACATGAGATGATGTTGTAACATCAGGATTGATATTGGAAAATAGTATGGATTTTTTGGAATACTTAATCAGTAGTGGTGGAATGCGTGTTTATATTTCTATGATTTTAAAAATATAACAACGTAATAGACAACATTGTGATCTGATTATTGGGACAAAAGAACAATTCATTCTTTTTTATATTTTTATGAAAAAGTTATATTATCAACATCGTAAATCCATTAATGATGCTATGAAGTTCTAAAACATATTCCATGTCATGTTGTAGAGAAAATAATCATGTCATAATAGGATTGATTTAATCACAAGAATGAAATACCTTACAAAACTTAATAGGCAACATTATAGAGATGTTTTGATTTGAGGAGGGAATGAATAAGCTACAATAGGTGTTCCATTATATATGAGAATATTATTTTGCAATGCAACATCTTAAGGATCTAGATGGATTTGGCCACACCATGAAACAACACTAAGATAACCAAGCATTATGTTGTTTTTGGGGTTCCATTGGACCAAAAACCATGAAAAAATGATTGAAATAGAATGGCGTAGAGAGAAGAATAAGATCATGACCCAAAAAGTGGAACTATTTTTTTAAAACTTATATGAATGAGATTTTATGTATTTCTAATTTTGGATAATTTTTTCTTGTCATGGAACAATTCATTTTTTTTGTTTCAACTGATCGGACTAGATGAGGTAAATGGTTTTTTGTCTGAAAATTCCACAAGGAAATAAATTGGTCACTCTTAAAATCAAGAAAAATGTAAAGACCAAGAAATTTCAAGGAATTTTTTTTATTAAATTATTTGGGATTTTAGAAGTACGTAGTTTCTGACGACACCTGATTCTAAAGCCCGGTGAGGCTGGAATAATTTTATGAAGTTTAGCTCGGGTACGTTCAGTGAACAAACAAGCGGGTTTTTCTATCTTTTGAATCGGTGCCCGGAATTGAAATCCGAGGGCACCGATGAACTCGCAATGCTGGTAATTGCTTAGGGGGACCTTTACCGCAGTTGCGTTTTCTCAGATTAAGAAGTTAAATTTTGGTGTTTAAATAAGAAGTAAAAAAAATTGTGTGCACAATTTTATTTTATTATCCTTAGAAGTAACCCCCCCCATGGGAAGTTGTTGGTGGGACCCACAATCACCCAACTTCCCATGTGTGGTTATGTGGGAGGTGGGGCCCACACCATCCCAACAATTAATCTCTCATAACCCCCTTTAAACCCCCCATAATTCTCACAAACTCCCCATACTTTGTTTTGTTAACTCCTCTTAATTGTGAGACTTATCACCTCCTCCTCTCTCCCTCTTTAACACTTGCCAACCCATTAATTCAATGAATTCAACCACTTAAATTAAATTAATGAAGTGTTTTGAATTTTTAATTTAAATTTCTTGTGTTAATAGAATAATAGCATTAGCCAATTATTTTACTTTAGCACATGTTGGGTTGGGAGAATTTGGTGGAAACTCTTGTGTAAAAGAATAAGGAAGTTCCTCTTTTGAAGAACATAATCCTGCCGCAAAGAACGTCACCTCTTCGACGAAGAATGCCATCACCACAAAGAGAGATGACGTACCTTTCCTTCTTCTCTCTGCAACTAGTGTGGAGACACCGTTACCTCCTTGGATGCATGCCAACGTCGTCTTAGAAACCTCACCCTGCGACGCCATCTTCCGCGACGCCCGACGTACACCATCAATTTTGATGTAGGGTATTTTGTTCCAATTTTTATTTGAATAAAAATTGTTCGATGTGCTTCATGAAATGTTGTTCATCATTGTCCGAATGGTATCACCTAACGTGGAGGGAGCGGGCCGAAAAAAAAATGGCCCGACAACCCTCCGTTGTTTCTTGAACTTTTTGGAATTGGCAACCAGAGGTGGGTAAAGAAAGACGTTGCTACATCATGCTAGAAACGTGGCAAAGAAAACTAGCACCGTCGCACCAGTTGTGCGGGAGGAACCGCGGCCCGCTACACGGGCTGCTTAGGTGGAAGAACCGGCCGACCCGTTGTCCGGTCAGGTGAAGAGAAGCCACGTCGCCAGGAGGGCGCCTAGCTAGCGGACTGGCCAGCCCGTAGGCTGGCCGGGTGGAGCCAGACCGCGGCGCCATGAGGGAACCACGCTAAAGAATCCATGACCAACCGTGCGGGCTGCATACGCCAGGGGGCCGGCCGGCCTAGTCGGCCAGTTGGGGAAGGTTGGCGCTGCCTGGCGCCACTGGTAAGGATAGAAGAGGGGGGGGGGGGGGCACTCCCCCCATGGAACCCGCTCGCCTTCGGCTGAGCCAGCCGGGCCGCGCCAGGCTGGGAAGAGCCGGGCCGCGCTAGGTCGGGCTGGGCCTTGCCCCGCCGGGCCAGGCCGCGCCACTTCAGGCAGGACCGCGCCACTTCAGGCTGGGCCGCGTCCCTTCGGGGAAAGTTGTGTGTTTTCTTTGGACCTGTATGACACCCCTGCTGGTCGGACTCGTCATACTAAGTCAACCCGACCCGTCGACCCACTGGGATAAACGGGCTGGGCCTGTTAATCACTTGAACGAGAATAACTTAAAGACCGCGCGTCTGATAGACGAGATGTCTACGGAACTAAGACCCTTTAGACGAGAAGGTTCTTTTGTGATACTCTAAGTGAGTTTTGGACAACTTTGGATATCAGCCGGGTTAGAAACAAGCATATTTCTAACCGGGCACCTGGGACGGAAAAACCAATATCTCTCAGACCGGTCGACCGATTGATGCGCCGTCTGTCGCGTTGATTTCCTATTGACAAGAAAGAACATTGGGATATATAAACTCTGGACTTTGTGGCCGTTGATGTATCAACCCTCTTGGATTGTGGAGTGGACCCTCCCGGAATCGAGTGTGCTATCTGCGGGAACCCTAGAGCTGGCTGCAACTACGACGACGATGATGACTGTACTTAGATCCTATGTGGGTTCGGCAGCGAGGATGACTTTACTTGGATCCTCCGTGGGTTCGGCAGCGATAACGACTGTACTTGGATCCTACGTGGGTTCATCAGCGATGTTTACTGTACTAGGATCCTACGTGGGTTCGGCAACGACGACTTCTGTACCTGGATCCTAGGTGGGTTCGACATGGGAGATGATTCGAAGACTACATCTATCATCTCCACCCCTCTTCATTAGTAGTATACCAGTGTGAGATGAGTCTTGACTTTCAATCATTATCATTGATGTGATTGACATGCTATCCTATGTGGACTGAGTTGTACTTTCCTGTGTGGACTGGGCTACACTTGGGCTCGTGAGTTGGAGCCGAACTGGAATTTATGACTTAGGTATATGTATGGGCATATACCTAAGTAGATTTGGTTGATACTTTGTGTTTATATCTTTCCTTTTTGGTTTATCCTTTGTGGATTCTGGGAGACCGTTGGGAGTCTCGGGGTCCCTAATGAGTATCATATACTCACCCTTACACGGGCTATGCCCTCACTACGTTGTGTTGGATGCAGACGAAAGACATCACTGATCGAGGTGTAGTCTTGTGGAGCGGGATGGTACCTGGAGGTGGACCACTTGGCGGGACTTACACGGAGTAGACGACCGAACCCGATGAGCTGAGGAGACAATTTGTACCCACCCTTCTGGTGGGATATCCGAAGGACGACTCAGTGGTTGTTGGATTACTTTACTGCAGCTGTTCTTTCTTTACTGTTGTATTGTACTCTCAGTTGGGTTTGTATTCTGGCCCATTTACTTTCTAGCACTTAATTTTGTACTCAATTTACTTAGTGTTTACTTCATCTTGCATACACTGTTGTATTTGTTTACTTATATAAAGGTAATTTCTTCCCTTTTATCAGGATTTACACCTTTGGTGCTAGTCGCCAGCCCCTGTCCTATGGAAGGCGGGCTTGGGGTAGTCACGACATGGGCCCCGATGACGGGTCGTGAAAAATTGGTATCAGAGGATTCTGTTCTACCGTAGAACTTAAGACTCTGATAATTTCTTCCTATGAAGCAATGGTGTTAAGTGTATTGAGTGCGGTTATCAGTACAGGGAGTCCAGTGTTGGTGCGGCGGCCAACGTATCCATACACCAGGATCCTGACTTCTAATTTCCGACTCAGTGCACGGAAATATTGATTGCATGTGTGTTTCAAAAGTTTTCTTACTGATTACTTTGTGTCAGCTCACCAGGTAAACTGTATAAACCGTGTCACACCTTTTTCCTTTTAGGATGGCCCCATGACGGCAACCAGCTAGGGTTCCCAGTTACGTACGAGATGGCATCCCAAGGAGAAATGAGGCCTCGGTGCAGGGCCCCATTACAGCGGAGGCACCAGCGGTACCTCTACTCGCTGGGCCACCGATACCACCAGCCCTAGCAGCAGTGAGTGCATGCCACCTGAGTGCGCTGCACGAGTTTCAGTGACAGAGTCCGCCCAGGTTCCGCGGAGAGACGGACCCTCAGGCAGCTGAGGATTGGCTGGAGTCTATTGTCCAAGTCTTCAGATCGGTAGGGACACCAGTATATCTTATGGTGATCCATTCCGCGAGTCTCCTGTACGTAGCAGCAGGTAGATGGTGGATCCTAATACTCCAGGTGCACGAAGAGGCATCTCTACTTTGGATGGACTTCGAGAGCCTCTTCCGCTCGGAGTTCGTTCCAGCCAACCTCCATATAGGGCACATCCAGGAGTTACTACAGCTGCAACAGGGCAGCATGACAATATCCCAGTACTCGGTGAGGTTTACTGACCTCTCGTGCTAATCCACGGACATAGTGCGAGACCCATTCTTCCGTGCTAGGACCTTCGACCAGGGACTGAGGCATGAGATCAAGGATTCGATGATCTCCCTCAGTATTCCAATGCAGGAAGGAGTACTTGACCAATCCCTACTTGTGGAGATCTTCCTTGCTGAGCCTACGTTAGCAGTGAGGCCTACCACAGGGTGACACATAGCAGAGTCTACTATAACCAGTAGTAGACAGATGTCACAGAGGTCCAAGGGGACCAGACCATCAGGTGGGCGACTTCAGGATACTGGTTCAGAGGTGCGGGGCACACGTAGCAGAGCCATTCATACGAGAGGTAGGCAGTGCTATGCAGGCAGAGGGTAGGGCCACATGGCTCGTGACTGCCCGACCCGCCATGAATAGGAGCAGCAGATGGTTGAGGGACCACCCAGGTAGATGTAGAGGTTTAACTGTGGTGGTCCGCAGGGAGTAGGCGGAAAAGGAAGAGGAGCTGGCCGAGCAACGGGTGGAGGGCGACGCTTTGAGGCTCTACCACCACCACCACCACCAGGAGGTCCACCCCGACCACAAGGAGCTGGAAGACAGAGGCAGGATCAGCTTCAGGTAGTAGTGTCTTACGACCATGGCGCACCTAAGATGATTCGAGGTACTATCTGTTTCTAGTCCACCCTTGCTGCAGTTCATATAGACACAAGTGAGAGGCATTATTTTATTGCTGCTGCCCTTTTTTGGAGCTCGGAGATTCCGACAGAGTTGTTGGCTCGATCCTTACGGCTAGAGACTCCTACGAGAGTAGAATCAACGATTACGCACTAGTGCCGGTAGTTTGAGCTTACTCTAGGAGGCGAGAGCTTCAACTGGGATCTTCTTGTAGCGGCATCGATGCCTTGCGACGTCATCTTGGGTATGGACTGGCTATCTAGAGTCCATGCCTAGATTGACTATATTAGGTTCAAAGTGCTATGTGTTCACACAGATGAGAGTAGGTTCACCTTCACCGGTGAGAAGGGAGCCTTTGCAGTGCAGGATGGACTTACCCAGAGGAGAGGGTAGGCGATCACCCATCAGTTGGCTAGTATCATTCTAGGAGCAGTTGATGTTCAGAGTCCGAGTTTTCCTATTGTGGTGGATCAGTATGCAGAAGTTTTCTCTGACGACGTTCCAGGACTACCTCCTCGTAGAGAGGTAGACTTCTACATTGACCTGTACCCCGGGATAGCCCCTATATATTCTCCAGCATATTAGATGGCTCCCGCCGAGCATCGTGAGCTGCGGGTACTGTTGAAGGACTTTTCGGGCAAATGATTCATCCGACCCAGTGTTTCACCTTAGGCTTCTCTGATTTTATTCTCCAAGAAGGCGGATGGGAGCTTAAGACTATGTATCGACTAACGTCGCCTGAATCAGGTGACCGTAAAGAACAAGTATCCACTTCCGAGGATTGAAGACCTCTTTGATTAGCTCAAGGGAGCACGATGGTTCTCGAAGATAGACCTTAGGTCGGGCTATCATCAGCTCAGAGTTTGAGACGAGGATGTGAAAGAGATGACCTTCAGGTGTCAGTATAGCCACTATGAGTTCATGGTTATGCCTTTCGGCATAACCAATGCTCTAGCAGTGTTCATGTGTCTCATAAACAGGATATTCCAGCCTTACCTCGATCGATTTTTCATAATCTTCATCAACGACATACTAATTTACTCAACTACAGAGGAGGAGCACACCTACCACATGCAGGTTGTACTGGATACACTCTGAGAGCACCAAATTTATGGTAAACTCTCTAAGTGTCAGTTCTGGATTCCAGAGGTACACTTCTTGGGGCACATCATCTCTAAGGCGGTAGTTTCTGTGGATCCTGAGAAGATCGAGGCAGTACTTTCTTGGGAGACACCCAAGAGCGTGACTGAGGTGTGGAGTTTCCTAGGTCTGGATGGGTACTATCGGAGATTTGTAACAGACTTATCCAGAGTTTCAGCACCACTTTTAGCTTTGATGAAGAAGGGGAAACCCGTGTTATGGTCAGATAGATGTAAGCAGAGATTCTAGGAGCTGAGACAGATATTGAACAGTGCACCCATCATGAGGCTACCGGAGGAGGGCGTATGGTATGTAGTTTAATGCGATGCATCAGTGACTAGACTCGGGTGTGTCTTGATGCAAGAGCGGGTAGTGATCGCTTATGGTTCATGACAGTTGAGGCAGAACGAGCAGAACTACAATACCCATGACCTGGAGTTAGAATCAATGGTCTTCTCCTTGAAGATGTGGAAACACTATCTGATGGGCAAGCACTTTACAGTCTACTCTAACCACCAGAGTCTCAGGTACATCTTCTCGTAGAAGGACCTGAACCTAAGACAATGGTGATGGATCGAATTCCTTTAGGACTATGACTTTTAGATAGTCTATACTCCTGGGAAGGGGAATGTGGTGGCTGATGCTCTCAGTAAGAGATCAGGAATTCGGTTACTTGGAGAGGCGATGGAGTAGCTATCCGCATTTTAGATATCCTTCATGGATAGAGATGGAGCATCTTTTCTACAGTCACTGATAGTCACCCCTCCACTACTTTAGCAGGTCAGAGAGGCACAACGTGGGGACATTGACTCTATGACGCGACGTGAACAGATGTCCACAGGATAGACACCTGATGGATTTTCTATATGAGGAGAGCACGTCATCCTATTCAGGGGACGTACCATGGTACCAGTTTCATTACATGATGGGGTGCTGAGGGAGTTTCACACTTCCCCTTTAGCGGTACATCCAAGAGTAGCAAAGACGTACCAGGATCTCAGACAACAACACTGGTGGCCGGGTATGAAGAAGGTTGTGGCAGAGCTCATTTCACGATACCTCACCTGCTAACAAGTGAAGGTAGAGCACCAAGTTTCGGTAGGCTTGGTGCAGCCCTTAGAGGTCCCGGAGTGGAAGTGGGATGAGATATCTATGGATTTTGTGACGGAGCTCCCTCGTACTTCCAGAGGACACGACTCCATCTGGGTGATTGTCGATCAAATCACCAAGTCGGACCACTTCCTACCTATCAGATATTAGAGATCAGTGGAGATCGTGGGATGCCTCTACATTCAGGAGATCATATGGCTTCATGGTGTGCCATCATCTATCGTCTTTGATCAAGATTATCACTTTACTTCCCGGCTTTGGAAGGGGTTGCAGGAGGCATTTGGGATGCAGCTACACCTGAGCACTGCCTTTCATCCTCAGACAGATGGCCAGATGGAGAGGACCATTCAAAATCTCGAGGACATGCTCCGTGCATGTGTTCTCGACTTTGGTCGCAGCTGGTAGGATCACCTACCTTTGGTGGAGTTGGTGTTCAACAATAGCTACCACTCCACCATCAGGATGGAACCATACGAGGAACTGTATGGCCGACCATGCAGATCACCTCTATGCTGGACTAACCCTGGGGAGTCAGCACATGTAGGACCAGAGATGGTCCAGGCTATGACAGAGAAGGTGCAGATCATCTAGGAGTGGATGAGGACTACATAGAGAAAACAAAAGTCCTATGCGGACAGGAGGCGGAGACCACTAGAGTTCGAGGATGGCGACCGCGTTTTCTTACGGGTCTCACCTTGACGTGGATTACAAAGATTTGGCCATGGCGTCAAGTTATCTCTATACTTCATCATACCATTACAGGATCTCAACAATGTAGGCAAGGTGGCTTATCTTCTGGCTCTTCCACCTCAGTTACACCAGGTGCATGACATTTTCCACATATCTCAGCTGAGGAGATATGTGCACGACCCGACGCATATCATTAATCATGGGGAGCTGGACATCGATGGAGGGGAGAATTTTGCGGAGGTCCTGATGGATATAGAGGATCGATAGGAGTGGGTTCTACATGGACGGTCGATTCCTCTGGTGCACATTCGTTGGTAGCATGGGAACCTCCAAGAGAGCACATGGGAGCGGGAGGCTCAGATGCATGCACAGTACCCTCATTTGTTTCCATAGTTTATGATGTATATATACGGGGACGTAAAGCCCGGAGGTGGGAGTAATGTAAAGATCCGTAAATTTCAAGGAAATGTTTTTTCTTAAATTATTTGGGATTTTACGAGTACATAGTTTCTGATGACACCTGATTCTGAGGCCCAGTGAGTCTGTAATAATTTTCTGAAGTTTAGCTCGGGTACGTTCAGTGAACGAATGAGCGGGTTTTTCTATCTTTTGAATCGGTGCTCAGAATTGAAATCTGAGGGCACCAATGAACTCGTAACACCGGTAATTGCTTAGGGATACCTTTACCGTAGTCGTGTTTTCTCGGATTAAAAAGTTAAATTTTGGGGTTTAAATAAGAAGTAAATAAAATTGTGTGCACAATTTTATTTTATTATCCTTGGAAGTTAAAAACCCCCATGGGAAGTTGTTGGTGGGACCCACAATCACCCAACTTTCCATGTATGGTTATGTGGGAGGTGGGTCCCACACAATCCCAACCATTCATCTCCTATAACCCCCTTTAAACCCCCCATAACTCTCACAAACTCCCCTACTTTGTTTTGTTAACTCCTTTTAAATGTGAGACCTCTCACCTCCTCATCTCTCCCTCTTTAACACTTGCTAACCCATTAATTTAATGAATTCAACCACTTCAATTAAATTAATGAAGTGTTGTGAATTTTGAATTTAATTGCTTGTGTTAATAAAATAACAGCATTAGCCTATTATTTTACTTTACCACATGTTGCATTGGGAGAATTTGGTGGAAAATCTTGTGTAAAAGAAGAAGGAAGTTCCTCTTTTGAAGAACATCATCTTTCCGCGAAGAACATCACCTCTTCGATGAAGAACTTCATCACCACAAAGAGCAAAAATGTGCCTTTCCTTCTTCCCTCCATAAATAGTGTGGAAGCATTGTTCCCTCCTTGGACACACACCAACGTCGTCTTTGAAACCTCAACCCGCGACGCAGTCTTCTGCGATGCCCGACGTACGCCATCAATTTTGAGGTAGGGTGTTTTGTTACAATTTGTATTTAACTAAACATTGTTCGATGTGCTTCGTGAAATCTTGTTCATCATTGGATGAATGTTATCACCTAACACGGAGGGCGCATGCCGAACAAACACGGCCTGATGACCCTCCGTCATTTCTTGAACATTTTGGAATTGGAAACTGTAGGTGAGGAAGGAATGGCGTTGTCACTTCGTGCCGGAAACGTGGAAAAGAAAACTGGCGTCGTCGCACCGGTTGTGCGGGAGGAACCGCGGCCCACTACACAGGCCGCTTCAGCAGAAGAACCGGCCGACCCGTCAGCCTGTTGGGCGAAGAGGATCCATGACGCCAGGAGGGTGCCACACTAGAGGACCGGTACTCCCGTCGGCCGCCTGGGTGGAGCCGGACCGTGGCGCTAGGAATGCGCCACGCTAAAGAAGCTACGGCCCGCCATGCAGGCCCTGTGCGCCAGGGGGGTGACCGGTTTGGGAAGGGCGGCGCCGCCGGTGCAGACAGATGGGGGGGGGCTTCCCCCTTGGAACCCACTCGGCCACTCGGCTGGGCCGCTTCGGGCAGAGCCGAGCCGGGCCAGGCCGTGCCACTTCGGGCCGGGCCGCCCCACTTCGGGCTGGACCGCGTCCCTTCGGGTCAAGTTGTGTATTTTCTTTGGACCGGTCCAACACCCCAGCTGGTCGAACCCGTCAAACTAGGTCAACCTGACCCGTCGGCCCACTAAGCTAAACGGGCCGGGCCTGTTAATCAATTGAACGAGAATAACTTAAAGACCGCACATCTGATAGACGTGCCGTCTACAGCACTAGGACCCTTACGATGAGACAGTTCTTTTGCGATACTCTAACAGCTTTGGATATCATCCCGGTTAGAAACGATTGTATTTATAATTGGGCCCCTGGGACAGAAAAGCCTATATCTCTCAGACCGGGCGTCCGATTGACGCGTCTTCTGTCACGTTGAGTTTCTATTGATGAGATGGAACTTTGGTATACATAAACTTTGGACTTTGTGGCAGTTGATGTATTGAACCTCTTGTCTTGTGGAGCGAACCCTCCCAGAATTGAGCGTGCTGTGTGCGGGAACCCTCGAGTTGGCTACGATTGCGACGACGATAACGACTGTACTTGGATCCTACATGGGTTCAGCAGTGAGGAAAAATGTACTTGGATCCTCCTTGGGTTTGCAAGTGATGAAGACTATACTTGGATCCTACGTGGGTTCGACAGCGATGGTTACTGTACTAGGATGCTACGTGGGTTCGGCAGCGATGACTTCTGTACTTGGATCCTATGTGGGTTCGACATGGGAGATGAATCAGAGGATACATCTATCATCTCCACCCCTCTTCGTGAGTGGTATACCTGTGTGAGTTGAGTCTTGACTTTCAGTCATTATCATTGATGTGATTGACTTGCTATCCTGTGTTGACTGGGTTGTTCTTTCCTCTGTGGACTGGGTTGTACTTGGGCTCGTGAGTTGGAGACGAACTGGAATTGATGACTTAGGTATATGTATGGGAATATACCTAAGTAGAGTTGGTATATACTTCATGTTTTTATCTTTCCTTTGTGGTTTATCCTTTGTGGATTCTGGGAGACCTTCGAGAGTTTTGTGGTCCCTACTGAGTATCGTATACTCACCCCTACACGGGCTATGCCCGCACTACGTTGTGTTGGATGTAGACGCCAGAAAACACTAATTGAGGTGGATTCTTGTAGAACGGGACGATACCTGGAGGTGGACCACTTTGCGGGACGTACACGGAGCGGATGATAGAATGTGATGAGCTGAGGAGACCATTTGTACCCACCCTTCAGGTGGGATATCCAGAGGATGACTTAGTGGTTGCTGGATTACTTTACTGTAGTTGTTCTTTCTTTACTGTTGTACTGTACTCTCAGTTGGGTTTGTATTCTGGCCCATTTACTTTCCAGCACTTACTTTTGTACTCAGTTTACTTATTGTTTTCATCTTACGTACTCTGTTGTGTTTGTTTACTTATATAAAGGCAATACCTTCCCTTTTATCGGGATTTACGCCTTTGGTGCTAGTTTCCATCCCCTGGCCTATGGAAGGCGAGCTTGGGGTAGTCATGGCACGAGCCCCAAAGACGGGCCGTGACAACAAAGCTATTATAAGATACTATAAGACCTTTGAAATTTTGTATTTTATATCATTTTTATTCAATTTTAACACCTTAAGTAGAGGATTAACATCATAATACATGAGTTGTCCAAAAATAATTGGACACCAACCAAGAAAGGGTCTATGTGAATAATTGAAGTGAATAAGTAAGTTATGGGGACCTTTAATTATAATTCCATTTAAAATACAATACCAATATGAATGTTTTCATAAAATCATTCATTCCATCATGCTAATAAAATCCATGAAACAAAATCATCAATGACCCTGATAAGACTGATAATAAGAACCATAATCATCATACCCTTCTACTTCAGAGTCGATGGGTCCATGGGACCTGGTAACCATGGTTGGTTTAGAAAATGAGTATTATTTCCATCATCTTGATTTAATTGGAGGATGATTTCTAAAACATTCTCTATCTATAAGAACATTTTCCCTTTATACAATGCCTAAATAAAGGCTTTAGAGAATAATATTCTATATCATCAATTTTTTCATGGATTCATTATGTTTACGTAAATTTATTGATCTCCTCATAGATCATTAAGATATTCTCACCATCACATGGATTTGATTTCCCATAAAATCCACCAACATCATTTTATAGAAAATAATCACCTTTCAAGGATTAAATTGGCATAAAACTACACACATCATCTTGTAATTTCTGTCCCTACTCTAGCACCAAATATAGGGTTATCTACTTCCTAGATCCAATTGAAACAATCTTAAATTATTCCATTTCATGATATTATACCTCCTTTTCATTAGGCTAAACCACATGATTAATTTGTTCCACCGTTTCAGATGATTCCTTATCCATTTTCAAAGAATCTAAAAGAAACACGCACCTTGCCTAGATAAGAATATTATTTTTTATCACTAGAAAGTGACACATAATTATAAACTAAATTACTCCTTATTTTCTTTCTAAAAGAGTCCTCATGATGTCCCTTTAATGATAAAAATTATTGAAAAACATTATAACATCAATTATCCTATACATGACCAATGATGACATTCTAGACAAAAATTAGGAAGTCATTCGCATTCCACATTTAATGAAAATCATCATACAATGCCTATGAAAAATATTACTAATCATGAATGAGCTTAAGTATACCCATAATAGGAACCTAGAAGAATGACCAAATGCAGCTACCACAGAGGTCCTATCCATATTGAATTGGATTCCCTAAAAATATGAAATATCATATAAAACTATAGGATGATAAAGGATCAAATTAAGAACATGAATTTTGATCTATAAACGATCCATAGTTTTTTAATAGAAAGTTTATTGAACTCGACATCCCATTCATGAAATCAAACCATACTTGTTTTTAATGAATTTCATCTGACCCCCATGATCTATGATTCAAATCCTCTAATTGTAAAATTATGTGAATGATTCCTCAGAGAATGCATATACATCACAAATTAGAGGAACCCCATACAGTGATAAGATTTCAAACTTGACAATCAATTTTCTAATTCTTTCCTATAGCTATTAGAACAATCCTCATAATGATGGAATTCTCATGAATGTTAAATTGGTCTTGAATAACCTTATTATTATCAATCAAACATGTAGTGTAACCCTTCCTCACAATTCATTAAGGAGAATAACATCTCAAATATATGAACTGAATTTCATTTAAATCCCATCTAGTTTCTTCAAAAACAGGGTGGGTACACTAAATATACCTGATATTGTTCACCATAGTTTTATGATTTCTAAATATTTTAAATTAGTAGAAAAACCAGGTCATGATGAAACCATTTTCTCAGAGTCTGGATAATGAGGTCTGGACCCCTTCTCTACTAAATTTACTGTAAATCGAGGTTGGTTCATCAACTCATTAAACTCAAGTCAGTAAGTGTTCAAGTTAGCTACCACAATCACCATCATATTCACTTCATTCACATCAGACTACACTACTTCCATCCCACTAAAATCATTCATTTCTACCACTATCTCCAACTATCTTACTTCATTCATGATAATCTTCTACATTTTCATGCAATGGAAATTAGACACAACCACCCCCATCGTCTTCCTTAACTCTTCTTTCAGATAAATCTGCACTGCATCGATCCCGCACAAATCATACATAGACACCACCATCAAATATAGATGACATATATTTTCCTTGACTATAGTCACCATATTCTTCCAAGACCTGATGAAGTTTCCACCATCCATGATCAGTGAGACTTAGTCATCTAACCCATCCCTAAAACCCATAAAATCGGTGATATCTATTTGTGATTTCATCAATCGTTGACATATTGAGGAGAACCTACTTATTCCATGCATTCTATGGGATGGTTGAGACCAAGTAAGGGAGGAATCCACCGTTTTGAACTTATATAATGCATTAATATCCATGGAGATGGAGCTACCAAACCCAAACCATCCAGTTATTTCATAAAAAATGAGTGATTCAATTTTTCTAGTCGAATTCCATGGAAGGTTATAAATATAATGACCCCTTATTTTCAATCATAAATATTAAATATTTTTAGATTAATATTCAATATATTTTGAAAATACACACCTAAATAATGTAATGGTTTAGTGTATTTAGATTATAGATACAAAATATACTTATTCCATGATAGATTGTCAACATATCCCATGAAGATCACCCCACAATGTAAAATTAATAGTCATATCATACATAAACCATTATAAGTAAACTATATAATAGAAATATATGAAAAGGGTGACCTAATAATCTCATTGAGGGTAAATATGGGAGATATAAATATATGATCTCATGAAATCATAATATAATAATAAGGTTATGATATCACGAACAAAATATACAGATTTCGTACCCAATATAGCATAAATCATAAACCTGAGTAATGAAATAAAACACTATCATTTCAAAGACATTTATCATAAGAGATATAAATAATTACAAATAAATCATGAACCTTATGTTCATTTCATAAAAGTTTTGTAATATCATATTTAAATACACCATTTCATTTATTATGATTGATTACGAAGACTGTCAAATCATAGTGGATCAAGAAATAATACATGTTTCCCAAATCATAACAGATCAGGAATCAACACTTTTTTCCCCTATTTCATAACATATCAGGCATCATTATGGATTTCCCATAGTGGATAAAAATAATTGTGTTGTTTCCCATATTTGATCAAGAATATAAATTTTTTCCCTATAGTTGATCAATAACAACAACTTCCTTCATATACTTATTAATGAGATATAAAAAATACCCAAATAATTGGGGTGGGGGTAAAATTTTGAGCCCAACTATCAAATATTTAAAACCATATATATGTGTTCCAAAATATCCTAAGACATTCATAAAAATACTACCTATTGAAAATAAAATGGGTTTCATAGATATTTCATAATTACATCATAGCATAACCTACTGAAGAGAAATGTGTTTCATAAAGGTTCCAACCTAATATAACTATCTTAAGGGAATGAAACTAGTTTCATAGAATCTTACTTAAATCATCATTATCATAATCTATCCAATGAATTAATTTGGATGGTATCATTGGATAATAATAATATTAAATCATATATACTATCAAAGGATATTATCATAAATGAATACTGAATTTAAAATATCACATGAAATTTTCATATGGAAAATACACTTTTTAATATAAATTCAAATTTTCAAAAATATAAAAAATTTCCAAATATTTTAAAAAAATTATATTAAAAATAACCTTTGTAAATTTTAATGGAACATTTAATGAATTGAGTGGTCATGAATGACTAAAAATATATTTAATACATGTATGTTAAAAAGTATTTCTGTCACATTTTTTAAGAAGTCAAATTAACTAAATTAAAAAATGACAATAATATTCCATTAATAATTTTTTTTAAAATTAAAATATGGATAAATGTAACATTAAATATTCATTGTATAATAGAAAAATATTTGGATTTTTTTTATAAAACATGGATACCAAAGAAAAATGATATTCAACCAAGGGATAAATAATGTATGTTTTATGTAAAAATATTTTGTTACTCTGTAAAGATTATAAATAGAGGAAAACAAAAGGAAAACATTTAATATCATGAAACATCTAGACTATAGAAAACTCATATGGATTTATATGATATGTATCATATAATATCCAAAATAGGGATTCATGTATAATCAATCCCAACTAAAATGGGATTGAAATATAAATCAATTACCTCAACTCTCAAATTTCATCATAAATGTTAAAACCACCATTATTATAAATATTGATATATTATACATGTATTAAAGAACCATAAAAATATCAATTAGAAAATATATTATATAATTAATACATCTTATCAACCATTTATTAATATTTTTTATTTGTAATATATTTTCTTTGTGGTAACTAGTTTATTTTTTCATGCATATTTTTTGTTCAGAAGTCCCATTATATATAATTTGATCATGGTTTAATCATATAAGGGTTTATAATCATGAAATAAATATTATATATACTCATTATATATATTTAAATATTCAGTCATATAATGTAGTGGAATAAAAATGGATTACCCTCTTAAAAGAGATGGTAGGTCATACTTTTGAATGAAAGTTGTATTAACTCTTTGACAAATGGGAAAAAAGAAATATAAATAATAATTAACCTTTAAAAATTAATTGTTATATCATATATTTCATATATAATAATTAAAAATTACCTTATTACCATTCATGTAAATCAGAAGTGGAAAAAATTTCACATCACCTTGCAGAGGTGGTAGACCACACGTACGCACAAGCGACATTCTCATTTTCCATTGGATGTGAAGAATATGGATAAAATTTATTCCATAATAAAAATAAAAATTTATTATATTTATGATAAGGAAGAAATTATTTTATTATTAATACCAAGTATTTATGGACGTATAATAATAAATGAAATTGAAAACACTCGATTAATAATAGTGCCTCTTCAATGAGAAACATTATTTAGATTACACATTAATACTTGAAGGTATTCCATTTTCATAATAAAAGAATATATGGGTTGTGGTGAATCAATCTAATATTATAATAAATATAATAATGTTTTATCTAAAGGGAAATAAAGTTGTGTAATGAATAGATATATGTGGTGTCCAATTATAAGGGAGGGAATGTAAATATTTGTAAATTAAATAATAACCACAATATATATAATTTATTCTCAATATAAATGATTAAAAAAAGGAAACATATTTCAATAAAAATAGTATAATGTTGAAATATCATAATAAAATAAAATTTAAATAGTTTTGGGGTCATTTTAAATATCATATTTTTGTTTAACCTGTTGGTTACCAATTTTAATCTTAACAGTGGTAATGAATTTTTTATTATTGAAGGGTTATAATTTTACATACAATATAAAAATTTAATGAGAAATTACCAATGGATAAATTTTTTAAAATATTTTCATTCTACATAATTTTTTTTCATGTTTTTTATTATTTTTAAATAATTTAACAAAATATTTTTATCATGAATATTATAATATAATTTTAATAACTATTCACATAATTTGAATTTTAAAACAACATGAAATCAAAGGAACCTAAATATAAACCTTTAAAATGTCACTAATATATTATATAAATCTATAAAATCTATAGAACATAATTATTCACCATAGTTTAATTAATTTTTAAAATTTTAAAATCATTTATTTTGTTTTTATATTAATTGAAAAATATTTTGTTGGTATTGGCTAATCTTTTGATCTAATTAGTGAATCAATAAAAATTAAAAATTAATTACTTTGATAAAGAAAATTAATTTATATTTTAAATGAACATTGATAGTTTCACATATCATTTTTTATTATTATGTAAATGTTTTGGGAAATTAAAGTCAAGAGAGTGAAATTTTATATATAATCTTTTCATAAATTAATATAAATTTCATATTTAAAGGAAAAAGAAATTTGTTTACCTATATTTGAGAAGTAGATGGAATTGGACAAAATAACCACATAAAATAGGATAAAGGAAAGTTTAATTGAAATATTAAATCCCTACTGAAATTTTAAACCCTATTTTATCTATTTGACCATAACCGATGTGACAAAAAATGTATTATGGTTACTATTTATACTGATGAAAAATATATCGGATCTATTTAAAAAACATTTCCTCCTGATTCTAAATATGGAATATAATTTTCAATATTCAATTTCTATGATGTGAATGAATTCATTTTAAAATATCTATAAAAAAGGGATGAAATCAATTTGTTAGAAAAATATTTTTTTAATCATATAACTAGATATATAATTTTATCACATGGCTCAAAAAAATATTAGATGAATATTAAATTTTTTATCAAATATATAATATATAAATTTCATTAAAATCATTAACCAATAATTATCAATTTAATTTATTAATATTGAAACACATTTCACTCATAAAAATAGTTTTTTATAAAAACACAACATTGAATTTCAAAAGATTTTTATTTTCATTTATTATCAATTAAAAAAAATTATTTTTACACATGTGTAAATCATTATTTTATTATAATTTTTTAACCCCTATTTATACTTAGAAACCCTACTATATAGTGATAACTGTATACTTCCTTATGGTTCATTTAGACTCAAAGTTATATTCCTTGCATGCCATAGATTAAATAAAATTTATTTAAACATAAAAATAACATAAAATATCTAGGTGTTGAATTAGAAACCCTATAAAATAATTTTTAGCTAAACATTTCATCAATCTAATGAAAAAAATGAGTATATATATTTATTATAACATCCTCATGTTCCCATGTATCTTATTCAAAATTTTCATTCCTCTAGAGACCCTTACCCAGGTGAGTAGTCTTGTTCAGAAGTACTTTATTCCTAAAATCGAATATTTCTACTAGATATTATTCTTAATAATGTTCATCCTCCAATTTTTTGAACTCAATTTTTAGTATATATGATGTATTAGGTACTCAATTCCTCAAGATTGATAAATGGAACACATCGTGAACTTGATAGAGGTTTGATGGATGTGATAAGAAATAATATAATATCCCTAATCTATCTAGAATCTCAAATAGAAAAATATAAATAGGGCTTGTAATTACATTATTTAAAAATATCATAACCTTATTCTATAGAGAAATTTAATGAAATAACTTATCATTGACATTGAATTACTTATTTTATCTATGATTATAAGCTTAACATTTTTATTTACTTTGAGCTCCCTTCATATTTCATTGAATGAATTTAACTTTCTATTCTATTACCTCAACTAGCTCGGGTCCCAATATATTTGTTTATGCAACTTCATTATATCACATTGGTTTTTTACACTTCTTTATATAGAGGGATTCACTAGGATACATATAAATTATCATGTGAAAAATATATTTGTATTAAAATTTAATTAGAGGAAAGTGTTAATCCCAATAAAAATTTAAAATCATAGAAAATGATCTCATCATATTCTCTAGGGTATGAAAGTTTATGAAAAACGAATCATCTATATATTGATGATTAGCAGTACTGAAACTCAACTATGTATCAAGAGCCTGATTAAGGGTTCTCTAGATCATGGAGTGAAATATTGTACCCTGATATAATAGAAAGTAGTTTTTTATTATAATATATCCTATGAATTCCATAATGTATCAACATGCATATTTTTCCAGATATAAATACAATTATATGGAAATAAAGTGTGCTGACATCATAATATGAGCAAATAAAAAATAGCATTGTTCCCTTTATATGTTTGGAGAGTCCAATAATTAAATCCATAATAATACTATCCCATTATAATTATATATGGGTGATGGATGTAACATCCTTGTAGACATTTTTCTCTTAGTCGAAGAATCAAAAAATATCAAACATCAAAATACATACTTTTTAATATATCTTTTCAGGTTATCAAACCATAAATATTCATTCAAATATCTATATGTATTTTTGATTCTTGGATTTATTTATAATGAATAACTATGAGCATAATATAATAGTTACTTCATCATTTATGTAATTGACGAAACATATACTCTATTCATCAATCTTATCATTCCATCAGAATTGTGACTAAACTTAGAAACACTCCACACATTATTCTATAGGTATAGATCTTTTCTCTAGGATTCTATAATCCTCACATTGATATAAGGTTAATAATTCATTTAACAAAGATACAATTTCCCCCATTCCTTCAAGATTAAAATACCATTCTTTTTAAAATTTCTAAATATTGGATCTTTTGTGATACTCATCATAGATAATATAGAATGATCTTCTTACCTCATTGAATCAAATACCTTATTATTTTTCCTATAATGTAAATATTTTGATTAGGTATTATCATTAATAAACTTCAATCATCTTCTCTATATCATATTAGGCTCTTCTTATGTTAATAAATACTTTAAAATTTTATAGTCTTTATATATATCACACCTTTAACCATGATTTTAAATCCTCCATATCTTCAACATAAAAATACCCCTTCCATATCCAAATCATGATATAGTAAATTTTTTTCAATATATTCAATTAATATAAGAAATATTCTATAACCATATCATTATAAATTAAAAAACATACAACCCCATTTTGGATATATCGCTATATATCACAAGCACATGTCTACTACCAAGTAGTGTGAGCTCAAGTTAAATTCCCAAACTTCTATTCAGTTTTATGAAATTATTGTCACAATTATCTATCCTCAAGAACATGGACCCATTCCAAGTCAACATGGTGAGTGGATTATAAATTGATGAAAAATCTATCAAAAATCAATTGTAATATCCTCCCAACCTAAGAACAATATGGATCTTATTAACAATGATTTTCTTAGTCAGTTTATAAAAACAGCATACTTTTAAGGATCAACAAAAAATACCCTCACATGAGATTTTATGACTAAGTAATAAAAATTTACAGAGCTAAAATTCACAATTTTTAATTTTTTCATATGAAATATCCTTCCTCATTATATTTAGAAAAATTCGCGAATGATCTTTGTGTTCTTCAATTTTCTTTTAGTATATAAGAATATACTCTATAAAGACAACAAAAAACATATCATGCTAACCTATAAATAAATTATTCATTAAATTCATGATGATAGTAGGAAATTTTGTAAGTCCAAATAGAATTACCTTACATTTATAGTGACCATACCCTCTTATGGATGGATATATTCGATATATACTCCTTCATAACCCTCAATTGATGAAATTAAAAATTATATTCAATGGTTTAAAAGTATTTAGCTCTTAATAATTTATTAAAAAGGTAATTAATATAGAGTAAAGGATAATTTTTGTTTATAGTGATCTTGTTAGGTTCATGATAATCAATGTGATGGTTTATTAACCCATATTTTTTCCGTACAAAAAGAAACATGTTCACACCATAGTGATTCACCCATGAATATTAATCACCTATAAATATTATATAAAATTTTATTTGTCAATTCCCATATATCAATTGGTTAATCCTATAATAATTATTTGAAATAGGTGTACCATCATGTAGTAGTTGTATTGAAATATCATCTTCACGATTTGATGTAAGACTAGGTAACCCTTATATAAGATCATAAATAAAATCTAGTGTAATAGGTTTATCATAAATTTTATATTTCTCCCAAATAATATGAAATAAATAACATTAATTTATAGGAATTAATCCCCACATGTTAAAATTAGTTTTCATTGGAAGTTCATATGCACCATCACACTGATAAATGGTCATTGGTTTATTTTCAATATTAAATGTGATTTCCTTTTTTCAAAAAATGAAGTGGGATCTATATAAAAAACCAAATCCCATGCCTAAAATAACATAATATTAAACTACATGGAGAGTCACAATATTTTCTAGAATCACATTCCCACAAAATTCAATCGACGAGGATCTATAGACTTGATATGTGACCACCACACAATTTGGGGGGTTTCATTTCTAATTCATAATATAATCATTTAGTATCTAATTATATAAATTTTTTAATTTAATTTAATATAAAAATATTTATAGATCTTGAATAAAATACGAAATTACTCATTCACGAGTTGATGATAAGTGCACCTTTCATTATATCAATCTAGTAACCCACTTTGGAAGTCATGATCACATGAGATTTCCCTTTTTCATTGATCATAAGAGGTTGTTACTGCTGATCATCATCATACATATTTTTCATTAAGAAATAATTTTCATAATCCCCATACAATTTAAATTTTAATAATTATACTATGGGTGGTTTATTTGTTGGAAGCTTCTTTTCCTCCATTAAATTAACCATCACATTTAGTGCATTTTGACATTAGTATTCTTTATACCTAACCTTTCCTAATTTAACTCAATTCCAATTTCTATTCAATAAATTCCATTTATGTTAATTTCCTCATTTATAGAATTTATATGGATGTAATTTCATCTCAAAATGTGAATTATTTTATGTTTCAGGATACCATATATTCTTTTCCTTATCTAAATAATTTGAATTGGGGAATAACCGATTTCAATTTTTACCTTGAGTGTGTATTGATCGGTTTATTAATAGAAACTAAAATCTCTGGTAATGAACTCCCTTTAGATACATGGTTTTTATCCCCTAAACAATTGATTAATTTTTTTATAGAATCAATAAATCATATGAATACATTTCATCTATTGTAAAATTTTACTCATAAGTACTAATGGATATGTCATCATTTTTTATTACCTCAAGAAATTCGTTCTCAATATTTGTAAGTATAATATGAGGGATGTAATCAATAAAACATATCCAATTAAATTAATTATATTCTATAGATTAATTTTATTCCTATTTTCTCATATTCATAAGAAGGTTTCACTAATGATTAGTTTCTCCTTCTAAATGATTAACACATAAAAACGTTTTTTCATGTTTTGAGAACATGAAAACAGAAAATATTTTCTCATTAGTATTGATCCATCACAATTAAACTAGTTGATTATAATATCCAATAAAATAAAGTTGATATTTCCTTATGAAATTATCATTAGTACATTTCACCACCTTATTTTTATAGATCCCATAATAATTTAAGTCTTGAGAAGTTCCTTGAGTATATAAACAATATTATTCATTCCATCTCCCATAGTATTTCACTGCTCTAGTGGATAATCATTTCATTTTCCATCAAATTCATTGTTAGAGTGATGACTTTTTCTTCAAGTAATTGACTAAAACCAAAAAAAGTATATGCATCAAACTCTAATAGTCACAGTGACCTATCAAATAATCATGAAATATTATTTTTATGACATATTAATCATGGAACCTTATATTATATCTATGGAACCTAATGTTTAATGTAGTTTATCCAAGGTGATTACCAAATCATTGTGATGTTATACTATTGTTAGACATATCCCTAGGGTTTTTATAACTTTTCTTTATTCCTAACCACTAATTATTTATTATGAACATTCTTGAATACCAACATGTGACCTATGATTTTCATATATATATATATATATATTACATCATTGAAGATGACTATTTATAAATTTTACAAATATACACAAAAGTACCATAATGGTTTATTATTTTTGGATACTAGACACTCAATCTTTTTATTTCGGGATATATCTTCATCAACACCCATAAAATTATCCCCAAATAGTACTCTTTATTGAAATAATTTACATAATATTTTCTATATTTATTAGGGAAATGAAACAAAAGAAAATTCTGATATTAGATGCTCAGTAAGGGTGAGAATGGGTGATGTCAATCGATGCCTATATGAATGCATAAGACAAGAATAAGTATTTGAGATCAAGAGAATAACTTACATAGTTCACTTCCAATCTATCAAAGATCATAAGCATGAGTCATGGAAGAAATATTTATTAATTTAAAGACATTAATCATAAGAGTAAGAAACATCATAAAAGAATCATGAACCATAATTCATCTCACAAATGTGTGGAACCATAATAGGTATGTAAAACATTTCATATGTTAATGTTAACACTAAAATAATAAAATTTTAATGGATCAGAAATCAACACATGTTTCCTATATCATAATAGACCAGGCATCATCATATAATTTTCACAATGAACCAAAAATATAGTCTTGTTTCCCATATGGTATCAAGAACATATAATTTTTTCCTATAGTGGATCAAGTAAATTATTTGGTTTCTCATAAATATCTCATGATATATAAAAAACTACCCAGTAGATTGGAGATATATATAATTTCAATACCACCCATCATAGAATTAAAATCATAAAAATTTGTTCCACATGATTATAGTGAATTCATCATATCATAACCCATGAAAAGAAAATATAATTCATAAATATTTCATCATTTCATCATAGAATAACTCATGGAAATGAAATGGGTTTCATAAAGGCTTCCTTATATAATAATTAACCTAAGGTAAATTAAAAGATTTTATAGAATCATCATTAAATAATCTTAAATATAGGACATATAAATAATAAAAGTGGATGTTTACATGGTTTCATAACCATTGAAAATCATAACTCACATCAAAGGATGTTATCATACATGAAGAATACCATTAAAATATATCTAAAATAGTTTTCAGGAAAATAACCTTTTCCTTTATAAATCACTTATTTTAAATTAAAAAAACATCACCAATATTATTGATGAACTTTTCTTCAAAAATAAATTAAAAATATTTTAATAAATATTAAAATCATTTATTGGTATTCATTTATGGACATTCCATTCATGTCATGTAGCATAAAAGAAATATATTTTTCATAGGTTTATTTAAAAGAAAAAAGCACATAATTTGGAGAATGAATAGATGATTCTATTTAACTTATTTTATTTAAAAATTAAAGAATTTGTAAAAATGACTTTAAATAATAATATCATAACATTGAAATATTTTTGAATCATTTTAGTGGAAATCATGGATAAAGAAGAATTTTTTTTCAGCTAAAGAGAGGAATAAATTCAACATTCTATAAAAGTAATCATTATGGATTTTGAGTTCTGAATGCGTAGGAAATGGAAGGAAAAAAATTAAATCCAAAAATAACGATAGAAAAAAAATAATTAAATGGATTTTTTAGAAAAATATCATCTAATTCCATTAATATATATTTCTATATTAAAACTCCCAATTAAATTGGTTTTGAATCATAAATTTCTTACCTCAAGTCTTAGCTTTCAACATATACTTTTGATCCTGCTATACAATAATTATATATTTATTAAAAATGAATTATAGATATTTATTATTATATATCATAACATATATCATTTTATTATGACATGTTATCACCCTTTTAATAATAATTTGTTATTAAAATCAATGTTACTTGTGATAACTGCTTTGTTTTTCATGCACGTTTTGATTCTATAGAACAATCCTTGTACATAGATCCTGGTTCCATTAACTCCATAATTTTAATAATAATATAAATATTATA
The DNA here is from genome assembly GCA_963277665.1 of Viscum album. NCBI lineage: Eukaryota > Viridiplantae > Streptophyta > Magnoliopsida > Santalales > Viscaceae > Viscum > Viscum album. The sequence continues at coordinate 1,781,809,121 of OY728145.1, forward strand.
TATATATATATATATATGTTATATTTATATATTTAGTGTCATTCATAAAAGTTATATATAGAAAATTGAATTTAACCGCTCAGGGAGACTGTATGTCATATGTATGCATAAACATAGTTTTCACTCTTCGAAAGATCTAGAGAAAGAAAGATAAATAGTAATTCACATTTATTGATTAATTATAATATCTTATTTTTAAAATATATTAATTAAATTTATCTTTATTACCATATAAGTGAATCTGAAGTAAAAAATGAAAAACATTGATTTGTGGATTTCGCAGTCCACATGTGCACATGAGTGAATTTATAATTTCTAAAAGGATTAGATAAAGGTGGATAATGGTTGGTAAATCATTATAATAAAAAAAATTTATATTAAATATACTGATGTAATTATTTTATGAATTATACCAAAGAATTATTTGAGGAATAATATGAAATTAAATAAGAAATACTTGGTTAAGAGTAATACCTCTTCATTGAGAAACCTTCTTTGGAATACACCTTATGCCTTGAAAATATAGACTTTTAGAAATCCTATAATAACTAAGAATTAGTTATGGAAACATGTATGATATTATATAGGTTCTGTATGATCTTGACGGTTCAATTTGGTTTAATGAAAAGAGAAAAATAGAGTCCTTTTATAAGGTTCTGAAAATACCAACATAGAATTTAAATTAAGTTTAAAATATAATTTCATTATTCACAAGGAAAATGATTCCAAATGGAAATATGATTTCAATAAATTGAATTAATTCTAAAAATTATCATCCAATAACATTTATATATGGTTTGATTAAATTTCAAATATTATCTTTTTGTTTAACTAGTTGGTTAACAAGTATTAATTTTAATCATGGTAATGAATTATTTAATATTAATGTCTTAGAATATTACTTATAAGTTTAAAATTGTCTCAAAAGTAGAAAGGAATGTGATTTTACACCCATTTTTATCCTAATTGTTTTATGTAATTATTTTATAGATTTATAAATTATTTAATAAAATATTTTTATTATAAAATACTATTAATGCCATTTTAAGAACTATTCGCATAATTTTACTTTGAGAACAACTTGAAAATAATATGATTGAAATATAAAACTTCAACAAACCTCTAATATTTTATATTAATCTATAAAATTCTTTGAAGAAAATTATTATTCAATTTTTTTTATATTTTATATTTTTGAAATCGATAATTTTATTTTATTATTAATTTAATAAATACTATGTTAGCATTATATAGAAATAAAATTTAATATTTCGATAAATTAAACTAAAAAATAAATTATTATTATAAAACCAAATAATTTATTTTTCATATTATAATTTATAACTAAATTTATCCGTTTTTATCCATATATAAAAATGTTAAACATGTTAATGTCAATATAGTGGAATTTTGTATTTTTTCTTTTATTAAATTATTAAAAAGTTAATATTGAACAAAATATTTAACCTACTGTCCATATATTCAAGATATTTGAAATAAATGGACACAATACACTCATCTAATATGATAAAGGAATCTTTTAGTGAAATTTTGAAGAATTATACCATTGTATAACACAATTTTACTCGTTTTACCCTTACCAAGGTGATAAAAATTTAATATGGGAATTATTCACATTAAATAATAATAATAAATGAAACCTAATAAAAAATATTTACCCTATGAATTCCAAATATGGAATCAAATTTTTTAAAATTCAATTTCAATTGGTGGATAAAAATCATTTTAAAATAATTGTGAAAAACCTGATGAAACCGCTTTTTAGAAAAATACATTTGTAAGAGTTGAAATGGATAAATATTTTTATCTCATGATAAGAAAAATTTTATATTTATATTAAATACTATAATTTATTATATAAAATATACATTTCATTAAATTCATTAACCATTAGTGATCATTTTAATTTATTAAGATAAAACCACATTGTGTGCACACTAATTATTTTTCCGAAAAACAACACTTATTATTTAAAATAATTTATATTTTAATTTATAATAAAATTTATAAAAATTAATTCCTTTTATAAACATGGAAACTATAAACTTTTATAATTTAGTTAGTCCTATGAAAACTTTCTAATCCATAAAATCATTGATAAATATAGAATTTGTTATGCTTTATTGATATTTAAGGTTGCATATATCAAAAAAATTAAATATATTTTAATATAAATATAAAAATAAATATAATGGTGTTACACTAAGGGATTTTCTGTAGAAGAATAAGGGTTTACAATAAGTCAAACTTATAGAATAACATGATTTAAATGAATCATATATCATTTGATTCATTGGCGCTTTCCATTCATCATGAAATTAGATTTCAAGATAATCGTGTTAAATTATTTTTATTCCTTTAATAATAAATTGGAATATGGGTTGTGACATCACATGCACTACACACTAAGGATAAGACACCCAATAATAAAGGATAGTGATCATTATAAAAAACATGTTTTTCATTGTGTTTTCTTTCTCACTCAACCGCTCACCATAAATATAATTTCACATCAACCAATGATGAAAATCACATTATGAGAAATGAGAGTTAGTTTTTTTAACATCCATAGATTTACCCCCACCTAAATAGTGGTAGCATAACCTCCCCTAAGCCTAAAACCTGTGTTGGATAACATTTCTTCCATACAATACAGATATGATTTGAATAATTATTGATTGATTATGGTATTATATTACATTATAAAATCAAAAAATATTCATACATTAAAATAAATCCACATATAAAATAATTAAGATAATTACAAGATGAATAAAAAAATTGTTAATAAACATACTAAACTATTTATTCCATTCCCATAATCTCCTAGAAGGATCATACTACTGTGTACTCTTGTGAATTGAATGTAGAATAAGAGAAATGTCGTAGTTATTTTTTGAGAAAGAAAATATGAATAATTATTGTTAATTTATGAATTTTTTTTATAGAAATGAAAAATTCAATATAAACATTATATAGTTTTTGGAAATATGTCCATTAGATATATATTCTTTGGGTATACAAGTTTTTTAGAGTTATATTGGATATACCATTATAGATAAAAGTACCTAGTATATTAAAAATAATATATTTAATATTTAATTAACATATAATACATAATTATTTAATAAAATAAAATAATAATATCCAATTGGTAAAAATAACATGTTTTAAAAAAAAATTAAAATTTAAATATTATTTATTTATATTTTAAAAATTAAATATATCAATTTTAATTATTAATTTTAATGAAATTAATATTTTTATATATTTGTAATTGAATTGAAATTAATGGACTAATTAATAATTTTAAATGAAAATTATTTTTCAATATAATACTTTTGAATATTTTATAGATTATTTACACAGCTAGTACTTGTGACACCATGAGATTCTAAGGTTTGATGTGTCCAGAATTAAATTTTAAAATATATTAAATACCCTTAACGTCACATGTGAATAGTTTGCCGGATAAAGTGGAATAACTCTTAAGAAGAATCTAGGATCATAAATCAATGACTTCAATTGAGTTCAATTCATGGGTTTCACTATATGAATGACATATATATGTCATCATCGGGTGTTGTGATTGAGTGCCTTCAAGGCCAAGTAATTAAATAAATTTTATTATATTTATTTATTTATATGATTAAAAACCTAAAACTAATGTTTACCAACATATATGATTCAATGGAAAATTTGGTGCATTATCCACATGACCCTACAAATCTAGAAGAACCATTAGAGGAGAACATTAGAGGATATCTTGGAAAATAAAACTGGATTGAATCGTTATAGTGGATAAATCTACTAATGAAATATGTTCTTTTCAACAATGAGAGTGATGTGTGATTGTTATTCTCTACTAAATGATCTACCTTGTGGTAGTACATTTTTATTATATAGAATTATCCCCACTTTTTTATCTAATTAAAAATGTGACTCAGTCATCCAATAGAATGATTCACGGTATGATTTTATTGTGGGAGTAGTCTTGTTTAGAAGGGGATTATTGTGGGGGATTTTTTTTTATCTAATTTGGATTTCCCTTATTCATTCTAATGGAAACAGACTGATTCCAATCAAGCACAACCAAGTTTAGTTCCTAATTTATGTGTTTCTATAATTCTTACATAATTATTCATGAAATCATCATCGACATTATTTTTAGCCGGTGGATTAATAATTAAGAAATTAAAAATTATTTCACACCACTTTATTAGTTTAGTGGATTATTATCGTAGACTCATGTTATGATCAATGATGAGATCGAGCTGTGATGACCAAGATGATGTTTATGGATCTATTTTACAATTTCAATTAATTTCTGTTCTATGGTGTGACTATAGATGATGCATCCCACCATTTCTCGAGTAGTTGCGAAGGCTGAATTCTAGTGAGTGGTGATAATGAGGCTTATCCAAAACTGATCCATCCTCTTCAGTGTGATTTATAGCTCGATCATACAGTGGAAGAGTGGTCAATGACACTTAAATAGGATCAATGATTTTCTATAAATCCCACAAAACACGACATGTAACACATGAGCACACTCCATGCAGTGCCCTTTTTGTGGTGCCAAGATTCTATGTGAAGTTATGTATCACACGACATGTGACCCATATGACACATTGTGTGACTCAACTTGGTGACTGAACATGTACCTATAGAGGTACACAAACATAGACATGACAACTTTACACGAAGACAACTATCATTATAAGGGCTCAGAAAAAACATGTACTCAGACATGTACATGCGAATGGGCCGTGATATATGGGAAGAACCCACTTCCAAAGGGACACACAATTTAAATCTAGTACATTCCATGTACTTATTCAAATATGGATTGAAGGCCCTAAATTATCCATCTTGAATGAGTTTAATTTGGGCATGTTCCCTTGATATATTCAGTTAGGGTTTTTAATGGAATCACATTCTATACATCGGATGGTGATCCCTTTAGATGGACATCAATCATGAATAGAGTTGGGGGAATACCTCCATAAGGTATAGAGAAAGATCCTCTCATTACATTTTCCCTAGATAAGGTTCATTGTATCATCATAACCAACACTACATGGGTGTAAGTCACCTATATAGTGGGTTAATCTATATTGTGGTATACCCCATGGCCTTGGATGTGATCCCCATTTTTAATTTCACTATTCAAACTTATTGTGTGTACTTATTATGGAGAGACCCAATGAGCATGAAATCTTGGATAGATTCCATCATATCATTTGACTCAAGGAATGTGTTTTCCCTGATGAGTTCAATGTGGATCCTCTAAGAGTTAATCCCAAGATGGTAATACGGTCATGATCATACTTGAGATAGTGGATTTTTATAAGTATATCTTGTTTTAAATGTTAAATTTAATTTAATTATACATATGATGATCTATCTATTATTCTTTATGCTTCATGGTTAGTTATTTTGAGGTGTCCTACTGGGTATTATAATACTTATCCTAAAAGGGATTTTCCTCTACATGTCATGTCTTAAGCATACCATCATCCTTTTAATGGAGTCCTAGAGGGGCAATGTCCATGTAGATCTTATTTTACTAGAAATATTGATGTGTGTTCATGTTCTTTCATTTAAATTAGTCCCTACCCAATTTAAAGTTTATAATTTCTTTTAGTTCCCATTTTGGGTCTTGAATTTGGACCATTTTTTATTTAATACTTGTTTTTGAACTCTAATTGAGATATTTGAGATGTATTCATGCATTTTTTTTTACATTTTAGTGTTGTATGGACTTAGAGATATATGTGTGTGTGTGTGTATAGGTACATTAGGCTCCTCCCTCCAATGTGGTAGATATGCTTACTCAGTGCTATTCATAGGCCCGTGGCCTTTTAGAGCTAGAAATGGGGTAGTCATGACATGATCCCATTTGGTATGGGATAAGATATAATAGTATTATAGGAGTTAGTTATACCTTGGGACCAGTGTATGTGTGATTAGTTTGGGGGACAATGTTAAATATTATGAGTTTGGATCTCAAGCCATGACTCCCGAGTTTGTGTGGTGGCTAACATATTGATCGCATTATCGTGACACGTCTAATTGATTATATTTATAATGTTGATTTATAGTCAAGGGAAGACACTAGGTTATCTCTCAAGGAGAATTGGTGGGTTTAGAGTGTGTGTTTTTACTAAGATGTATTGAAATTTGGGTGGTTTTGAAAATAGTTTTACGATGATATTACTTAATTGAATGTTTAAAAGTTGAGAAACCTAATATATATAATAATATATGAGATAAATGGGTTTATTGTGAGTTCACTACACACTTTAATGTTCTTTATTCTTGGAGTTTAATTTAGGTTTGGAGTAATTCTTTGGATGAAATTAATTGGAATCCCGAGTAATTCCTAAGACTTTATTTCATTGCTTGAAGAACCAAACCTTGATAAAAAAATCATATTGTAAAGGTCCAGAACATATTCAAGGAATAAGATATTCCAAATAAGATTGAAATCTCATGTAAGTGGGTAAGAAAAAGATTCTTGTGTTGTCCAATCGGAACAACAAATTCATGCACTCAAAACCTCACACTGATCGGTTAGAAATTAAGAGTATCTCAATATCAAGAATCAAAAAAAGAATTCAAATAGAATATTATGTAATACACATGGAAATAAATGTTTTCACACCCAAATTAATCCAAAATAGTATATAAAATAAGAATCAGAACTCCCTTGACATATGCGTAGCTCCCTCACTATGAACTCCCACCATTTAGCTCGATATCGGGAGGATGTAGAATCTCAGGTGAAACTCCTTATTCATTCTTGATCCCCCTGTGATGTTATGGGCCTCGGAAACTTCATGAATGAGGAATAGAATTATCTAGGACTTTAAAATGGAAGAGTTTAACTACTGGTTCGAACTTGTAAACGAGGATACCAAGCTTCCATTTTATAGGAAAAGTGGAAGGTGGTTTTAGGAACACATATTGTGTAATACCAATTGGACCTTGGTTTTCAACCACTTGAAAGGTGGATATCACTTTAGAAAAAACTATAAACATATTTCCCCTCTTATTAACTATCTCCACCAAAAATTTGGAACCATTTGGATAACTATGACTCGAGATGTTTATAAAATACATAATACCGCATTTGACATTATACATATTTGATTCTTTGGACATATTAGTTCAGATGGGAATAATAGAGGCCTAATGAGGCTTTGGTTTTTACATATGAAATTTAGACCATTAAACTTTGGACCAGACTACAAATGTTCAGCCCATTTGGATCCACGGTTTAGTAAAAATAAGTGTTTGCATCCACTAGTGTGCAGGGATCCTGCATAGTTTGGCCCATTTTTCATAGACATCATCATGGGCCCTCAAAATCACCTCCACCATCAATGAAATTATCCAAAAAAGTATCATAGACCTTTTTAAAAGTAACAAATTACAAATTATTTAATCAAACATGAAGTGAAATTTGTTATTATTTTTATAATTTTCAATACAAAACTAGTTTAGCACAGTGGTGTAAGGGTGAAAATGAAAAAGTGAAACATAGTGCGATCACACCCCGACACCTAAAAATTTACACTCCTGGAAAAAGTCATAATTCATAAAATTAAGCAGGTAGATATTTAAAAATTCCTAAAGATTTAATATTCAATGAAAATTTAATTCCTAATTGAAATGTGATCAAAGAAAAAATCACATTGAGGAGTTATTCTCAATGATAATTGAGAAAGACATCTCAAAAATTGTATCCAAATGAAATTCCAGAGATGAATGACACCAATATAAGAAAATAATTCAAAATTTAATCATGTCACTAATTCTTCACATGTGTGTGTGAAAACCATTTCATGCTATTCTTTACACTTTTTATCAAGTAAATATAAGTTATTTTAATAATTGTCTACTTACAAGATACTTTCCACCGAATTTTCCCCACATTATTTGTAATAATATTACAATACCCACTCACTTAAGCATTCCAAGAGTTAAGCCATAAGCGTCCAACCTAGATATCCATATACATTGTACATTTCATCACTCCCCTCATTTATTAATTTTTCAAAAGTTTCACTTGGAAAAAATCTCACACTCTTCTCCCAAACCATGTTTGATCTCCTCACAACACTAATTTTAATATTTATAAAATGATCAAAGGTTGAGGAAGGGTGGTTTTTGACCTGCCCAATATATAACCCATTTTTTTAGGGCGTACAATAGTCGGATAACAGGTATACACACATAGGTCAATCTGTTACAATAACGAAATAGATCGGATAGGGAAAAAATGTATGGAAAAATGATTTTGGAAAGTAGTGAAAAATCAACATAACTTATATTTAAATTAAATTATGTAAGAAATTTACACACATCATGGTTGGGTGAAAAAAATGTGTAGAGAGATTAAGTGAAACAATTTTCCTTTAAACTATTCACAAAAAGGGAACCATTCTTCTTAAAGCTTTCAAAACGATACAAACAATTATATCATCGACAAAGAACTAAATTTAAAAAGAAATTCACACCATAGTATTAAATTCTTACTGAAATAAACATTTCATTAGGATTTTTTTAATGTTAAAACAACATGAAATACAGACATTTGACATGAATTTTCAATAACTTTTATGATTAAACATTCATCATTTTCCATGATAAAGTGGGAATAAAAAAAATATTCTGGCACAAAGGTGAGTGGGATAGAATAGGGGGAAAGTAACAATACATTCAGCAAGCTCAAAACAGAAAATGAAGAATGATGATGAAAATTCCTAACTAACCCAGGAATATACCCATCCCCCACACCTAGAGTGTGTAGTGTCCTCACTTTAAAAATATAATGTAGGAAGGAAGGATGAAACCTGGTGGGTGTCATTGGTATAATTCCTCTTAAACTTGGAGTTCCTCCATCGGGGACTCCATAAGGGTTTTGTGGAAGTGATTTAGTCACTTCCCATTAAATGTGAAGGTTTTCTTGGTTTCTTCATTTTGAACTAGGACAACACCAAATGGAGAGATGTTGGAAACAATGTATGGTCCAACCCAGCTGGAATGAAGTTTACCTGGATTTAATTTCAGCCTTGTATTATATAAAAGGACTTTCTACCCAATGTGGAACTGACGATGAAGGATGAGATAGTTGTGGGTAGCCTTGGTTCACTCCTTATAAATTTTGGAGTTCTCATATGAATCCCTTCTCATTTCCTCCATCTATTTAATGTAAAGATTCCTTTGAGCACATTTACTAGAAGGATTAGAGTTTCATTGTTTGATAACCCAATAGGCTTGGTGCTCAATCTCAATAGGTAGGTGGAAACACCTTACAAAATCAATATGATAGAGTGAAATTCCAATTGGAGTTTTGAAAGCAATACAATATACCCATAATGAATCATCAAGTCGAAGGATTCACTCTTTTCTACTAGGTTGAACCATTTTTCAAGAATATTTTTTACCTATATATTTGATACCTCGGCTTGACCATTGTTTTTTGGGTGATATGCATCATACACTCTATTACCGACCCCATAATGACATAAAAGTGATTGCATTTTTAAGTTGCAGAAATGAGAACCCTAGTCACTGATGATGAAACTACGTAAGCCAAACCTTTTGAAAATTTGGGTTCTCAAAAATTCTACAACTTTTTTAGAATCATCAGTCCTTGTAGCTCGTTCCTCTACCCATTTTGAAACTTAATCCACTACAAATAATAATGTACATGTTAACAAATGAATTGTGAAATGGTCCCATAAAGTCAATGCTGCAAACATAAAAAATGTCATATAAGATTAAGGGTTTTTATGGCATCACATTTCTTTTAGAGACATTCCCCATTCTTTGATACTGAGGAAAAGATTTATAGAAGTCATGGGTATCCCAAAACAATGTGGGACAAAAGAGACTGGAATTGAGGACCTTGCGAGCAGTCCGTTGTGGACAAAAGTTCCCCCCAAAAGCAAGAGAGTGGCAGAACCTATGGATGAACTGAAACTCGCTATCAAAAAAACAATGCCTAAGGACATGATCACTATAGGTGCACCAAAGGTAGGGGTCATCCCAAATGTACCAATGGGACTCATGTTTTAGATGGTTGTCCTGGTTTTTGTTGTAATCAATAAGATTGAAAGATGCTAGAAAATAATTTATTATTTCAGTATACCAAGGAATAACATCATGCACTCGGTATAGTTGCTCATTAGAAACATTTCATTTATAGGAATACAAGGAGATGAGTTAATGTATGAGGATGGTTGGACCCTACTAATATGGTTAGCCACCACATCCTCTAATCCTTTTTTATATCTAATTTCTAGATTTAATTCTTAAAGGATGGGAATCCAGCGAATGAGATGTGGTTTGGATTTCGGTTCCTTAAGGAGATACCGGAGGGCTTCATGGTCTGTGAACACAATAACTTTGGACCCCAAAAGGTATGACATAAATTTTTCCAAGGCAATCATAATGGAAATGAGTTATTTTTCAGTTGTGGTGTGGTTTTATTAGGCAGGGTCCAAATTATGTGATGCATATGCAATGACATGTGGAGCTCGATCAACCATTTGTGACAAAACTACCCCAAATGCATAGTTAAAGGCGTCACACAAGGGCTTAAATCGTAAATCCAACATAGGTGGTTGGATTACCGGGGGTGACATGAGACTCCATTTTAACTTATCAAAATCTTCATTATATTCTTTATCAAAAAAAATTATTTTTCTGTTGGAAGTAACTGGGAGTGTGGGAGTGCAATCTTACTAAATTAACAAATGAAACAATGGTAAAATATAGAATGACCTAGAAAATACCACACATACCATACATTTTTGGGGAATGGTAAGGAATAAATGACATCCACATTTTATTTTTCTACCTGGATACCATCCCTAGAAATAACATGCACCAAAACTATACCATCTCACACCATGAAATGATATTTCTCATAATTTAATACAATATTCTTTTCCATACAGTGACTTAGGACTAAACCAATACTTCTCAAACATTCATCAAAAGATTAGCCATAAATAGTGAAATAATCTATGAATGCTTCCATGAAATTCAACAGGTAATCTAAATAAATACTAACCATAAATCACTGAAAAGTACTCAGAGCATTGCATAGACCAAATGACATCCTCCTATATGAAAATGTTCCAAAGGGGAAAGTGAAGGTTTCCTTTTCCTGGTCCTCATGGGAAATATGGATATGAATGTAATGACCTGTAAATTTCAAGTAAAAATTTTTCTTAAATTATTTGGGATTTTATGAGTATGCAGTACTTGACGAAACCTGATTCCGAGGCCCGGTATTCCCAGAATCAATTTCTGTAGTTTAGCTCGGGTACGTTCAGTGAACGAACGAGTGGGTCTTTCTATCTTTTGAACTGATGCTCGGAATTAAAATCTGAGGGCACTGATGGAACCGCAGTGCCGCTAATTGCTTAAGAGGACCTTTTACCAAAGGTGCGTTTTCTCAGGAGGAGTTGTTAAAATTTGGGGATTAATAAAGAATTGAATAAAATTTGTGGTACAAATTTTATTCCTAACTTAAGTTGTTTTATCCTAGGTGTGGGAGTTGGGGTGGGACCCACTAGTTACTAAATACCCATGAAAGGATAAAGGCGGGGTGGGACCCACATGATCCCAACCCTTCACATTCCCTAACTCCTCTAACCCCCCCTCTTAAGTTGTGTAACTCTTTTTAGCTTGGTTAAACTTCCCCATTAATTGGGTGACTTCTCCTCTCCTCACATTAATTTAATGCCAATACTCTTTTAATCAATTAATGGAGTTATGTGTTTGAATTTAGAAATTTAAATGCGTGGCATGAATGAATAAAATAAGATGAGTCTTATTTTATTTGAGGGGTTAGTTTGTTGTGTGAGGAATTTGGGGAGAGAGCTCTTTTCTATTTGGAAGAACATAATCCTCTCGCGAAGAACGACACCCTTCGACAAAGAACGCCGTCACCACAAGGAGAGACGACGTGCCATTTCTTCATCTCTTCGCAGCTAGGGTGAGACATCATTCCCTCCTTGGACGCACGCCAACACCATCTTCTAAACCTTACCCCACGACACCATCTTCCGCGTCACCGGAAAATGTCAATGTTTATCAGGGTAGCGGTTATTTACGTTCATGATTAATTTAACGTTCTTTGTTAATTAAATTGGCCGCTTGTTATCGACATAACGGGAGGAGATCAGACCACACAAACATGAGCGATCCTCCTCCCCTTTTATTTGTTGATCCTCGTTGAACTTTGCGGAGAAGGCGGAATGGTGCCATTTCACCACATGGGAATGAAGGGAACCGCGACCAGAGCGGGCCGCGGTGGTGGTGCGTGGCACCGTCGCGCGGCGCCGGTGAGGCCGAAGGAACTGTGACCGGAGTGGGCCACGGCAGTGCATGATGCCATCTCACCGCGCCAGAGAAATCAAAGGAGGTCACGGCCGGAGCGGTCTGCGGCGGAGGGGAGCGTCGCCGTTGCGCTGTGCTAATCGAGGAAGAGCCGCAGCCTTAGGCCACAGCGGTCCAACAGGGGCGGCCGGACAACCGGCCGCCAGCGCTCCGGGAGGCGGGACCTAGAAGGGTCCTGTGGAAGCTCAACCGGCCGGCCTTATTGGCCGGCCATTTTCCAAGAATACCGAGGGATTGAAACACCCAGCCAGTGCATAGGGCGGATCCCACTGGTCCGCCATTACGGGACTAGGGGGCGGCGCCCCCCTTCGCACCCCGCTCGGCCGTGAGCCGAGCCGCGGCCGGCCTCTGAGCCGGGCCGCAGGCCGCGCCCAGCCACGGGCCGGACCATGCCCAGCCGAGCTGGGCCGCACCCAATTGGGCTGGACCCGGACCCGGGTCGGGTCGACCCGGTGCGGGCTGACCCAGGGGGTATCGGTCCGGGTCGGACCGGCCCCAAACCCCCTAGTTTTGGACCTGGTTCATTCAAATACCCATATCTTGGGCTAAGGACCTCAGATCGATGTACCGTCAGTTGCGTTGGGATCATTGGATCGAGACGGTCTTTTTGGTTTATTATAACCAAGATTTCAGTGAATTTTGAGTATGGATGGGTTGGTTCGAACCCGAAACCAACCGGGCCTTTGGAGTGGAAACACTTATAACTTAACGACCAGACGTCCGAATGACGTGCCGTAAATCACGTTGAATTCCTCTTAGTGAGATAGTTCTTTTGGATTACTATGATTGAGGTTTGGATGTATCTGGAGTATGATTGGGTTGGTTTTAACTTAAAAACCAACTAAGCCCCGTGGACGAAAAAGCCAATAACTCTTATACCAGGTGTCTGATTGACGCACCGTCTGTCGCGTTGAGTTCCTATTGAAAAGATGGAAATTTGTGATAAATCATATCTGGAATTCGTGACAGTTGATGTATCAACCCCCTTGGCTCGTGAAGCGGACCCTCCCAGAATCGAACGTGCTGTGTGCGGGAACCCTAGAGCTGGCTGCGACTGCGACGACGATGGTGATTGTACTTGGATCCTACGTGGGTTCGGCAATGAGGAAGAATGTACTTGGATCTTCAGTGGGTTCGGCAACGATGAAGACTGTACTTGGATCCTACGTGGGTTCGACAGTGATGGTTACTGTACTTTGACCCTACCTGGGTTCGGCAGTGACGACTTCTGTACTTGGATCCTACGTGGGTTTGGCAGATGAGATGATTCAGAGGCTACATCTAATCATATCCACCCCTCTTCGTGAGTAGTATAACTTTGTGAGCTGAGTCTTGACTTCAATCTATATCATCTATATGATTGACTTTTTTTCCTGTGTGGATTGGGTTGTGCTTTCCTGTGTGGATTGGGTTGTTCTTTCCTGTGTGGACTGGGTTGAACTTGGGCTCGTGAGTTAGAGTAGAACTAGAATAGATGACTTATGTATATGTATGAGCATATACCTAAGTAGAGTTGGTTGATACTTCGTGATTGTATCTTTCCTTTGTGGATTATCCTTCATGGATTCTAGTAGACCTTTCATGGGTCTTGGGGTCCCTAATGAGTATCATATACTCACCCCTAAATGGGATATTCCCGCACTACGTTGTGTTGGTTACAGATGAAGGACAATGCTGATTGTGGTTGAGGCTTTTAGAGTGGGATAGTACCTAGAGGTGTACTATTAGGAGGGACGTACATGGTGCAGACGGACGTATTTGAGGAGTAGAGGAGACCATCTGTACCCACCCTTTAGGTGGGGTTTCTGGAGGATGACTTGGTCATTGCTGCTTTAGTTTTCAGCTGTTATACTTTCTTTTCACAGTTGTATTGTACTTTCAGTTGGGTTTGTATTCTGGCCCATTTACTTGTTATCACTTACTTTTGTACTCAGTTTACTTAGTGTTTACTTCATCTTTCATACTCTGTTGTGTTGTTTACTTGTATAAAGGCAATGTGTTCCTTTTTTATCTGGATTTATTCCTTTGGTGCTTGTCACCAGCCCCGTGCCTATGGAAGGCGGGCTTGGGGTAGTCACAACACGGGCCCCGAGGACGGGTCGTGACAAATTGGTATTAGAGGAGTCAGTTCTACCACATAACTTAGGACACTGATAATTTCTTCCATGTGATGAAATAATGTTTAGAGTATTGAGTGTGGTTATCAGTCCAGGGAGTCTACTGTTGGTGCAGCGGCCGACGTTTCCATACACTAGGACCCTGACTTCTGATTTCCGACTTAGTGCATGAAAAAATTGATTACATGTGTGTTTCAAAAGTTTTCTTAGTGATTACTTTGTGTCATATCACTAGGTATACTGTATTAACTGTGGCACACCTATTTCTTTTTAAGATGGACCCATGACAGCAGCCAGCTAGGGTTCCGCGATTTGTGCGAGATAGCAGCCAATTGAGTGACGAGGCCTCAGTGCAGGTCCCCATTACAGCGGAGGCACCAACGGTACCTCTACCCGCCGAGACACCGATGCCACCAGCCCCAGCAGCTGAGAGTGCATGTCACCTGAGTGAACTGCACGAGTTTCAGCATTAGAGACCGCCCAGGTTTTGTGGGGAGACGGACCCTCAGGCAACTGTGGATTGGCTGGAGGCCATTGTCTGAGTATTCAGATTATTAGGGACTCCAGTTGACCTCAGGATACTGGTACGGAGGTGCGAGACACATGCATTAGAGCCAGTCATTCGAGAGTCAGACAGTGCTATGCATGCGGTGGGCAGGGCCACATGGCTCGTGACTGCTCGACCCGCCATGCAGAGGCACAACAGACGGTTGAGTGACCACCCATACAGAGGCAGAGGTTCGACCATGGCAGTACGCAGAAGGTAGGAGGATGAGGTAGAGGAGCTGGCTGAGTAGTAGGTGGTGGACAATGTTTTGGGGCTCTACCACCACCACCACCACCACCACCAGGAGGTCCACCCCTACCACAGGGAGCTGGCGGGCAGAGGTAGGCTCAGATTCAGGTAGTGGAGGCCTACGCCCACGATGCACCTGAGATGATTCGAGGTACTATCTGTCTCTACTCTGTTGGGTCGGAACAAAGACGGGGAATGATGGCAAGAGGGGGGGTGAATTGCCTTTTAAAAAAAATATTGACAATTGAAAAATCAAAGTTGAAAATGCAGCAGAAATAAAGAGGCAATCACACAAGAAATTGATAACGGAGTTCGGCCAAAACCCGGCCTACGTATCCGCTCCCAACTCAACCGTTGAGAGATTCCTACCGCTTTCTTTTCAATGGTTTTAGCAAGAAACCCACTAGGCTTTGAGGTAGCACTAGGACCTATTACAGCTTGCTTTTAGTGGTTTAGCAAGAACCCACTTGCTTTTGATGGTTTAGCAAGAACCCACTATCCTTCTTACAGGTGAAGGATAGCTCACCTATGACACAAGCCTTTTAAAAGGAAAGCCTTGAAGAAACCTCTTCACACCTTAATGGTGGTGTGAAACCCAAAAGAAAGGGAGATGAAGAAAGAGTTTGGGGTTTGTAGGCACAAACCCAATTTTAAGCTCAAAATAAAATATACAATAAAAAACCGTATTTTGAGAAGCCTTGGGCGCCTTTGATTGGATGGAGATGTTGAAGGCCGCTTCCAAGCTTCTTTGGAGGAGCTCCTTGGATGTGGAAGTTGTTGGAGCAATTGGGGTTCCCTTGGAGGAAGACCGCCGGAGGTTTGCCAAATGATGGAGAAAAGTGTCCGTTGGATTCACAAGAGTTCCGGATATGTTCCTTAGACTTCCGGGGGTTCAAGGTCCTTTATTTATAGAGGGGGAACCCTCATATGGCCGTTGGAGGCCTTTGGAGCCGTTGTAAAGGCTTTCGGAGCCGTTGGGAGGCAAGTGGAGCAGCCTGGTCAAAGCCCCAACGGCTAGTTTGACTGGCTCCACCGGCTGGCCGGTACAGTCCCACCGGCTGGCCGGTGTGTGCAAAATGGCATAGGATTCGGGCTCAGCCTCCACCGGCTGGCCGGTGCTGAGGCCACCGGTTGGCCGGTGTGGAGACAGTAGCTCCCACTGTTCTGCTGGGTGCCATCGGCTGGCCGGTGCTGAGGCCACCGGTTGGCCGGTGCTGAGGCAGTGGCTCAGCCCTCTGATCTGGGTGCCACCGGCTGGCCGCTGGTGTGACACCGGTTGGCCGGTGGTCTGGACAGAGGAATCCCTCTTGTCCAGTCCTCCATCGGCTGGCCGGTGGTCTTCCATCGGTTGGCCGGTGGACTGAATTTCAGTCCACTTTTGGCTTCTTCTTGGCCTAAGACCTTGGGAACCTTTTGCCTAACAGCACAAACACTTAAAACACAATTAGATAAACAAGAAGGTGATTGTGATCATGAAAATCAAACAACGAGGGGAATGAGATGTACAACAATCTCCCCCTATTTTGATGATCACAATCACCAAAACAATTAAAGTAAAAAACTGAAATTGAAAGGAAATGCTAAGCAGGATGAAAAAGATTCTCCCCCAATCAATCAAGAAATTTCTCCCCCTTTGTGATTATCAAAATAGAATGGGGCATAAAACTTGATTGAGGGAAATTTTGAAAAACAAGAGATGAGAATTGAAAAATCAATTGAGATTTTTGAAATTGAAATGAAAATTTGAATAACAGTTTGAATTGAAAGTTTTGAATCAAAAACCAATTGAAATTTGAATTTTGAAACCAAATGAAATTTTTGAATGAATTAATTGAATAACAGTTTGAATTGAAAGTTTTGAATCAAAAACCAATTGAAATTTGAATTTTGAAACCAAATGAAATTTTTGAATGAATTAATTGAATACCAAGTGTTGAAATTGAAAGTTTGAATTGAAAGAAAAAAAGACAAAAAAGATCCTAACTCCCCCTAAATAAGAACAATAAATCACCGGGGAGACGAAACAAATTTTGGCCCGGAGAGACTCGCAAGAAGGGATTTTTCAATCCAAACTTGTCTCATGGCGGGTCTTCTCCTATAAAATTCGTCACTATAGTAAATAGACTTGGGTTGGCCATACCGGGCGTTTTTACAATTACATTCATAAATAAGGTGCCCGGGTTTTTTACAATAATTACAAAATTTATAACTAGAGCTCCCCCTTACAAAAACAGTGGGTGCATGGGAGGAGGAAGTTATATTGGTGTAGCCAAGTCCATTGGTGGTTCTAGATACTCATTGAGAACCTAGGAGATTGTTCAAATTTTGTTCACCTTGGGTGAACTTGGCTAGGGTCTCCCTTAAGTCTTTGATGGTTGATTCCATGGAATCAACATTGGGGAAATTTTGGATTTTGAGGGACATCTCCTCCTTCTCTTTGAGAAGTTGTTCTTTTTCGGAGGAGAGTTTTTTGAAAGACTTTTTTAAAGCAACAAATTTTGACGATAAAGCATGAAAACCTTTTTCTAGTTGGTCTCTAGCATGTGAGAGTTCTTCATAAGAAAGATGATTTAAAGAATTTGAATTTGAAGAACATGAGGAAGAGGAGTCGGAAGATGTTACCTCATTACATGCCATTAGGCATTTTGTACCTTGGTAGCTTGAGGAGGAGGAAGAGGACGATGAGGAGGTGTCACTCCATGTCGCCTTGAGGACCTTTTTCTTTCCTTTTTCCTTTTGCGTGGCCCGTTTTTTGTTGAGTGGGCAATCGGGCTTGTAATGCCCCTTTTCGCCGCACCCGTAGCATTTTACCTTGGGCTCGGATCTTGCAGTGGGTTCTTGCTTTTGCGCCTTGCGATATTTCTTCTTCTTCTTGTGCTTCTTCATAAACTTGTGCATTTGGCGGGCGAGATTCTCCATTTCTGAGTCGCCGCTTGATGATGAAGTAGATGAGGAAGATGAGGATGAGGAGGAGCTTACTTCTTTTTGTACCTTGAGGGCAATGTTCTTTGGTGTCTTGATTGGTGTGCCCTCCTTTTGAGCTTGCCTCCTCATCGTGATCTCGTACGTCATTAGGGATCCGATGAGCTCCTCTACCGGCATATTTTTGACGTCCTTAGCTTCTTGGATCGCCGTCACCTTTGGTGCCCATGAGCTCGGAAGGACCCATAAGATCTTCTTGACCATCGTCTCGGCTGAAACATCATCACCAAGAGATTTCCTTCCATTGCCACGTCAGTAAAGCGAGTAAACATATCGGAAATAGACTCATTTGGATGAATTGAAAATGACTCAAAATCTTGCCTATACATATCCAATCTAGTGTCTTTGACTTTGTTAGTGCCCTCATGAGTTACTTCCAAAAGTTTCCAAATTTCATGTGAGGAGGTTCAAGTAGACACTCGATTAAATTCATTTCGGTCTAGGCCGCAATGGAGAGCATTCATGGCTTTGCCATCAAGCTCAAAATTTCTAATGTCGGCTTGGGTCCATTTGGATTTGTCGGGGGTAGACAAAGTGTAACCTTGCATGACAATTTTATAAATGGGATATCCTATGCTTCTAAGAAAGGTAGTCATGCGGGTTTTCCAATAATTATAGTCGGTCCCATCAAAAAATGGAGCCCGACCCAATGAGAGGCCCTCGGGGGCGAAAGAGGTTTATGCCATCTTAACGGATCTTAAATTTGAAACCGGGTTAGGGAATTATTCAAAGTTCCCTCTGATACCAATTGTTGGGTCGGAACAAAGACGGGGAATGATGGCAAGAGGGGGGGTGAATTGCCTTTTAAAAAAAATATTGACAATTTAAAAATCAAAGTTGAAAATGCAGCGGAAATAAAGAGGCAATCACACAAGAAATTGATAACGGAGTTCGGCCAAAACCCGGCCTACGTCTCCACTCCCAACTCAACCGTTGAGAGATTCCTACCGCTTGCTTTTCAATGGTTTTAGCAAGAAACCCACTAGGCTTTGAGGTAGCACTAGGACCTATTACAGCTTGCTTTTAGTGGTTTAGCAAGAACCCACTTGCTTTTGATGGTTTAGCAAGAACCCACTATCCTTCTTACAGGTGAAGGATAGCTCACCTATGACACAAGCCTTTTAAAAGGAAAGCCTTGAAGAAACCTCTTCACACCTTAATGGTGGTGTGAAACCCAAAAGAAAGGGAGATGAAGAAAGAGTTTGGGGTTTGTAGGCACAAACCCAATTTTAAGCTCAAAATAAAATATACAATAAAAAACCGTATTTTGAGAAGCCTTGGGCGCCTTTGATTGGATGGAGATGTTGAAGGCCGCTTCCAAGCTTCTTTGGAGGAGCTCCTTGGATGTGGAAGTTGTTGGAGCAATTGGGGTTCCCTTGGAGGAAGACCGCTGGAGGTTTGCCAAATGATGGAGAAAAGTGTCCGTTGGCTTCACAAGAGTTCCGGCTATGTTCCTTAGACTTCCGGGGGTTCAAGGTCCTTTATTTATAGAGGGGGAACCCTCATATGGCCGTTGGAGGCCTTTGGAGCCGTTGTAAAGGCTTTCGGAGCCGTTGGGAGGCAAGTGGAGCAGCCTGGTCAAAGCCCCAACGGCTAGTTTGACTGGCTCCACCGGCTGGCCGGTACAGTCCCACCGGCTGGCCGGTGTGTGCAAAATGGCATAGGATTCGGGCTCAGCCTCCACCGGCTGGCCGGTGCTGAGGCCACCGGTTGGCCGGTGTGGAGACAGTAGCTCCCACTGTTCTGCTGGGTGCCACCGGCTGGCCGGTGCTGAGGCCACCGGTTGGCCGGTGCTGAGGCAGTGGCTCAGCCCTCTGATCTGGGTGCCACCGGCTGGCCGCTGGTGTGACACCGGTTGGCCGGTGGTCTGGACAGAGGAATCCCTCTTGTCCAGTCCTCCATCGGCTGGCCGGTGGTCTTCCATCGGTTGGCCGGTGGACTGAATTTCAGTCCACTTTTGGCTTCTTCTTGGCCTAAGACCTTGGAAACCTTTTGCCTAACAGCACAAACACTTAAAACACAATTAGATAAACAAGAAGGTGATTGTGATCATGAAAATCAAACAATGAGGGGAACGAGATGTACAACATACTCCACCCTTGCTACAGTTCATATAGACACAAGAGTGAGTCATTATTTCATTGCCACTGCGCTTGTTCAGAGCTCGGAGATTCCGACAGAGCCGTTGGCTCAATCCTTATGGATAGAGACTCCTACGGGAGAAGACTCGACGATTACGCACTAGTGCCAGTAGTGTGAGATTACTCTAGGAGGTGAGATCTTCGGCTGTGATCTTCTTGTAGCGACGTAGAGGCCTTATGACGTCATCTTGGGCATGGATTGGTTACCTACGATCCATGCTCAGACCGACCGTATTAGGTGCAAAGTGCGGTGTGTCCGCATAGATGGGAGCAGGTTCACCTTCACCGGTGAGAGGGGATCCTTTGCAGCACAAGATGGGCTTACGCAGAGGAGAGGGTAGTCGATCACCCATCAGTTGGCTAGTCTCATCCTAGGATCAGTTGATGTGCGGAGTCCGAGTTTTTCTGTTGTGGTGGATCAATATGCGGATGTTTTTACTTACGACGTTCCAGGATTACCTCCTCACAGAGAGGTACACTTCTATATTTACATGTACCCTGGGACAACCCTGATATCTACTCCAGAATATTGGATGGATCTCACTAAGCTTCGTGAGCTACGGGTAAAGCTAGAGGACTTGCAGGGCAAGAGATTCATTCGAACCAGTGTTTCACCCTGGGCTTCCCCGATTTTGTTCGCCAAGAAGGCGGACGGGAGCTTTCAACTGTGTGTCGACTACCATCACCTGAATCAGGTGACTGTGAAGAACAAGTATCCACTTACAAGAATTGATGACCTCTTCGACCAGCTCAAGGGAGCATGCTGGTTCTTGAAGATAGACCTCAGGTTGGGCTATCATCAGCTCAGAGTTTGAGATGAGGATGTGCAGAAGATGTCCTTCAGGTGTCGGTATGGCCACTATGAGTTCTTGGTTATGCCTTTCGGCATGGACAATTCTCCAGACTATTCATGAATCTCATGAATAGGATCTTCCAGCCTTACCTCGATCGATTTTTCATAGTATTCATCGACAACATATTGATTTAACTGACTACTGAGGAGGAGCACGCCTATCACTTGTAGGTTGTACTGGATACACTCTGAGAGAACCGACTTTATGATAAGCCCTCAAAGTTCTAGTTCTGGATTCGAGATGTGAACTTCTTGGGGCACTTAATCTCTAAGGCAGGAGTTGCAGTGGACCCTGCGAAGATCGAGGCAGTGCTAGCATGGGTGCCACCCAGGAGCGTGACGGAGTTGCGGAGTTTCCTTGGTCTGGATGGGTACTATCAGAGATTTGTGCAAGACTTATCCAACGTTGCAGCACCACTTTCACCTTTGATAAAGAAGGGGAAACCTTTCGTGTGTTTGGATAGATGTTAGCAGAGCTTCCAGGAGCTGAGACAAATATTTACTAGTGCACCCATCTTGAGGCTACCGGAGGAGGGCGTAGGCTATGTAGTTTACTAAGATGCATCAGGGACCAGACTCGAGTGTGTCCTGATGCACAAGCGGGCAGTGATCGATTATGGTTCACGATAGTTGAGGAAACACAAGAAGAACTAGGCTACCCATGACCTGGAGTTAGCAGCAGTGGTCTTTGCCCTGAAGATGTGGTGGCACTATCTAATGGGTGAGCACTTTACAGTATACTCTGACTACCAGAGTCTCAGGTACATCATATCGTAGAAGGACCTCAACCGGAGACAACAGTGATGGCTCGGGTTCCTCTAGGACTATGACTTTGAGAAAGTCTATACTCCTGGGAAGGGGAATATAAGGCCCCAGCCTTAAACCTTACTTAATATTGAGTTATTACAAGATTACTCATTGAGGATCTTTTCAGGTTTAGAGTTTTTGAGAATTAGATCATAAAACATGCATTACATTCCACATTTAAACAAAGTGGTTACATAAAAGATAGTATTCATTTTCCCCATCAATGGAAAAATATTTAAAATAAAACATGGATTCTTTCTTGACACTTCCTTGACACTATCATCATATCATGTACCCTTCCCTTGACCTGTGAAAAACATTTCAAAAACTTGGGATGATCATAAAAAGCTCAGTAAGGGATATAAAAATATGGAAAGGAAACATGAGTACATGTATACACAAGAATCAATGAAATCATATTCTACTCATAAAACATAACCACTTTAACATACCTCATAAAATCATGAATAAATCATAGAAATCATTAGACATATGGGTAACTTGAGGCATTCATAACATTCTTACGTAGGGAGTAACCCTCTTGGTTACGTTTGGAATACCCATCACAGTATATTCCCTAAATATCTTCATAGAAACCTTAAAGTTTAACTCCTTCACATTACCCAATGAATTGAAGAGCTATATCGGGCTCACCTGCCCTTAGTTTATCACGGAACCACCTGTCTTCATAACAATGCCCAAGAACCACAACATAATCGTATCACATAAAACATGCATAAAGGAAACATAACATTTCCACCTTTCAATCACAATATATCAATACAACACATTGATATAAAAAAATTATGAAAACCATTTTCAATACCAAAATAAAATAAAATTAAAAAATTGTATTTATTTTTCTTTTAAAAAGAAGGTTTTGCTTGTAGAGGAAGCCGAAACTCAAATAATGGTCACGGCGGTAGATAAGTCGTTGTCGCCACATACGTACGACAAAAACATCCCCTTTTGTCATTTAGTAAAATGCTTCATATAAAAAAGATTCATTTTGGATAAACGTAAAAGTCAAGGGGGTTTATACACCGTATAAAAGAAGGTTGTGTATAAAAAAAAATATGCCTCAATGAATGGAGACTGAGACGAAGTCCCTTACCTTGGGTCCGACTTGACTCTATCATTCTTTAATCTCCTGAATAATAAACATGAGTTAATTTATACTTTCTTAAGAACCTTTTTCAAGTTCATTATTCCTTTTATATCACTCATTACCATGTCATGAACACTATGTTATTATTTAAGTTAATCACGGTCGTTTTAACGATCATTGGTACTTGAGTCAAAAATAAACACTTTATAATTACAAGTTGTTCAAGTGGTAAAATATCCATTATATCCAGAATTGTATTCATGATTTAGATATCATATATATCATATATATCCAGTAAATTCATGCATTTATAATATTACATACCATTTAGAGGTAAGAAATGAAATGCACCGTTCATGGAGACGGTAAGCCGTACGTACGCATGAACGCTACTTCCATTTATATTTCATATTTAATGGAATTAAAACATAATGATACATAATATTATTTTAATTCCAGTATGGTATCATATGTAATATCATTAAATATATCATTTATACTTACCACATATGTTATTAACGAATCAAATCACTTTGAGGGGGCGGTAGTCCACACTTCCTAAAATGAAGATATCGCGTATACCGATAATGGAAGCCATAAAGGTATGCCATAAATTAAAAATACAGAAGCTTAAGGAAAACATAAACATATTATATATCATATATAAATATAGTTACATTTTAATGGCCACCTTTGAAGGTGTTAGAAGAATATTGAACAATCATCGTTTCGTGAGGCAGAAATTCGCCATCCACGGAAACAGTATGTTATTTAACCATTAGATGTAGGTGTGTGTAAGTGTAGCTCGAATACTTATTATAAAAACATCCAAGTATATTGAATATACTGGAGTTGTTGCAAAATAAATGAATAAAAATAGTTTAGGGGGTTGGGGAAGCAAAATAAAACAAAAGGACTCAAGTGAAGACATCTCCTTAAAATCGGGTAACTCCCTTTGGATTGAGCTCAAAGGATTCCTTGGGAAGACTTCTGCCCAAAGTGAGGCTTCTAAGATTTATAGAGGGATTTGGAGAGACACAATTGGCAGGGTTTGGCCGAGACAAAGGCTTTGGAAGTCTGGGTAAGGAGGTAGAGGTGGGGGCCTTTTATAAGAGGAGAGGAGGGGCACTCTTGGAAAGTAAAGAAATGTTACTTTATTTTAAAATGCGTTTCATATTTAAAAGGTCACACATTAATATAATTCAAGTATAAGGTGATAAGGGTTCGAAATATACCCAACCAATAGGTTTTTGACAAGTGTAGGTATTAGATTTTACATTATCTTTTCATTTTATTTAAATCGTTAAATAATGAGGTAATCGATGCATCATTATGATGTCATAAATAATTTAATTTATTTAATGTCTAAAAATTATAGAAAAATACTATGATGTAGGAAATATTTTTATATTTACAATTACTATTTATAGTAAAAAATATGACTTTTATAACCCCACGTACAAATTGTTTTAGTAAAATAACTCATGTTTGTGACATTTTTACTTTAACATTAAATTAAAAGATATTAATGTAATATTCCTTCCAAATTGGCTCCATGGGGTCCCCAAGTTGACCCATGGATTGTCTTGGTCGGCCATGACACATCCAATAAGGGTAGGACATGTTTCTAGGACATTTTATATTATTAAAACATTATTCTTACCATAAATTACATTAATTACCTCTAATCGCGATTAAAAACTTAAAAGTTACTATTCACCAAAAAATTATTTTAATCCCATTGAAACACATTTTTCTTCTTAATGACAACCATGTATGTAGTATTTTTTAAATTCAAGACACATAGGTGGTAAAATTTCATTTAAACGAAAAATCAGTTTTTTAAGTACCACTTAGTGGTTTCACTATTCATCAAAAATTGAAGTTTTTCAAAAAAATACCAAAACTTCACCCTAAGAAATATTTAATATTCCGAATTAAAAAATGATGTCTATTTTAAAAAATTCAAAACATATAAGTTTTATTAATTAATTTAATTATTAATTCCCGCTGTCAGAGCAAAGATCGTGTTTTTTATGAAACAATAAGTATCAAAAGATTGACACTAGTTTAAGTCCAATTTCAAAGTAAAATTAATTCCAACAACCACTATTAAATTAAATGGTAAAAATATATTCTAATTGAGCTTTAAAACAAATTCAAAATATAATCTAACCATAAAATTAAATTAGATGAAAAAGCAATTTTGATGTAAAATGCAGTATTTTTCACTATTCATTAAAAAAATGAACATTGTCAGAAAAATACCAAAAAATTATCCAATGTAAATTTCAATACCCCAATCATAAATAATAAGTTTATTTTGACCAATAGAGCTTATTAAATTGTCAAAAGTTTGATTTAAAAATGGGTTTCCATCAAAAAGGCATTAAAACAACCATTTAAAAATATTATTGTATTCCATGCTTAAGATTGGATTTTTTCTCATTTTAAGCCTCTAAAACACTATCTAATTCATTAGTAGACATAGATAAAATTATCTATTATTAATTACTTAATTGGGATGTCACATCCTTCCCCCCTTTAGAAAATTGCATCCCCACAATTTATTTACTTATCAAATAAGTGTGGGTATTTAGCCCTCATTGAATTTTCAGATTCCCTTGTTGCCTCTTCAATCATGTGGTTTTTTCACAAAACCTTTACCTGATGAATCACCTTATTTCATAACACTTTCTCTTTGTGGTCAAGAATCTGGACCGGTTGTTCCTCATAAGATAGGTTCTCTTCCAGCTGAACTACCTCTGGACTCAAAACATTAGATGAATTTGGCATATACTTTCTCAACATCGAAACATGAAAAACATTGTGTACCTGAGATAAAATCGGAGGTAAAGCCACTCGGTAAGAAACTGATACAACTCTCTCTAGAATTTCATATGGTCCAATGAACCTTAGACTCAGCTTTCCTTTCTTACCAAATCGCATCACACTTTTCCATGGTGAGGCTTTGAGAAAAACATGATCACCTGCCTAAAAAGGGAGATACCTACTCCTGCCACCTCGGTCTCTACTTCTGTTGGTTGTTATAGAACACTTGATCATTGGAAAACTCCATTTTCAACTTCTCAGCACATCGAACAAGATTTTCATAACTTTTGAACTCACGAGAAGCTAAAGCCCTTCAATATTTTGGATTTAATCCTGAGTAAAAATGATTGATTTTACTATCAAGGTCTCAGATAAAATTTGGATCATACCTTGCCAATCGAGTGAACCTTTCTTCATAGGCTGCCACTGAGTATTCCTCTTGCCTCAATTCCAAGAGTTTATTTTCCATCCTATGTAAAAAATCCTTAGGAAAATACTTCTCAAGAAACATACCTTTAAATTCATCCCAGTCGAGAGTATCAATCTCATCAGCGTCCCTAACATTTTTAACCATCGACCACCACTGATCTGCTTCATCCTCCAAACGGTAAATAGAAAGACTAACCTTTTGATTGTCTGAACACCCCATGACATCGAAAATCTTCTCCAGTGCTTTAATCCACCCTTCAGCTAGAACAGGGTCAGATGATCCTCTGAATTATGGGGGATGTTGCCTCATGAAATGTTCCACCACAGACATGTTCCTCTGCGATTGATCTGGCTGATCTCGTGCATGGATACCGCCACCATTTATTGCTTGATTCAACTGTGCCATTACTACAACAAACTGTTCAGTTCCAATTCTAACCATCTTAGGATGCTGATTCGGAAGGTTATTTCCTTCTATATTCCTTCCTAGAATTGCTTCCCTGTTTCCTCTGCGGAAAACCATTCTGAACAAACATGTCTTAGATGAAGCAACATGGTAATCTTCAAATTCTATATCATTTCAATTTTACCATAAAAAAATATTTTTGGATAATCATTTAATAGAATTCAAACTCCTAAATCTATCTAAATCGACCTCTAATACCAACTATAAGGCCCCAACCTTAAACCTTACTTAATCTTGAGTTATTACAAGATTACAAATTGAGGATCTTTTCAGGTTTAGAGTTTTAGAGAATTAGATCATAAAACATGCACTACATTTCAAATTTAAACAAAGTGGTTACATAAAAGATAGTATTCATTTTTCCCATCAATGTAAATATATTTGAAATAAATCATGGATTCTTTCTTGACACTTCCTTGACACTATCATCATATCATGTACCTTTCCCTTGACCTGTGAAAAACATTTAAAAAAATTGGGATGAGCATAAAAAGCTCAGTAAGGGATATAAAAATATGGAAAGGAAACATGAGTACATGTATACACAAGAATCAATGAAATCATACTCTACTCATAAAACATAACCACTTTAACATACCTCATCAAATCAAGAATAAATCATAGAAATCATAAGACATAAGGGTAACTTGAGGGATTTATAACATTCTTACGTAGGGAGTAACCCTCTTGGTTACGTTTGGAATACCCATCACAGTATATTCCCTAAATCTCTTTGGAGAAACCTTAATGTTTAACTCCTTCACGTTACCCAATTCATTGGAGAGCTATATCGGGCTCACCTACCCTTAGTTTATCACAGAACCACCCGTCTTCATAATAATGCCCCAAACCACAACATAATCGTATCACATAAAACATGCATAAAGGAAACATAACATTTCCACCTTTCAATCACAAGATATCAATACATCACATTGATATAAAAGAATTATGAAAACCGTTTTCAATACTAAAATAAAATAAAATTAAAACATGGTATTTATCTTTCTTTTAAAAAGAAGGTATGGCTTGTAGAGGAAGCCGAAACTCAAATAATGGTCACAACGGCGGAGAAGTCGTTGTCGCCGCATACATACGACAAAAACATTCCCCTTTGTCGTTTAGTAAAACACTTCGTATAAAAAAGATTCCTTTTGGATAAATGTAAAAGTCAAATGGGTTTATACACCGTATAAAATAAGGTTGTGTATAAAACAAAATATGCCTCAATGAAGGTAGATTGAGACGAAGTCCCTTACCTCAGGTCCGAATTGACTCGATTGTTCTTTAATCTCCTGAATAATAAACTTAAGTTAATTTCTACTTTCTTAAGAACCTTTTTCAAGTTCATTATTCATTTTATATCACTTATTACCATGTCATGAACACTATGTTATTATTTAAGTTAATAACGGTTGTTTTAACGATCATTGGTACTTGAGTCAAAAATAAACTCTTTATAATTAAAAGTTGTTCATGTGGTAAAATGTCCAGCATATCCAGAATTGTATTCATTATGTATATATCATATATATCACATATATACAGTACATGCATGCATTTATAATATTACATAACATTTCGAGGTAAGAAATGAAATGCACCGTTCGTGGAGACGGTAAGCCGTACGTACGCATGAACGCTACTTCCATTTATATTTCATATTTAATGGAATTAAAACATAATGATACATAATATTATTTTAATTCCATTATGGTATCATATGTAATATCATTAAAGATATCCTTTATATGTACCACATATGGTATTAACGAATCAAATCACTTTGAGGGGGCGGTAGTCCGCACTTCCTAAAATGAAGATATCGCGTATACCCATAATGGATGCCATAAAGGTATGCCATAAATGAAAAATACAGAAGCTTAAGGAAAAAATAAAAATAATATATATCATATATAAATATAGTGACATCTTAATGGCCACATTTGAAGGTGTTAGAAGAATATTGAACAATCATCGTTTCGTGAGGCAGAAATTCGCCATCCACGGAAACAATATGTTCTTTAACCATTAGATGTAGGTGTGTGTAAGTGTAGCTCGAATACTTCTTATAAAAACATACTAGTATATTTAAGATACTGGAGTTGTTACAAAATAAATGAATAAAAAGTGTTTAGGGGGTTGGAGAAGCAAAATAAAACAAAATGACTCAAGTGAAGACATTACCTTAAAATCGGGTAACTCCCTTTGTTTTGAGCTCAAAGGCTTCCTTGGGAAGACTTATGCACAAAGTGAGGCTTCTAAGAGTTAGATAGGGATGTGGAGAAACAAAATGGGCAGGGGTTGTCCAAGCCAAAGTCTTTGGAAGTGTGGGTAAGAAGGTAGAGGTGGAGGCCTTTTATAAGAGGAGAGGAGGGGCACTCTTGGAAAGTAAAGAAATGTTACTTTATTTTAAAATGAGTTTCGGATTTAAAAGGTCCCATATTGATATAATTCGAGGATAAGGTGATAAGGGTTCGAAATATACCCAACCAATATGTTTTTGACATGTGTAGGTCTTAGATTTTACATTATATTTTCATTTTATTTAAATTGTTAAATAATGAGGTAATCGATGCATCATCATGATGTCATAAATAATTTAATTTATTTAATGTCTAAAAATTATAAAAAATACTATGATGTAGGAAATCTTTTTATCTTTCCAATTACCACTTATAGTAAAAAATATGACTTGTATAACCCCATGTACAAATTTTTTTAGTAAAATAACTCATGTTTGTGACATTGTTACTTTAACATTAAATTAAAAGTTATTAATGTCATTTTCCTTCCAGAGGGGATCCATGGGGTCCCCAAGTTGACCCATGGATTGTATTGGTCGGCCATGACACATCCAATAAGGGTAGGACATGTGTATAGGTCATTTTATATTACTAAAACATTATTCATACCTTAAATTACACTAATTACGTCTAATCGCGATTAAAAACTTAAAAGTTACTATTCACCAAAAAATTATTTTAATCCCATTGAACCACATTTTTCTTCTTAATTAAAACCATGTATGTCGGATTTTTGAAATTCAAAACACAGAGGTGGTAAAATTTCATTTAAATGAAAAATCAGTTTTTTAAGTACTGCTTAGTGGTTTCACTATTCATAAAAATTGAAGTTTTTCAGAAAAATACCAAAACATCACCCTAAGCTATATTTGATATTCTGAACTAAAAAACGATGTCTATTTTACAAAATTCAAAACATATAAGTTCCATTAATTAATTTAATAATTAATTCCCGATGTCAGAGCAAATAGCGTGTTTTTTATAAAACAATAAGTATCAAAAGATTGACACTAGTTTAAGTCCAATTTCAAAGTGAAATTAATTCCAACAACCACTATTGGATTAAATGGTAAAGTTATATTCTAATTGAACTTTGAAACCAATTAAAAAGATAATCTAACCATATAATTAAATTATATGAAAAAGTAGTTTTGATGTAAAATGCAGTATTTTCCACTATTCATTAAAAAAATGAACATTTTCAGAAAATTACCAAAAAATTATCCAATGTAAATTTCAATGTCCCAATCATAAATAATAAGTTTATTTTGAAAAATAGAGCTTATTAAATTGTCAACAGTTTTATTTAAAAATGGTTTTCCATCAAAAAGGCAGTAAAACAACCTTTTAAAAATATTAGTGTATTCCATGCTTAAGATTAGATTTATTCTCATTTTAATCCTCTAAAACACTATCTAATTCATTAGTATACATAGATAAAAATATATATTATTCATTGCTTACTTGGGATGTTACAGGGAACATAGTTGCTAATGCTCTCAGCAGGAGGTCGGGCATTCAGCTACTTGGAGAGGTGACAGAGCAGTTAGCCGCATTACAGATATCCTTCATGGATAGAGATGGAGCAGCATTTCTACAGTCACTCACAGTCCCTCCTCCACTACTTCAGTGGGTCATAGAGGCACAACGTGGGGACATTGACTATGATATACAACATGCACAGATATCCTCAGGATAGGCACCTACTGGATTTTATGTAGGAGGAGATCACGTCACCCTTTTCAGGGGATGTACCATGGTACCAGCTGATTTACAGGAGGAGGTGATGAGAGAGTTTCAAACTTCCCCATTAGTGGTACATCTAGGAGTAGCGAAGATGTACCAGGATCTCAGACAACAACACTGGTGGCCGGGTATGAAGAAGGTTGTGGAAGAGTTTGTTTCATGATGCCTCACCTTCCAGTAGGTGAAGGCGGAGCACCAGGTACCAGTAGGCTTGGTACAACCCTTAGAGGTCCTGAAGTGTAAGTGGGACAGGATATTTATGGATTTCGTGATGGGGCTTCCACGTACTTCTAGAGGACATGACTCCACCTGGGTGATCGTGGACCTACTCACCATGTAGGCCCACTTCTTACCTATCAGAGAGCAGAGATCATTGGAGAGCTTGGGACACCTCTACGTTCAGGAGATCGTATAGCTTCATGGTGTGCCATTATCTATCGTCTCCGATCGAGATGATCTCTTTACTTCCAGACTTTGTAAGGGGTTGTAGGAGGAATTTGGGACGCAACTACACCTGAGCACCACCTTTCACCCTTAGAAGGATGG
This sequence comes from Viscum album, assembly GCA_963277665.1. Classification (NCBI taxonomy): domain Eukaryota; kingdom Viridiplantae; phylum Streptophyta; class Magnoliopsida; order Santalales; family Viscaceae; genus Viscum; species Viscum album. The sequence continues at coordinate 1,781,840,694 of OY728145.1, forward strand.
TCAGATGGGGAGAACCATTCAGACTCTCGAGGACATGCTCCGTACATGTGTCCGAAACTTTGGTCATAGCTGGGAGGATCACCTACCCTTTTTAGAGTTTGCATACAAAAACAGCTACAACTCCACCATCGAGATGGCACCATACGAGTCATTGTACGACTGACCTTGCAGATCACCTTTGTGCTGGACAGACCTTGGGGAGTCAGCACATGTAGGACCAGAGATGGTCTAGGCCACGACGGAGAAGGTTCATATCATCCAGGAGTGCATGTGGACTGCTCAGAGCCAACATAAGTCCTATGCTGATAGGAGGCGGAGACCAATAGAGTTTGAAGATGGCGACCACATTTTCTTACGGGTCTCACCTCGACGTGGATTATGGAGATTTGGCCGGGGTGGAAAATTATCTACGTGCTTTATCAGACCATTCCAGGTTCTCAGTAGGATAGGCAAGGTGGATTATCTCTTGGCTCTTCCACCTCAGTTGCACTGAGTGCATGACTTATTCCACGTATCTCACCTGAGGAGATACATACACGACCCGACACATATCATTGATCACGGAGAGTTGGACATCAATGATAGGGTGACTTTTGCGGAGGTCCCAGTGGAGATCAAGGATCGACAGGAGCGGTTCCAACGTGGATGGTCGATTCCTATAATGCACATCAGGTGGAATCACGGGAACCTCCAGGAGAGCACATGGGAGCAGGAGGCTCAAATGCGTGCTTCGTACCCTCATTTGTTCCCCTAGTTTGTGATGTATCTTTACAGGGATGTAAAGCCCTGAGGTGGGAGTAATGTAAAGACCCGTAAATTTAATGGAAATTTTTTTCTTAAATTCTTTGGGATTTTATGCGTATGCAGTTTCTGAAAGCACCTAATTCCGAGGCCCGGTGTTCCTGGAATCAATTTCCAAAGTTTATCTTAGGTACGTTCAGTGAATGAACGAGTGGGTTTTTCTATCTTTTTAACCGGTGCTTGGAATTGAAATCTGAGGGCACCGATGGAACCGCATCGCCGATAATTTCTTAATAGGACCTTTTACCAAAGGTGTGTTTGCTCGGGAGGAGTTGTTAAAATTTGGGGATTAATAAAGAATTGAATAAAATTTGTGCTACAAATTTTATTCCTAACTTAAGTGGTTTTATCCTAGGTGTGGGAGTTAGGGTGCGAACCACTAGTTACTAACTACCCATGAGAGGATAAAGTTAGGGTGGGACCCACGTGATCCAAACCCTTCACATTGCTTAACTCCTCTAAACCCCTCTCTTAAGTTGTGCAACTCTTTTTAACTTGGTCAAACTTCCCCATTAATTTGGTGACTTCTCCTCTCCTCACATTAATTTAATTCTAATTGTCTTTAAATCAATTAATGGAGTTATGTGTTTGAATTTTTAAATTTAAATGCATGACATGAATTAATAAAAAAAGATGAGTCTTATTTTATTTGAGGGGTTAGTTTGTTGTGTGAGGAATTTGGGGAGAGATCTCTTTTCTCTTTGGAAGAACTTCATCCTCCCGCGAAGAACGTCACACTTCGACAAAGAATGCCATCACCACTAAGAGAGACGACGTGCCATATCTTCATCTCTTCGCAGCTAGGGTGAGACGTCGTTCCCTCCTTAGACGCACGCCAATGCCGTCTTCGAAACATTACCCCGTGACGCCATCTTCCGAGTCACCGACAAATTTCAACATTTATCAAGGTAGGGTTTATTTACATTCATGATTAATTTAACGTTCTTCGTTAATTTAATTGGCCGCTTGTTATCAACATAACGAGAGGATATTGGACTGCACATTCATGTCCGATCCTCCTCCCCTTTTATTTGTTGATCCTCGTTGAACTTTGTGGTGAAGGCAGCGCAGTGCCGTTGTACCGCGCGGGAACGAAGGGAACCATGACCATGGCGGGCCGCGACGGTGGCGTGCAGTGCCGTAACACCGCGCCGGTGAGGCCAAAGAAACGGCGGACGGAGCGGGCCGCAGTGGTGGTGCGCAGCACCGTCGCGCTGCGCCGTAGAAATCAAAGGAGGCCGCGGCTGGAGTGGGCCGCGGCGGAGGGGCACGGCGCCGTCACGCTGTGCCGGTCGAGGAAGAGTAGCAGCCTTAGGCCGCGGTGGTCCAGCAGGGGCGGCCGGACAACCGGCCCCCGGCACTCCGGGAGGCGGGACCCTGAAGGGTCCCGCGACAGCTCAACCGTCTGGACTTAATGATCGACCATTTTCCAGGAAGACTAGGGTATTGAAACCCCCAGCCAGTGCGTAGGGAAGACCCCACGGGTCCGCCGTTTCGGGACATGGGGGCAGCGCCCCCCTTCGCACCCCGCTCGGCCGCGAGCCGGGCCGCAGGCCGCGCCCAGCTGGGTCGGGCCGGGCTGCGCTAGCCAGGTCGGGCCGTGCCCAATTGGGCCGGACCCGGACTCGGGTCGGGTCTACCCGGTTTGGGCCGACCCAGGGGGTATCGGGCCGGGTCAGACTGGGCCCAATCCCCCTAGTTTCAGACCTGTTTTGTTCAAACACCCATATCTTGGGATACAGACCTCTGATCGACGCACCGTCAGTTGCGGTAGGATCCTTGGATTGAGACAGTCATTTAGGTATATTACACTCAATCTTTTGGTAAATTTTGGGTATAACCGGGTTGGTTTGAACCCAAAACCAACCGGGCCTTTGGAGAAGAAATGCTTATAACATAACGACCAGACGTCCGAATGACGTGCCGTCAATCACGTTGAATTTCTCTTAGTGAGATGGTTCTTTTGGATTACTACACTTGTGGTTTGGACACAGTTAGATTATAGTCGGGGTGGTTTTAACTTAAAAACCAACCGGGCCCCTGGGACAAAAAAGCCAATAACTCTCATACCGGGCGTCTGATTGACGCGCCGTCTGTCGCGTTGAGTTCCTATTGACGAGACAGAACTTTGTGATACATCAGCTTTGGAATTCATGACAGTTGATGTATCGACCCCCTGGCTCGTGGAGCGGACTCTCCCGGATTCGAGTGTGCTGTTTGCGGGAACACTAGAGCTGGCTGCGACTGCGACGACGATGACGACTGTACTTGGATCCTACATGGGTTCGACAGCGAGGACGACTGTACATGGATCCTCCGTGGGTTCGGCATCGATGACGAATGTACTTGGATCCTATGTGGGTTCGACAGCGATGGTTACTGTACTTGGATGCTACGTGGGTTCGGCAGCGATGACTTCTGTATTTGGATCCTACGTGGGTTTGGTAGAGGAGATGATTCAGAGGCTACATCTAATCATCTCCACCCCTCTTTGTGAGTAGTATACCTGTGTGAGCTGATTCTTGACTACAATCTATATCATTGATATGATTGACTTGCTTTCCTGTGTGGACTGGGTTGTGCTTTCCTATGCGGATTGGGTTGTACTTTCCTGTGTGGACTGGGTTGAACTTGGGCTCCTAAGTTGGAGTAGAACTGGAATTGATGAATTAGGTATATGTATGGGAATATACCTAAGAAGAGTTGGTTGATACTTTGTATTTGTATATTTCCTTTTTGGATTATCCTTCATGGATTTTGGGAGAACTTTGGGGGTCTCAGGGTCCCAACTGAGTATCGTATACTCACCCCTGCACGGGCCATGCCTGCACTACATTGTGTTGGTTGTAGATGATGGACAATGCTAATCGTGGTTGAGGCTTGTAGAGCGGGACAATACCCAGAGGTGGATTATCAGCCGGGAAGTACACGGTGCGTACAGACGGATTCAAGGATCAGAGGAGGCCATATGTACCCACCCTTCATGTGGGGTTTTCAGAGGACGACTTGGTGGTTGCTGCTTTAATTTTCATCGGTTGTACATTCTTTTCACAGTTGTACTGTACTTTCATTTGGGTTTGTATTCTGGCCCATTTACTTGTCAGCAATTACTTTTGTACTCAGTTTACTTAGTGTTTACTTCAGCTTGCGTATTCTATTGTGTTGTTTACTTGTATAAAGGCAATGCCTTCCTTTTATCGGGATTTACTTCTTTGGTGATAGTCGCCAGCCCCTGGCCTATGGATGGCGGGCTTGGGGTAGTCATGGTATGGGCCCTGAGGATGGGTTGTGACAATGAAAGTATCTAGAATACCCATCAAAGAAATAGTAGTGGGACTTACCATATAGCCTCTATAGCATTTGTTCAATGAATGGCAAAGGGAAATGGTCCTTCCTAGTGTGTTGGTTTAGTCGGTGATAGTCTATGCAGACACACCAACTATTCTACACACAAGTTGGAACCAATTCATTTTTTCACTTTTTATTACTCTAAGGCCCAATTTATTAGCAATTAATTTAACAGGATTGACCCATTGGCTGTCAGAGATGGGGTAAATGATTCCAGAAGCCAATAACTTTGTTTCCTATTTTTTCACAACTTCTATGAGGTTTGGGTTCAGTCGATGTTGTGCCTACATCACTGGTTTAGCCTCATCATTTAATAAAATATGATGTGTACAAATTTATGGGCTAATAACTAGAATTTCAACAAGTGTCCATACCAAATCTTGTTTATACTCCCTCAAAAGTTCAAGCAGTCACAATTCATGCTCAGGATGGAGTGCACTGCAAATGATAACTGGCAGCTTGTTCCCAATCTCAAGATATGAATATTTTAAATCTTGATGATGTTGTTTTAATTCTGATTCAGGGGGATTTTGGATTTATGGGAGTGTGTGTGAAAGTGAGAGGTCGCTGATCTCATCTAAATACTCAATGGTATCATCCTCATATGAGGAATGAACTTTTAAAAGATTAATAGTATCATCGATGGTCATTGGATCCTCAGAGTTCAAGAAATCATCAATCATTGAACATGAAAGACACTTTTCTAGACTACAACTACAATCAATTCATGAATGATTTCCTAGAATTTCTATCAAAGAAGAGAACTCAAAAAGGGGATCAAGGGAATGAGATGATAGGTTTTCAAGGTAATGGAGTACATCTATAGAATTAACAAAGAGATAGGAATATTATTCTAAAAGGGGCTTGATGGAATCAAGGAAATTGAAGTGGACAATGTTACCACCAAATTATATAGATAATGTACCATAATGAACATAAAATATGGAGTTGGTAGTTTTTAATAATGTTATCTCCAATATAATTGGGACATGTCCATTTATCCCATCATCTTCCATTTTTATCACATAAAAATCTGTAGGAAAAATTAAAATTTCCACCCTCACACGAACATCCTCTAACACACTTGAAGGGGGTGTGGTACTCCGGTTGGCGAGTTGAACAACAATTCAAGTGGGATTAAGTTCCCAAACCCACCATGTATCCTAAAGGGAGTGAGTCAACACATTTATTGAAGCACCTAAATCAAGAATAACATTAGAAAAAAATACCCCCCTATGGTGAAAAAAATTTAGAATGTTTTGGGATCATTACACTTGGTGGGAAGTGATGGATCTATCAATGCTGAAACAATCCTCCCCAAGCTCACCTTTTCCTCACCTCAAAGTTTACTTCGGTGTGTACACATCTCCTTTAAAAACCTGTCATATCTTGGAATTTTTTTACAGCTTCAATCAATGGAATGTTTACCAACACTTTTTTAATAGTCTCCAAACTTTCATTATCGAGTTCTGTTTCCTTTTATTTTCTAGGTTGGGTGGACCTTTGGGGAAATGGGATAGGGATTATTGGGATAGGTGAATTATAAATAGACACACTCTTTCCATTAGAGGGTATTCTCTATGAACAAGCTTCTACCTCATTTGATGCATTTCTAGTAGTTGGGATGGTGGTTTCCTTAGGAGGGGATGGATATAGTAGAGGGTTAATTTGGATTTTTAGTTTGGTTCCACTCCAAAGGGTTATGGAACCGAAATTTCCTTTATCTCTAGGGTTAACTAATGGTTGAGAAGGTAGTCTCCCTGACCCATGTCTCTGGATTTCCCCCACCGAATTGGAAAGTTATCCAAATTGGGTTTTTATGTCTTGTATGGCAGCTTGAGTGGTTTGTTGGAATTGGATATTGTTGGATGCCATTTGTTTCATATTTTCTTCTAAGTTAGGCTATGGGTTTGGAGGGGTTTTATGGAAAGGCATTTGTTGTGGTTGAGCATTTATGGGTGGTGGTGGTTGACCACTCTACCCCAGTTGGTTCCATGGTTGTTGAGGTTGGTTTGAATACCCCCTTTTTTATAGGATTAGTATTGTTTCCACCCAGGATTGGATGGATAGTATGGTTCTTTCCTAAAGTGTTGGTTATAGGGGTGGCCTAGAAAGATTTTCTCATAAATCTTAGATGTTTCTCTTAATTGGGGGCATTGATTAGAGTAGTGGGTGTCCGAAGAACATATACCACAAGGGATGGGAGGAGAAGATTGGGATTTACCTTAGGAAAGAGAAAGTTTTCTAAGAAGGTTACTTACCTCTTCGAACTTTGTGTCCACCTTCCTCTCGAATTCGGTACTTTGTACCTCATGAACACCTCAAATGGGTACAATGGACCTTGAACTTAACTTTTGAGTGTTCTGTGCCATTTTATCAATTAAGGTCTTTGTAGTGATTGGGGTTTTATCCAATAGTGAACCACCTATAAAAACATCAATCATGTTACGATCAATTGGAATTAAACAATCATAAAAATACTATATTAAAATATTATCACTTATTTGGTGGTGTGGAAAACATGAACATTAACTTTTAAAGCATTCCAAATATTCATGCAATGTTTCACCTTATGATTTCTTTATAACATAAATTTCATTGCTTATACTTGCAGTTTGAGAGGTTGGGCTATATTTTTCAATTAAAATGCATTTCATGTCTTCCCAACCTCTAATTGGTGAATTAATATAGTAAATACAGTCCTTTACAGTGTCTTCTAATGAAAATGGGAATTCTCTAAGCTTTACTTATTCTTCATCCACATTTTCAAGTTTTAATCTAGAACACACAATACCAAATTATATTAAGTTTTTATGTGGATCTTCTCCAGGATGTCCATGGAATCTTGTCCATAAGTGAATTTGACCAGATTTCAGTTCAAAATTGGGTGCCTCACCTTGTATTTGAATATATGTGGGTTGGATATCAACATCAGGTTAGGTTAGTTATTTTAGTGTTCGATTGTTTTCATCCATTCTATACCTGTTAATTTCAAGTTCTAATTCGGTTATAGAAGAATGGGGGGTTAGAAAAGTCTCAAGTTGTGGTGTGTCCTCCTTCAAAGAGTTGTCTTGTGCATCTCATGGCCACTGATGTAAGATCCTCTCCAGTTCGGGTTTGAAAGGTGGTAAGTGTCCTAGATTAGAATGTGTCATGAACGCAACCTATAGAAGAAATAAATCAGAACACAAATTTATATGAAAAGGTAGAAGATAAAACAAATAAATATTCATAAAAATTACAAAAATATTATAAAAAACAAGAACAAAAAACCAAAGAGCTTCCCGAAAATGATGCCAAGATTTGACTGCGTTCTCATGACACGTCAAATTGATTATATTTTTAAAGTTGATTTATAGTCTAGGGAAGATCCTAGGTCATATCTCAAGGAGCATTGGTGGGTATAGAGTGAATGTTTTTACTAATAAGTACTAAAATAAGCGGTGGTTTGGATAATACTTTTAGGATGAAATTACTTTATTGAAAGTTTAAAAGTTTAGAAACCAAACAGATTTTAAAAAATATGAGATAAAAGGGTTAATTTAGAGTTCACTAAACACTTTCAAGTTCATAATTCTTGGATTTTAATTTAGGGTTGTAGTAATTATTTTGTTGAAGTTAATTGGAATCCTGATTAATTCCTAAGACTTTATTTCATTGCTTGATGAACCAAACCTTGACATAAAAATCATATTGTCATGGTCTAGAAATTATACATGGAATAAGATCTTCCAATTAAGATTGAAATCTCAAGTATGTGGGTAATAAAAGGATTCTTGTGTTGTCCAATCGGAACAACACTAGTCACACACTCAAAACCTCACACTTATCGGTTAGAAATTAAGAGTATCTCAATCACATCCTTCAAAAATAGAATTCAAATATGGAATTATGTAAGATACATGGAAATAAATGTTTTCACAACAAAATTACTCCAAAAAAGTTTCTAAAATAAGAATAATATCTCCCTTTACATGTGTGTATCTCCCTCACAACGAACACCCACTGTTTAGCTCGACATCGGGAGGAGGAGGAAGATTAGGTGGAACTCCTTCTTTATTATTGATCCCCCTATAAGGATAGAGGCCTCCATAACTTAAAGGATGATGAGTAGACTCATCTAGGACTTCAAAATTGAAGAGTTTCACTTCTGGTTCGAACTTGAAAATGAGGAGCCAAGCTTCCATTTTATAGGCAATGTGGAAGGTGGTTTTGGGCACACAAATTGTGTAAAACCACTTGGACCATGGTTTGAGAACACTTGAAAGTATTATATTGCTTTAAAAAAAATATAAAAATGTTTCCCCACCTATTTAATATCTCTACTGAAAATTTTTCACCATTTGGACAACTACATCTCGAGATATTGATAAAATACCAAATACCATATTTGACTTTTTTCAGATTTTATTATTTGGAAAGATTATTTTGGATGCACATCATTGATTCCTAATATGGCTTCAATTAATTCATTTGAAATTTATACCATTTAATTTTGGCCAGACCAAAAAATTTAATCCAATTTGGAAGCATGGTTTAGTAGAAATATGCAGTTGAGTCGACTAGGGTGCACAGATCCTATGCAGTTTGGCCCATTTTTCATGGACATCGTTATGGGCCTTCAAAATCACCTCCACCATCAATGAGATTATAAAAAAATTATAATTTTCATTTTGAAAAGTAATAAATAAAAAATTAATGAATCCAACATGAAGTCCAATTTGTTATTATTTTTATAATTTTCAATACAAAAATAGTTTAGCACAGTGGTGTAAGGGTGAAAATGATACTGTGAATCATAGTGAGATCACGTATCCAGACACTAGAACTATGAAAACCTTATTATTTTTATGATACATGTAAATAGTAGTTATAGAGAATTTTTTTTCATGCATCATATAGGAATTAGATGTTGTTTCCATGTCCTCATTTAGTACGATCTATATATGCACTCATTGGTCTTGGTAAATTTTATTTATTTAAGGATTCCTCCGCAACATATGTCAGCCCATATTTAACATATCAATCATGTGGATGATTACCTTAGTGATGATTATTTTATACAGGGACCTGTTCAAGAGGTGTAACCTCTAGGTGGTGAAACATTCACACTAAAAAATATTGAGAAGAAAATAGAATCACCACTACCAGTAGATGAGGTATGGAGGATTAATTCACTTCATGAGTTTCAACATGACTAACCCCTCATGTCTCAAGGGGAACATAATTTCCAGGAGGATGAGGAATTATATGAGGTAGTGATGTGAGTCTTCTATCTTATTAGGAAACCTACATAATATATGGTGGTCCTAGAAATGAGTCTTCATCATGGCTTTATAGGATGATGGTGGGGCTTAATGATCTTACAATATGATGAGGGGACTCTTGCATTTTCATAGATCAAGTGTATTTGTATATAAAATTTATCTATAGAAATTTTGAGGGTTTTGAACATCAAAGATATTCTACAGCTTTAGTAGTGTGGTACAACTGTGGATAAGATCCATTGAGGTTCACCATCCTCTCTCGATACTCGATGGATATGGTGCGTCATCATGTTGATCGAGAATGGACCTTTGAGAGAGGACTATAAAGTAAAATATGATCTATTGTGATACCTCTATGAATTCCAACATTTTATGGGTTTCTAGATATTCTTTTTGTGGTCAAGAGTTTCTTAGCTGAGAAGAAGATGACATTTGTGTTGGCAGTGAGCACAAGGGAGTTGAGACATCAAATGCATGGTGACGATATAAGAAATAGGGGATCAGATATGAGATCTATTTCAGAGGTTATCCTTGGATATAGTTCTAGTAGTTTATTTATCACATAATGGACCCCAATTAGTATAGAGAGAGAATATGCTGATATTGTGGAAGTAGGGGGAAACTTTTGTGGTATTTTCTAAAATGCCTTACAGATGATAGAGAGATAGTGGATGTACTCCCTAGGTAGAGGAATAAGTAATTGTAGATAGGTATGAAGGGATAAAAACATATAATATGATATGGGAGAGTAACTAGAGGTGGTATAGGATTTGAATTTTTACAAAAAAACCCTAGGTGGTCCATGCCAGGATTAGGGAGCTGGGGGACATGTGAGAGGGAACCTATATGCAGTTCAGGCATATGACCCAGATGCTCTTGGTATGATACAGGGAATGATCTATATCTATTACACCATAGAAGTAGTATTTTTATACTTAGGTTAAATTCATTCCTTTATTTCAATATATCTAGTTTAAGACATAAATATTCATGCTATTCCCTTGATTCGACCCTTACGCTTGGAGACTATTTTGTGAGGTGACTCCGTGATAAGACACCTTTGATGGTGGCGTGACCTGACTCTTGGAAGTGAGAGTTTATTTTTATATATCTTTTTATCATAATTTAATACTTACAAAATCATCATAGGTAAGCACTGGTTATCTACAGTTAATGCCTAGATAGTCTATTTCAGGAAGAGGATGAGCTGTGACTGAAGTGATGGGATGCGATTTTCCTTTATGGGTGATAAAAAAACTAGTCATAGTAGGATGGACTCGTTAACATAAGGGTGCTACCGATTACTCATCTAATTGATTAATTGACCCTTGGTGTATTTAATTCTATGAGTTTTAATCTTCCTACAATTGTGGTGAAGCACTAGGACATTCTCTCTAAGGATGTACCAAGCCTACCTCACCATTGAGAGATAGACTTATATATTGATCTTTAACCCTAGATGAACCCGATATCTATTCCAACGTATCAGATATCTCTTGTAGAGCTTCTTGAGCTGAGGGTGCAGTTGGATGACTTCTAGATAAAGGGAGTTGTTAGACCTAGTGTTTTATCATGGAAATCCCCTGTATTGTTGGCCATGAAGGCATATATGATCTTGAAATTTTATATGGATAATCATAACCTATTTTAAAAAACAATAAAGTAACATTATCCACTATCAAGGATCGGTGACCTCCTTGATATATTGAGTGAGACATGACCGTTCTCGAAGAATGACCTCAAGTCAAGCTATCACCAACTATTAGTAAGGGATGCGAATATATCAGATATTGAAATTAGATTTCTCTACAGTAAATATGAGTACATAGTGATTTATTTGGCTTGATGAACTCCCAAAAATCATTCATGGGACTCATGAATAAGATATTTTATTCTTTATTAGACTATTTTATGGTATTCTTCATCGAAAATATCCCTGTGTACTTGATGTTCGAGGAGGAGCACACATGACACTAGAGGACGGTTCTAGATATACTTAGAGAGACATTTATTTATGGAATTTTTGATGTGTACATCCATAATTCAAGAGGTCCGCATTCTAAGAGTTTTTATCTTAGTAGATAGTGTAGCAGTGGAATCTGTAACAGGTGAGGATGTTCTATCTTGGGAGCCATCCAAGAGTGTAGAGGAGGTGTGTAGATTCTTTGGGTTGACAGGATAATATAAAAGATTAATACCCAATTTATATAGGATATCATATACTTTTAATGATTTTACCCAAATGGGGTATCCTTATGTGTTGGAAGAGGGGTTCCAATAGTCTTTTTAGGAGTTGAGGTAGAGATTCATGAGCGCTCCCATATTTATATTTCCAGAGGTGTGTACTGAGTTTGTAGTGTTATTTGATGCATCAGAGACTAAAATTGGTTGTTTTATGACGTAGAGGAAGGTGGGATTCCACATGGTTTAAATTAGTTAATACCACATGATAAGAACTACATGACCCACAATATTGACTTAGCTCTAGTATTCTTTTCATAGAATATGTGGTGGAACTACATGATTGGAAAGTGGTTTGTCATATATTATGAACCTAAGATCATCAAGTATATCTTACCTTAGAAATATCATAACATTATATAGATGTGACTGATAGAGTTCCACTATGATTATGGCTTTGAGATTATTTTTACTCATATGAAGGGGGATGTAGTAGTAGATTCCCATAGTTGGAGATCTTTTTTATAGTTTCCAAATGTGGTTTCTATGTAGATAGACACATTGAATTTATAATTTGTGGATGGGGATAGAGTATATTACTTCTAATCATTGGTTTTTACCCCTTAAATTGTTCATCGAGCCATGGATACAATGCTTAGGGATACAATTTGTGATACCCTACGTACTCATTTATCCAATTTACATGCACTTGATGTATTTTATGGAGGTGGAGAATATCATTATATTCATAGGATAGATGATGGAACCATTTTTGATAAGAGAGGAAGTTTAGAGGTACTTTCATATGTCACAGTTAATAGTAAATCTAGTTATGGAGAAGATGTAATAAGACCATCAATAGTCGTTATGGTGGATAGAGATGAAAATGAGAGTTGTTGTGATTTTATCTCCATGCCTTACTTGTCTATAAGTGAATGCCAAGAACCAGGTTATAGAGAGTTTAGATGAACCCCTTTAGGTTCTAGAGTGTATGTGTGATGGAATATGATCGAACATTGTAATGGGGTTACCGAGTACATATTGAGGACAAGATTCTATCTGTTGATCACACACTGACTCAAAATGTTGGTCCACTTTCTATCTATTTGAATGTGTAGTTCATTAGAGAGAATGAGATGCCTCAATGTGCAAGAGATTGTCTAAATCTATGGAGTTACCCTGATGATCATTTCTGATGGTGATTCTCACTTCACTTCTCTATAATGGAAGGGATTGTATGAATCCTCTAGGAATTAATTGAATTTATTTAGGGATTTCCAAACCAATATTGATAAATAGACTGAGCAGACCATTCAGGTATTAGAGGAAATACTACATGCTTTTATGTTAGAATTTTTCCATAGTTGGAAGCATCACGTACACCTGGGTGGAGTTTGGAAACAAAATGATATACCATTAAACCATCAGCATGGACCCATTCAAGGTCTTGTACATAGAACCCTATAATTCACCGCTATTATGGAACAACCAGGAAGATTCATCAATTTTGGGATAATATTTGGTGTGAGACCTAAATGGAATCATTAAATCATCTAGAAGAAGATGATGAATTCATAGAGCTGTCATAATTCCTATGTTTATCAATGATGTAAGAATTTGAAATTTGAGAAGGGATACCATGTGTTCTTGAGGGTCTCACCTTGATGTGTGTTGTGGGGAATTTTTAGGGGAAGTAATCTATCTCTGAGATTCATTATCCATTTACAGATAATATATAGAGTTTTTTAGGTTCCATACCACTTATCCCTACCTACATAGTTTGAACAGGTACAAGATGTCTTCAATGTGTTATAGCTGAGGAAGTATATGCATGACCCATCACATGTTATCTACTTTGGTGAGATGGGAATCAAGGATGGGTATAATGTTTTTAAGAACTCGATGGAGATCAAGGATATATTAGTGTGGATCCTTTGTTTGTGATCGATTTACCTAGTGTGTTTTTGGAGGTATCATGGAAATGTTCAGGAGAGAACATGGGAACAAGAGACCAAGATGCATTATCAATACTCACATAATTGTGTGTAGCATTTTATTTTTTCATTATGGGGTTTAAAAACCCATGGTTTGGAGAATTTAAGGACTCCAATTTTTCCATATATTACTTTATAATATTTTATGTATTATTTTAGAAGCTAGGAATTCAGTTGAGATGATATTTCAAGGAAATATGGGCCCAAAATTAATTTCTGAAACATATTAAATACAATCAATATCAAACATAAACATTTATCTGGAAAAAGTTGAATAACAATTTAAAGGAATCTATGATTAGAAATATAAGGTTGTTTTGAAGTTTATTGAATGGTTTAAACCCTAGGCTCCCAACTTCGATATTGAGGGAGGGTTTTGGGCATTAGAGACTTTATTTTCAAGTAATAAATTAAATTTTATTAAAATTTTAAATTATTTGATAAAAGACATAAATTATATAGTTCACTTTATATATGATTCTATGTAAAACTTTTAGTGTTAATTATATAACATTTCAAATTAGAAGCATCCATTAGAGGACAACATTGAAGGGGATCTTGGTGAATGGTAATAGATTTGATGAGGATCAAGGATTAGTATTCTAATGGAATGTGTGGATATCACCAAGGATAGTGATGTGTGATCTTTCTTCACTAGTTATTGATACACCTTGATGTATTAAATTTTTTCTATGAGAATTTTTCACCATTTTATTATCCTAAAATAAACTCTAATAAGTCAAAAAACATATTGATTAGTTTTTAGATTGTATTATGCGTATGATATTATTCTTGCACATTTTATTTGGACAACTTTTTACTTAATTTGGGTCTCCATTCATCATTCTAATGATAATGGATCATGTCCAACAAAAAATGTATGAGTGTTATTATAATTTTTCATACCTCTTGGTTCTCTACTACTATTATAAATATGATCATCGATAAAATTTGTTTTGGCCGGTGGTTCAAAAATTACCAAATAAACAATAATTGCATACCTATTTCTTGGTGAAACAGATTCCAATAGAAGATCTAGGATTAGAACAATGATGATACCATGATTCAATGATAGTGATGATAGATTGGAATAAATCCGATGATTTCCATTCCTTTTGGTTTGATGGATCAGCTATGGATTGCACATCTAGGCATTTCTTGAGTGGTTTCAAAGGCCAAATTCTAGAGATTAGGGATAATGACACTCGACCAGACCGAATCCATACCCTTCGATGCGATTTATGATAGATTGTTGGCCATAGGAGAAGGTGAGGATTTGTGAGGGGGGATATGGAAGTTTCTAGATATTCATCACTTCATGGTGTGTAATTCATGAACCCACGCAATTTATAAGGCCATGGATGCTGCGCTTGGGCTCTATGTGGAGTTAAATGAGAAACCGTGTGCACCCCCTTCCACAAAGTGTGTGAATCGACTTGGAGAAATAATGTGCACCCAATGAGGTACATGGACAATGACACAACCAGTCGTACATAGGCATGACTAGAAGTAAACAGGATCATAAATTTCATGTACTTTGACACAGACATGGGGAAGGGGTCGTGATACATGGTAAGAACATGGTGATGAAGGGAAATGTCGCGTACTACTAGTAAACTCCATGTACTCCTTCAAAGATGTATGATATCCCTTTTCCTATTCACCATGGATGGGTTTTATTTGAGTGTGTTCCATTATTCCATTCTATGAGGGATGAGAATGGAATTCTATTCTATACATAGGATGGTGATCCAATCATAAGGACTTTAATCTTGGATAAATTTATTGGAATCCCTCTATGAGGATGAGAGAGAGATACTTTATCATAAAATTTTATCTTGGTGGGGTTATTTGTTTTATCATAACCAACATTACATGAGTGTCTCTGTAACACCCCAAACCTAGATGCCCAGATCCGGTTCACTATTTTAATATATTTGCATGGTTACAAGGAAACAAGTCCTAAAGGGATGATCTATTTAGTAGTCTTGGAAAATAGATTACATACATGAATGTTACATTACAAATTCAAACATAAAACACAACATAAATAATCTATTAAGAAATCCATTATTCCCCTAGCTTAACCCTACATATTAAATATAATTACCTTCTTGGAATCCTTGGAAAACAAAAATATAATAAAGGTGTGAGCTTAGATGCTCAGTAAGGGTGAACAATTGAGCAGAAGCTATATACTTTTAAGGAAATATGTGTAATAAAAACAACATCATTTTAAACATAAACTTGAATATAATATGGAGAAAATAAATATAATATTACCATATAAACACGCACATGGATATTATACTAGTTGAACAATCACATATAATAATTAATTTCATAATGAGGGAATGCCTAACGACGGACATCATTACCACATAGTCAAGGCCTCATGCCAAGACTATAAATAAAATTTTTGTCAAGGCCATGTTCCAAGACTCTAGTTTGTCTCATGAGACCCACCAATGCATCGAGGAGCTATAGAGGGATCCACCCATCACTTACTATGTCCACTTCATTCCTCATATGAAAATTTTGAAACATAACATAAACATTTGTATTAAAACTAGCATACAAAATGATAATAATTCAACCATAAACCATGAAGGGTATAAAAATAGCACATCCATAGTCAAAGATATCCTAAAACATTCAATAAAATATGAAATATTTTATTATAATAACTCAACCTCAATCAAGAATAATATCTAGTAAAATATTTTGACATAATTGAAAATGATCAGTAAAACATTTTGAGAGAAATATCCCTTTTTTAGGAAATCATTTAAAAGTCATAAAATTTAGAAAGAAATACATTTAAAAGAAATTTCTGAATCAAAGTTTCCCACACCACTTTAAAACATTTTTAAAGGAATTAACATTTTAAAACAATCATTTCTATACAAATAAATCTTTAAAATCATTTTTAAAACATTGAGATTAATTAAAAATATTTTGAAAAATAAATCTTTATTACATTTAAAATGCTGATCTTGATAAATATTACCTTACAAAAAACATTAAAAAATTCATTTTAAAAAAACTTTTATGAAACATGGACATGGATGATAAAAATGTCCCATTAAATACTTATATATACACAATATCAGATAATATTGAGATTGAGGAATTTACCCTTACCTTATAGTTTTATTTGGTCGAGGGTAAATTTAAACTATTATATAATGACTATAGTATGTTATTAAATAATAATAGAACTATATTTATATTTATTATATCATAAATAATTCATTTATGACTTTATACTAACCATTTAATAATGGTTTCCATATTAAATTAACATTTTCGGTAATAATCACTTTCTTTATCATACGTGTTTTAACTTGTTATTCTTGATCATATCATTTAGATCATAAATTAAATGACCCAGAATATAAAACATGATTTATATATAATATATATTTAGAATATAAATATGTATAATAGATAGATATATGAAATGAAAAACACCATTTATGGAGACGGTATGGCGTACATACTCATTAATGCCGTTTCAGTTTTCATATCGTATTGAACAGCAGTAAGTGAATAAGATATATGTAAGTACACACACACAAATATATATATCCAGTAGAGTTATATGTAATATATTAAATTATTATTAATAATATATATTTTTATAATCATCATTAAATGGTGAACCTGGAAATGAATCTCATCGCGTCGTGGAGACAGCAAGTTGTACGTACACACGAGCGACAATATCATTTCCTTAATAATTATAAGGTGTGTAATTGGATGATATATTAATTATAAAGATAAATTATCATGTTATTTTCATTATTTTTATATATATTACTCATAATTATATCCATCCAAATAACATAGTTTTGAATAACAAATTATACCACGGTGTGGAGACGGTAAGCCGTACATACGCACACATGGTGACATTATCATTCATAGGATAGATGGAATAATGAGTATAGTTGTACCATATTTATAATAACATCACAATATTTAGAAGTTAATGGAGTTATTATTTTTTTATGTGAATAATAAATAAAGGGAAATTTGAAGAAGGAAAGAACTTTGAAAGAGGTGATAAAATAATTTCTTATTCTTTGGGTGTTTGCTTTTTGATTTAAACAAAAGGGCTCCTATGGATGGATTTCTTCTGAAGGTAAGGACTATAGGATTAGGTGAGTAATGTTGGGAGGATATTTGGGTAGGGGTGGCCAATCCAAATAGCTTTGGAGGTGTGATTTTGAGAGAATGGGAAGTACACTTTTATAAGAGAAATGAGGGTCACTTTAAGAAAATTTTGAAATATTATTTTATTATAAAATTATTTTCGGTTTTTAATGGATCCAAATTGATTTATTTCAAATATAAGGTGTGCATGGGTCTAAATCCTCTCAACCAATCGTTTGTAGACAAGTTCATGTCACCATATTAACCCTATATTTTAGATTTAACTCTTAAACAATTTAACTTTTACCATGCCCTCTTGTATTATTATAATAAATGGTTAATAAACACACTATAAAAATAAAAGATAACCCCAAGTGTTTAATGAATGAAATATTAATCATTATATAAGTCCTTTTCCTGAACCTTATATTTTTATAAATATTATTTTATTAAATAAAATAGTATTTGTTTTTAAAAACTCATTTATGTAAATTTTGACACTATTTCGTATTTTGTTTTTGTGAAAGTCATAACAGAATGATTACATCGAAAAAATTTCATTGAATCTACCCTAAAATTTCATATTAATAATAAAAATTTGTGTATTCCATCAAAATCCCCGAATTGCATTTTTTTGTTATTTATAATATCAATTATATTTATCATTCAATGATAAAGTAATTACTGCATCATCATTGTGTCGTAAATAAATTTAATTATTCAATATCTAAAAATTATAAATAAAATACCATTATGAAGGAAATCGTTTTTTATTTCTAATTAATATTTATTGTCAAATTTATCTTTTTTATAACCCTATATTAAAAATGGTTTAGTTATTAAACATTGAATTTAACACTTTTAACTCTACTTTAAATAAAATAATAATAAATGTACTAATCTAATCCAAGTGGAACAAAAGGATAAAATTTTATTCCAATGGTTGATTTTGGTAGAAATAAACTTATCCAATACAATTAGGACATGTATTAGGGTAATTATAATATCATTTTTACCTTAAATGGCCCTATTAACTTTTAACTGTGGTAATTAAAAGTCTAAAGCTACTATTCACTAAAAATTATTTTCATCTTATTGAAACAAATTTATTTACTAATATCAATTGTTCCTCTTATATTTTTGAAATTCATTTCACAGAAGTGGTAAAATTACATTTTATGCAAATTTAAAAATGTGCCTAGAAGGTGGGTAAAAGACGTTAAAAAGTTCAACAAAATTTTATACATCTAATTTTATTATAAAATGACTCCAATGAATTACATTGAACTTATATAGGTATTATATATATTTTTGGACTAAAAATAAATTTAAATAATATAAATAATTATTTACATAAAAAGTTAGTTTTAAACAATAATGCAGTGTTTTTCACTATTCATTAAAAATTGAAAGTTTTCAGAAAAATACGAAAAATTCACCTTAAGATAATTTTGATATTAATAATTCAAAAATTAATTATATTATACCAAATTCAAAACATATAAGTTTCATTAATTAATTTAAAATTAATTACCGTTGTCAAAACAAAAAATCTGGTTTTAAAAAAGTAAAAACTATTAAAATATTGACATGTGTTTATGTCAAATGTAAATGTGAAGTTACTTATAATGACCTAAATAGTGTTAAATGACAAAGATACAATCTAATTATACTTCCAAACCATTCAAATTCCTAATTTAACAAAATAAATTATATCGATTAATTTTTTTTTCAATTAAAATTTATTATTTTTCACTATTCATCAAAATATGATAGTTATCAGAAAGGTACGAAAAAATTATACGAACTAAATTTTTAAGACCCTATTATAAATAAGAATTTAATTTAATTAAATGCAATATATAAAAGTGTCAAATATTTGTTTTAAAAAGGGTTTTTCATTAAAAGGCAGTAAAATCGCATTTCTGAAAAAATACTTCTTTTATATAAAAAAAGAAATTGTACTTATATTATGTCTAAGAAACTCATTATATGGATTCTAAAATTATATGGTGTATATAATATTCAGAATTATGTTAATAATATTCATAACCGCCTTTTGAATGACTAGTTTTGTAAGTCATGGTGCACTCGAATTCGGTGTTGCGTGTAGCGCAAGTTATTGAATTACATTGAAGGAATAATGTACTACGAAATGTTGGGGTGTTACATTATCCCCTCATTCAATAAATTGTGTCCTCGAAATTTGAAATTGTTCTTCGAAAATAAAATGTTAATAATAGAAAAATACCTTTCTGGAAAACCCACATCAGAAATTGGGTTAATCAAATTTAGTATGAATAAGAGGGAAAGGGAAATGAAAAAGTCACCACCAAATTATTATCTCGATTAAGAGAACATTGGTGGAAATTTGAGACCCCTAAATGTAGAAAAAATTTAATATTTATAGGGAGTGATTGAGGTCATCAATCACAAACAAGTGTAAAATTTAGGGCCTCAAAGTCATCATTCTATGTTGATTTAAAATATCATTGGTTCAGTAAAACATATGGTATTAGGATAATACATTTATGGTTTTAAGATACATTACCTAATGTTTATGAAGTAATTTATTCATAGTATAAGAGATAAAAATATTCTTGGCATGTAGAGATTCATCATTCAACTAATTGCTAACACAAACTTATCTTTCACTCAAAAAGATAATAGAATTATAAAATACACTATTTATCCTAATAATACAGGGTTTCAAAAATAATGATTTTATAATTAATTTTTTAGACTATTTTAAAAAAATAAATTATACAATCCAGGACATCACGTAGGCCAGTGGTAGGTGATGCACCCTTGTCGCCTTTCAGTTGCAGGTTCATGTCTCGCGGATTTTCCGGACGCAACTAGTTGTTGCCCGACCTCCGGGTTTCCCTTTTTATAATAATACACAAATAATATTAAGAAATTCTTTAGCATTAAGAACAGTATCCAATGTCAAATATAATCTATTCCAACCATTAGACTTATCCAAAATACTTCTTTCCAAACTCACAGTCGAAAATTAACAAGGAAGGTAAACACAATGAAGATCTTTTTTCCACATAATAACAGGTTAATACCTTCATCATGTATTCTTTTAAAACATGACAACACCCTAAATTATCATAAACTTTATTGATTACATTCATGATCCCTTATTCCTTATAGAATACAGGATATACTTCTTATATCCAACAATGTTGTAAACTCATGAAACAAACAAAAAACTAATTAGTTTCAAAGTGGTCAAGAATATCAAATATAATTTATCCAAATAAATCATATCTTATTCTAAAATCACTACCTTAGTATCAGAACTATATTAATGTTTATCTTTCCATCAACCATGTATTTTCTAGATAGTTTAACATTCTATTGAATCAAATTTTCTTAGAACCATATAATCTCAAATCCTTAATGAAATAGTACTATAGTAAAATCTTTATTTATTTCAATAATTCATATAACCAGTACATCATTGATACAAAATTCAAATGAAATAATTATTTAATAACAACATAAGAACACTATTCATTCCTCTTCATCTGTGGTAGTATCATATCTTTATTATTATCTAATAGCATCATTTCGGGAATACTCTGATGATTTGGACATTGATTCTTATAGTGCCCAAACTCCTTGAAGATAAAGCATTGTACATTTGAAACATTTTTATTACCATTAAAATCAAATAATTGGTGTCATTTTTCTCCACACTTATAATAAAACCCTATTCCCTTTAAGAATTTACCAAGGTGATTCTTTCCACAGTTATCAAATATGGGAAAATCCTTCTTTCCCCTCCTCCCCTTATCTATATTTCTCTCTACCATCCTTTTGTTCTCTTGCTTCCCTTCAAATCCATAGGACTCAAAGAATACTTTACTTATCTTATTAACACATCATAATATTTGTTCATATGATGAGAAAATGTGGGAGACTATTTCCCTTCTAAATGTTGGCTTAATACCATGAAATATATGAACTTTCTTACTCTTTGGATCAAGCGTATTGCTGGAATTCTTATTCCTTATACTGGGAACCATTTCTAAACAATGGAATACACTAGGATAGTTTTTGAATCACAATGAATATTTAAAAACTTGTAAAATACATAACGTAAATTGAAAATATTGTGAATATAATCTATAATCATAAAAAAATGTTTTCTTTGAGTAAGTATTTGCTGCTAAATACTTTATAATGAACTGTAAAGAAAATCTAAACTATCCTAAGCATACCCCCTGGGAGTGTCATAATAAAGAGTGCAATAAGGCTTGTTGTGGTGTACCATGAAACCCCGGGTCAAGACCAAAGCTCCTTTTCGGAGTTGTCACTTCTAGGTACATCCATGCCAAACCCGCCTCAACCTAATCATATCCAAATAGGGATGTATTACTTGGAAAATACCCAAAATCACTACATTACTAATATTCTAGGAAGTTCTTCTATACTAATCCTCAAATTCTATCTCAGTGAAATGTTCTCAAATCAGAGTTTTTCTAAATTTAGTTTCCAAGGTTTGTACTAAACTTCCTATAATACCAACTGTAATGCCCCAACCCCAGAAGCCCAGAGCTAGTGCATTATTTTAATAAAATGGCATGGTTACAAGGAAACAAGCCCTGAAGGACCAATCTAATTAATAGTCTTGTAAAATAGATTACATACATGAACGTTACATTACACATTCAAATATAAAACAACACATAAATATTTCATTGAGAATGACATTATTACCCTATCTTAACCATTCATATCAAACATAATTCAATTCTTGGAATCTTGGGAAAACAAAACATAATAAAGGGGTGAGCTCAGATGCTCAGTAAGGGTATATAATTTAGTGGAAGCTATAAAATTTTAAGGCAAGATGTGTAATAAAAACAACAACCTTTTAAATATAAACTTGAACATAATGTTGAGAAAATAAATAAAAAATTACCATATAAACATAAACATGAATATTATACTAGTCAAATAATCACATGTAATAATTAATTTCATAATGAGGTAATGCCTAAATCCAGACATCATTACCATATAGTCAAGCCCACATGTCAAGACTACAAATAAAAATTTTTCAAGGCCTTATGCCAAGACACTAGTTTGCCTCATGAGACCTTCCGATGCATCAAAGAGCTATAGCGGGAACCACCCCTCACTTACTAATTCCACCGCATTCCTCATATGAAAATACTGAAACATAACCTAAACATTCGTATTAAAACTAGCATACAAAATGTCAATACTTAAACCATAAACCATGAAGGGTATAAAAATATGACATCGATAGTAAAACATATCATAACTCATTCAATATAATTTATAATATTTTATTATAATAAATAAACCTTAATCAAGAATAATATACAATAAATGATGTTGACATAGTTGAAAACTATTAGTAAAATTCTTAAAGTGAAATATCCTTTTTTCATGAAATCATTTAAAATTCACACAATTTAAAATGGAAGGAATTTAAAATAATTTTTTGAATAAAAGTGTCCCATATGACTTTGAATCATTTTTAAAGGAATTAAAATTTTAAAATAATCATGTCCTTATAAATAAATCATTAAAATCATTTTTAAAACATGGACATCAATTGACATGATTTAGAAAAATAAATCAATAATTTTTTTAAAAGGCTGATCTTGATAAATAGTTTCTTCCACAAAACATTAAAATATTCATTTTGAATTTTTTTTATGAAATATGGATATGGATGATAAAAATTTCCCATTAAATACTTACACATAAACAATCTCGGATAATAATGAGATTGAGGAATTAACCCTTAGCTTATACTTTCCTTTGGTTGAGTGTAAGTTTAACCTCCTGTATAATGACCATAGTATGTTATTAAATGATACTAGAACCATATTAATATTTATTATATCATACATTATTTATTTATTCCATTATACTACCCATTTAATAATTATTTCTATGTTAAATTAACATTTCGGGTAATAATCACTTTCTTTATCGTACGTGTTTTAACTTGTGATTTTTGATCATATCATTTATATCATGATTCAAATACTTCTATAATATAAAAAATGATTTATATATAATATATATTTATAATATAAATATGTATAATAGATATATATATGAATTGGAAAACACTGTTTATGGAGACTGTAGGCTGTACGTACTCATAAATGTTGTTTCTATCTTCATATCGTATTGAACGAAAGTATGTGAATAAGATATATGTAAGTATATATATATATATCCACTATCATTATTATGTGATATATTACATACTTATTAATAATATATATTTTTATAATCATCATTGAATGGTAAACCTAGAAATGAATCTCATCGCGTCGTGGAGACGGTAAGTCATACGTACACACAAACGACAATATAATTTACTTAATGATTAAAAGGTGTATAATTGGATGGAATATTAATATTATATAGAAATTAGAAAGTTATTTTCATTATTTATATACATATTACTAATCATTAGATCCATCCAAATAATATAGAGTTGAATAACAAATTACACCACGATGTAGAGATGGTAAGTCGTACATACACACGTATGGTGAAATTATCATTCATAGGATGGATATAATAATGAGTAAGGTTGTACTATATTTATTATAGAATCATATTATGTATAAGGTACCTTATTAGTTATGTTTTTATTGAAATTACAAATAAAGAGGAAGAGGAAGAAGAAAAGAACTTTGAAATAGGTGATAAAATAATTACCTTTTATTTGGGTGTTTTCTTTTGATTTGAAAAAAAGTGCTCTTTAGTTGGGATTTATTCTCAAGGGAAATCCTCTAGGTTGAATTTAGGGATGTTGGGAGGATATTTGGGCAGGGTTTGGCCGAGCCAAATTGCTTTGGAGGTGTGATTTTGAGAGAAGGGGAAGTACCCTTTTATAAGAGAGGTGAGGGTCACTTTAGGAAAAGTTTGAAATATTATTTTATTATAAAATAATTTTTGTTTTATAATGGCTCAAAATTGATTTATTTTGAAGATAATGTGATTATGTGTCTAAATACTTTGAACTAATATGTTTTGGATAAGTTTAGGTAGCTATATTAACACTATATTTTAGATTTAACTCTTAGTTAAATAGTTTATCTTTTACCATGTCCTGTTGTAGTATTATAATAAATGGTTAATAAAAATACTATACAAATCCAATATAACCCCAAGTGATTCATTAATGAAATATTGATCATTATATAATTCCTTTTGCCAAAACTTATATTTCTAATAATATTATATCATTTAATAATATGATATTTGTTTTAAAAACTATTTTATATCAATTTTGACACTATTTAGTATTTGATTTTTGTGAAAGTCATAATAGCATGATTACATAGAACACCATTCATTTAATAAACCCTAACGTGTCATATTAATCTAAAAAATTCTTGGATGGAATCAATAGCCTCAATTTATATTTATTTTTATATTTATAATATCAATTATTTAAAACATTCATTTATAAAGTAATTACTACATCATCATTGTTTCATAAATAAATTTAATTATTTAATCTCTAAATTTTTTAAATAAAATACCATTATGTATGAAATATTTTTATATTTATAATAAATATATATAGTCTAATTTATCTTATGTATATTCTTATATTAAAAATTGTTTAGTTATTAAACTTTGAATGTAACACTTTTAACTCTTCTTTAAATAAAATAATAATAAATGTCCTAATCTAATCTAAGTAGAAAAAAATGATTATATTTTATGACTAAGGTTTTTTTTGGTCTAAATAAACTTATAAAATATAATTAGGGAATGTTTTAGTGTAATTATGATATCATTTTTACCTCTAAGTCCACTATTTACTTTTAATAGTGGTAATTAAAAGTCAAAAGTTACTTTTCACCA
Organism: Viscum album; assembly: GCA_963277665.1. NCBI lineage: Eukaryota > Viridiplantae > Streptophyta > Magnoliopsida > Santalales > Viscaceae > Viscum > Viscum album. Next base: position 1,781,866,330 of record OY728145.1, read on the forward strand.
AAAATAATTTTAATCTTATTGAACCAAATTTTACTTACTAATTTCAACCATTTATCTTGGAGTTTTGAAATTCAATTCATAGAATTGGTCAAATTACGTTTTATGAAAATTTGAAAATGTGCCTAGAAGGTGGGTAAAAGACGTTAAAAAGTTAAATTCAATTTTATATAGTTAATTTTGTTATAAAATGACTACAATAAATTACATTGAACTTATATAAGTATTATATATATTTTTTGACTTAAAATAAATTTAAATAAAATAAGTAATTATTTACATAGAAATTCGGTTTTAAACAATAACCCAGTGTTTTTAACTATTCATAAAAATTAAATGTTTTCATAAAAATACAATAAATTAACCCTAAGATAATTTTGATATTCCTAATTCAAAAATTAATTCTATTTGACCAAATTCCAAACATATAAGTTGTATTAATAAATTTAAAATTAATTCCCATTGTCAAAAACAAAAAGTGGGTTTTTTAAAAAGTAAAACCTTTCAAAAAATTGACAGGTGTTTATGTCAAATTTAAATGTGAAATTACTTATAATGACATAAATTGCATTAAATTATTAAAATACCTCAAACCAATTTTTTTTTTCTAAAAATGAAACATTAGGAGAAGTGGTCACTATACATTCAAGTTTTAAATTTTCAAACACTGATCAACCAATGCTTAAAATATGAAAATACACAAAGTTGGCGCCCTCAAATCCCGTAGATTCACGTGCCCACTACCAGCATATCCATAGACCAATCTTCAAGAAACCTCCAAGCCATGATCCAGGAAAAATCACAATTAGAAGAAGTCACATCATTGGCCTCCATCATTATTACATCTCCACCATTGACACCATCATCACCCCACCACCACTGGAGCAGGTAAATGTTAAAATCAACTCAAGAAGCATAGCCATAACAATTGTCCAGCTGTTGCCAAAGAAACTGCCGTTATCACCTTCATCTTCACCTTCACCATCACCTTCTTCAAAACACCATAAAATACTCACCCACATTGTCGTCTCTTTATCCTTTTCATCAACATTACATAAACAAAAATCACCGAAACTCAAAACTGGTTCACAACAGACACCAAGAACTGTCCGCTGGAGCCCAAAGACACCACCGTAAAAACTAGAACAGATAACCAAATAAAATGGTCCATAGCCACACAAATTGACTAAACCATCACAGATATCAACTTTCTTTGAAAATCACAAAATCCAAGAGAAACTGCAACTAAAACCCTTAAGAAGAGGAAAATCCAATGGAGGACTCGCCTCCTGGGGCCCCGTCAGCCGCACCACCAGCAAGACCTAAAGCCTACTTGGATCCATCACACCAAACCGACCTGGTGAGGAGTGATGGAACCATAATCCGGAGCATGAGTTGAGTAGACTAAGGCTACTGTAGAATGAAGGACCAATGCTAGAACCTTCAACCTTAACAGAAATCCTCATCGACGAAACTTCACCAGAGGAACGCACCCTAAATCCCATGCCATCGATGAACAACATCTTGAAAGAACCACCGTGACCCGGAACAAATCCAGCGAAGGACGTGCCTCCTGAAACACCATCGACCGATCAGATAGCACATCCTACAGCCTCTTTGAAACCACCACCACAGGCCGACTGGGAGAGACGTTAAGGTACTTGAATCTATATAAGAGTTCGAATCGGGCTTGGGTGCCACATGAGAGACTCAACCTCACCAATACCACAGAATCCAGTCGTCGAAGTCATCACCAAGTGAGAAGGTCACCGAAAATGTGGTGGATGGGAAGAGGAAGAAGCGAGGAAAAGGGGGGAGACGAGGTGAAGCACAAACCTCCCTCTCCAAACTTAAAAATTTAAGTCAATTAATTATTTCGATTAAAAAAAGTTTTTTTTCAATCAGAATTTAGTATTTTTCACTATTCATAAAAATAAGAAAGTTATCAGAAAAGTACCCAAAATTTATCCTAACTAAATTTTTATGTCCTTCTTCTAAAGAAGAATTCAATTTCATTAAATTTAATATATAAAATTATCAAATATTGGTTTTTAAAAAGGGTTTTCCATTAAAAGGTGGTAAACTTTCATTTTATGAAAAAACATTTTTTATTTGAAAAAATAAATTTATTCTTATATTATGTCTAAGAAACACATAATATGGATTCTAAAATTTTATGGAGTATATAAAATTCAAAATTCTATTAATAGTCTTCATAACTACTTTTTGAACGACTAGTTTGGTAAGTTGTGGTACGCTCAAATTTGGTGTTGCGTGTAACACAAGTTATTGAATTACTTTGAAGAGATAATGTACTATAAAATAATGGGGTGTTATAGTTGATCCTCTACATAGAAATTTAATCTTTATTGGGCTGTTGATATACCTCATTCACTTGTATGTTATATCTTTATTTATATCATTATCTTTAGAATTACTGCATTTACTTATTAGGACACGACTTGATGAGAGCGACATCAAAGATGGATGCAATCCGTACTATTGGAGTCAAGGTTTGTGTTATGTTGGATGAGTTCTATATATAACCTTAGAGTATGAATCCTAGTCTAGAAGTATGGTTTTGATATAACCTGAAATTGGGTGTATATTATGTGTATATCTAGATATTCTTTTTATATGTAATTTTCTTATAACTATGTTGAGATGATTAATATTCATAATTCTTTATGATTAGTTATTATGATGTGTCCTACTGGGCATTTATTTACTCACCCATTCATTTATTTTTCCCACACAGGTCATTTTTACAAAGACCTTCGACCTTATAATTAAGTACTATAGGGACTAATACTAGTAAAGGATTAGTTATCAAGAAAGAAAAAGGTGTGTTCCTATGATTACATTGATAGTAGAAAACACCCAAAGTTATAGGTTAGATATGTTTTCAACCTCTTTTTAGTGGGATTGTATTTAGCCCTATTAACTTTTGAACTTGTTTTTGTTATATGATGGTTGTATTATATATTTCTTCATTAATAGATATGAGTTGCTTTATATTTCATCCTTCTATGGTCTTTGATATGTGTTCGTGTGTACAAGTACATTAGGCTATAGCCTCCCATGTGCATGATATACCTAATCAGAGCTAGTCGCTAGCCCCTGGCCTATTTGAGGTGGTCATGGGATAATTTGAAAATGGGCCTCATTGGGACTATTCAAGACATCATAATTATGAAATAACAATAATTTATTTTGTGTTTTAGTAATGAAATTCAAAAATTAACTATTTTCAAGAAGTATGTGTTTTTATTCATATGTTTTCATAATGAATATCAGAAATTGAATTGAAAAAAAATCATATTTGTAATATAAATGTAAGAAATATATAATCAAGTCAATTTTATTTTTGAAAAAAAGTTAGACACCATGGTAAAATGTCTGTAATGGAAATAAAGGGTAACAAGAGGAAAAATATTTATATAATTACTAAAATTAAAATATATTTAAAAATATTTAGTGTAAATTGTGGTTATCTTGGAATTTTTAAAAATATATTAACTTAGTATCCATTGTATAGTCACTAACCTTGAAAAACTATAATCCATAAATATTAATTAATGAAAAATTGTAAAACTCCAAATCCAGTAGCTCGATACAGGTGTTTACATTATTACATGGTATATGATACAAAAGATCACATCTTAAAGGATCCATTAGTTTAGTAGTGTCTAAGAACTTAATTCATATATGATTCTAAAATTAAATTGGAATTATAAAATACATACAATAAAACCATTCTTGTATCCTTGATATTATTCATAATATCATTCTTCATATCCTAGGAAAAGGAAAAAAGGGTAAAATTAGATGCTCAGTAAGAGTTACCTGCAAAAGATGTTTTCAGGAATCCATAAGGAACAATTAAGAGAGCAAGGTAAATATCTAAACACATAATATAATTAATAATTTCCCTGAGCAAGAAATGAATTCATCATTTATGTTAATGTAGTATTTCATGGATATTAGAAAAATAAATTTATAATTATTTAAATTATTAATATTATATATAATGATTTCATATATTATGATATCTATTCTATCAAAGCCATGTTCCATGGTAGTCGAATCAATGGGTATTTATACACCAGAAAATAATTTATTGTTTGGTTAGTAATTTTTCTCATGAGTCTAGTCAATGCTTCAATGTGCTATCTATAACTGGGCCCCACAAATCATTGCATCTCAAATGTATTCCTCATATAATGAATAGTCAATTCAATTTATAAATGACATTTCATATAAATAAATATCAATATTTAGTAAAGAGTACATATATATCTTGTTTTCCCTAGTAAATGAAATAAAATTAGTAGTAAAATAAATTTTATAGAAATATTATATGGTTTAATCCCCCTGAACATAGATAATATAAACATCATGAATATTTAAGAGAAATTTCATTTCCAATTATCGTAAGAAAGTAAACCTTTTAAGATAATGTTATCGTTCAAAAAATTAATCAAGAGGTGAAAGATGACTCTAATAAAAATAGATTTTTTAGTAAATTAAGTTCACTAATAGAATATAAGAAAATGGAAAAATAAATTTATAGTATGTTTTCATAAAATATTCCCATTGAAAAATCATTTAAATATTATAGAATAAGTTAAATGGATTAAAAGTTTTATGAAGGAGGGAAAGTATATAAATGCCTTATATGTTAAAAAGAAAACCTCAATTTTGAATTAATATAAAAAGGTATAAAATGAAACTTTTATGTGAAAAAACTAAAAATATTCCATTAAATAATGTAAAAATTAATCTATAACATAAAATTTCCATAATGAATCATTCATGTTGTAAAGATAAATTTTTGGAAAATGATTTGAAAATATTGTCTTTGAAGAAAAATATACCCATTAAAAAAGATAAATAAGATTTAATTTTTTTAAAAAATTCTATTGAAATAATAGCATAAACTGAATAATTAATCTTCATGAAGAGAAATATAGTCATTTTAAATATCTATACGTTGTAATATAAATACCACATAAAATTAAATAGGTGCATAATACCATATATGACTTAATGGAGTAGAAATTGAGAACAAATTATTCACTATGATCTTAATGTTGAGTGAGAAATAATTAATGAAGTGATTATGTGTAAAAAACCAAAATCCATTAAAAAGTTAAAATATTGTATAATAAAATTGTAGATCATTTCAAACCAAATCATAGCATGTTAAAGACAATGAAGAACTAACATAACCTAATGAAAATAAATTGAGTTATAAAACTCCATATCTCATGTATTAATCACCACATACATTCTTTATCTTCTGGAATAGTAACCTTTTATGAATTACATAAATCTTAAGTTCCTATTTCATCAATTTTTTTTATTTTTTATTATAATTTTATATTCAATTACATATTCATTTATGTTCTTGTTAGAATTGTTGATGATATTTGGATCATATGTCCAAAATGAATTTGGTATGTTTATCATGGTCAATGTGGTAATTATTCTTTAACCTTGAAAATAATAATAATTACATTATTTTCATTTTGAATCATAAATTATAATTTTAAAACCAATCTACAAATACATTTTAGAATAATGAACTATGTTACAATCCTGGAGATAGTAGGTCGTACATACGTATGAGTAATGTTTCAAATTTTCAATGATCATGAAAAAAACTAAGTATTATTTCACTTATATTTAATGATAAATATATCATAAATATAATATAATATAATATAATTAATTATATATATATCATCTATGTGATATGGTGGGGAAAATAAAATCACATCGCTTCATGGAGGTTGTAGTCCACATGTACACATAAACAATGTTATAATTTCAAATGAATGTAAAGGTAATAAAAAATGTGATATATTACATTTATAAGATTGTAAATATGTCAAAAATATCATATATATACATTAAATACATCCTTACAACTAGCTGTGAGTGGTGGAAATGAAAATATGAAATTACAAAGATCCATAAGGCGGTTGTCTTCCATACACACAAACATTCATTTCATTTCCCATTTTATGGAGGAGAAGATTTTAATAGGTTATTAAATTAAAAAATTATTATTTTATTATATTTAAAATAAGATATTTATTATTTCAACATGGTTTAAGAATATTTTAATGATGTAAAAGAAGGAATAATATGTAAATGCATGGTTAAGAACAATACCTCTTCTTCGAAAAATATATATTTATTTTTACCTAAATACACCATAGAATGGTTTTATAAATCGATTAAAGCCTTTAAATTTTTCTTAGGTATGTATGGAAGGTATTTTTGTGCGGATTAACTAAAAAAAGTTTTTATCAAGTGAAAAAATAAGCGAGTAGGTTTTTTATATAAGAGGGGATGATTACAATAAGAATTTATTAAAGTATTATATTAATCAAAATTATATATCATATAAAAATTCCCCAAAAAATTTAATTGTCAATGATTTTATGAGTATGATTTAAAATTATATCCTAAAATAAAAATTTTAAATTATTAGGTGATGTTTCCACCATTATGATTTTGTTTTAACCCATGCTAACTCTTTTTCTCAATTACCGGTGTATTGAAGTTTTTAATATTTAGAGGAAACTAAATTTAAAATAAATAAAAAATTGGATAGTAAAAATAGAAATAATGAAATGTTAAACCATATTTCGATCAATTTTCAAAATATAGTACTTTTAGGTATTTTAAAGAATTAAAAAAACACTTTTTATTTTAAAATATCACTAATGTAAATTTTGACACTATTAAATTAGCTTGAATTTAAAAAATTCAAGAAAAATATGAAATTAAAATACTTAACATTTACAGAAACCAAAAATATTATAATTATCTAAAAAAAATTCCATCACAACATTTAAATCGAATTATATTTCTATTAATATTTTTAAAATCATTTATTTAATTCACATTTTAATTTAATAAATACTATGTCAGTATTGCCTAAATATCTATGGTAGTTATATAATTTATAAAAAGTAAAAAAATTTCTATTCTTAAAGTGATTTCAGTATTCTGAAAATAACCCTCAATATTCATGCATATGTGTCTTTTTCATCTATTTGAAAACATAATGGAAATTTTAAAATTTTAATGTAAGATTTAGATATTTTGAATTTTAAAATATATAATATTTTATAATATTAACATACATGTGAAAGCACCGTATAATAAAATAAATATCTATATTACGGTGATATAGGTCCAAATCCATTCATACTACATGAATTAATATGAAAATTGGTGGTCAAAGCATATTGTATTACCCTATGTTAACTAGATTTACCATTTTACAATGGTGATTATTTTTAACTGTTTTATATTATAAAATATGTAAAAAAAATAAATTAAAATTTTATATAATACTAATTGTTCTGATTAAAAATATTTATTACATTTAATCCAATTTAATCAAGATAAGTGGAATAATTTAATTAATAATTAGACCCGTAAGCATGATGAAAAGCGATTTTCCAAAGTAATATATTCCTTAAGTATAAAACATTTTATATAAACTAACATCATAAAAATGATTACAATGACTAAATTCGATTATTCACAATAAAATTAACTAGTAATAATTTTAATCCCATTTAAAACAATATTTATCTTTTTTAATTATTTTAAATGAACATATTTTTTTAATAAAAAATAGTATTGTCAAATATTCATCAAACAATTAATCTTTTTAGAAAATTAAATAAACTTACTCTAAGATAATTTTCATAGGATTAATTAATTTTTTAATTATATTAAAATAATTTTCAATATGATAAAATTTTAATTATAACGTTTTATCAAAAAAGGTGATAAAATCATTTTGTGAAGAAAATATTTTTTTAAAGATAAATTGAAAATTAAATTTTTAATGCTAATTTCATGATAGTTATTAAATAAACCTATAAATAATATAAAATTAATATATATTTCTTATTTTGGTTACTCTTATTCATACTCTCCATCTTAAATTCTAGGTTATAACAGTTATGTTAAGTAAAAATATTTTAATTGTATATCATTTTTCACATGATGGTTAGTGTTACATATTGGGAAATCTATTGGGATTATTATTATTAGGTTAAAATATTTTTTTTGGTGTTACATTCCCCACTCTAATAAAATTTCCCCTCGTAATTGTTTCTTAGTAATCATATATTTCCTGTTTGAAAATAACTTGGTGGAATCCCCACATCATAAAAAGTGTTAATAAAACTAACACTTGAAAAGAGAGAAAGGGAAGCATAAAGGTTACCTAAATTATCACATATATATGTTCCTAAATAAGGATAACATTGGTGGGTAGTTAAAATATATACAATAAAGAGAAATCTAATGTCCATGGACTATAAAGGGTGATTAAAGACATGGTCCTGAGAACATTAACCACCAAAAAACAATAAATATATAATTGGTTAAAAGGAAATAGATTCATACTAAATTAATCTAAATGGATAACATTTTTATTACAATTTTATTTTTCCTACTAGTAATGGATTGTTTTACTATTTAAAAAATTACTTGAAGAAATATATATACATTATTTATTTCCATTTTATTGGCATAATATCATCCTTTGGTAGTTCATAGATCAATTTCACATCATCTATAATTCCAATAAATGAACATTCAAGGTGAATTTTTCATATCCAAAGTACTAAAATTAGATTTTATCAAATCGTAATTACTATAAATAATTCATTTGATGTCTAAATATTTATGAAAATAATGGTTAGCACAAGTTATCCAATAACACCTAAAGTTCAACACAATCCATTGTATAAATAATTAACCTTAAGTATACCTAAAAATATTTCTAACCAAATTAAACATCCAATTTTTTTTCTAATAAGTTCACTAACTTTACTAACATTAAATTATCATTAATATAAATAATAAAATAATGCCTCTCATAATTTTCACTTTGAAAATACATGAATACCAAGGTCATGTATTATCCTAAAACATGTTATTAACAATTATTACTATAAAATCTCAATAAAAACCTAAAATATTCCAATAATTAACCTCTTTATTCTGTAAATGAAATTAATAACATTCAAATATATTACATAAATAAAAATTAATATAAAATTCCTTAAAAGTGTGGAAAATAACATTTTCATTCAATTAAAAACCAATTTTCAAGGAAACAAATACAATCCCATTTACTTGAACAGTGTATATTGTCTCTTTATCTAAAATAAACATTATTATCACAACATTAGTCTTATATTTAAGGGTTATAATTCCCTAAACCATGTTATTTAGAATAATAACTACACCATTAAATTACTATTCCATGTCATCTTTAAAATTTAAAAAATATTCTTGAAAATATTTAAAAAAATACTATAGAAAAATACAAAGATGTTTTAAAATTAGTGTAACCAAAACATATTCAATATAAAACACCAACTAAATATTTATTAGATCCTAATATATAAAAATTTGAATCCTTCAACATAAATTATTTACATAGAATAGGTCCTTCCATGGTTTAGTAGTTAACCCATATAATAGGGTATTAACATGTATAATTCCCATGATTTTCAAAAATAAGAAACTAAAATCTTCTACAATTCAGTGATATATTTCATTTTTTCCATAAATAAAACATTCTTTATTCCTTTGATACATTCCACGAGGTTTGAAATCTGAGATTTCTATCATGAAAGAAATATATTCCTACTTCCTCCATGGTCTCTACTGATCGTTCTCTAAATAAACACTATCATTATTTTCTTTTGTGATCTTGTTAGTTGGTTAACGTGAAATTAGTTAATCATTTATTGTGATAAATGATTAGCCATAATAAAAATTTCATTAAATCTATTCATCACCCCATTTTTTTTCATAATCACAAATTTTTACATCATATTACAAGTTAGCATGATTCCTTCTAGTTTGAATCATTGAATGAAAATAAAAAAAGTATGAGAAAAAATATTAGTAGTGGGAAATGAAAAAATATAATTCTTAGGATCTATAAATCATGACACCTTCTTTTAAATATATGGTACCTATGTTTAACCTAGTTTATCCATGATAATTATCGAAATTTTAGTATGTTATCCAATACATAGAATTATCCTCAAATTCACTCATAGGGTTATGTTCCCAAATATACATTTTCCACATCTAGTTACAAAGGGTTATACTTAACTTCCTCTGATACAAACTAAAAAACCTCCAATTCTAGTATCCCAAATCCAGTGGTTAATTAAATACATTAGTTAAAGATTAAAAGGATATCATTCTATAATACTGATCAATTTAGTAGTAATGATGAACTAGAGGCATACATTTTTTGTTAGAGTAGGGAACTCAAGAGGGGGGGGGGGGTCAATTGAGTTCCTATAAAAATTTCTGTTAAAAATATAACATACAAGAGTAACCAAATTAAAATTAAAATAGACCAATTATTCATGTTAATAAAATTATAATAGTTTGGATGTTCAAATATATTCTAAGAAGATTGATTAATTCTTAGTAGTATCAATAATAGATATTGGTACAAATTTTGAAACTACTCTAATAATGAAAAATAGTTATAACTTCTCTCCAAGACTAACTATCAAAGTAAAATTTAGTTTTATAAAATATTAATTAAAAATTGGGAAAAAATAGAAACACACAGTGGATTAAAATAAGTGGTTCAGTCTTAATCCGAGACCTAATCCACTCCATTTCGTGATCACCTACCACTGAGTAGTTTATATTAATAAACATGATCCACAACCTAGATTAGGGTTAACAACAGTACACAAAAGTGTCTAGGTAAGAAAACTTCATACACTATTAATCATGATAAAACAAACAACCATGTCACACTGGATATCTTCCGAAATTATACGTATGTAAACAAACAATGTGTAGAAAGATATTCGAGTGAGGATTTCTTTTATCATCTAGTTTAATGTAGGAGACAATGTGTGTTTTAATACCCATACACATCGATCAAAACATAAAAACAATACATAACATAGAAAAGATGATGTGAGAGAGTTATAAATTCTCTGAGTGTTGTTTGATGTAGTTGTGGAATAGTAAGATGCTGCATATTTTATTTTTGATTCCTTTAGTAATAATAGAGTATCGTGAGTCTCGTACTCTGATTTCCAGTAAGATGAGATGTGCATTGTAGCTATTATTCTTCTTAGGGTTTCTCCTATGAGAATTTTTTATGTTCTGATCTAAAACAGTTCAAACTTCAAGAATCGATAGTTCCTCTTATGTTCTTCAGTGTACGGATTTTATTCAATCTTACATACACTTCATTTTTAAAACTCTCTTATTGGAGCTCTAAGTCTTGTGATTTTATTTTTATTTTAGGTTCATGTGTTGGAGCTAATATGAATCATGATTTCTATCCCTCATACCTCTTAATGTCAGGTGACATGTTTATGAAGAAACATAAATTATGTTAGTGTCATTAAATGACTCAAATATGACCATTAAAAATAACATTTAATTAAATTAAAAAATACAGAGAAGTGATTAAGGAACGGTGTCACAGTTTGTCTTGAAATGGTGACACTAGGAAACAATGTATTCTCCCTTACCTTTGAGTAGTGGGAAAGTCACGATGCCATAATTGCATTGAGATTTGTAACTGGTATCACAAATGCGGTGTTAGGATCATGGTGTCTCATGTAACAGTGTCATGTATTTTTTCAAAACATTGAATGGTGACTTGGAGATGGTAGCAAGGAACCATCATCATAGAATTTTTGAATTATGAAATTGGATATAGTTTCTAAGTCATGATTTCTAAGTCATGGTGTCAGGGTAATGGTGTTAGGGATACATTGTAAGGGTAACAGTGTCAAGGATATGGTGTTAGGGTTATGGTGTCAGGGTTACTTTGCCAAAATCCGAAACTGGTGTCAGACTTACGATTTCACAGGCTTAGCAAAGTATCTGTAAACTGTCTTAAGAAATAATATTCACAGAATAGATTATAATTAATCATTAATATAATAAAACATTATAGAACAAGATAAAACATAGTTTAAATGATTCAAACATGATTTATTAGATTCTGAATAAGAATCCTATAAATGTTTATACCATGATTTGTATTAATTTAATCATAAGGAAACTCACAATATGTACACATGATTTATGAAAGGTTAAACATGGTTAACATGACTTGTTAGCATTAAAAAAATGATTAAAACACAAGGAGGAAAAAATATACCCCTTTTTGATGATCATAAATCATGGGATTTAAATGATATTTAAATGTTTTTTCTTATTCTGCCCATTTTTTGATTATAAATAATAAGAAAAAAAATGATGACTGAAGATATGAAGGAAAAATAAACAAAAGTAGTGCACATTGTATTAGATAGAAAGATAAGGTGCATTAAATGCATAAGGAAAAATACAAAACATCCCTATAAAAAATAATCCTTCACTTCTCTTTTGGATCAATAGTATTTTCTTTTTCCCTTTCTAGAAACATCAGGATGATCCACAGGAGTAGAAGAAAAAGTTGTATAAGGAGTTGAGACAGTTGTGAGAGAAAGAGAATGTACTCTTTCAAAAACAGAAGGTTCCAGAGTCAGTTTGGTTGAAGTCTAATGCAAGGATTTTTCAAGAATGATACGTATGATCTAGCTCAGAGCCTGATATATTGACATAAAGGTAGAAGGAAAGGAAGTGGAGGAGAAAGGTGTTGATCCAGGTCGCAAAGGGGCATCTATAGGAGCCACTATTGCAGTTCTTTTCACATGAAGGAAAGGATTAAAAAAATTGATAATATCAGTTATGAATTCCCCTGCATATTGCATAGACTTTCCAAACTCATCCTTATTATCAACAAAAGATTCCAAATTAGGTTCGATCTCTTTCATTTTCTATACTTGGTCCTTAAAAGATTAATTTACAAGAATAATTTTGAGATTTTCTACAAGGTACTTGAAATGACTAGTCAGTTAGTGCTTTGTATAGATCCTCTTAAAGTAGAAATCAACCTTCTTAGTGATTACATCATAGGTCGTAAAGGTTTCCTTTGAATACAATTGAACCATGTCATGGAAATGATCACTATTTTGTATCATCTTGGAGAGGTTCTCCTGAAAAGAAAATATAAAAACCCTGATATTCATTCTAGTTATGGATCTTGATAGATGGTGTTTTTAAAAAAATAAGAGTTTCTGTAAATTTAATGTGTACATTTTTTGTACTTAGGAGTAAACACCGCGTAGCTGGTGGCCATATGTAGTCGTTTATTGGCTATGTAATGACTGAGTACATGGCCGTGTGGGGTGACCTGGAGAACCCATAAAGAAGATCTGATAAAAAACTATGCACATTGTGTATCCTCAGGGAACACGCCATGTATTTTTATTTTTATTTGATAAATCAGACCGGGGTTGCGTCTCGTTCATATAAAACACTTCTTCTAACATCATCTCGTCTAAGAGTGATCGAAGATCACGATTCTTCTCCGAGCCCTCGATTGACCATTTTTGTGTCGAATCAAACGCCGTCAATTGCGTTGGAATCACACAAGTGAGTTATTCCTTCATCTAGAGACACATATATTGATTTTTCCTATAGTGGGAGATATTCAAGGATGAATGTTTTTGACCTTTTTGTATATTTAAGATGTTTGAGGCTGATTTAAGGGTCGATGCTCGAGAGTGTTCTTTGTACAATGTTGAGGTTGGTGTCTTGTGCCTTTCTGTAGTTTTTTTGAATTGTATGTGCAAAATTTCCCAATACCTTAGTTCAGGGTATTTCTTGTTTTAGATAATTTTACCCTGTTAATGCCTGCTATGCCTTTTTTGCTTGATTATAGTTTTTTGGATTGTTAATAAAGTTTTTTTCCATGCTATGGATGTATTTTCCCATGTTTGACTATTTTAGTCATTGGGTCGAGAACTGCCTATTTGGATACTTTGTTTTCCATGAATAGTGTTGATAGGATAGAGTGATATTACATGATATACCATGGTATGATTTGTAGCTATTTAGCCAAGTATTATATTGTGATTTACTTTGGATGCTGGATATCGTTTGTGCACGACTGACTTACACAGGGCTGTGGGAACCTGGTGTAGTTAGACCATAGTGGGAATGGATGTTGAGGGATTCCCGAGAGTGTCTATTATACTTTTCACCTAGCGAGACCATATGGTGGTATGAACATGAGTAATTACTTAGATTGTCTATAGTTTCACATTGTGATACCATAGGGGTAATTGGACATTGAGTGCTTCCTTAAAGAGTATTTAGTTACTGTTTTGATACCACATGGGGAATTGACGTTGAGTACTTCCTTAGAGAGTCTTTTTCTATGCTGAACCAAAGGGGTTAGACTGTGATTACTTCCCAAAGGGTTTCTTGTGGATGTTTGGTTGTTTATTTGAAAATGTAAATAAATGTATCGTGAATTGTAGGATTGTTTACTTTTGATTAATTCCTTTTTTATTAAATCATTTTTCATATTGAAGGCTATATATGTTCATTAATAGTTAGGCACAGATATTTGGGTGGTTTCATACTGGGATTCATCTCACACCCTATTTGGGTCCTGATTTTTTGGCCCAAACAAATTATATTGTTGCAGGTATGGATAAGGTCGATCACTATTCTACTTGAGGTACATGATTTTCGTGGAGTTGGAGAGCATGGTACCAAGCTGAGGCTTGCAATGCTGTTGAATTTGTTTACCTGTTTTTATATTTTACTTTGGTTTATTACTATATTTCATAATTGTGACATGTTTTTTTTTCTTTCCTAGATACTTCTTACATGAATCATTATTGATATATATATATATATATATATGTTGTAGTTATTTATCTACCTTGAATCTTTTTATGTTTACTTATTTTATGGTATTACTACTTCCACCACTGTTATCTATTTATTTTCACTATGTTACTCTTCTAATGAAGGCATGTTTTCCCCATTATCACACCAAAAACCATTGCTTCTAGTCGGTAGCCTCTGACATTCCGGAAAATGAACTTGAGGCCATGTGACCAACTAGGTATGGGGAAACACTGGGTGGAACCCAAAACCGAGACATTACAAAGTGGTATCAGAGGGATTATTTTCTTCTCGACTTACTGTTTGGACCATATAGAGAGGGATAGGAAGTAATAGGTAGTTGGTAACGAGATGTTTCTAAGAGTAGCTAACCTGTGTATAGGGGAAAGCTAATTTACTGTAATTATTTAATTTTTTTTTTTAATTTTACAGTTGATTTGATTTCACCATTTGGTTATTCACATGTTTTTTGAGGTTATTATTGATGTTGTTTAGGTACTATTTATGTTGCAACCCGATGAAATGAGAGTATTCCTTCTCCTACATCATATAGTCACTTATTATAGGTCACATGTCATGCATTCTTGTCATGCCATTTAGGGTGCATTTCCTATTTCATGTTGTTATGATAGATGTTATGCTAAATATGCATGCCATTTTTATAGAAGCCTGGATAAAGTACCTGCAATTTGATAGGGTATTGGATTGTTAATGTTTTTCTTTGAATAAATTCCAAACTATGTTCATTGAGGTGTTATGGGCCCTATTGGATCAGAATTTGGTGGATCATTCCACTGTTATACTTGTATTTGACCTAAATATGATTCCAAGATTTGATTCTATGAGATTATGGGCCCTCATGGATCATAATTTGATACTTTGATGTTTTTTTAGTGTTTTTATGGGCTTCCAAAGTAGTTTTTGAGGCTTAATGTCTAGAAAAACCTAGAATACATGGAGTGTAATGATGAATACATGACATGCATCCTTATGTTCAGTAAGGAAAAGTTTTTCTTAAGTACATGGCATATACTATATGTACATACCATATAATCCTTGACCGTGTGACTGACTGTGTGGGAAGAGACACCGGGTTGGGGAATGTTTAGTAACACAAGCTGTGCACTTAGAGTACACATTGTGTTATAAGATCCAGGTATCCACCCGTGTGACCAAAGACATAGATGGATTAATCTCAGGTAGTACACACCATTCCCATCTAAAACACACCGTGTAGAGTCAAATGTGTCTCTGACCGTCTAACTAACAACACAGGTGGTTGAAAACTAAGTGGTATACACTGTTTCTAGTACAAACACGCAATGTAGTTCTATTCTAGGAGAACCGTGTGGATTATCAATGTAGGGGAACTTGAGTAGGGGAAAAAAATTTCAGTACGGTCCGTGTACTTGGGAGGAACACACCGTGTGTTGGGGTGTTACACAACTAGTTTTGGGAGATATACATGAACATGTAAAGACTTAAGGGAACACACCGTATAGAGGTCATACATGCTGCGTATCTTGGTTTTATAAAAATTGATTTTTTACTTCTCTCTTTACTTTCTAGAACTTCCATGTTTTATTGCATGATAATATTGAACTAAGGTCTGTGCTTGTAATTGTAGAGTCATTCCATAGAGAAGTCCTCCAATTTCACACCAAATGCATGGAAACATTCAGACACTGTGCATGGTAGATCATGGACTACCAGAAGACCCTCCCATTATGCCTGTCTTGGCTCCAACTATTTTACAAGATACAAGTGCTGATGCACAGTTATGAGATGGCATTATGAGGTTTATATAGTCTTTTAGGGGAGCATCGCATCCTGCCCTGTCTATGGTAGAGTTGACATAGGTCTTTCAGCAGTATCATCCTTCCACCTTCTCAGGGGAAGGAGGAACTCAAGCTAAAGAGTCATGGTTAGAAGCCATGATGTCTATCTCCGAGCAACTAGAGAGAACTATAGAGAGGAGGTTGAAGTTTGATACTTAAATGCTTCGAGATTTCTCCAAGAGATGGTGGGATATGATATCACTAGAAGGGTGCCAGTAGGGTATGGCTTGGGATAAGTTCTAGCATGGCTTCTATGATTACTTCTACCCAGATACATTGAGGGCTGACCGATCCTGAGAGTTCATGATTTTGGAGAAGGGTACTCTTTCTGTCATGGAGTATTATTCTTGCTTCACAGAGATGCAACTCCTCACAACCATCCTAGGGGGTGATAAGTTATTTTTGGTGAGGATGTTGGAGGGTGGAATTAGGCATGAAATATGATCTTAGGTGAAAATATTCCGGTTGACTTCCATAACATATATATTCAATTAGCTGCTGATCACAGAGTGAAACCTAAGGGATTATAGAGCTATGGTCCAGGGAGGTTTGGCATCTAGAGTTGGTACCCCTTTGAATGACAGCAGGAAGCGCCGTAGGGATTCTACAGGTGGAGATTTGAGTAGGTGGAATACTTATTTAGGTAGCCAGGTGGTATTATACCAGTGATGGAAGAGTAGAAATATGAGGCCACATTGATCATGAGACCTATTTGAGTGCTGATCTTGAAGAAAATTGGGCTATCTTTACCTTTTTGTCAGGTTTTCTCACCAGCAGCTGTTGATAGATGGTTTTTTTACTCCTCATACCGGAGCAAGACCACTAGTCCCATATCAGTCAGGGTACTGGAGATCTTCAGACCATTCTGGCCGTGTTAGACGTCCTGGACGCAGTGGTCAGCCACATAGTTTTTGATAGCTGTAGGTTGGATTTGCTCAGCGATCACAAAAATATTCATAGGGCCATAGTGAAGGTCATGCTTTTACACCATAGTAGACCCAACAATAGCAGGATCCCAGACCCTCTATAGTTAGAGGTACATTCTTGTTTCCTCAGTTTTATCTTATACACCTTTCGATACAGGGGATTTACATAGTTTCATATCTGTTGCTTTTTTAGAGAGCCTTGGGCTCTACATCTTTACTTCTGCTAATATCTGAATGCTGAAAACTCTGTTGGGGACTGGAAAGGCTAGTGTACATCATTGCAAGGAGTTCTTTCTTGAGGTAGGTGGGTTTTAATTCTTATGTGATCTTTATGTTTTAGAGATGAAGGGATATGATTTAATTCTCTGAATGGACTGGTTAGTTCCTTTCCAGGATGTTGTCAACTGCTATCTTCGTAGGGTGAGGTTCATGTCACTAGAGGGAAGTTTGTTTCTAAATAAGGGAAAATGGGATATCTAGGAAAGAAGAGTGGGACCAAAGCATCATGGGTTGGGAGGAGTTACAACCTAGATCGCTAGTCTATATCTAGATGACCAGGGGATGGCCCTGAAGGGATTTCCTCTAATGGTGGACCGTTTCAAGGATTTATTCCCATATGACTTTTCATGTTTTCCTCTAGAGTGATAGGTAGAATTTTCTATTGATCTTGTGAAAGGAGAGGTACTGGGGTCTATCACTCTTTATAGGATGTCTAGACTAGAGTTACAAGAGCTCAAGAAGAAGTTAGAGGAGTTACTGAGAAAGGGTTTAATCTGACCCATTACTTCTCCTTGGCATTTTCCTGTCCTGTTTTCAAAGAAGGCAAGCGATACCCTCAAACTTTGCTTGTATTATTGAAATCTGAACTAGTTGTCGGTCAAGAACCGAAATCCATTGCTGAGTATTTATGAATTCTTTGATCATCTCTGAGAAGCATGATTTCTCTAAAATATTGACTCGAGATCCGGTTATCATTAGTTGCACGTTAGACTATTTGATATACCTCTTACATCCTTTTGGAGAAAGTATGGTCTATAAGAGTATGTGGTTATACCGTTCTGTCTCATGAATGTGCCTCCAATATTTATGTCACTAATAAACTGAGTGTTCTATCCATACTTGGATTCTTTCATTGTAATCTTCATGGATGATATCTTGGTATACTCTCACACTCGACAAGACCATTCCACACATATTGAGATCATTTCGAGTACACTAATAGAGAATTGGTTATATACTAAGATCTCAAAATTCCAGTTTTGGATAGACCATATTCACTTCTTGGGTCATTTCATCTCAGAGATAGGAGTATCAGTAGACCTATAGAAAGTGAGAGAAATAGTTTCCTGGGAGCATCCAAATAACATCTTTGAGGTACAGAGTTTTCTATGGTTTGATGGTTAATAAAAACGTTTTATACATTAATTTTCACACATAGCAGCACCACTGACGGGCCTGACTAAGATGGGAGCGAAGTACTTGTGGAAAAATTCCTCTAAATGAGCCTTTTAAGAGCTGAAAGGGAAGCTGAATTCAGTACTGATACATGTTTTTCCAATTCCAGGCAAGAGTTATATATTTTATTGTGATGCATCAGGTATTGGGATGGGTGTAGTGATTTTGCAGGGGGAAGGAATTGTTTTGTATGACACTTAGCAGTTGAGGCCACATGAGAGGAATTACCCGACACATGATCTCAAGTTGGTTGTATTTTTTCATGCTTTATGTTGTTGGAGACATTATCTGTTGGGAGAGAATTTGGGTTTTTCACCAACCACAAAATTCTCAAGTATATCTTCAGTCAGCACGATCTGAATTTGAGACAACAAAGGTGGGTTGAGTACCTTCATTCCTTTTTCTTTGAGATTCCCTATATGCTTGGGAAATGCAAAATAGTGGCTTATGTGTTGAGAAATTGGACTCAGATACAGGCAATTCAGGAGGATAGCAGTGAGTGGAAGATTATGGCTATGTTATCTGATATGCATTTGAAGGTGCATGATAGAAAGGGGAAGACATTTCTTTCTTCTATAGCTGTTATCTCTACTCTACTTGAGAGAGTGAGAATGACGAAGGTATCAGATTCTGAAGGCCTAGTTATTCGAGAGATCATGTCAGGATATAACCGTATTTTTGGATGTACAGTGGGTGAGGATGATGTCTTTCATTTCCATGGATGCATGTGGGTGTTAGTGGACATAAGAAAGAATCTGATGTAGGATTTTCATTCTTCAATTTGGGTAGTTTATATTGGTGTCACTGAGATGTATCAAGATCTACAGTGTCAGTATTGGTGGCCCATTATGATGAAAGATGTTGCCAGTTTTTTCAAGAGGTGTTCCACCTATCAGCAAGTGAAGACAAAGCATCGACGACCAGCATGGATTTTGTAGCAGATACCCATTCTTTTGTGGAAGTGGAATGATGTCATGATGGACTACATGACATGATTATCAAAGTTTCTTTGAGGGGATGATGCAGTTTGGGTTTTCATTGAAATACTCACAATGGTTGTATACTTCATACCGATCAAGAAAACCTTTAGTGTAGATGATCTGGGAAGGTTGTACGTCCAGGAAATTGTAAGTTTACATGGGGTTTCTAAGTCCATCATTTCATAAAATGACACCCATTTTACATATCAGGTCTATAAGGGACTACAAAGGGATTTGGGTACACAGGTAATTCTGTGTACAACTTACCATCCCTAGACAAATGGCCAGTATGAGCATATAATATATGTGCTATAGGGCATGCTTCGAGTATGTGTACTGGATTTTAGAGGTTCTTGGTAGAATCACATACCTAGGGTGGAGTTTTCCTATAATAATAGTTTTCATGCAAAAATTCAGAAGGGACATTATGAAGATTTGTACGGTAGGACATTCTGATCACCCCTATATTTGATGAAGGTAGGATAGGCAGCTATGCTGGGACCTTGTCTTCTTCAAGAGACCACATAGCAGATAGGGTTGATCTAGAAGAGGATGGATACTGCACAGTCATGAAAAAAGTCTTATGCTGATCGACGGAGATGAACTCTGGAGTTCGAGGTCGGAGATCAGGTTTTTTTACGTGTCATACAAAGGATGGGACACAGGAGGATTATGATACAGGGATATGTTTTACTAAGATATATTAAACCATTTGAGGTTTTAGAGAGAGTTGGGCTGGTTTCCTATCAGTTTCAGTTACCTCAGAGGTATTCAGCTATGCACGATATCTTCCATGTTTCTCAGCTACGACATTACTTCTTAGACCCGTATCATGTTTTCCAACCTGAGGAGGTTGAGTTTAAGGTGGATGCATCTTTTGAGGAGCATCCTATCCATATTATTGATCGAAGTGTAAAAGTTCATCATGGGTGGTCTATTCCTCTGGTATGGGTTCTATGGAAGCACATGTGAGTACATGATGAGACCTGGGTGAGGGAGAGTGATGTGTGATCATAGTGTCCAGTCCTGTTTTATGATTCTTCTTATGCTCCTCCTTTGTAGGGAAATTTAGGGAAGAGTTTGTTGAAGGGGGATGTTTGTAAGAATCCAGATCTTCATTCCAGGTATAGATCTTGATTTTCGGTATTTTTGAGAAAAAGAGGAGTTTCTAGAAATTTAAGGAGTACACGCCATGTACTTTGGAGTACACACCGTGTACCTGGTGGCCGCGGTTAGCCATGTATTGGACGTTTAATGGCCGAGTACATGGACGTGTGGGGTTACCTAGAGACTGCCTAAAGTGAAAATGATAAAGGCATATACGTGCCGTGTATACTTAAGGAACACGCTGTGTTTTTTTATTTTTATTTTATAAATTGGACTGAGGTCACATCTCATTAATAGAAAACTGTTCATCTAACATCGTCTCATGCAGCAGTGACCGAAGATCACGATTATTCTCTGATCCCTGATCAACCATCTATGCTCAGAATCGAACACCATCAATTACATTGGAATCACACATGTGAGTTCTTCCTTCTTCTAGAGACTCTTCTCTTGATTTCTCCTCTTTTGTGAGATATTCAAGAATGAAATTTTTTGACCTTTGTATAGATCTACAACGTTCTAGTTTTATTCAAGGACCAAATTTAGAGAGATTTCTATGTAGAACATCGAGGTAGATGGTTTGTGAATTTTCGTAGTTTGTCGTTGAATTGTTTGTGCAAAACTTCCCAATACCCTAGTTTGGGGTATTGCATGTTTTATGGAATTTAACCCTATTAATGACTACTATGAATTTTTTTATTGAGTATATGTATTTGAATGGTGAATATAGTTTTTTTCCATGCTATGAATGGGTTTTCCCATGATTGATTGTTTTGGCCGTTAGATCCAGTACTTCATGTTAAGATAAATTTTTTTCCTTGCCTAGTGTTGTAAGTATGGAGTGATATTATATGATATTCTATGGTATGATTTGTATCTGTTTATCCAAGTAGTATATTGTGATTTACTTTGTCTTCTAGATATCATTTGTGCATGATTATCTTATACAAGGTTGTGGGAACCTGGTGAAATTATAACATAGGAGGAATGGACACTGAGGGCTTCCCCAGAGTGTCTATTATACTTTTCACGCTGCGATACCATTGGGATGTTGTATGTGAGTTCTCCCTCAAAGTGTCTATAGTTACACATTGTGAGACCACATGGGGAATTTAATGTTGAGTTCTTCCCCAAAGAGTCTGTAGTTACCGTTACAAGACCACAAGGGGGAATTGACGGTGAGTGCTTCATCAAAGAATCTTTTTACAAGCTGAACCAGAGGGGTTATACTGTGAGTACTTACTAGAGGTTTTCTTGTGGATGTTTTTTTATTTTGTAAATGTAAATGAAAGTATCTTGAACTGTAGGAATGTTTAGTTTTGTGTGATTCCTTATTTATTACATCATTTTTCATATTGCCTGCTATATATGTTCACTTAAAGTTAGGCACAAATCTTTGGGTGGTTTCCTACTGGGATTCATCTCACGCCCTATTTGGGACATGATTTTGGGCCCAAATAGATTATATTTTTATAGGTATAGATAAATAAAAGATCCCTTCTACTTCAAGTACATGATTTCTGTGGAGCTAGAGAGCATGGAACCAAGCCGAGTCTTATGATGATGATGGATTTGTTTACTCTTTTTTACATTGGTTTAGTATTATATTTCATCATTGTGACTTGTTTGGCCACATTCCTAGATACCTATGACATGCATCATTATTAAATTTATATTTGCTACATTTATTTATCTACTTTCAGTCTTCTCCTATATACTTATTGTATGGCATTACTGCTTCCGTAATAATTATCTATTTATTTATGCTTTGTTACTCAACCAATGAGGTAATTTCCCCACTATCACACCCAATGGCCTCACTAC
This sequence comes from Viscum album, assembly GCA_963277665.1. NCBI lineage: Eukaryota > Viridiplantae > Streptophyta > Magnoliopsida > Santalales > Viscaceae > Viscum > Viscum album. The sequence goes on from OY728145.1 coordinate 1,781,889,250, forward strand.
TAGTCATCAACCTTTGGTATTCATGGAATTGCTCATGATGACATGTGACCAACCGGGTATGTGGCACCTTTGGGCAGCACCCTAAATCAGGAAATTACAAACTGACCTTTTAAAGACTAAAGCTCTACTTCAATCAACTTTATGAGTACTACACTGTCTGATAGTTGAGATGGTTGACCAGATTTAGCAGAGGAAGAAGGATCTGAGATGACTATAGAGGGTGTAGGAAGGTTCTTGAGAATAGTCTCAAAAGAGTTTTTAAAAACACCAAGCAACCATTTGATTGAGGATACCTATCCTCAACTTACTTTTCCATCCTGGAATTATTAGCAACCACATTATCTACAATAGAGACAAAATTAGGTTGGATCATAGTCACAACCTTTTTAGAAATTTTGTTCACATATTTTTTGCTGAAACAAGAAACATGAAATTCAACAGTATAAAATTCATTCCTCAGTTACTCAATCATATATTTTAAAGATTTTAATTCATCACTTAATTTCATATTTTCAATCCTCACTTATTGAATTTTTTTCTGCATAATTGGTAGGGTTTTCTAGATATGTTTCTCTAAGGGAATTCTAGAATCTTGTTCACATAGATGAGATACATGAGTAGGTTGATATTTCAAACGTTTTTCCAAACCAGCTATTATATGTTGACCAAAAAATTTTAAATCCTCATGGTTCACAATTCTAGAAGACTCTTGTGCAACCTCAGGTGCATAAACTGAAACAACCTCTGGTTCCTTAGCTGGTATGGCTTTTAGTACCAAAATTGGTTACAATTGAATGGTTATTTTGAGATCAATTTCTCACATTGAATCCAACTCAGAGTCAGAGACACCAAAGTAGATAAATAATTTATACATAGTGTCCACTGGGCTTGTCTTAATAGAACATTTCACTTGAGTAACTTTCAAAATGGTATTACGCACCCCCTAAATAGGCGCTTATTTGTTGGGACTAAGATACTCATTCTCTTGGCATAATTAAATTTATTCAGTTCTATAATGTTCAAGAGCTTCTTTGGATAACTAAAATGCATGCTCCATCCATTATTTTGTAGAAAGAATGACTTCAGGTTGAGTTTTTTGTTCTGATTCTTCCACAGTAGCAATGCCTTCATCAATAACATGTACATGTAAATGCTCCTCAGGAATAAGTTGTTCTTCCAAACCAGCGACATGTTATTTTCCAAGAAAAGTTTCTCTAGCAACTATATCTTCAATAGATTGTGGTCTAGGTAGGCTATTGTATTCCTCCTATGATATAGTTATATCCTGAGGTGCATCTTCTTCATCTCCTACTTCTTCAATTGAGTATTCAACAATCTCATCCGGTTCCAGACCGGGGTCATATTTGTTCTTAGGTCTTGAAGGATTCTCAATTGGATTGAACTTCTTATACAATATTTCATTATCTTCCACCCAAGATTGTTTCCAAGGATTATAGTTAATTTTTATCCTTTTGATTGCATCCTAAGAGATACAGAACTCATAATCCTCAATAACTTCATCATTTGAGACAACTACTCTTTCGGAAGACAACATTGTAGAAATAATTGTTGAAAAAAACAAGGAGGTGGATTTTGAAGTTGTCTTGATCATAACACTGATGTGAATATTGATGTACTTACATAATTTGATCATGTGTCCAATTCTCATAAAATGTATTAGAAACACATATTGATACTTGATGGTTGCGAAATATCCCTTCCTTGGCAAATAATATTTTTAATGAATTTGAACATTACCCTTGTCTCTCTATCTAACTCTGTCGCAATCAGCCTTCCTACCTTCTTATATCTAGATAGGCTTCCCAAAGCCTCTACTAGGTTAGAAACATCACTAGGAAGAGGAGGTCCACATTGATGATTGCCACAAGTTCCCTCATGCATTATTTCAATACAGGCATCCCAAAACATTGATAAAAAGGTACACCTTTGTCTATTTATCTAACTTATAATAATAAAATCTTCTATCAACTTCCATGAGAACTAAATATACTAATAAAACTAGGAATAAAACTTCAGATATATGGGTCACTTCTCTTTAGTGAACCATTTAAACCATCCTTGTTCATAAAAAACTTCCAATATTAGTGACTTACTTGTTAGTATCCACTTAAGACATATTTCATTCTATGGTACTAAAATTCTATCAGCAAGTCCTAGATACAGAGGTCCTTCATGAATTATTTTTATATCTCTTTTCACATTCTTCAAAGACCTTTTCTTCTTAGGAGTCGATGAATAAGGTCACTTCATTATAGGCATCCAATCTAGGTTTAATAAAGAAAAATACTTGAGTATGGATAGAGGTTTGAGAGGGAAAGGTTTTAGTTTAGGATTTGAGTGAATAGACAAGTGAAAAACATCAGGTTTTTATCATTCAAGAAGTCCAAATGTCACAAACAAAAATTCATGATATTAAAATAATGAAATAATCTATACAGTGATACAAGAAATAATTTAACAAAAATTAAGACATTACGATGAGACTGGAACATGTCATCACGGTGTCATCATTACGATGTGACACCAAATTGGTGCAACTGTATCATTGAGACAACAAGAGTAAGACAATAACTGTAAGACCATAAATGTGAGATGGTAATTCTGAGACAGTAACTTGTGACATCGTGGATCATGAAATTGTAAACTTTGAAATAGTAAGTGTGAGATAGTAACTTCCAGACCGTAAAATTTTTACTTAAGGCTTATCATCCCTAATTCATGTATGATGTAACTAATCCTTTCAGAATTTTATAGTTTAGTGAATATATAATCTAGATGATGTCCAGTTCCATTGAATTCCTAGGTGATATCACATTTTTTACAATTATATCTCAACAAGTTATGCCTTACATCAATATTATTTTTCTTGGAGTGTGAAACAATAATCTTTAAAATGTTAATATCACTTATATTGTCACAATTAATAGGTACATGCCAAAATTGATATCCATAGTCTAGTAATGTGTGATTAATCCGCCAAATATTTGCACAACAACTACCTACAGCTATGTATTCATCCCCAATAGTAGATAATGTAACAGAATTTTGTTTCTTACTACACCATGATACTAGAGACTTGCCTAAAAGATGACATGTTCTAGAGGTTGGTTTTCTTTCTAACTTACAACCACCAAAATCAGCATCTGAATATCTATCTTAGTCAAATTATTGTCCTCTAGGATAAAATAGACCTAAATTGGTTGTATGTTTTAGGTATTTAAAAATTCTTTTAACATAATCTAAATGAGACTCTTTGGGTGTTTCATGAAAACGTGCAGACATGCCAACACTAAACATAATATCTGGGTGACTAGAAGTTAGGTTGTGTAAACTTCCAATCATTACTATATAAGTGGTTTGATCAACATATATACAATTTTCAACAAGATCCAACGTACATGTAGTACTCATTGGATTGTTACTACTTTTAGTGCGGTCCAAGCCAAAATTGATTAAGAATATCTTTAGTATCTTTACATAGATTTAAAATAATATCTTCTTTATTTTGAAAGATTTAAAATCCATGAATGACTTTTAGATCACCCATTAGAAGCCTTTCAAATTAATTTTGCATCATCTTTGAAAACTAAATACATAAAGAATTTCCTAAAGATCCAAAAATAATATCATCAACATAGATTTGAAGAACCAAAACATCATTAAAAATTATTTTTATAAAATGTGTAGGATCAGTTATACCTTTTGTAAATTTTTGGAAATAAGAAAACTACTTAATATATCATACCATTCTCTTGGAGATTAATTTAAACCATATAAACCATTTATTAATTTAAAAACATGATTTGGAAGGTGAGGGTTTGTCAAACCAGGGGGTTGTTTAAAAAAAACATCTGCAACTATATATCCACTTGGGAATGCACTCTTAACATCCATTTTATATAGTTTGAAATTTAGATGTTCTGTATAATCAAGAAAGATTATAATATCTTCATGCCTAGCTAAAAGTGAAAAGGTTTCATCATAGTGAATTCCTTCTTCTTGAATATAACCTTGTGCAAACAATATATATTTATTTCTAACAATATTTCCAGATTCATGTACTTTGTTCTAAAACAACTATTTAGTGCCCGTGGTCAAGATTTCATTGGGTCTATCCACACGTTTCCAAAATTTATTTCTATCAAAATTTTTAAGCTCTTATTGCATATCCAACACCCAACATTATTCTTTAATTGAATCATTGATCTTTTTAGGTTCAAGCTATGAACAATAGGCTTGATGTTCAAACTCATTTCTGAAAGAAGCTCTAGTTTGAATTCTTTTATCTAAATCTATAACATCCACATCGAAAGGATGATTCTTGAGGATTATAGTTGGTCTAAAAAAGGAGGGGCTAGTAATATCAGGTGCATCTATAGGTTCAAGTCCATGATGTCTAAATTCTGAGTAATCTAATTTTTTTTTTATTTAACGTATTTATTGACAATAGGATTAGATGACTTTGAATATATGTAAATGTTTAACATATCATCCTCAAGATTCTCTAGGGAGGTATTAGGTTCAAGTGGATATGTTTTTTCAAATTTTATATGCACAGATTCTTCAACACACATGGTTATTTTATTAAAGACTCTGTAGGATTTACTATAAAGTGAGTAATCTAGGAAGATTCCTTCATCACTCTTAGATGAAAAATTTTCAAGATTTTCTTTTGTATTAATATTATAGACTTTTAAACCAAAAAATTTGATGTAATTAACCTTGGGTTTTCTATTTTTCACCAACTCATAAGGATTTATTTTAATAATTGTTCTCATTAATACTCTGTTGATTATGTATCATGCTTTATTTATAGCTGATTCTCAAAAAAATAAACTGGTAGGTCATAGTCATTAATAAATGTTCGGGCTATCTCTTGTAAGGTTCCATTTATTCTTTCAACAACTCTATTTGGTTGAGGTTTACTAGGGGAGAGAAGTTATGACTATAACCACTTTGTGGGAAAAAAGACTCAAAGTATTGATTTTCATACTCATATCCATGATCACTTCTTAATGATTTTATTCTAAGTTCACATGGATATTACACTGTTTTAGCATACATGGTGAAGTAAGTACATGAATCAATTTTGTGAGCTAAGAAATAAGTCCAAGTATACCTAGAATAGTCATCCAAATGAACATAAACATAATGATTCCCATTTAAACTAGAAAATCAATATGGTCTAAACAAGTCCATGTGAACCAACTATAAAGGTAGAGATGTTGAAACTTCTTTCTTTTATTTGAAATATATCAGGTATTATATACCCATTTGATAAGGATTAGAGAATTATAATTTGGAAACTCAAGTTTGGGTAGGTCTTGGACAAAAACTTTTCTGGTAAGCTTCCAACAAGTGTGCATATTGCAGTGTCCTAGAATTTTATGCCGAATCCAAGAATCTTTGTGAAATAATATGAAGAATGGAACATTTTGAGAAACTAATGAATCTATGTTGATATCATAGACATTTCCATTTCTAAAAGAAGAAAATATTAGTTCATTTTTAAAGATAAAAAAACTAAAAGCATCATTTTGAAATTTAACATGAAATCCGTCATCACATAATTGTGAAATAATAATAAGATTTTATTTCAGTCCATAAAAAAGTACTTTAGAAATTAAAACTGAGTTAGAGTTACCAATATGGCCTAATCTAATTATTTTTACTTTAGCATTGTCACCAAATGGTACTTTTCCACCATCAGTATTAATTAGGTTCTTGAATCTTGAATACTCTCCAATCATATGTATTGAACATCCACTATCCAAGTACCACTGACTCTTGTAGGAGCTCTTCAGACAAAATTCTTATAGAATAATCAAAAAACAATATATTTTGGTACCCAAACCTGTTTGGGTCCAGTGACAATAGTAAACAATGATTTAGGTACCCACATTTTCATTATGGGTTGCCTATATGCATTATAAACATATTTAAATAATAGACTATATTTGGTCCAGAACACTTAGAGGTTGTTAATGATTTTCCAGAACTGGAACTAGCTGCAAAATTTTGATATTTTGGTAGAAAAAAATAATTTCCATAGTTTTTTATAAAATATTTTTTAGATAGGTTTATATATCTAGAGTGATATATAATACCATAAGTATACTTGGGATCTATTTTTTACCAATAATTTGATTAAGATTACTTTTCCCATTTGTAAAATTTTCTAGATCTTTCTTCAATTTCTCATTAGACATATTTAGTTCATTTTTTTCATTGAGAAGTTGAGAATTATTTTCTTTTTTAGTAGTATGTTCAAACTTAATATTTAAAGTGATATCATGCTATTTCATTAAAGATTTATATTTATATTTTATTTCATTGCATGTATCTTCAGCTTGTTATAGTATTCAAATAATTCTTCACTAGTCATATTTTCAGAATCACATTAATTTCGAGAGTAGTAAGAATTGTGTGCAAAAGAATATACGGTTACCTCAGATATGTTTGTCATAAAACACATATTTTATATGTAATCTTTATCATCATGATATAATTATACTTTAGTGGAGATATCCTCATAATCACTTCAAGTGGCCTTCATAGCTTTCTTATAATTCTTGTTTTGTTTTCATACTTCTTCTTGTATTTTAGTTTTGGACAGTCAGCTTTGACATTTCCTCTCGTATTACATTCATATCATACATTCTCCCCTAAGTTTTTATTTCTTTTCTAGACCTTTTTCTAGTTACCATTATTATCATACCTTCTTGTATAATTGGGAATCCTGAAGAACGTCTTCTTCCTATAGAATTTATTAAATATTCGGGCTAGGTGATCCATATATTCATCACCGTCTGATGTTGATTCAACATTATTGGAGCTTTCAATAGAGGCTAGAACCTTCTCTTTTTCCATGTCCTTAGATGTAGAAGTCAATAAGGCTACATATTTTTTCTTAGGATCATCATATTCCTTGTTTACATTTAACTATTACTCATACATCATCAATTTTCCAATGATTTCTTTAATATGTAGTTTTTTGATGTCACAAGATTCTCTAATAGAGACAGAAGTTCTTCTCCATCTATCAGGTAAGAATATAAGAATCCTCATAATTTCTTATTCAGTATTAACATCTCTTCCCAGAGAGATCAATGTGTTCATAATTTCATTAAACCTGGTATACAAGTCAGAAATAGAGTCATCATGCTTCATTTTAAAGTTATCATATTTTGTAGTATATGTGTAAAGTTTAATTTCTTTAACACTAGAGGTTCCTTCATGCGAAACAGAAAAATTATCACAAATTTCATGCGATACTTTACATGAATAAATTTTGTAAAATTCTTCATCTTATAAAGATAATTATAAGGAATTCATATATTGGAAATTATTATTATAAATATCCTTATTTGGGTCATCCTAAGTATTTCTAGTGGTAGAATGAATCTTATATTCATCTACAATTTAAGGCCAAATCTCAGAACCCATAATTTCTAAGTACATCTTCATTATAATCTCTCATTGGGCATAGTTTGTTCAATTAAAGAATGGAGGTCTATTGGTAGCAGAACCTTCTAATCTATTATCCACACTTATAAAATAAAGTGTAGAATTTTTGGTTTTAGATAACTAATTTTTTTGAACTAACTGAAAATTTGAGATCTTTAAAAAACAACTAAAATCACATTTGATAGACATTTTAATGAAATTTACAATTTAATATTTTAAGAATAGGGATTTAAAAAAATGTCATATAATTCCAAATTTTGGTCAGAATAGGACACTCAAGAGGGGGTTAATTGAGTTCCTATAAAAATTTATGTTAAAAATTTTACTTACAAGATTCACCCAATTAAAATTCAAATAGGCATGTTAATTAAGGAAATAAAATTATAATAGTTTGGATATTCAAATAAATTCTCATAAGATTGACTAATTCCCAATAGTATCAATATGAGATATTGATACATCTTTTGAAACTACTCTACTAAGGAAAAAAATATAACTAATATCCAAGACTAACTATAAAAGTAAAATTTAGATTTTTGAAACATAAATTATAAACAGAGAAAGACTAAATAGAAAAATACAATGGATAAAACATGTGGTTCAGTATCAGGCCGTGATTTAATCCAGTCCACTTGGTGATTACCTACCAAAAAGTTGTTTATATTAAAAAACATGATCCACACACTAGATTGGGGTTAACAATAGCACACAGAACTATCCAGGTCCCAAAAAACTCTTCCACTGTTCTTTGTGAAAAAAAAACAACCAGGTCACACCAGACCTCTTCCACAGTTATTGTAACATACCAGGAAAATAAAAACATGACATTTATTATATTTATTAATATTTGTGAACTAAATATTAATTCAATTTTAATATGGACTCTATGTTCGATGGCGTACCTGATACGCAACAATGGGTTTCTTTGAAATCTTATATTGGACACTAATAATATAATATTATTATTTTAAATGGTAGTTAACACCTAGCCATTGTAAGGGAAAGAATGAACTGAACTAACTATAAAACGATTTTATATGTTTGTAATTTTTTTACATTTATCTAATAAATGTTAGAGGCTTAAAATGTGAATGAATCTGATTTTAAACATAATTTACTTTAAAAGGTTGATTTACCACCTTTTAATGGTGAGCCCTCATTAAATCTAGTTTTGGTCACTTTTATATGTTCCATTTGACAAAGTAAAATTATTCTTTAGAGCCAAGACATGAAAATATTTTTTGAGTAAATTTTGGGTATTTTTCTGTTAAAATTCATTTTTTATGAATAGTGAAGAATATTGTATTTTAATTCAAAACATCCTTTTAATCCAATTTTTTTATACGGTTTGATTATATATTTAATTGTTTTTAATGTGTAATTATATTATGTTTGTACCATTTAATCCAATGTTGGTCATTGGAATTAATTTTCTTTTGAAATTGGACATAAACCAGCATCAATCTTTTGAATGTTATTGTTTCCTAAAAACACGCTATTTTTTTTGATAATGAGAATTAATTTTAAATTAATTAATGCAAATTCTATGTTTTTAATTTGGTAAAATATAAATCATTTTTTAATTTAGAATATCAAATATATCTTAGGCTGAAATTTTGGTAGTTTTTTGAAAAACTTATATTTTTGATGAATAGTGAAACCACTAAGTAGTAGTTAAAAAAAAACTTTTTCATCTAAATGAAATTTTACTACTTGTGTGAATTGGATTTCGAAAATTCAACATGAATGGTTGTTATTAGTAAGTAAAATGTAGTTTAATAATATGAAAATAATTTTTGGAGAATAGTAGCTTTTGACTTTTATTTACTGCGGTTAAAGGTAAATAGGATAATTCCAGGTAAAAATAATATTATAATAATAAAAAATTACCATAACACTTGTCCTAAACTTATTGTATGAGTCATGGCCGACCATGGGTATCCTTGGGTCTATTTTTGGACCCCATGAAGCCACTTGGGAGTGATAATGACACTTTATTTTAATTAACTTAAAGTAAATGAAAAAATGACATAAACAAATATCTTTTAGTAAATTAATTTTTACATGTAGTTATATAGGTTATTTTTTGACTATAAATAATAATTGGAAAGAAAATACTATTTCCTACATTATGGTAATATGTTTATAATTTTTAGACATTAAATAATTAAATTATTTATGACACAAGAATGATGAAGTGTTTACCTCGTTAATAAATCATTTAAATAAATAAGATTATAAATATTAAAATAACATCCAAAATCTATCCAATTCTTATTGGATGATATTATTTCGACCATCAGTAATATTATCTTTGACTTTATTTTGTTTTGGACCTTTATAAATAGGATATAATTATATAATAAAATAATATTTTCACACTTTCCTATAGATACCCTCCTCCCCCTTATAAAAATACCTCGCTTATAAATCATTCATCACACGTCTAAATCCCCTTGGCTCATCCAAACCCTGCCCAAATAATCTCTCAAGATCCCTCTCCTCCTCTTAGAGGCCTTACATTAGGCAGAAGGAACTTCCAGAAGTCCTTTTGGTTCAAACCAAATGGAGCTACCAAAATTAAAGGTGTGCCTGAGATAACTCTCCAATGCATTGGGTAACATGATGGAGGTAAACGTTAATGTTTCTCCTTAGAGATTTAGAGAATATACTATGATGGGTATTTCATATGTGACTCCATATGTATCTGTGATAGCTACAATGTAAGTATGTTATGAATTCCATAATATACCTTTATGATTTATGATTTGTGTGTGTTATTCATAAATTTTATGATTTCATAAGGTATGTTATGATTGAAAAGTATGGTTTCATTGATTTGTATTTAATGATAGGATAATTTTTTTACTTCCTAGTTTTATAACCCTTACTGAGCTTTTTATTCTCATCCCAAGTTTTTGAAATGTTTTCCACCGGACTTAAATTTGAATAAGCTCAAGGATGGGATCATGGAAAGGTCATGCTGTCTAAAACATGGAACTAAACATGTTTCTTTTTAAGAGTTTTTATTTTATGAAAAAAATGGATACTGAGTAGTAGTATCGACATATAATTTTCATGTTGATATGTAATAGTTATGGCCTAATTATCGAAAACTCTAAACCTAAAAATATCCTCAATGTGAATTATTCATTTAATTCCGGATTATGTAATGTTTAAATATGGGTACTTATAGTTGGTATTAGAGGTCGGTTTAGACAAATTTAGAGATTATAAGTTTTCTTTAGACATCTAGTTAGTCCCTATGTATATTATTTCTATTAAATCCTTGTTTTATAACTTTTTCAGATCAAGGAAAGTCAGTTATAAATAGAAGGAGGAGGATCTCAAACGACATTCCTATCTCTTCCTGACGACTTTCTTGCATTAATTATTGAAAAGTCATGTTCGGATGATTGTGAAACTTTTTATAGAATAAAAATCACTTGTAAGTAGTTGTTTGAGATATCAAACACCTCTACTATACCTCGTTATCAATGTGGATCATGGGTTGTATTTAAAAAAAAATCCTATTTTCACAATATTCTCATATTTTCGAGATAGTAAATATTATCAAGGCATTTTCAAATATTTTACCTTATCCCAAGATTTGAAAGAATATTATGATTTGGAAAAAGGTGCTAAAGATGGAGACCCTTAGACAACCTATTTATATTTTCTTTTAAAATATATTCTCTCAGTAGATACCTATGGTATTATAAAAGGACCATTAATTGAAAGTTTTAACTCAAATTAGGTCTGACTATTTTATAGAAATCATGTTTTATCAGATGATTCAAAATTATAATTCATACATTATTATTTTACAAAACTGTTTTTCTATAAACAACCATATGACCCATGTTTTACAAGGTGTATATGGATGCTGGAAGAAAATGATTTTGAAAGATATCTAAATCACTGTTGTAATTCATGGACCTTCTACCTATGTGAACAAGATGACGATGAAACCAAATGTAAACCATGATCAAGGTATGATGTTCTTCATTTTGGGGATCATTTTATTTTATCATATGGTGGTGAAATTAAAAAAATGGAAATATATATAAGACATCAAGAATTAAGATGTTTAGATCATAATGAATTGGGATGAAATTGAGAGGTATAAGGAAAACATTGAGGTTAAAACATGTAAGGGTTATTATTTAGTTCTATAAAAAGGATAACCCATAGGATGGGTGACAACCTGCCGCATCCAGTAAGGCCGTAGGAATCGAACCCACAATCGAAGGCTGACAATGGTGCATTGCCTACCATTGGCCTACATAAATTCCCTAGTTAGTATGATTTATTATTTTAGTAAAATGATTTTATGGAACATGAATAAGTTGATTTTGGGAACATATATGTTATCAAATGGATAATATTAGTATATGAAAATGATTTGGTGATTAATTGATAAAGGTTGTTGTGGAAGACGTTCTCTCTTTTGAGGAAACACTATATACATAAGGAAGATAGAATACTATGGTATTTAAATTGTGGAATAATGGTTGAAATTTTAGTTTGGAAGAATCTATGTTTTTATTTTGGACATATGACTATTTGGTTTATTTATGAAAATGATTAACCTATCATGGAGTTTATGTGATTAGGTTAATTAATTTTCAGTATGAGACTTTATGAGTAACTTATGTTATTTGGATATTGATTGAGAAAATATTTTCAATTAAATTTAAATTGAATTTAATTGTTTTAAACCCAAAAAGGTGTTACCCTAATATGAATTTCTTCATTTTTATGATATTGGTGTTATTTTGAGCTGAACTATAAAAATGGCCCATTTCAGATTTTTAAATGTCTTAAATTATTTCTATAGTTTGGACATAACATGTTCTATAATAATTAAAATTGAAAAATTCTTTCTTTTCCAGATTCTACACATATATAGATTCATTTGATATTGTTGGACCAAAAGATGAATCGACCATATGGAAGCTCAAAAGAAGCCCACAATGTGTCTCAAGAAAACTGTTTACAGTTTTTCCGATTTTTTGTGTGGGGTCCATACCTCATTCTTGGGGTCGCAATTTTTGTGGAATTTGGTGGATGAATGCTCAAGGAGTTGGGTAATATCTTTAATGAAGGAAAGGCCGCTTGAATTGGCCGTTTAAGGGGCCGTTAAAGCTTCCTAATCCTGGGTTGGCATTTTGGAGTGTCTGACTAGACTGAATAAATAGTCAGAGTAAAATGAGCATAACTCACGATATACTTGTCCAAATATGCTGATAGTTTGAGGGGAAGCTACAAAGATAGTTATGAACAGCTTCTAAGAAGGAAAAAATGCATGAATATGTAATTTAATGGGGATAAAACACTTCAACATTGGGGGGGGGGGGGGCGAATTCTGGCTATAAATGGAGGAGAGGTCCTCTATCTCAAGGCATCCTCATTTCATCCCATTCCGTTTGGGACACCAAGGATGAGAAATTTTTGGATTTTTATTTTATTTAATTTCTTTTTGATAGTTTTTAATGCCTTATTCTTCCCCATTAATCTCTATTACCCATACCATGCTGTGGTAAACATTTGGAGTGATTGGGGAAGGATTGGTTTTCTATTTTGTAATTCTTGTGTTCTTGGATGTAATTGAATAAAATTTCATTCTTCTTCAAAGTTGTTTTCAATTTCATATAGAGGATTTTATTTTCAAGTACAATCATTCTTTAATTTTAATTCCTTTATTTATTTTTTCCTTGGTAAAATAATAATTATCTCCCTCCACTAATTTCTTGTTTATATATGATGGAATGGACAAGAGATTAGTGGTGAAGTACTCGACGATCGTCAGTACGTGTAAAAGGGGTAGTGAACGTTCTTGATTATTTGGGATAAATAATAATTGATTGGGTATTTCTCATGTTAATTAAGGATATTCAATACAACTATTTTACACATGGAAGGAGAGTTGACCAAACTGAGATCTGGGTAATGTTTTCTCTCACCATCATAATTTCACCAAGGAATTGAGAGGAAACGATTGTGGAAAATCACATTAATCAACTAAGAAGAAGATATTTGAATTAAATTAAATAAGTATAGCATTAAAATTAGGAAACCAAACCTGACCTAATCACCCTTTTAATATCATAGTTTTTCAATCATTTGAATTTCAAATTTCCTTTCAAAAGCACAACATTTTTACCCTCATTTTAAAGTGACAAACTATTTTGTGTGCACTCCTCTTCGGGAGACATCCTAGGTCAACCAATTTTTTGCATTTTAACTTAGGAAATAATTATTTTTCCATGACCAATGACCGGCATGCATCAAACTTGGTTCCGTTGTCAGGAGGCTGTCCAAAAAAATATTTTCAAAATTGAATGTCCCACAACTCAAAAGAACCATTAATTTAATTTGATCCCAAAATTGATAGAACATTAACCCAACTAAGAAAAAAAATCTACCTGAAATCTTTGAAGAATTATTTCTCTCAGATTCAAGTGAAACCTTTAGTGTTCACTCTGAACCTGAAATCATGGCTAGAAATCCCAACCAAACCCTACGTGACCGTTGTGCACAACAATTTTCCATTCAAAATAACCAACTAATTACACCCATCGAACCAAATGATTTTGAATTACGTGTCAATATGATTCCCGTGCTTCCATAGTTTCATGGTATTACAGGAGAAGATTCAAATCAACACATGCAATAATTCAGATACACTTGCTCAAGCTTCAGGCCTACAGGAGAACCTGAAGACCAATTTCAAGGGAGGGAATTCCCCTTATCCCTCGAAGGTGCGGCTAAAGAATGGTTCTAAATTCTACATCCTAGGTAGAACAATGATTGAGAAGATCTAAAAATGAGTTTCATGCAAATATTATTTCCCACACCCAGGATCACAACCATCAAGAAAAATATTTACATCATACGAAAATCAACTGGAGAAACCCTCTATGAGTACTGGGAGCGTTTTGAGAAGCAATGTTCCAGCTTCCCACATCAAGAAATGGAGGAACACTAATTCCTTATGTTCTACAACCAAGGAATTCTAGATAATGATTGAAATCATCTAGATGGCTCATCTGGGGGATCCCTGATTGAAAAGTCACCTACAGATATCAGAGTACTAATTGAGAATATTTCTCAAAACTCACAAAAATTTGGAATAAGAGGGTCGAGAGCAAGAGGAATCCAGGAGGTGAGAAAGTTTGATTCAACAGAATTAATTAGAAGCGAGATGGTCGAACTCACGAGGTTAGTACGATAGATGGCTGTGAAACAACTAAAGGAACAATGAGAACCAAATCAGGTATACAGTTTATGATCTTATAATTATAATTACACTGACTAGTGTCCAGAAGTGCAGGGAATCGAATTTTGTGCAGATACTTATCAGAAAAGACAATTCCAGCCAAATCCACCATGGAATCCCAAAAACCAACCAGGATATGGATTCCAACAGACCCATGATAGAACTCTTTTTCAACACCAATACGAAAACCCCACTCCATTTCAACAGTCCTATAAACTATCCTTTCCACAAAAAAATCCTTTCTGCCACCACCATTCAAAATAAAGACATATGAGCAACTGTCCACCAATTCACAACATTCAAGAGAGAACTAACAACTACAGTCCAATGTTTAGTGGATTAAAGAAAATGTGAAAGACTTATCCAACCAATTAAAAAATGTTTTGTAAATTAGAACCCAAAATCTAGGGAAGCTTCCATCCCAAATTTTCCAAATACTAAAGAGAATGTCAATGAAATCATAACAATAAGTGGAAAAGAATTCCCACCTCCATCCAACCATGAACCTGAAACAATACCACCTATTTTGAGGTAGAATGATGTTGTAAAATTAGAAAATCTTGTGAAAATACTCCAAGAAGGAGAAAATGAAGAGATGGAGGAGAAGGATGGGTCACAGAATAAGAGACAAGAAACACCAATGCAAAGGAAACCGAGGGAGAAGAAAGACCCACCCACACCATTTCCAACAAGGATGATCGAATCAAAGAAATTTCATGAGGAAACAAATCAAAAATAAATCCTAGACACTTTTCAGAAAGTGTAAATAAATATCCATATACTTGAAGATATCAGAAAAATTCCAAGGTATGAAATTTTTTTTAATGATCTTTGCACCAAAAAGAGAAGACTTCATGGGAATGAAAGAATCAACTTAGGGAGAAGTCTCTCAGCCCTTATCAAACCATAGATTCCAACCAAAAGTCAAGATACCAAGAAATTTTCCATTCCATGCACCATTGGTTCATTAAATTATTCTAATGCTTTGTGTGATCTAGGTGCTTCAATTAATATATTACATCACTCTGTTTACACTTCTTTGCAGATGGGAGACTTAAATCCCACAAGAGTGGAGGTCCATCTTGCAAACAGATCCACAGTTTTCCCAACTGGAGTTCTAAAGGATGTCCTGGTGAAAGTCACATATCACTTATTCCCAGCTAACTTCTATGTGATAAACATGGAAGAAGATAGGAACCTATCAGACTCACCCATCATTTTGGGGAGACCATTCTTGAATACATCAAAAACTATAATCAATGTCTATGAAGGTACACTCACCATGGAATTCAGAGATAGCGCTGTCCACTTCAACATTTTTGAATCCATGAGGTGACCATAAGATGATCACACCCTCTTTTCACTCTCCCACGAAGTTAATATAGAACTCATTAAAGAATCAGGTATGTTCCATGAATTATTAGACTTAGGAGATAATTTTTCAATTAATGAACATGTGAATTCCCAAAACACTAGAGATTCTGATTTAATGTGGGAAGAAGAGGTAAAATCTGATTTCATTGATGATTTGTTGATTGATATGGAATATGATATTGTTTCTTATGTGCAAGAGGATCACCCTTTGGAAGTTGGTAATGTCGGTTTAATTTCGACCCTTGAGAATCCCCCTGAACTTGTATTAAAACCAATCTCCAATGATTTAAAATTTGTGTACCTTATGGAAGAAGATAAATTATCAGTGATAATTTCCAATAATCTACATATAACCCATGAAAAATCATTGATTGAGATTTTGAGAGAAAAAATCTTAGGCAATAGGGTGGATCTTAGCTGATATCCCAGGAATAACCCCAAAAATACGCTCACAGAGAATTTTTCTTGAGGGAGATTCCGAACCTGTTAGACAGCCCCAAAAAAGACTGAATCCCACCTTGATGGAGGTTGTGAATAAAGAGATTGAGAAGCTATTGGAAGCTAGGATCATCTATCACATTTTATATTCACAGTGAGTCAGCCCTATTCATGTCATTCCTAAAAAAACTAGCCTTACCACTATGAGGAATGAAAAGAATGAGTCAATCCCTATGAGAATTCAAAACAACTGGAGAGTATGCACTGATTTTTGGAAATTGAACTAGGTCACTCGAAAAGATCATTTCCCTATCCCCTTAATTGACCATATGTTAGAGAGATTGGCCAAGAAAACTCATTATTACTTTTTGGATGGAATTTCAGGTTACTTCTAGGTACCCATTTCTCCCAAGGATCAAGAGAAGATGACATTTACATGTCCTTTTGGTAAATTTTGATATAAAAGAACGCCCTTTGGATTATGTAATGATCCAGGTAAATTTCATAGGTGCATGGTGAGTATATTTTATGATCACATTTAAAATTTCTTGGATGTTTTCTTAAATGATTTCATAGTTTTTGGAGATTCTTTTGATCATTGTTTAAAAAATCTGGAAAAAGTTTTGAAAACCTCCATTGAAAAAAATATTGTTTTAAATTTTGAGAAGTGTCATTTCATGGTTAAAAGAATAATTGTACTTGGTCATGTCATTTCCCAAAATGTAATTGATGTGGATAAGTAAAAAATTGAAGTGATAAATTCATTTCCTTACCCTACTTGTGTCAAACATGTTAGATCATTTTTATGACATGTAGGATTCTAGAGGAGGTTTATCAAAGATTTCAGTAAGATTTATCTCCCTCTACCTAGATTACTTTTGAATGATGCTGATTTTGATTTCAATGGAGCATGTAGTGAATCCTTTGATGAGTTAAATAAGATATTGATTTCACCACCTATGACGCAACCGCCAAATTGGGAAGAACCATTTGAGCTACTCTGTGATGCCTCCAAACAAGAAGTTGGAGTAGTCCTTTATCAGTGAATTGTGGGCAGACCAAAAGTCATTTCATATCCATTAATAACCTTATATGTGGCCAATTAAATTACACAACCACATAAAAAGTGTTCTTAGTAGTTGTTTTGGCATTAGAAAGATTTAGATCGAATCTTCTTGGAACTAAAATCACTGTATTTTCTGATCATGCAGCTTTGAGGTACATGATGAAGACAGTTGATGCTAAACCATGGTTAGTGAGATGGATGATCCTGCTGAAGGAGTTCAATATAGAAATCAAGGAAAATAAGGGATCTGAGAACCAAGTGGATGATCACTTATGTAGACTACCAAACACCGCTGAAATTGAAATCCCAGAAAGAGACCCACTGAATGATCAAATTTCAGGAGGGAAGTTGTACATTAATGAAGTAGAGGTGCCTTGGTATGCTGACATGGTAAATTTTATGGAAACATCTCAAGTCCCATCTCATTTCAATTCTCACCAAATTAAAAAACTAAAAGCTGAATCTAGGTATTGCATTTGGGATTATCCATTCCTTTGGAAGATTTGAAATGATCAAGTAGTAAGAAGGTGTTTACCTGAAAGTGAAGTTAAATCTGTCTTTGATTTTTGTCACATGTTAGCTTGTGGAGGCCACTTTGGACGTTAAAGGACAACAAGTAAGGTTTTAGAATCTGGAATTTATTGGCACAATATTTTTAAATATGCTCATGAATTTTGAAAAATATGTGAAAAATGTCAGTTGTCAGGAAATATTTCAAAGAGACAATAAATGCCCCAAAATCCATTGAATTTTTGTGAAATTTTTGAAGATTGGGGGATATATTTTATGGGAACTTTCTGTCATGACCCATCCTCGGGGCCTGTGCCGTGACTACCCCAAGCCCGCCTTCCATAGGCCAGGGGCTGACGACTAGCACCAAAGGCGTAAATCTCGATAACTGGGAAGGCATTGCCTTTATAAAAGTAAACTAAACACTACAGAGTACAAGAAGAAGTAATCAATAGGTAAAACTGAATACAAGCAGTGTTGAAAGTAAAGGGGGCCGGAAATACAAGCCCAACTATAAAGTACAAGCTAAAATACAAAACATCCAGAAGGTGACAAGCTAATCCTGGGTCATCCACCAAGGATCCTACCTGAAGGGTAGGTACAGATAGCGCATCTCCTAGATCGTCCACCACGGATCCTACCTGAAGGGTAGGTACAGATAGCACAACTCCTGGATCATCCACCACAGATCCTACCTGAAGGGTAGGTACAGATAGCCTCCACAATGATCTTGCTCGTCAACCTCCTCCGAGTATCATCTCGTCATAAAGTCCACCTCCGGATACTGACTGGTCGTGAGGTCCACCTCCAGGTACCGTCCAGCCCTCGAACACTCGGCCTCTGTCAACGCTGCCCGTCGTCTGCAACCAACACAACGAAGTGTGGGCATAGACCATGCAGGGGTGAGTATAATGATACTCAGTAGGGACCCCGAGACTCTCAAGGTCTCACTAAATCCAACAAGGATAACCACAAGGAAGATCTCAATAGATATCCTCTACTTAGGTATATGCCCATACATATACCTAAGTTATCAAGTAACTCATCTCAATCATGAGGAAACACAAAGATTATGAAATCAATGGATAACCACAACCCAGGTATATGCCCACACATATACCTAAGTTATCAAGTGACCCATCTCAATCATGAGGAAACACAAAGATCATAGACTCATCTCAAACCAGGATTTTCAGTTATTGAAACCGTAACTGCTGAAGAGCCCCGTCTCTGGAGTGTACAATGATCCTGTCACGACTCCGAGGTACTAACCCAAGACTGCTGAGGTAATCCACCTGTCGAGAACTGTGGGCCTGGTGCTACAACCATGCGCTTCCCACCATGGGTCTGCCGCTACAACCAAGCGCTCCCCCTCATAGACTCCATAGGTACTCCTTCTGTTGAGTACCGTGGGTCTGCCGCTACAACCAAGCGCTCCTCTGCCGTGGGTCTGCCGATACAACCAAGCGCTTCCCGCCATGGCTCTGCCAATACAACCAAGAACTCCTCCTGATAGCCTCCAGAGGTACTCCTTCTGTTGAGTACCACGGGTCTGCCGCTACAACCAAGCGCTCTTCCACCGTGGGTCTTCCGCTACAACCAAGCGCTCCCCACTGGGCTATCCGAAACTCACCGAGTTGATCGATCAGTCGTCGTCAAGTCTCAGCCACCTACACGGTCTCCGTACTCCGTATGCTCGTCTCTTGGAGGGTCCGCTCCACGAGCTACTGGTCGATACTCCAAGTATCACAAAGTCCCATGAAGAAGTATCTAAAAGGACCGCCTCGTCATAGGGGTCTCAACACAACAGACGACGCGTCAATCAGACATCCGGTCTATGAGTTATTAGCCTTTTAGTCCCAGGGGCCCAGTTGGTTTCATGTGCGAACCAACCCGACCGTATCTCAACTGTACCCCGAACTCTCATAGGGTATACTCATAGAGACCGTTTCTCAACGTGATCACCAACGCCGCTGACGATTCTTCAAACGGATGTCCGGTCTGAAAGATAACAGCATTTCCGTTCCAAGGGCCCGGTTGGATTTCAGGTACAATCTAACCCGGACATACTCCAACTATGTACAAACCTTTGGAGAAGTATTCCAAAAGTTCCGTCTCATCAAGAGGAATCCAACAAAGTCGATGATACATCAATCAGACGTCCAGTGCTCAAGATATATCCATTTCCGCTCTGAGGGCCCGGTTGGTCTTATATTCAAACCAACCAAATCATACACAAAGTTCTCCGAAAGCTTGAGTGTAATATACCTAAATGACCGACTCGATCCAAGGATCACATCACAACTGACGGTGTGTCGATCAGAGGTCTGTAGCCCAAGTTATGGGTGTTTGAACGGAAACTACCTGAAAATAAGGGGTTCGGGCCCGGTCCGACCCGGCCCGAGACCCCCCTGGGTCTGCCAAAACCGGGTCGACTCGACCCATGCCCGGGTCCGACCCGATTGTGCGCGGCCCGGATCGGCTGGCGCGGCCCGGCCTGGCCTGCGCGGCCCGGTCCAGCCTTGGCGCGGCCTGGCCTGGCCTGGGCGCGGCCCGACCCGGCCTGGCGCAGGCGCTGGCGCGGCGCGACGCCTGCGTGGCCAGCGGGTGCGGGGGTTACAATCCCCTGCGGTCGATGAAAACTGGCGCGACTTAAATCCATGCCGCTCCGCCTCCGGAACGGCTCAATCGTTCCGGTTCGGCCCGTCGCCGCGACGGTTCCGTTCCGGCGGCGTGCCACCGCCACCTTCTGCGGACCACCAGACGCGCTCCGGTGGTCAGTTTTGCTCGCCGTCTTCGCCAACGGTCCTCTCGGGACCCGAACTTCACCGCAAGGGCTTCAAAATGACTTTGCGGCCCCGTTTGTCATCACCCATCAATCCGTGCACAACGTTCATCCAGCGGAGTCTTCGAATCGCCTCCGCGGCCTCGACTCCGGCCGCGGTTTCGTTTGACCTCAACGGTGTGGTGCGACGGTGCCGCGCATCCTTGCCGTAATTCTCCATGTTTCTGTTTGGTTCCGTTGCACCACGCTGCCTTCATTCGAGCCACAACATAATCAACAACAAGGGGGAGGAGGGTCGGCCGTGTTTGTGCGGTCCAACTTCCTCCCGTTTTAATGATAGAAAGCAGCCAACAAATAGAAGTCGATGTACGACAAAGAAATAATTCACGAGAAAAAAAAAATAAACTCAACATCAACCCGCATGAACGAATGATCCGTGGATCAACCTAGAAATGGTTGGTCCATGCTCTTCATTCTTTTCTCAAATGATAAAGAGAATACCAAATAAATTCCCCAACCTCGTGTCGTTCTTCATTCATTGACAAAGTCGCGGGATGGTAGCGTCGCTTCATCAACGTTGGAAGGAATGATGTTGATGATGTTCTACTTGGACAACGTCTTCTCCCTTGACACGAAGGAAGAGGAAGAAAATCGGCGTTCCTCATGGGCGTCACCTCATGCTCTTTCCTCGGCTGAAGGGAGAAGGTAAACACATCGTCGATCTTCGGTGGAGTCAGCGTTCGTCGACGAGAGAATGTCGTTCTTCCTAATTCTCCCAAAGTCTCCCAACCAATATTTTCTGAGGCAAATAAAACATTCGGCTCTCCAATATTATATAATAAAAACTCATGCCTTTCAAATTAATTCAAATGAATAAATTAATTTAGGGAGCATAACTCATTAAATTAAGGTGTTGGCACATTAATGAGAGGAGGTGGGAGGTGGAGGGTTTTCAAAAAAAAAGAGAGGAGAGAGATAGGAAAAGGAAGGTTACACAATTTAAGATGAGTTACAAAATTAAAGAGGGGGTTTTAAGGAGTTTTGGGGAAAGTGAAAAGGTCGGGGCTCGTGAGGACCTACCTCACCTTTAATCCTAACATGGGTAGTTAGGGGCTTTTGGATCCCACCCTAACTACCCCATGTTGGATAAAACCACTAGGATAAAGAATTAATAAAAAATTGTTCCACAATTTTTTTTATTCAATTCATTATTAATCCACAAATTTTTAACAACTCCTCCCAAGAAAATGCATCTTCGGTAATGGTATTCTTAAGAAAATACCAGTGCTGCGGTTTCATCGGTGCCCTCAGAATTCGATTCTGAGAAATGGTTCAAAAGTAAGAAAAACCCGCTCGTTCGTTCACTGAACGTACCCGAGCTAAACTTAAGAAATTGATTCCGGGAACACCGGGCCTCAGAATCAAGTGCTGTCAGAAACTACGTTCTTGTAAAATCACAAATAAAATTAAGAAGAAATTTCCCTTGAATTTTACGGGTCTTTACATTACTCCCACCTCAGGACTTTACGTCCCCATAAAGCTATAACACAAACTGGGAAAAAAAAAGCAGTATTGAGCACGCATCTGAGCCTTCTGCTCCCATGTGCTCACCTGGAGGTTCTCGTACTTCCAGTGAAAGAGCACCCGAGGAATCGACCATCCTTGTAGGATCCGCTCCTGTCGACCCTCAACCTCTAGTGGAACCCCCGTGCATGTCACCCTGTCATCGACGTCCAACTCCCTAAGGTCAATGATGTGCGTTGTGTCAAGCACGTATCTCCTCATTTGAGATAAGTGGAAGTCGTCGTGCACCTGGTAAAAATGAGGTGGATGGGTGAAGCAGTAAACCACCTCACCTAACCTGATGAGGACCTAGAAAGGTCTGTCGAACCTCAGAGATAACATTCTGCCTTGGCCATATTTCTGTAAACCTCGTCAAGGTGAGACCCGTATAAGGACGTGGTCATCATCCTCGAACTCTAGAGGCCTCCATTTCCTGATTAGGACTGAAACTCAAAAATCCTGCTGCCACGAGGGTAAGGTTGGCTGAATTAAGAGTGATTGGATAAACCTTCCTATGCACAAGTTATCCTCTGCTTCCTGGGGTTTCCTTTTCGCCAACCAAGGAAAACCCATCCCGACGTTTTCCTAATACCGTCAATTTGATTATGAACAGTGATTGCCCAATCCATACTCAAACTAACGTCATAAGGCCTTGATGCTGCCACCAAGAGGTCCCAACCGAGACTCTCACCTCAAGGGTCAGATCACACCGTCGGCATAAGTGTGACTATCGAGTCTCCTCCTAAAGGTATCTCCAGACGTGAGGGTCAAGTCAACGGCTTAACCAGAAACTCTAGGTCTGGGACTAGATTCATGGAAGGAAGGGATGATTCGTATCGATGTCTGTGGCTACGGCAGCTAGTTGAAGGCAAATTACACACTTAGAATCATCCTTAGAGCCCTTTCAGTCGCACTCCTTGACCGCATGCATCTACTCTTTTCCCCTGCCCTCCATCTCCCTGAGCCTGGAGGGGACAACAAAGGTGGGTGGTTGTAACATGTTGAAATGTACACCACCTCATGCATCCCTCCTAGCTCTACCTCCATGTCTGCTGCTCTACAGATTTATCTATCCTTAACATTTCCTCTTCTTGAAACATTCGCACACCCAAGTCTCTAATACTGGCACCAGCTCGCTGCATTCCAACTTCTAACATTCTCTAGCTGTATTTGTTTAGCCAAAGAACATTCAACCTCAAGGTTCTCCCTAGAACCCTAACATGAGTAGGAATGCATATATGAAACATTTATGTCCTGAATCGTATTCATCGAGTACCTGGAATGTTCAGTACGCATCAATGAATTCTCAGCTACTGACACGTCGTCCTGCTGAAGCTGTATAAGCTCTAGAAAACTCTCTACCACCTCCTCAAGCCATTCCTCAGCCACCTGTGAGTTAGGTTTGGCTTGGAACTTGAGGGTATCTGATGTTGGAACATGTATAAGGTAGTAATCCTACACGTTCCACCTAACTGTACTACCGGTTGGAACTGGTGACCAACAGGTAGTGATGTATAACTGACACACTACCCGAAGACACTATCTCAGGCATCGGTCCACGTACCAAAGCCTCATCATTATGCGGACCATCCTCATGGTCATTCACCCGAAAATACTAGTAGCCAAGTCCATCATCCACTCCACTGATGTCTTAGCTAGGTGGAATACTCTAGCAATCACCTCCAGCCAGTGCTCTGCTGTCTTTGAATCTGCCTCACCTCGTAACCTTGGATGCCTCTACTGCTGGAACTCGTGCAACGCGCTCTGCCAGCATGCACAATTCGCTAGTATGGCTGGTGTCATCTGCTTCCCAACAGGTGGTGGTGCTGCTAGTACACCAGTCGAGGGTACCAACATAGTAAAAAGGGCCCCGCACCGGAGCCTCGTCTCTCGGTGGGCCATCATCGTGTACTATTTCAGAACTCCAACTGACTGTCTGCATGGAGACATCCTGAAGAGATACAACACAGTCAAATGATTTATACCTGGTGAGCTGACCTGGTTTGAGCTGACTTTAAAACTTTTGGAAACACACACGCAATCAGTGTTTTCGTGCACAAAGTCGGAAATCAGAAGTCAGGGTCCTAGTGTACGGATACGTCGGCCGCCGCACCAAGACTGGACTCCCTGAAATGAAAACCACACTTAGTACCCTTAACACTATTTCTTCACAGAAAGAAAATATTAGAGTCCTATGTTCGGCAGTAGAACCAACTCCTCTGATACCAATTTGTCAGGACCCATCCTCAGGGCCCGTGCCGTGACTAACCCAAGCCTACCTTCCATAGGCCAGGGGATGACGACTAGCACCAGAGGTGTAAATCTCGATAACTGGGAAGGCATTGCCTTTATAAAAGTAAACTAAACACCATAGAGTACAAGCATAATTAATCACTAGGTAAATCTGAATACAAGCAGTGCTGAAAGTAAAGGGGGCCGGAAATACAAGCCCAAATATAAAGTAAAAGGTAAAAGAAAAAACTTTTAGAAGGTGAGAAGCCACTTCTGGGTCGCCCACCAAGGATCCTAACTGAAGGGTAGGTACAGATAGCGCAGCTCCTGGATCGTCCACCACGGATCCTTCCTGAAGGGTAGGTACAGATAGCGCACCTCCTGGATCATCCACCACGGATCCTACATGAAGGGTAGGTACAAATAGCCTCCACAACGCTCTTGCCCGTCAACCTCCTCCGAGTATCGTCTCATCATAAAGTCCACCTCCGGATACTGACTCATCGTGAGGTCCACCTCTAGGTACCGTCTAGCCCTCGAACACTGGGCCTCTGTCAACGCTGCCCGTCGTCTGCAACCCACACAATGAAGTGCGAGCATATCCCGTGTAGGGGTGAGTATAACGATACTCAGTAGGGACCCCGAGACCCTCAAGGTATCACTAAATCCAACAAGGATAACCACATGGAAGATCTCAACAGATATCCTCTACTTAGGTATATGCCCATACATATACCTAAGTTATCAAGTAACTCATCTCAATCATGAGGAAACACAAAGATTATGAAATCAATAGATAACCACTACCCAGGTATATGCCCATACATATACCTAAGTTATCAAGTGACCCATCTCAATCATGAGGAAACACAAAGATCATATACTCATCTCAAACCAGGATTTTAAATTATCGAAACCGTAACTGCTGAAGAGCCCCGTCTCTGGAGTGTACAATGATCCTGTCACTACTCCGAGGTACTAACCCAAGACTGCTGACGTACTCCACCTGTCGAGTACTGTGGGCCTGCTGCTACAACCAAGCGCTTCCCACCATGGGTCTGCCGCTACAACCAAGTGCTCCCCCTCATAGCCTCCAGAGGTACTCCTTCTGTTGAGTACCGTAGGTCTACCGCTACAACCAAGCGCTGCTCCGCCGTGGGTCTGCCCCTCCAACCAAGCGCTTCCCGCCATGGGTCTGCCGCTACAACCAAGCACTCCCCCTCATAGCCTCCAGAGGCACTTCTTCTGTTGAGTACCGTGGGTCTGACGCTACAACCAATCTCTCCTCCACCGTGGGTCTGCTGCTACAACCAAGCGCTCCCCACTAGGATATCTGAAACTCACCGAGTCGATCGATCAGTCGTCGTCAAGTCTCAGTCACCTACACGGTCTCCGTACTCCGTACGCTCGTCTCCAGGAGGGTCCGCTCCACGAGCTACTGGTTGATATTCCAAGTATCACAAAGTCCCACGTAGAAGTATCTCAAGGGACCGCCGCATCATAGGGGTCTCAACACAATAGACGACACATCAATCGGACGTCTGGTCTGTGAGTTATTAGCATTTTCGTCCCAGGGGCCCGGTTGGTTTCGTGTGCGAACCAAACCGGCCATATCTCAACAATACCCTGAAATCTCATAGGGTATACTAATAGTGACCGTTTCTCAACGTGATCACCAATGCCGCTGACAGTTCGTCAAACGGACGTCCGGTCTGAAAGATAACAACTTTTCCGTTCTAGGGGCCAGGTTGGATTTCAGGTACAATCTAACCCGGACATACTCCAACAATGTCCAAACCTTGGGAGAAGAATTAAAAAAGTTCCGTCTCATCAAGAGGAATCCAACAAAGTCGACGACACGTCAATCGGACGTCCCGTGCTCAAGAGATATCCATTTCCGCTCTGAGGGCCCAGTTGGTCTCGTATTCAAACCAAACTGACCGTACACAAAGTTCTCCAAAACATTTAGTGTAATATACCGAAACTCCTATCTCAATCCAAGGATCACATCGCAACTGACGGTACGTCGATCAGAGGTACGTAGCCCAAGTTATGGGCGTTTGAACGGAAACTGCCCAAAAATAGGGGGTTCGGGCCCGGTCCGACCCGGCCCGAGACCCCCCTGGGTCTGCCCAAACCAGGTCGACTGGACCCGGGTCCGGGTCTGGCCCGATTGGGTGCGGCCCAGCCCAGCCCAGCCTGCGCGGCCCAGTCCAGCCTGGGTGCGGCCTGGGCGCGGCCCGGCCCGGCCTGGCGCGGGCCACGGCGCGGCGCGACGCCTGCGTGGCCAGCGAGTGCGGGGGTTACAATCCGCCGGGGTCGATGAAAACTGGCGCGACTTAAAGCCGCGCTGCTTCGCCTCTGGAACAGCATAGCCGTTCTGGTTTAGCCCGCCGCCGCGGCTCAGCCGCGGTGGTTCCGTTCCGGCGGCGCGCCGCCGCCGCCTTCCGCGGACCACCAGACGTGCTCCGGTGGTCAGTTTTGCTCGCCGTCTTCACCAACGGTCCTCCCGGGACCTGACCTTCACCGCGGAGGCATCAAAATGACTTTTCGGCCCCGTTTGTCATCACCCATCACTCCGCGCACAACGTTCAACCAGCAGAGTCTTCGAGTCACCTCCGCAGCCTCGACTCCGGCCGCGGTTTCGTTCGGCCTCAACGGCACGGCGCAACGGTGCCGCGCATCCTTGCCGTAATTCTCCATGTTTCCACGCAGTGCCATTGGACCGAGCCACCTTCATTCGAGCCGCAAAATAATCAACAACAAGGGGGAGGAGGGTTGTCCTTGTTTGTGCGGTCCAACCTCCTCCCGTTTTAATGATAGAAAGCAGCCAACAAATAGAAGTCAATGTACGACAAATAAATAATTCACAAGCAAAAACAATTAAACTCAACATCAACCTGCATGAACGAACGATCCGTGGATCAACCTGGAAATGGTTGGTCCGCGCTCATCGTTCTTTTCTCAAAAGATAAAGAGAATTCCAAATAAATTCCCCTACCTCATGTCGTTCATCGTTCGTTGACAAAGTCGCGGGATGGTAGCGTCGCTTCGTCAACGTTGGAAGGAAAGATGTTGACGATGTTCTATGCAGGCGGCGTCTTCTCCGTTGACACGAAGGAAGAGGAAGAAAATCGGCGTTCCTCATGGGCGTCAGCTCACGCTCTTGCCTCAGATGAGGGAAAAAGGTAAAAACATCATCGATCTTTGGTGGAGTCGGCATTCGTCGATGAGAGAATGTCGTTCTTCCTAATTCACCCAAAGTCTCCCAACCAATATTTGCCAAGGCAAATAAAACATTAGGCTCCCCAATATTATATAATAAAAAGTCATGCCTTCCAAATTAATTCAAATGAATCAATTAATTTAGGGAGCTTAACTCAATAAATTAAGGTGTTGGCACATTAATGAGGGGAGGTGGGAGGTGGAGGGTTTTCAAAAAAAAGAGAGGAGAGAGAGAGGAAAAGGAAGGTTACTCAATTTAAGATGAGTTACAAAATTAAAGAGGGGGGTTTTAAGGAGTTATGGGGAAAGTGAAAAGGTGGGGTCTCGTGAGGGACCCACCTCACCTTTAATCCTAACATGGGTAGTTAGGGGCTTCTGGGTCCCACCCTAACTACCCCATGTTGGATATAACCACTAGGATAAAGAATTAATAAAAAATTGTTCCATAATTTTTTTATTCAATTCATTATTAATCCACAAATATTTAACAACTCCTCCTGAGCAAACGCATCTTCGGTAATGGTCCTCTTAAGAAAATACCGGTGCTGCGGTTTCATCGGTGCCCTCAGAATTCGATTCCGAGCACCGGTTCAAAAGTTATAAAAACCCGCCCGTTCGTTCACTGAACGTACCCGAGCTAAACTTCAGAAATTGATTCTGGGCACACCGGGCCTCAGAATCAAGTGCAGTCAGAAACTACGTTCTTGTAAAATCCCAATGAAAATTAAGAAAAAATTTCCCTTGAATTTTATGGGTCTTTACACTTTCCCGATATCATGTGGAAATTCTAATATCTTGCTTGTAGTTGATTATGTTCCAAATGGGTGGAAGCAAACACGATAAGGATTGATGATGCTAAAGTTGTTTGTGATTTTGTCAGGTGTAACATATTTTATAGGTTTGGAGTGACCAATGAAATCATTAGTGATCATGGGACTCACTTCTGCAATTGGATAATAAAGAATTACCTGAATAAGTATGGGGTGCATCATAAAACATCAACCCCCTATCATCCACTGACTAATGGGAAACCTGAAGTTTCCAATAGGGAAATCAAAGGAATTTCGGAAAAGACTATTAATACAAACAGGAGGGATTGGAGACAAAGGTTTGATGATACCTTCTGGGAATTATGAACAGCCTAAAAAACCACGATTAGAATGAGTCCATATATGATGATTTATGGGAAAAGATTCCACATACTTTTGGAATTTGAGCATAAGGCCTGTTGGGCCGTGATAAAAATGAATTTGGACTTTGAAAGTGCTGGTAAGGAAAGAAGATTGAAGTTTCAAGAGTTGGAGGAAATAAGAAGGGATGAATTTGAAAATTCCATGATTTACTAATAAAGAACATGAGTGGCCCATGATAAGCTGATCTGACCAAAAGACTTCTATCCTGGAGACAAAGTGCTGTTATTCACCTCAAGACTCAAGATGATGGTAGGTAAACTTCGTTCCATATGGGAAGGTCTATTTATAGTTACACATATATATCCTTTTGGTGCTGTGTAGATTATGAAGGATGGAGAGAAGAATCCATTCACTATGAATGGGCATAGTTTGAATAAATTACTTGGGACCCTACCATCAGAGCCAGCGGATGAGATCACGCTCCTCTAACCTGTCTATCAACAAGATCCATCAATTTGTACCTCTAATTCCCACTTTTTTGATGTTGTGATTCATTTTAAAATTTCCTTGCATGTTAAATACAATTCAATGCATTAAGAACACTAAATGTTTTAAGTGTGGGGGAGGGAACCTTTGTAGTTTAGTATTTTCATTTTGTGTTTATTTTTCAAAAAACAATTGAGTGTTTTCATAATTTTGTGTGTTTATTTTTCAATTTTTGGCGTGTTTTTGAATATTTTGACCTGAAATGATTATCATTACCATTATTGAAACCCATGTCAATGAGTAAACCAATCTATTCCATGAAATTGAGCTTAAATGAATGCTGAAATGACTTTGTTTCAATTTCAAATCTTTTGGAATTTTATGAAAAGTACACTGATTTTTGAATCCCATTCCATATTTCACTATCTATATCATTGAAATAACTTTCTTGTGAGGCCTCTAAACCATTTTGTTATATTATTTTTATTCACCTCATTTCTTTAGGGAACCATACCATGCTTTATTTAACTGGAATTTGATTTATTCCTTTCAAAAGTTGAGGGTTTGGGGTACATGTGTTTTAAATGATTGAGGCATTTATTTGATTTTAAGCCCCCTTTTCAAAATAATCTTTCTCATTATGGAATACCTTAAATCAATCCTTATAGCCATTAGAATCCATGAACCACCTATTAGGTTAGCCACATTATAAGCCAATTTTCCTTCTCCAACCTGCTTTTGAAGTGAAATTTCATGATCTAGTTGAACTTAAGTGTGGGGGAAGATGTCTTGTGTTGTGATACCTCATTTCATGAATATTTGGGCAAAAAATAAATTATTGATGATATGTGTGTGGTTCTAGAAAATTATTTTTTTGAAAGTTGTGCCTTTTCTGGAGCATTCATGATAAGAGAAGTTGTGCTTTTCTGGAGCTTCTGATGTAAAAAAAAGTCATGCCTATCTGGAGCCTTCAACAAAAATCATGTTTGAAAAGATTGAAATCTTTGACCCTAAAGTCCAGATCTGATTGAATGATGATGGAGTATATATTCTATAAAGGGTAAGATAAGGGGACCATTCTTGAGTGAAAATTAGAATCTTTCAATTTTTCTTCATAAAGAGCCAAGCCCTCCTTTTTCAAACTCATAATTTTTAACATATAAATCCTACCAACCAGAAGACACAGAACAACCCTGAAAAGTCCTCATGAGAAACACATGTCTTTGACTCACACCAGGTGGAGAAGTAAGAATTTATCAAGCCTATGGTGACTCTTGTGTGAGTGTGGATAAGAAAAGCATTGTTCGACATTTACATTTGTGAGATGAGTGAAAATTCATGTGAGGTAGTGTTTGGTGTGTATGGAATAAGAAATGAAGTGGAAATATATAAAATAATATGAAATGGAGAACTTGAAATAATTATTTTCGATGAGGCATGCTATATTTTTTCTCTTATTATGGATTTGGTAGATCTCATTGGTATGTGTTTTGTATTTGATTTGATTTTCTTTTTACTTATCCAGGAGTCCAAGTGCTAAGTGTGGGGGAATTGATTGAGAAAATATTTTCAGTTAAATTTACATTGAATATAATTGTTTTAAACCCAAAAAACTGTTACTCTAAGATGAATTTATTCATTTTTTATGATATTGGTGTTATTTTGAGATGAAATGTTAAAATGGCCCATTTTAGATTTTTAACTGTTTTAAATTATTTCTGTAGTTTGGCCATAACATCTTCTACAATAATAATTTTTTTTCTAGATTCTACACATCCAGGGATTCATTTAATCTTCTTGGAACAAAAGATGAATCTACCATATGGAAGCTCAAAAGAACTTCACAAGGTGTCTGAAGAAAACTGTTTACAATTCTGCCGATTATTTGTGTGGGGTCCATACCTCATTCTTGGTGGGTCCAATTGTTGTGGAATTAAGTGGATGGATGATCCTGGAGTTGGGAAATATCTTTCATTAAGGCAAGTCCATGTGAATTGTCTATTTAAGGGGCAATTAAATCTTCATAATTTGGGGGTTGGCGTTTTGGAGTGTCTGAATGGAGAGAATAAATGGTCAAAGTAAAACGAGCATAACTCTCAGAATACTTGTCCAAATAAACTAAAATTTTTAGGGGAAACACCCAAGATAATTATGAAAAATGTTTAAGAAGGGTGAAATGTGTGAAGATGTCATTATTGGGGCTAAAATGTGTCAAAATTTGGGGGAATAATTCTAGCTATAGAGGAGGAGAGGTCCTCCCTCTTAAGGAATGTCTCATTCCATCCCATTATTTCTAGGAAACCAAGGAGGAGAACTTTTCAGAGTTTTCTTTTTTTTTTAAATTTATTTTCCGTAGTTTTTTAATGCCTTCTTATTCCCCATTCATCTCGATTACCCATACCATGGTGGTGTAAACATTTGGAGTGATTGGGGAAGGGTTGGTTTTCTATTTTGTAATGCTTGAGTTCTTGGACGTAATTGAATGAAATTTATTTCTTCTTCAAAGTTGTTTTCAATTTTATATAAGGGATTTTATTATCAAGTGTAATAATTCTTGAATTTTAATTCTGTTATTGTTTTTTTCCTTGGTAAAATAATCATTATCTCCCTCCACTAATTTCTGGTTTATATACGATGGAATAGACCATGGATTAATGGTGATGTACTCAATGATCGTCAGTACATGTAAAAGGGGTAGTGAATGTTCTTGATTTTTTGGGCTAAAAAAGACTCGATCAGGTATTTCCCATGTCAATTAAGGAAATTAAATACAACTATTTTACACATGGAAGGAGAGTTGACTAAACAGAGATCATGGTAAGGTTTTCTCTCACTACTATAATTTCACTAAGGAGGAGAGAGGAAATGATTGTGGAAACTCACTTTAATCAACTAAGAAGAAGATGTTTGAATTAAATTGAACAAGGATAGCATTAAAATTAGGAAACCGACCAAGACCTAATCACCCTTTTAATATCATAGTTTTCCAATCACTTGAATTTCAAATTTAATTTCAAAATCAAAACATTTTTACCCTAGTTTTAAAGTGAAAAACTATTTTGTGTGCACTCCTCTTTGGGAGACATCCTAGGTCAACCAAATTACTGCATTTTAACTTAGGAAATAATTGTCTTTCCACACCCTATGAAAGGCATGCATTAGAGATAAATTTTAAGATTTATCATGGAATACTATGTAATCAAATATTTATTAGATTTTGGTTTCAATCATAGTTTGGATTAATTTTGAATATTTTTATGGACAATTGTTTATTGAATGGTCTTTTTTGAACTTTGGGTTTTGTTAGACAAATTTTGGAGATTAAGAGTAGTTTTCCTTTTTGTAAAATATTGTCCTTTTTGGGTATTATCTGATCTTTAACTAACCACTTTGGTTTTAGTTGATGTCTAAAGACAGGGGAAATATATAGTTCTTCTTTTGTGGATTATGTAATTCTATATAAGATTATTCGTGTGATTTTGAGGTAACCAAGTTTTTTTAATGAAAATTGTTTGATGAAAAGATAAGTTTTTGGAAGAAACTTATTAAAGGATAAAACTTTACGTGAAGGTAAGTATATTTCCTTATGTTCTTATTCTATGTAGTAAATGAATTCCTCAAAATTATAAAAAGGAATGTAAAACAAAAATTTTATTGGTTTACTTTTCCTACTGGGTAATCAAAGACCATTTAGCGCATCATAAGTTTTTGATTTTCTGGTGGTTAACTTTCTCTAAATCATGTTTTCTATCACTCTCCATCAGGACTTTATCATTTGTTCTCACTTCCATATCTTTTTTTCCTACATGGAATCATAGTATGGGTTATCTAGGGTGACATTTGTACTTATCTTTCTTTCCTTTAAAGTGATAGTTTTACTGACTCTTTTCCGATGTGGGACTTTTAATAAAGTTTCAAATCTTAGTTTTAAAATTGTGAGGATGCAATTCCCAAAAGGAGGTAAGGATGTAACATCCCAGGTAAATAAAGAACATTACCTTTTTAAAATTTATTAATATTTGTGAACTAAATATTAATTCTACTTTAAAGGGGACACTATGTTCGATGGCGTACCTGATATGTAACAATGGTTTTTTTTGAAATATTATGTTCCACACTAATAATATAATATTATTATTTTAAATGGAAGTTAACACCTAGCCATTGTAATGGTGGTAATGAATAGAACTAACTAAAAAATGATTATATATGTTTGTTAAATGTTTTTACATTTATCCAATATAACTTAGTGGATAAAAATGTGAATAGATATAATTTTAAACATAATTTACTTTAAAAGTTTGATTCACCACCTTTTAACGGAGAACCCTCATTAAATCTAGTTTTGGTCACTTTTATATGTTCTATTTGAGAAAATAAAATTCTTATTTATAATCAGGACATCAAAATTTTCTTTGGGTAAATTTTTGGTATTTATCTGATAAAATTCATTTTTTATGAATAATGAAAAATACTGTATTTTAAATCAAAAGTACCTTTTAATATAATTAATTGATATGGTTAGATTATTTGTTTAATTTGTTTTAAAGTGTAATTATATTATTTTTTTACCATTTAATCTAATGTTGGTTATTGGAATTAAATTCACTTTGAAATTAGACATAAACAAGTATCAATCTTTTGATAGTTATTGTTTCTTAAAAACACGCTATTTGCTTTGATAACGAGAATTAATTTTAAATTAATTAATGGAGATTATATTTTTTTAATTTGTTTGAATAGACATAATCTTTGAATTTGGAATATCAATTATATCTTAGGCTGATTTTTTGGTAGTTTTCGGAAAACTTAAATTTTTGATGAATAGTTAAACCACTAAGTAGTAGTTAAAAAACCAACTTTTTAATTGAAATAAACTTTTACTACTTTTGTGAAATGGATTTCAAAAATATTAAATACATGGTATTTTTTATTAAGTAATATGTGGTTCAATAAGATGAAAATAATTTTTGGTGAATAGTAAAGTTTCACTTTTATTTACCGCGGTTAAAGGTAAATAGGGTAATTCAAGGCCAAAAGAATATAATAATAAAACAAAATTATATTAACACTTTTCATAAACTTATTTTATGAGTAATGACTGACCATGGGCACCAATGGGTTGATTTTGGGACCCCATGGTGCCACATGGGAGTAATAATTACACTTTATTTTAATTAACTTAAAGTAAAGGCAAAAATGACATAAACAAATATCTTTTAGTAAATTAATTTTTACATGGGGTTATATATGTCATTATTTTGAGTATAAATATTAATTGTAAAGATAAAATTATATCCTACGTCATGGTACTTTTTTTTGTTATATTTAGACATCGTATAAGTAAAATTATCTATGACACAAAAATGATGCAGTATTTACCTCATTAATAAATCATTTAAATGATAAGATTATAAATATTAAAATAACATCCAAAACCTATACAATTCTTATTGGATGATTTTATTTCGACCATTAGTCATATTATTTTTTACTATAATTATATTTGGACCTTTAGGAACTGAATATCATTATATAATAAAATAATATTTTTACACATTCCTAAAGAGCCCCTCCTCCCCCTTATAAAAAGACCTCACTTATAACTCATTACTCAAACCTATGAACCCCCTTTTCTCGTCCAAACCCTACACAAATAATCTCTCAAGACACCTATCCTCCTCAAATAATCCTTTCCTTAGGAAGAAGGCACTTCAAGAAGTTCTTTTGGTTCAAACCAAATGGAGTTACCCAAATTATAGGTAATAGTTTCTCTTAACTTATTTTATTTTATTTTACTTATACAACCCCTATAATATTTTTATTCCATTATTTTATAAATACAACATTATCCTAAATATACTAGGATGTTTTTATGATAATTATTCAAACTAAACTAATATACACCTCCATCTAATGGGTGAAAAACATTCTGTTTTTGTGAATGGAAAACTAACACCTCACGAAATGATGATTGTTCAACTATCTCCTACCGCATCTCATGGTGGCCATTAAGATGATAATATATTTATATATGATATATATTATGTTTATGTTTTTCTTTATTCTTCTATATTTTTCTTTTATATAAAAACCTTTATGGTTTCCATTATGGGTAAACGCGATAATTGCATTTGAGGAAGTGCTGAATACCGCTCCCTCAAAGTGATATAAATCGTTAATGCCATATGTGGTACATATAAAGGATGGAATTAATTATATTATATATGATATTATACTGTAATTATAATATACCTATGTATCATTATGTTTTAATTCCATTAAAATAAGAAATTGAAATGAAAGTAGCGTTCACGCGTACGTACAACCTACCGCCTCCAAGAACAGTGAATTTAATTTATTATCTCCATATGTTATGTACTATTATAAATACATTTGTACACTGGATATATATGATATATATGATATATAAATTATTAATATAATTCTGGATAAAATGAACTTTTGACTATGTGAACAAATTGTAATTATAAGAAGTCCATTTTTGACTCAAGTACCAAATATCGACAAAACAAATGTTATTAACTTAAATGATAACATAATGATTATAAAATGGTAATAAGTGATATAAAAGGAATAATAAACTTTAAAAATTTTCTTAATAAAGACTAATTTTACTTTATTTTATTATTCTGGAAGAACAAGGAACAAACGAGTCAAGTCGGAAATGAGGTAAGGGATTTCTTATCTCACTTTTAATTCTATGAGATTTCCATTGTTCGCCACTTATTTATTGAATGTGGTGTATTTTATACTTACATTTGATATATATTATCATTATTCTCTTTATATTCATGGTATTATATGATTCATTTGGTGGTTATTAACTTTTAGTCATACGACTTGATTGATTACAACGTGGTAAGGGATTTTCATCTCACTTTTTATTCCTGTGAGATTAATGCTATATTTGCCACTATTTCCTTTTTTGTGGTGTATGAACTGCACAAGATTGAATTCATTTTGTACTGTATAAACATTTATGTGCATTTAAATCTTCATTTTATGATCCTTTTTTCATGGGTTGTATATTTCGTAAGTTACCAAATCGGCAAGGGAACCATTTAACCCAATTTCCATTCCTTGGGTTATTCTTCTAATTCTTAATTATGTCATGATATGATTATGTGTGGAATATCAATTTATTTATTTATGTTTTAATTTCCACTCCCCTTTGTATGGATATAATTTTTATACACATAATCACTCCATTTAAAAATTTTCAAGCCATCGATACGAACTTGATAAGAGTAATTTAAACTCAATTTCCATTAGTTGAGTTAAACATCAAAGTCATTGGTTTTGTCTTAAAAAAGACCATGTGTGAATTTCCTATGATTTATTTACACTGAATATCCTATAATATTGAGTTTATTTTTATTGGTAACACATTATTTTGTAATTGATTTATACTTAATATAAGGATACAATTTTTACAAGGGATTTCATCCCAATTTACAATCCATTGAGAGTTCATTGTTGTTATTCACCAATTCACACTTATGTGGTGAATATACTATCCATTGGAATATTATATCATGAATCCATTTATTCTCATGATATTATAAAGTTCTAATTAAATGTTATTTTTCAATTATTTGTAATCAAGTGTCTCTCATTTTGTTAAAAACTCTTTAACTAAAATATCATTTTAAATGTTTTAAATATTTATTATTCTAAATATTTCTCATTAATGTTTGTGTTTTCAAAATGTTTTTTATGATTTATTTATATAGACATTAATGATTTCAATTTATAATTCATAAAAACTTCAAAGTGGTATGGGACACTTTGATTCAAAAATATCAGTATTAAATGTTTTAAATGGTTTTGAAAATGGTTTGATAAAGCATTGTTTATTTAAATATCTTGATTTGATATATTGGAATGTGGAAATGTTATATTTCCTTTATAATTGTGTTATGTGTTATGATTATGTTATGGTTATTGGTCATTGTTTATGTATACAGGTGGTTCTGTGATAAACTTAGGATGGGTGAGTCCGAGATAGCTCTCTAATGCATTGGGTAACATTATGGAGGTAAACATGAATGTTTCTACTAAGAGATTTAGAGAATATACTGGGATGGGTATTCCAAATGTGACTCTCTGTGAGGCTGTGATAACTACAATGTAAGTATGTTTTGAATTTCATAATATACCTTTACGATTTATGATTTGTGTGTGTTATTCATAAATCTTATGATTTCATAAGGTATGTTATGATTGAAAAGTATGGTTTGATTGATTTGTATTTAATGATAGGCTAATATTTTACTTACTTATTTTATAACCATTACTGAGATTTTTATGCTCATATGATGTTTTTGAAATCTTTTCCACAGGACTTATAGATGAATAGGGTCAATAATGGGATCATGGAAAATTCATGCTACCTAAAACATGGTACTATAAATGAATCTTTTTAAGAGTTTTTTTTATTAAAAAATGGATATTGAGTAGTAGTGTAAAAATGTAATTTTCCAGTTGATTTGTAATAGTTCTGGCGTAATTCTCTAAAACACTAAACCTGAAAAGATCATCAATGTGAAGTATTCATTTAATTTTAAATTATGTAATGTTTAAGGAAAAATCATTATAGTCATATATGGGTAAAAAAACAATCTTTAGAAAGATATTCGAGTGAGGATATGTTGTATCCTACATATTAATGCAGGATACAATGATTGTTTTAATATAGATACCCTAATAGATCAAAAAATAAAAAAAATTCACAATAGAGAAAATATGAAGTGAGAGAGTTAGAAATGCTCTGAGTGTTGTTCGATGAAGTTTTGGACTTGTAAGATGTTACAGATGTGATTTTTGAGTCCTCATATGAAAACAGAGTATTGTGAGTCCTGTGCTCTGATTTCTAGTTAGATAAGATATGGGTTGTAGCTATTTTTTCTTCTTTGGTTTACTGTTGTGAGAATGTTGGAGGTTCTGATCTACCACAGTTCTGCCATCAGGAATTGAGAGTTATTCTTGTGTTCATTAGTGTACATATGTTCTTTTATCATGCATGCACTTCACTATACAAACTCTCCTCTTGTGGCTATGAGTCTTGTGATTTTTTTGGGTGCATGTATTGAAGCCAATATGAATCATGATTTCTACACATCGTACCTTTTACTTTCAGGTGAAATGTCTACAAAGAATCATTGATTATGTAAATGTCATCAAATGACTCAAATATGACCATTATAAATAACATTTATATTAAATTAAAAATGACAGAGAAGTGATTAAGGAAAAATTTCACAGTTGGTCTTGAAATGGTGTCATTGGGAAACAATTTCATTTTCTTTGTCTTTGAGTGGTGAGATAGTCATAGTGCCATAGTTTTATTGAGATCTAGAATCGGTGTCACAGATGTTGTGTTAGGATCACAGTGTCTTAGGTAATAGTGTCTAGTCCTTTGTCAAAACTTTGAATAATGTCTTAGAGATGGTAGTAAGGAACCCGTTTCATAGACAATATGAAATATAAAACTAGTTTCGGAGTCTGATTCACTGCATCTGAGTCATGGTTTCAAGGTTACGGTGTCATGGTTACGGTGTTAGGGTAACCGTTTCAGGGTTACAGTGTCAGGGTTAGTTTTCCAAAATCCAGAACTGGTGTTAGACTTATGATTTCACAGACTTTGCAAAGTATCTGTAAACCGTCTTAAGAAATAATTTTCACAGAATAGATTAGAAATAAGGATTAATATAATAAAACATTATAGGTCAAGATTAAACATAGTTTACAAGATTCAAGTATGATTTTTGAGATTCTGAATTAGCATTTTGTAAACGTTTATACCATGAGTTGTAATAATTTAACCATAAGGAAACCGAAAATCACTATACCTGATTTGTGATAGGTTAAAAAATGTCAACATAATTTTTTAGCATTAAAACATTAATAACACATGTGGAGGACAATATACATTATTCCCATATTACTGAGGGAATAAGAAATACATAGAAAAAAACACTCTTCCTTCCGCGATATTTTTCATAATATATTTCTTCATAAATTACAGAAAATAAAAAATAAACGGTGGTCTTATATTCCCAGTAATAGTTTTGTACAGTAGAATCTATAATGAATAAAAAAATAATCAATATGGGAATGTAAATAACTTAAAACATATTACATTTCTTAAAAAACATGAGTAAAAGATGCATCCATGGATGATATTATTTTTTTATTCATAAAGACAATATTAAATAAATTCTAAATACATGAAATTATTAATATTTGATTTCATGATTTCAGCCATCATGATATTTTTACCATCAATGGATCTTGGTAGGACAATTTAATATATTGGTAGGTTTTACACAAAATTGATTTAGTTCTAGCTTATTGACTTGTCTCATGAGACCTATCGATTCATCAATGGTCTATTTACTAATTTCCCCATGCATCACTATATATCTAATTAATTCCTTATATATAATTAATAATAACTTCTATTTACAAATAATATTCCTTATCATCATATATTCTTATTGTGTAATGAATATGGATATATTATGTTTCCCCAATAAATAAAACAACATTATAATTAAAATTTCATATAGAGAAATGATATATATTATATGAAATAATCATATACATAATGAAAATAATATTTATTTAAGTGAAATGTAATGGTTAATGAACTCAAGAAAGTTAATGCTTTATGGGAAATTAAATGATAACAAAATTTATCAAGATATAAGAGATGAATCTTAGAAAATTATATATTTTATCAATATAAAATCAATAAAGGAATACATGAAAATGTATAAAAGACATTTAAAATATGTTTTCACTTATTTTTTACTCTTCAAAATCATGTAATTCTTATATATTATGATAAAGGGTGTAAAATTTTTATGATGATGGGAATTTCAATTAACATTGAATACATTATAAGGAAAGAATTCCTTTTAAAATTTTATAAAAAAGTTAAAAATAAACCTTTCAAGAAAAAAAAATAAAAATATTCATTTAAAATCATGTAAGATTTCAAGGATAAATTACAGTTTCCTTAATAAATTTATTTATTTTTAAAAAATGACTTCACTAAAAAATTAAAATATATGTTCATGGAAGAAAAATATTCCCAAAAAAATATAAACAATTTCAAATATTATTGTAAACAATTATATTTAAATAATAACATAAATTTAATCATCAATCTTCATGAATAAATATATATTCATGTTAAATACCTCAAATGGATAATATATAAACAATACATAATTAAATAGTATTATGATACCAAACATGTCTCAATGAAGTGCATATTAAAAAAAATTACATTATAATGGTCATAATGTTGATGTAAGAATTAATAAATTAATTGAATATGTGTCAAGATTTTAAATCCACAAAAAAAAGTAGATGTATTAAATAATTCAATCATAAGTAACATAAAAAAAATCATATCATGTCAATGAAAATAAAAAAGTAATATTACCCCATGGAAAGAAATTAAGTCATGAAGCCCTTACTTTAGGTCTGAATCATCTTGTACATTATTTATCTTTTTTTTATAATAAACATATGTTAATTATTTACATTATTATGAACAATTATTCATGGTTATTTATCTATAACATTATCTATTACCATGATATAATAACTATATTAATCATTCATATTATATTAGACATTTTGATGATAGTCGTGTTGTATGTCCAAAATTAATTTAGATGATTTCATATGGTAAATTTGGTAATTATTATATATTTTTAAAAATATTTCCCATGAAATAATTATATTTATTATAAATCAACAAAACATTCCAAATGAATTAATAAATATGGTTATGAAAAATGTATTACATAACAATCATAGAGATGATAGTTCGTGCGTACACATAAGTAACATATTTTTTTCCTAATGATTATGAAGAATATAAAGTAAGTATTGTTTCATCCTTACATAATTGTAATTATAGAATAAATATTTTATCATTTCATTAAACATTATTACATATAATTGAATTGTGATTTAGTGGTGAATAATGAATCACATCTCTTTATAGAGGTTCATGCCCACATGGTAAATGACTTATATTGAAACCACTAACTTGAGGAAGCCTCATGGGAACCTAATGAAATGAAGAGGTAAAAGTATCATCCATTGTGTGTATGAAAGTGATGGAATTTAGATGGATAAATTTATTTTTATGGGGTGTAGAATTTAATACTTTTCTATTTTTGGATATATTATTTTCAAATTAATTTAATTTTTTTCAATTACTTCAGTTACACTAAACACAAAGTCTTAACAAACCATAATCATGCATTTTTATTATTTTTTAAATATGACCATTGTAACCTAGATATTAATATTTTTTTATGATTATTAATAACCAATTTTTTAAAAATAAACTTTATATTGGTTTTATATAATACATATTCAAAAAAGTTCTTTATTTTTAATAAATCATTTATATGCTTTGAAAATTTCTTTTTCTCAAAAAAAATATTTTCATTACTTTTTTTTGAAAATATATAAAAATTATTTTTTATAAATTGAAAAATTGGTTTTTATAGTATAACCAAAATTTATAAATATTAATTCCTCAATTATATTTCAATTATTTATTTATTAATTTTCTGAAAGGATTATGTTTTCTATGAATCGTAAAAAATATATTAATTTGTAATAAAAACCACATTTTCATTTATAGAATTTTAGGGATCAGTATCATTTTAAGATGTATTTTAAAGTTCAATTAGTTCAATAATATTTTAATTAACATAATTTATTATATTTAAATCAATTTAATATATAATTATGATGTTAAAACTATTTACAGATATGGAAACTTTTTATTTGGAAAACATCTTTTTGGTTACATATGCGAGATTTATTTTGAATTAAATCATTCCACAAATATAAATGAAATTCTAAAAAATTGATTACATATTTGTAATCATAAAAATTAATATTATATAATTTCTTCAACTTAATTCTTAGTCATAATGAATGGTAAAAATGTTAAAATTATTTACCGTGTTTAAGGTTAAAATATGTGTTTTTAGGTTACATGTTCCTACTTTAATGTTATTTTTCACTCACATATGAATTTTAATAAAAAAATTAGATTTCATTAATTTAATTATTTCTTTAATTTTATCTATTCAGGATCTTGTATTGTTATTATTAAAGAATAATCTAACAATAAAAATAAATAAAAACACCAGTTACATGAGTGGAATATAAAATGGTGAATGTATGAAAACCTATATGATAAAGAAAAAACATGAATAAAACTTGTATATTTTTATTTTCAGGTGTTTATCAACCTTATAATCCATACACTCAATTATTTTTTAATTTTTGATGGTCATGGGTCAAAAGTGACTTCCTATTATTGAATAGTTCTAGTATTTTTGAAAAATGCAACTCCTCCTCAATTATAAAAGACCACCACTTACCCTAAATTATTCAAATCCATTAAGGCATTTTTTCTGACCAAAACCTAACTAAAAATATGCAAAAAGAATATAATTTTTCTAGATCATATAGTAATCATAAAATTCCATCCCTAGGGTTCTTAATAATATATATAATGGAGGTTGTTCTTAGTAAAG
Organism: Viscum album; assembly: GCA_963277665.1. NCBI lineage: Eukaryota > Viridiplantae > Streptophyta > Magnoliopsida > Santalales > Viscaceae > Viscum > Viscum album. The sequence goes on from OY728145.1 coordinate 1,781,932,439, forward strand.
GTAACTATCTTCACTAAGCTCAATTTTCTATTCTTTTATTATAACATTAATTAATGTATTAATAATTAAAAAATAATAAAACTATTATATAAAATATTTTAATACTTTTTTTATATTATTGGAATAACCTATATCTGTCTCATATTTCCTCAAATGGAAAATGAAACTATCAATTCTATGTACGATGGACTATCACCTCGTGAGCCGAAGTAATTCGTTTACCATCATTGCTTCCCACAACTAGATATAATGAATGATTTAAGGTTATTATATGATATTAATGAAATATTTATACTAATAGAATTTTAATATCACATATCAATTTTTACCATCCAATCATTTGTATAATGATAACATTGCTCTAGTGTACATGTGGACAACCACCATAACGAAGTGTTGTGATTTTTTTTAATTTTATATTTACATTTATTGGAAAAATGATGAATATAATTAATAAAAAATATATATGACATAATAACGATTATTTGAATTTTAAATTATTTTTAATTTTCTTTTTTTCCATATAAAGCGAAAATTGAAATAGTTTTTTAATGTACATACTGCCTTCCGTCTCCATGAATGGTGTAATGATTTGTTATCTCTAATATTTATAGATTATTATAAGTATTTATACAGTTATTATATATTAAATTTATATCATGTATAAAAATCTAAATATGATGGAATGATGATCAAAGAAAAAATTACCAGAACACACATGACAAACAAAGCTTGTATTACCTGAAATGTGATTCTAATAAGGAAATGTTAATAAATAGGAGAAAAAAAATTATAAATAAATCATATATGGTATGATAATTATGGGTATGGTCTATAATATATTAATAATATACTTATATCTATAATATAGGAGGCTTGAACATCTATAATGAAATTTAATACCTGAGGAATAATATATTTGTCTCAAATTGTATTCTTTGGGATATATATTTTGTTATGAACAAATAGTCTATTACGAGGTGTTTATAAAGACCTGTAGAAGTATTAACTCGTGAATTTATTTATTATAATGATATTTAAAATATAATTTAATTTTATTCATTCATGGGGCTTATTATTCAAAATTTACCAATTCCTATAAGGTGTTTTCATCTCACTTTTATTTCCATGGGGAACATACAATATCACACCTCATTTATTTTAAGTAATTTATATACTTACAATTAATATATTTTATTATTATTCTCATGATATTATGTTATATACATTTCGATATAATTTTATTTCTTTCAAGGGGCTTAATATTCAAAATTTACCAAAGTGGAAATGGTTTTTTGTTATAATTTTACAATTTATTAAGATTATTTATGATTATGTTTCCAATGATTAAATATTATGATATATCTCATAATAAAAAGATTAATTTTATTCTCCTCTAACATTATTTCTCTCTTTGACAAAAATCTTTTTTTATTCCATGATCATGTTTTATAAAAACTCATTAATGATTTTTTACTATTCCGTAATGATTTTTTGATGTAATTTTTATTCATCTTTTACTTTCTAAAAATGGTTTTAAAATAACCTTATTTCCATTTTCCAATAAAGTATATTTTTAATTTTATTGAAAATGAGAAAATAATCTTCATTTTAATGTTTACAGAATTAATGATATTGTCCTCCATCATGATCTCTAAATGATTTAAAGCTTACATTACATGTTTCCACGGATATTTTCAAAGAATAGTTTTTATATAAAATTGGAAAAAAATTGGTGTTTTTAAATAAGTATTTCGATGTGGAAATGTCATTTTACACATTAAATATATCAAGTGATCATAAAAAATTATTTTCCATCCTATATGGAATCTTTGATGAGACTTACTCTCTAATAATTTTATGATACCATGATACCATTCATATTTATTCTTGGAATGATTTATAATTATTATTAAAAATGTTAATGAATCTTTTTCCCATCCCACAAAAATATTTAATGATGAAATTGTTATGTAATATCTTTCGTTCCCTTGAGTAATACTATGATTTATGGTTTAAGAAACCCATTAAATTTTCTTTGGTTATAAAATTAGGAATGTTTTATGACCTTTGTGGTAAAAATATTTATGGATTATGAGATGGAAAAGACATATATAACTCTCTCCAATGTATTGGGTAATGATTGATATCTCATGATATAATATGTTATTCATGGACCATATTTCATTTTCACATGTTTATTCTTAGACCTCATTTCATGACCATAAGTTAATATGTGAAACATTGTTTAATTTTCATTAGGTTATATTTGGATAAAGTTTAATGTCTAGAATGTTTTTTGTGGACCTGGTTTCATGTCTATAATTTTATGCATGGAACTATTTTTATGTCCATAAGTGTATGTGAGGACCTAGTCACATGTCCTAATCTTAAAGAGTGAACAATTTTCTATAAATATATATCTTTAAAATTTTATAAGCTTTCATTTTTCATGTTCAGAATTCAATTTCATGAACGAATGGATTATTAACATTGATTCTCATTATGATTCATGTTTTATGAACTATGATTCATTTATCCATGAGTCAATATTATGATCTATGTTATTTAGTCTTTGATTTTCAAATGTTATACTCATGTTTTCATATACTCATTATCATGTGTTTATATTATTATTTATATCTACCATTGTGTACCCTTACAGAGTATCTAATCCCACCCTTTATTATGTTTTCTTTCTATAGGCCACAAAAAGGGTTTTTATGTAGGTTTTGTTTATGAATATTAATATGTACAAAGATATTTATGGAGGATGTATAAGATAATTAATAAAACAAAAATAATATTTATCTATCCTTAAAGACACTGAACCTATATGGTCCTCTTGATTTTTTTAAATTTTATTGAATATTCATCAAACAATATACAATATTTATATATAGAAAGACAATGTTGTTATAGTAACATTATTTTTAAATATGACACTTAAAATCATCTATGTAAGGACAACATTGTACATATTCAAAAACATACCTATTAGTAAATTATCTCTCTAATATAAAAACCCCTTCAGAGTGTCATTATACCATGATTTCAATACCATATTGACATGAACAATTCTTGGATATTTTCATTATAAATGTTTATGAATGAAAAAATTCAAGAAATATATATTTTTAATGATTAAATTATTTTAATTTTTATAATTATTTAATATATATACAAATTCATTAATAAAAAAATTCATTTATTTTTTGGATAATAGAATAAATATAATAATCGTAATTGTTATTTATAAGACATTTTTGTAACATCCATGAAATATTTTGGGGACTATTGAACTCTTTCAAAAATATATATATCATATTCATAAAAATTGAAGTAGTGATGTATATAGGGGAAATTCTAAAGTATTAATATTTATATATTAAATTACTCATAGAATAAATGGATAAATAAAAATAAAATGATTAACATTAGATATAAATAATTATTAAAATTATGAAATATAAATATTATTTAATTATATAAAGGAAAAATAATTTAAATAAAATTTTTATATAGATTGATAAAAAATATTCATTTACTATTACATGAGATGGAGTGTGTTTGTGGAATAAATATTCATGTAAAGGGGTTTCATGACTCAAAGTCCAAATATTGAGTCTTACTCTATCATATTCATCTATATTTTTCCATGTTAGTTATAATATAGTAATTAATTTTAATACATTTTATTCTCCAGTGGGAATACATTTTTCTCAAAAAATAATTTTCTCACTATTTTTAATGTTATAAAATTATTTCATTTTAGAGTATAACATTGCAATGTCCTAACAAAGGTTCCACACATCGGTTCCCTGAGACAGTTGATCACACGACCATAGGTGCACCTCTCTATATTCTAGAGGCTACCAACTAGTTGTGAGGGTCTAATATCACACATGGGGAGACTATACCATCTTTATCAAAGTAGAACAACAACCTAAATAAATAAGAATAACCAAGTGATATATCCAATGATAAAAATAAACCGGTATCACATGATGCTCCAAATAGAAATACAATTTCTGAAACTAAAGTAGTAGATATGTCGTTCCAAATGTGTTTCAAGTCTCAATATCCAAAAACCCAAATTAAATAATGACATAGAAAACTATCAAGTAGGTCCCAAATCATGTTTGGTTCCATTATCCATGCTTCATCACAACTAATCCACCTAATATAGTACTCTTTCTCATATCCTATCCTATAAACATGATGTTTATGTGGGTACGATCGGAAAGCCCGAGTAGGGTTTTACTACAAATCAATAGGCCTCCACAGATGTCATCTATAAAAATTTCTAGTTGATAACATTGAATGATATTGTGTAAAGAATAAAATAAAAGAAATAAAGTAAATAGTTTACATATATTAAATTATTCTTAATCTAACCACATAATTCAATGGGTTCTAGAGGACACTCGAACATCAATAATTGCCTCGACCCATGTTGGAGTCTGAAACATATCACAATACCATGGTTGTCAAATATCATTTCATTTCATTTCATATTGTGGTCAATTGGAACCATATTCTAATGCCAAAATTTTATGTTTAGAACGTCGTGTATAGGACCCTATGGGTATTTTAATTAGTAGTCCATGACATACAACTCATTTATCAAACAATCACATAATTGGGATTTTAAAGTAGCAGTCTGTGTCACACAATCATTTATAAAATAATCACAGAAGTGGACTTTTAAAACATGATTATGCTTTCCAATCATTTATCACTATGGATTTTTTAGCATCATTGCATATCCGACATACAATTATTAATTTATCACAATGGTACTTTGAAGTAGCACTCTATGCCCCAAACACATTTACCAAACAATAACACAAATAACCTATACCACATAAAATAAGATTTATCAAAACAAATATTTTTACCAATATATTTCATCATGGAACCCTAACAATTTATAATAAAAATCATGATTCTTCAACTTAATCACATCAAACAATATTAAAAAATCACCATTATTCCATTTTTGAACATTAAACCATATAACCAAAAAATCCATTAATAGTCAAGTCAATCGTCTCATAATTTCAATTTTTAATTAATTCATAACCATATTAATTATATAATTACTCAATCCGAATATCACATCAATTCCATAATTACAATATAACATTAATTAATTTACCCATTAATTAATATAATTTCTATAATTTCCAATTTCACCAAATTCAACCAAACTCATCATCAAATGGAAATAAAATCAAATCAATTAAATGATTTCAAACATTAATTAATCAAATAATTTATTCAATTCATGATTAAATTTTCAAACATTCTTATTTTAATTCTACAATACATAAATGAAATTGGAATTCATGACTATAATAATTGAATTTAAACCACAAACCTAAAAAAACTATGATGAATGCCCGCTAATAGAATTCCCCAATTGATATAAAATGAATAAAAACATGATGATGAAAATGATCCATATCTAAAACCTAGATCCATGATCAAATGAATCAAGATACAATAAACCTATATATATATATCCATCATAATTATAAGAAGACATCTCATTAATTGATGAGTGAAAGACAATAAAGTGGTAGAAAACCCTATTGGATGAGATTATCTTACAAGGAGAGGTAATGATATTTAATCAGATATTTGATTCACCAATAATGGAGGTTTAAATTAATCTCAATCCATCTAGGAGCCTCAAAAAAAGATATAAATTGTTTAGGGTCGAGTTCCTGTTGATTTATGATGAATTTCTTGGGTTTAGGTATTTTTAATATAATTTTCATGGAATTAGAAGATACACACACTCTTTCTTGTATAGGGTGATTTTTTTCCTAATTGTGTGCCCTAACCAAGTGACTCACCTAGTGGTCTCACATGGTTAATACTAAGAGAGTGAATATTTTTAAAAAACATGTTATATCCATGTGAATCTCTTCTACCTAGGTTCACACAACTTGCTAGACTGGGTGCACGGTATGGTTAAACTGTGTGCCAACCCTGTACTGCCCCACCTCCTTGCAACATTTTCCAATTTCTCATAAAAACTACCCATGAAAAATCCAAATAATATATTTTTTAAAAAGTAAAAAATAACACTTGTAAAAGAGATTAGGTCTTCTCTAGAAATGGTTGGGATCTTATAATACACCCACCTTATAACAAATATTATTTGAGTTGTATTCCCATGTATCTCTAAGAATCTGAGTCAAATATATCAGGCCACTAATCCTACATATCATCTCCTAACTCCCATGTTTCCTTATGAAAATGGCCATGTTTCCACAATACATAAACTATCAACATGGTCTTTACCCACAACACTTTCTCACTGTGATCCAACACAAGTAAAAAATTATCCTCAAAGGATGCATCAATATGAATCTCATCATCATCTACAACGATAAAATTAGGAGGGTTAGTGTGATAATTCAAAAGTTTACACACATGAAAGACATAATGCATAGTGTTGTACCTCTGTAGAAGCTCAAATCAGTATTCCACTAGCTTAATCCTCTCCACAAACTCAAATGGTCTAACAAACCTAGGTTCCATCTTTCCTTGTCTCTAAATACTACAATGACCCAACCTAGGTGACACTTGAAGTGACACATGACTAGCCTATTTAATATCTAGGTGGTATTGATGTCTATTACCAAATTAATTCTTCATACTCTAAGCCATATCCATATTCTTCTGAATTAGCTGAACATTATTTAATGTCTCCTACATTAGATTCTATATAACACCTCTAACACACTAACCTCCATCCACCAAATAGGTTATCTACATGGACTACGATAAAGTTCCATATATGTTTCCACCTATATAGTTTTCTGATAACTATTTTTATTGAAAAAATCTATCATCTCTAGGTGCTTCTCCCAAGACCCACCAAATTCTTGGATGCACACTCGATGTATAACCTCAAGCACGTGAATAGTACATTATGACCTCCCATCTATCTGTGGGTGGAATTCTATACTCAATAAAACCCTTGTAATAAGAGACTTCTATAGGCCTCCCATAAGATATAAGTAATGAATGAGTTATAAGATCAAATAATACTCTTTGTAAATTCATTTATAAATATTACTTCTAGGACATACACGTCTCCCAACTAATTCACTTAGAAATTATATCATACCAATAAAAAAATATGTCACCTTTGTTAGTCGGTCCAAAACCACCCAAATAACATTATTCTTCTAAATATTTATCTTGATTCCCAAAACAAGTCTAGGGAAACATCATCCCATTCTCATTTTGGAATGATAAATGGCTATATTAAAACACCGGGTCGTTGATACTCAGCCTTCACCTAATGAAAGGAGTAACATCATGTCACAAACCGTGCAATCTCCTTCTTCATGCACAACCACCAAAAGTTTCATTGTATGTAATGGTACATTTTGGTCCTACATTGACACACCACCCACATTGAGAGATGAAATTCAGGCATTAACACCTCCCTCATACTTGTAGGAACACCTACCCGATTCCTAACATAGATGATCTCATCCTCATCTATTGTTCAATAAAGAAGAAACTTCCCACATTCATGGATTTCTCTAATGGATAAACATTATGAATACTCATGCTACATATATTTAATCTATCTCAAATGTATAGAAACCACTAAAACTTACAATATAGTAATATGATTATAATTATCCTAAACCACAACCTGAATCTTAGACACCATGGTAATCATATTCCACTTAGAACTAGACTCTTGAACTTCTCGATTCTGATTTTTCTTGTTTAAAGTGTTAGCAACATGGTTTTCCTTCCCATGTAAACATGCTAGCCCAAAATCATAATACTACATACACTCAACCACCTCTACATCCATAGATTCAATTATATATATGATATGATATATGTTAAGATCTTATGATCATTACACATTGTAATCTTTTCACACAATAGATAATGTCACCATCACTTAAAATTATGAACCATTATTTCTAACTCGAGGTCATGCATAGGGAAGTTCTGTTCATATGTCCTCAACTACCAAGAACCATATTCCATAACTCGATCTCTCAGTATCAACACTACTCCAAGTTTAATCCTAGAAGCATCACAAAACACCGTATACTCCTCCCCTGTCCCAGGTAGGATAAGATTAGTGATGTTTTTAAGCACTTCTTCAATACTAAGAAAGCATTATCAGATGATCAAACAATTCAAACAATACTCCCTTCTCGATCAATCAAAAATAGGTTCTACTAATTGATGAAATTTCTGGATGAACATCCAATAATGTCCTTATAACCCCATAAAACAATGGATATAAAAAATATTCTTAGAATTTTACCAAGATACAACTACCTGAAATTTATTTTGGTCTACTGATACACCTTCCTCTAAGATGATATGACCCATGAAGTGTGCATAATAGATCCATAATTGACACTTAGATATCTTAGAATATAAGTAATTCTCTCTTGGTGTACTGAGAACGCTATCAAGATACTAGGAATGATCATCATTGTTCATTTAGTACACGAAGGTGTCATCCACAAACAATATGAAAAACTAATTCTCGTATGACTGAATGATTTTTTTATCATGGAAATTATCACTAATAAAATGTTCATTAGCCTGAACACCATCACAATGAACTTATATAGACCATGAATATTTCTAAATGAAGTTCTTGGTATATCATAATTCCAGATTCTCAAATGATGATGCCCTAATCTCATGTCAATTTTAGAGAAATAAAAAGAACTCCTAAACTAGTCAAAAATATAATCGATACATGGAAGAGCATACCAGTTCTTAATCTTCATCTGTTTCAACTCTTGGTAGTCAAAACAAAAACCGAGAGTCTCATCATCCTTATTAGAAAAAAAGGGAGAACCCCAAGGAGATACACTCAAATAGATAAACCCATTATCCATAAACTCTTCTAGACGAGTCCTTAGCTCTAGAATCAATGTTTGTTCCATTCTGTGTGGAAGAATAGAAACTGGCTCAACCCCTGTCACAAGATCAATTGTAAATTCAACATCTCTATTAGGTGTAAGCCTTGATAAGTATTCAAAAAACACATCCTAATACCTGTACACTGTGGGTGGAAATACATCATGCTTTATATCCATTACATCAAACAAAAAACATGTAATATGGGAAGTAAGCACCCTCAGTTGGTGGGGAAAGATACCTATATGGACTGCCTTGATATCCCACTATCTAGGTTGAATATATTTTTCACCCTCATGAGAGGTAAATACCACTCTCCCGTGGTAACAATCTATGTGGCATCTGTTTGATACTAACCAGTATATACCCATAATTAGGTTAAATCTTGATAGGTTAAGGATGTAAACATCCTAACTAAAACAATACTCTCCAACCTCGAGAGAACACAACTTTCACAAATAGATGTCTCTCAACCATAGTCACAAAGGTGTATCTATCATCATAAACCCTCTCAAGAACTCCACCACAAAGCTCATACCAATAAAAAGTTGTTAAGATATAAAAAATGGAGAGGTACTAATATCTAATAAAGAACTAGTCACCGTAGAAGATACAATATTAGTACCTAAAATTTTCCATGGTTCAATATCCCTATCCACTAGTATGGGATGAAAAACATGAATCTTTTCAGCTCCTCTTACCTGTGATGAAGTCTGATTCCCTAAGAAGTTCCACTCTATTGATACGAGCGATCTATCCTAGAGGAATAATTTCAACTTCCTCCTACAACATGAATAATAGAACTCCAACTATTAGAATGATACGGTGTATAAGATCCCCTTACCACACTCTGATTCTTCATAGCTTTTAGATCATTACCCATCTACCAAGGATTCCTGGTGGAACCATATAGATGTCCCATTCTTTTGCAAGATCAACATGCTATCAGTGGTCAGGTGCAGTGTCTACAAATGTGACATGACCTACCACACTGGTGACTGGTCACTTGCGTAAGGTCAGGGGTGACCAAACCCTCTCCCATGATACTCTTTTTTATATCACCCTAGATGGAATTCTCAATGTGAGATTCAAACTTTCAGAAGAAGTACCTCCAAATTGTCATGAATAAACCACCTTTCATCTGCTATAATATTTCCATAGGTTCCCCTTAGATGTGAGAGACTAATTTACCACATCATAAAACATCTTACGCATGATGATATTCACCTGGGAATTAATTTTACATTTTATCCCATCTAGAAACAGCTTATTCATGGTCACCTAATCTATTTCAAATGCTAAAACAAAGTGAAGAAAATCTATAAAGTGACCGTCATAGTACGTAATAGATATAATATCTAGATTCAACCTCATAAACTCAGCCACACATTTCTACTAGAGTGTCTTAGGGTAAAAGTTCTACAATAACATCTCATGAAAGTACAACCACTCCATATTTTCTAGTTGTTTATCACATGTATTTATGTCTCACCAATGATTTTCTTGAAAATATAACATACATGCAGTAAATTTTACTCTCTTATCAACAAGAGTATTAATGTGGTCATGTATGGGATAGATAAACTCAATCCAATACTAAGCTTCCTCATGTCCACCCCCTTTAGTAAAGGTCCGAATGTGCTATATCTGGAACTCCCATGTCATATCAAAAATTCTTTTCATAACCCTCCACATGTCTATTTATACAAACTTCCAAAACTATGAAAAGTTTTCTTTGAAATTATCTCAAACTTTATCACCCTGAACTATTAGTGCATCAGGTTCCACTACAAGAGGATTATTTCCATTCATAACATCCAATATTCCTCTAAAGAAGTTTTATCATGAGGGAGTCTCTCAGAAATTCCAAACTCAAATCTTAGGACACATAACAAAACTTAAAAACTATTAGAAAGAGGGTTTAACATTAATCCAAAACAATTTATCCCCCATTTTCTCACCACACAGTAAGAAACATGGCATTATCACTACCATTATCTCTCCTATATCCAGGTTAGGGTTAAAAAGGGTAAAATCATCCTCATTATTCAAGTTTCTCATTATAAAACCATTAATTCACATATTTATTCATTTTAAAACATTAAATTAATATTAATAACCTTTTTAATTTTAATTAAAGAATAATGGAAAAAAATTCAATTCCAAAACTTTCCTAAAACACATCTTCCCATGATTGCCTAAAATGATGCATGTTAAAAATAATCCTAATTTCCTAGATATATTCACGAATACTCAAATATCATTCCATTACAGACCACAATTGAAATCTAAAAAAATATAAAAAAATATGAAAACAACAATCACATCACATAACCATATATAATCACTCGATTTGAAATAAAATCCTATTATAAAAACACACATTAATAACAATAGTCCCACCATGGGTTCTGGGACATTACCCTTGTATATGGGTTATTTACTCCCATGAATGAGCTGTTAAACACGGCTCGAATAATCCAATTCCCCTGTCTACCCTTCACAAATAGTAAGAAAAAAGAAAATAAAATAAATCATACCTTCAATAGCACATAGTACCTTCCCAAACTCGGTGACACACAACGGTGCCCCAAGAAGGCCAGTCACATGACCTTTGGTACGCCTCCCCATACACCATATGCTGACAACTAGCAGTGAGGTTCTAATATTGACCATGGTGTTCCAATTACCTCATTATTAATGTATCATAATAGTGGAAATAAATAATAATAACATTGTGATATATACAATAATCAAAAGAAACTAGTTTCACATGACCATCAAAACAAGAATTAAATATCCAAAACTAAATTAGTGGATATGTTATGCCAAATTAATGTCAAGTATCTATATGAAAAAACCAAAATTAAATAATTACACTAAAAAATTCCATGTATATTTTGAATCATGTTTGGTCCCCCCATTAATTATTTACCCCAAATCATCCATCTAACACATGGCACTTTACCTTAGATGGTCCTGAAAATATGAAGTCTATTTGGGTGCCGATCAGGCTGCTCGAGTAGGTTGTGAGTACGACTCATTATTAAAACACAGACAACATCTAAAATAATACCCATTAAATAATAATGTATTCTATTTTATAAATAATAAAATACCTAAAATAATTTAAACAATTTACATGTATTCATGTTTACAAATAACAATTTAATGAAAATTCTTTTAAAAATGATTTTCAATGAAAGCGATATTCAAAAATACTTAAAACAATTAAATGGTATTTTTCTCAAGAATTTCATTAATCCTATTTTTATGGTATTTATATTCATAAATGAAAAAACATTAATTCATACTCTAATGGGTATATTTTAATAGCATACTTATTCCTGCCCCATGTTTTATTACTATTTTGGGCAAATATATCATTGACACTATCATAATTATTTCATTTTATAGTCATCAACATCATCTATAAATATTCATTTTTCTATGTTCTTTAGAAATTTAATGTCCTATAAATATCTATATTATTTTTTATTGATATTTTTTTTACTTGAACCATAATTTTTTTTATCATGTGTTGATTGCATTGAATTTTATTTTTGCTTCTATACAAATATTAATAAATTCATATTATTCACTTAATAAAAATTTTTAATGATAAGGAAGAATGTTTGAGAATTTAATCGATTATTCAATATATGTAGAATGATTTAGACATGAATAAAATGGGATGGGGACTTTTTATAGAATGTATTTTGATGAATCATTTGTCTCATCAAAGAAATCAGTTGTATTTCCCTAGTTAAATGGTTTTCCTCAGAGTATGTTCTAAATCAAATTGTGAATGGTATTGACAGTAGAGGTATCATGTGCCTAGGAAACATGATTTCTCATATTTAAGCATTAAATTCATTCAGAGTTAACACATTATTATCCATTATATTTTTACAATGATATTACCTATGAATTTATTTCATTCTCAATTATTTATTAATTGATTTTGTTTTTAGTTATTAAACATTCCGTATTGATTATGACTTGTCCAGTTATGATAGTTAGTTAATTGATAAAATGGAATGTGTTTTATGTAATTAACATTCCATTTATTATAAAAATTAATTATTTAATTTTCATGTGTATTCAAATATTTACCTTTCTATATTGTTCATTTAATAATGATAATGTTTAGTTATTTACGACTATTTCCGCTATACTTAACCCTTACTGAGCCTTTGAGATCACCCTTATCTTGTTTAATTTCACTATGATTCCGAAAAGTTTTGTATGAATAATATACATGCATACACTTTATGGCATAATTTTATCCATTAAAAAATCTATGTTGAAGTTTTTATATTCCAATATAGAATGGGTATCATGTATGTAGCTAGTTTACCATGACTACTTAACTATTTAGTCCTTCGGGATGTGATTACTTATATCTTATTACAATGTATTAAAGAATTCACGAGACCTGTGATACTTGGGTCAGGGTTTCTACAAATAAGAATAGTTTCTGGCATTATTATATTCAACTGACTATATTTAGAAGGTTTTTCCTAGGTGAGTATCTTGTTACACAACTCAATTTTATAATAAACCTATTAGTTTTTATAGAACTAATGAGTCATATCATCTATCCATATTTGAATTTAAATATTTTTCTTCTTATTGAAGATGTTGTGGTATACTCTCAAACATTTAATGATCATACATGAGATTTAGAGACCGATCTATGCATAATAATAAGGCATCAAAAACATGTGAAGATCTTGATGTATCTATTTTGGAGCAGGGTTGTTCTATTTTCGAGGAATGCGATATTAGAGGCTGAAAATTTCACAGACCCCATAAATTTTGAGTTATTTATTCCTTGGTAGTGTAATTTTATTTATATTAGTAGATTCAAGGGATTGAAAGGCTTCTATAGAAAATAATTCAGGGCTTATTTTCATTTGCGGTGCTGATGATGGCCTTGGAGAAGAAGGTGATGAAGTATGAGTGGTTGGATCCTTTTGATAGTTCCTTCTAGGTTTTAAAAGGAATGTTTAAATTGGTGCTGAACATAGAAATACAAAATAATATTAAGGATAAAACTCTATATTGTAAATAATTTGTGGTTGGTCTAAGATCTATATTGATGCATGGTGGGAATGTTATTTCCTATAATCCTAGGAAGTTGAGGATTATTGAGGGGAGAAATATAATACATTATTTAATGTTTTTACTATATTTAATTCACTGATATGTTTGAATCACAACCTTTTTTGTGACAAGTGTTTGGTTTATATAATCTGCCTTGGCAGCATGCATATCTTTTCATCGAACTACCAAAATCATCAATAGAGGGTTTCAGTTGAGTAACTTCAATCATTCAACCACAATATGATTTTACCCATAAAAAAGGTGAATATTGAGGCTAATTCTCTAAGTATAATGACACAATAACCTGTGGTGTTGGAAGTTAGTTGTGAGAGGAATTTGATGAAACTATTCCCTGGTCTATATTTCTATGTTTTGATGTTTTATGGTAGTGTGATTATAAGGTCTATGGTTTTTATCTCCTCACTAATAAAGATTTAAGGGAGTCAAATTTCTCACTCATAATGTTTTGGCTAGATAGGATATTATATATCATGGGAATCCATAACTCAATCAGGGTTATTATAATGATGATATATTAAATGTGTGAGGCTCGTTTTCTATTCCAAAGATGATATATGCATATATGACATAAGATTAAAAATGATTAATATATGAAATTAACTTGGGTAATACTATGATGTATCATGACATGAATATATAGTATTGGTGGCTCAAGTGTAACAAGGTAATATTGGGATAGTTTTTAGGGTGCCTCTCATGTTTCTAGGTCATGGATAATCATTAATGATAATACAAACCTCTCCACTCATTTCTCATACATGGTGAGAGATTGGATGATGCGACAATGGATTTTTTGATAGGGTAATCATGGCCATCATGAGGAAATGATATTGTATGGGTCATTATATACCCGTGGAATAAAGATTCAATATTACAAAAAATTATGGTGAACCATAGTTATAATTATATATCTAATTTCTATTTCAATGAGATAGTATATATTTATGATATTCTAAAAAGTTTCATTTTGTATTGTGGTTTCAAATTTAAATTTTCTTCATAGAAGGGAGAAAAGAACATGATCAGTACCCATTTGTATTTGAGCACAACATAGAATAATCATATCAATAGTTTTTATTAATATACTATAAGGATTATAGAGTACATTTTGATTAAATGTGTCCATGATTTTAGTTATTTATAGGAGAGTCATCTATCATTATCCACATTCACCTACAAGATTACTACTCAAACATCAATTTAAATGGAACCTATTTTGGGTATAAATGGTAGGTAATTACATTAAATTCAATATTGTTTATTTTTAAGTGAGCTTTATATCATTGGGATGAGTATTATTCATGGGATTTAAAAGAATATTGTTTAAACCAGAAGAGCTTCGAAACTTCCCAGAGTAGGTAATATTCATATATAGACTTGAAGTAAAATCCTTTTAGTTTTTTAGTGTGTGGTTTGATTTTCTTGTGAGTGTCTATTTTATTTTTAAATCATCACATTTTCAGGTATAAAATGTTATAAAAAAATGGGTCCCTTTTTGGTTGTGAGCGATTCATATAGTTATTTATCAATTATCACATCCTTATGTTTCATTACTATTAACAAAATATTTCTTTTATCATAGCTCAAATGATCCCACTTGCATCCTTCTAAAATTATTAGAATCAAATAACTATTTTTGTGCTTAACAAATCATTTTAGGAAAGAATGTAACATATAGGTGATAAAAACATGATTATCAATCATTTTAATAAATACCCTCTAGTACACTAGTAGTGGTAGTACATGCATATTCAATAGGAGACTTGGGAGCATGATACTGGTATATAGGTGTAGAGAATAGTGTATTTTATAAGTGTAACATAGTGATATATATTATGGAAAAACCATTTTATAGTTGGAAGTTTATGACACCCTATTTATGTTGAGGTAATAAGTTATTTAAAAACTTTCCAAACCTTGTTTGTTTCTAGGAATTATGAATTTTGTTGTTGTCAAAGGAGATTTCTTGGAAGTCAGGTATTGTTCATGGATATCTCTCAACTTTAGAAATGTAAATATGAACATAGTGGACTGGTACCGGGAAACTTATTGTGTTTTTTAGTGGAGTAGTTGCTCTAGGTAGGAACCCAGATGGCTGGTAGACCTCAAATAGGCACCCATCAGGTTTTATAATGTTAGTTAGTTTTAAATAATATATATTTAGTTATATATTTTTTTTAAAATAGAGACCCCTTCACATTGTATACGCAGAAATTACTCAATAACTTCTCACCCATCATCTCTATTATCCCATTTTAAGTGTTAGATCTCCTATATTAGTAGTTGGTTTAAAGGTACATTTATCATAGGGTGACATATTAGGTCAATCTGATTCTCATATTTTTTTATCTTCCATGTTTCACACATTGCTTCATCTTTCATTACTAGTTAGGCCTTGTTTTATGGTTTTTAATGGATTATATATTTTAACCATCAGAGGTCATTCCAACATATATTTTTAAACAAGAAGTATCTTAGGTCTATGTGGTATGTGGTCCTGAATAACATTTTATGGTTTAATACACTCTTATGTGGTATATGGTATGTACTCTTACCTATTTTGAGAAATTATCCTTCAATTAATCAGAAGTATCCTAACCCAACCTAGTTGAGTAGATCAAAGGTGTTGGGGGCCATTATTGACCCGATAAATGTTATTTGTGATTCTATGGAAACTAATTGGCATGATTTTGAATTAAATTATATTATACCATGTTCTTGTAACTAAGTTGGGTTTTGTTGAAATATTTTAAGGTATATTTGACCTTATTTAGTTCAATTTATCAACATTTAATATTGGATTCTTTACATACCCTATGTAATGAATACAATTTTCTTTATATAGAACTTATAAGAGTCTGTATAGACATTTTAGTTTTCTAAACATGAAAAAGTGGTGATTATACCTATCACTTTAATAATTATTTTCTTGGTAGGATAATCCATGATTTAAGACTCCGAAATAGTTTTTGGCAGTAAGGACTAGCCTCGTTTAAATTGGAAAAGTATCTATTGTTATTATAATATAATTTGAAGTAATTTATGGCTGTTTTTTTTGCCATAGAATGTTATAGTTGAAATTTTGAGACACCATTCCCTCATGATATTTTTATGTTTGGAATATATAAATGTGATTCTAAATTATCATGGATCATTTTTAGTAAGGTATTCCTATCCAATTGACTTGTGTATTTCTTTTATAATAGGGTGACATGCCCACTTATATTGATGATGAGTATGGAATTTGATGACATGATAACATTGATAGATAAATTTATAGAGTAGGACATGTTTTCTATTACCTTTTCTTATTTATAATGTGGCATATTATACGCTTTTACATAATCTTACTATGGATTTGAACATTATTATCATTATTATGGAATTTAATTTTCACAAATAATGGAATGTATTTCTCACATTACCGTGATCATTATAGAGAGGGGATGTTATATATAACTATATTATATAACCCTAGAATATTGAAACACCAACCATCATGAGATAGTCTCATGTAAGGGTATAAGATTCTTGTATATATGTGATTCTTCTAGGATGGTATGTCTTATGTTTTGTCTAGGCCCATGATTAGGCACATTATCCCCTATTAGGATTATGTTAATAATATAGATGTTATGATATCTTTTCATTCTATTTACACGATGAGATTATCTCCCTTAGGTTTTATTTATATAAAACTATTCTATTTATGAAATTCACTACCAGGATGGTATTCCCTCTCTAATAATTCTCTTATCAAGATATATTTCACATGAACTGAAAACTATAATATAGATGTATTTTTCTACAAATTATTATATCTCAGTATGTGATTTAAAATTATTTTATACATTAAATGTTTATAGAGACCATGGAACTACCCAAAGAAGGTGTGATTTCACCAGAGTGGCTGTGTTACACTAACAATTGTTGTAGACTTATTATTATTAGCATTTAATGTAACATAATAATGAGAATATAGCACAATCCATCCACCAATATTTACTAAATTTATTTTGGGACACCATTCATGGTTTACTAATGGTTTTTACTCACACCATGCATAGGAAACATTATAATTGAGTAGATTATATATTTTCTGATCTAGGATGGGAAAAGTGACTTGTTGTTGGTAGTTGAGTTATAGATCATGGATAATTTTAGGAAATGGTAAAATTATTATTAAAATTGCCAATTTATAGTTACCCAAATACTTAATTTATTTTTGGGATATATAGTGTATTACTAGCACATGGATGGTCCTATTTATTATTGTATGACTGAAATACATTACCGGTGACCATTATTTTATATCTTGGGTAATATTAATCAGTTCTAATTAGAACTTATTTTTGATGTTAACATTAATCATGATTTTAGTATATAGTGGCTGATTTAAGGATATTCATTAGTTGTGTTTATTGGTTATCTGTATTAGATAGGTCATAGTCTCCCAATGGTATATATAAACTATCATTATTGGTTGGTAGCCACTAGTGTAGTGACCCAGTAATAACGTACATAAATATTACATCATTTTAGATTTATATTTAATACATTTCAAAAAATATATACATTCTTGGGGACCATAAATGTATAGTTTCATTGATGATTAGATACATTATCAACTTCTTTCATAATGTATCTTCAACATTTTATAAAAAGTGTATCTCTTTTATTACCCATCATAGAAATGTCCTGCATAAAACCATTCCTCATAACCTTGGGAATATAATCTTAAGGGTGGTTTACCTCAAATACCCTATAAGGGTAATAATTAGACATATCAATTGATACTTATATTCAATTATATGATAAGAACTTGGGAATCAAAGAAAAATCATATCTAAGCCAAGGCTAAGTAGAGGCCCTCTTCTGGTCGTTAAAGATTTCATTTTCTCAATAGGTATCTTGATGCTTATTTGGGAAAATATTAATCTTAATTGATGTTATGGATTTTTCTACATGGGCCAATAACATCCCACCCCAACTCATTGGAATATAAATAGGTGGTGTTTGTGTTGGACTATGGTGATGTCCCTGAGACAAAAAATCATAGAAATAAATTTCATGTTATTAGAAGACCAATAGTAGATGATTATTTATAAAGAACCAATAACATTATGAGTCATGAAGATCACAAAAAAAAACAATTATAATATATATGAAAAATAAAAAACATAAATATGTAAAATTACAATATAAAACAATTTATGTGTAATAATGGAATATTAATTAATGATGCAAGGCTAAAACTCTTGAAAATAATACTTTTTCTCTAAAGTGAGAAAAATTCAAACCATTATATAGACAATCAATAGATCCTGGTCCACTGACTATGATAAAAACATTAAAGAACCCCATAGTAGAAGTATAAAACATGACCCACCTTGTATAATTGCATATGACATCTAAATAAATAATAAATTTTCCTAATCGTAGGTTTCAAACATGATAGGATTTCCCCAAGTGCTTCATAATGAATTCCGCTAGGACAATAATAAATTAAAAAAATTATGGTAGAAAATTAGAAGTAGATATATTGTTGATAAAATCTATAAACATGTTCCAAGAATAACATTAAAAAAATATTTTAAAATAATTTATTGTAACATGGTATAATTGTTCCACCTCTACACCTAGATAGACACAATGCATAGAACTATGGACATCTGTATATTGGTGATTTATCCTTTCTTCAATGTTTCACTTGGTGACCACTATTAAGAGTGATATATATGCTCACAATTTTTCTATACATTTACATAAATAGTGGTACTTCCTCTCGCCAACTATTACTTACGAATAAGAATACATTCCAACTATTTAATTCCAAATTTCAAATAAAAACATTTATTCAACCAAAGAAACCCATCATTAATATTAAATCCTTTAGAAATCACATTAAATAGTAGTTTTTCTAAATAAATTATATAATGAATTTAAAATAAAGAATATAAAAAAATTTGAAAAGTTAAATCCAATCAGTTACAAAATATCAGAGTTGGATATAATTCACCTAACTAAAAAATAATTAATGAATAGAATTTAAGAAAAGTTTTCAGATAAAACCAATTACTCTAATAACCATAAAAAACCAAATAGATATATTCAAATAAATTTAAAATGTATATATTATTTCTCACACCCTAAAATAATGTTTCAAATTTGAGAAAACAAGTAGATATAGTATAATAAAGGTAGTGGAGATCCTATCATTTTATTTCAGCAAAACACCCTCATAGATTTATTTTCTAAGGAGTCTGGACATCATGGGTTACATGAAATCACCTAGGTAGGATCTGGAGGTCAAGCATATGGATAATAAATCTTAATAGAATCTATATTTTCTAAAGGGAAATATTGAAAACTAGACTTGGTGGATTGATGATGTATATCAATAATTTATATCCTAAATCCACCCAGGGGTCACGTATGCTGAAATTCAAGACACATCGACTATTTTAATCTTGAATATTAAATTTTATGGGATAAATCACATTTTAGGTTGTAAAAGTTTCATCCATGATATGATATAACCATTTTGATGACTTATAGAATTTTATGACTTACACCCCAAACAATTTATATCATTATACCACTATTTACAATATAATTTATTCCTATGGGATTTATAAAATCTAGATTATTGATTTTTCCCCTTTCTTTTTATGATAAAAAAACATCAATCAACAAACCAATTTACTACAAATGTAAAATGAAATGAAAACAATCATAGTGTAACTCCAATTGAGGGTTATAAATTCTACTAATGATTAGGATTTTCATCCTTAGTAATCTTGATATAAATGTTTCCCCTGAAAAACATTGGAAATTTCCCACACATAAATAAATTATATTACAATGTTTCCTCTTGGAACAAGCTATTCTTTCATTGCATTCACACCAAGAAACTATATGAAACTCAAAGGATCTTCTCCTATCTATCTAGAACCCAAAATAGTTTATAGATAAAGTTATTTTCATTATCAAGAGTAACAGGATCCCAAATAATCAAATTATGAGGATTTGAGTAATACTTCTTTGGTTGAGAAACATGGACGATGTTATAAGAATAACCGAATCTAAATGGTATGGTTTTTTGATATGATATAGTACTAATCCATTATATATATTCAAATGTTCCCACAAAACACAGATTTAGCATCCCTTTTTCTCCCAAGAATCTATGACTAAGAATATGTGACTCTTTAAAGAATACGTGGTTGCTCACACCAATGATAATGGATAACTATGATTCTTCCCATTTGATTTTTGTAAGGTTTGAGACATGTACACCAAATTCTGGATCATTTGAATTTTCTACACTGTTTCATATAAAATACATGGTCAAATAACCTATGTATCTCCTCTTTCTACACATTATAACCTATAATGAAAAGGGATTACATAAAAATAATTGAATGAGTACATCTATAACATCACCTAATATAATTCATTATAGTATAATAAAAACTAAGTGTATAATCCTCTCACTAACTAACAAAGTCTATGAATCATTTTTGATCTATCCTCTAATGTATGAATTGTGTTATCTTACTATACAATAATTTTGGAATGATATATTCTAATCAAGGTCAAATGACTCCAAATAACTTGTTGTAATGACAACTAGAATCATTAAGTGAGTCTAGGATTTCCATCAGATATAATAAATATGAGAAATCCATTTAATCTGAATACTAATCTGATATATAATTTTTTCATGACATCTACCATGTTGGAATATATAATATAGAGAATGTGTACCAACTTGGTTATTTAAGACATAATCAACTAAATCATATCATTCGTTATAAATTTCATTGGTGGACCTATGAAGGTGTTCATTTTAATATATTACCACATCAATACCGGTGTAGGAATAGACTGCATAACAACATATTACCTTCGATATTCAAAAACCACTTAATCACAAAATTAGTGACCTTGTTTTTCATACATGATGACCAAAAATGTGATTTCATTCACTTGAACATTATCATAATACTGGGAGTAATAGACTATTTAAAATGGTTATAACCTAAATTAATCTAGTCTTAAAAAGGATGAGTAATTACAATTTGATTTTGGAATAGTAAAAATAGATCTAATCATATTTCCAGTCATTAAGAGTCTCCTCAACATTTGGGTCTGACCTAATGGTTGTAAATTATGGATGTACTTTATGAGACCCTTTTTCTAAATCATACATACTAGGGATATTTGTAACTAGGAGAAATATTTCATACTCATCATATGTTGGGAAAAAAGATGCATAGCTATAGTCACACTCATTACCTACTATTGGTCCTGATGTTCTTGGACCACTTCACTATAAAATTTTTGACTCAATACATATTCCATATATTTTTCTTTACCATGTGTTTATAATAGGTACAAGTAAAATATCAAGAGGTAATCTCTATATATACATTGCATCATGTTCCAATTTCACTGAGAAAATATATATTTCAAACTCTTATTATCATAGAAAACTGTGAACTTTCTCCCACAGAGGAAACACAACCAAGTATTTATGACCAAGACAATATTAGCTAATCTAATGTAATGAAGAAGATAATTATATTTTAATTCTTATAAATTCTTCAAACCATAGGAAACAACATGGTATCTTTATATTTGAACACAACCATGAATCGATCCAAATGTATCTCAACATAACATTTTTTCTTACATGGTTTGAGAAATATTTTAACAGGATCCAATGTGAGACATTATTTAAGCACTAAAATGATTTCCTAAAAAATATCATTCCATATAAATGGAATAATAATTCTTATGAAAGATTTCATGGGATAGGATATTTTATAGAAATATTGATGAAGGTGAAGATAATTTCCTACTAATCCGAGAAATATGTGTATCTCAAAAATATTCTTTGGTGTCTTCCAAGAGAAAATGACTCTAATATCCCTCAAGTAAACTGATATTCCTTCTTTAAAAAATGAAAATATAGAATAAACATACTTCTTGAATTGATAAGTTTCTCTTATAAAACAAAACATAGAAATGATGATTTCACAATGTAGTAAGTAAAAGTTTCCAGTTCTCTTCATTGTTGTTACTAATTTTGGAATAAACTAGAATATAATCAACAAATACTACCACAAAAGAGTCTAGGTACCTATGGTATTTATGTTTCATCAAGTCTAATAAAACCAAAGGTTCAGTTTTCAAACCAAAAGGTATGAGGACATATTCTTATTGTCTATAGTGATATAGAAATGTCGTGTTGGAATATCCTTTTCCCTGACTAAAAGACGACTATATCATGATAATAATTAAAACAAATAGAACCACTTAAACCCCATTAATTTATCAAATAGGTCATCAATTAGATAAACATGATACCTATTTTTGATCATAGAATGATTTAATTTCCTACAATAAACATGTAATTATATAGAACCATCTACCTTATTTAAAATTAATATTGTTATTTTTAAATGTGATATACATGGTTTGATAAATATTTTACATTCTATCTCGTCTAGGTAAAAAATTAAATCTCACTAATCCACCGGATCCATTCTATAGGATGGTAATGAGATTATCATTTTTTCTTGTTTCATACTGATATGAAACTCAACTTACTTCATGTATGTAAGCTAGAAAAACCATTCATAAATGTAGCCAAGTAATCATCTACTATAGCAGTAAGAGTCCCATTTATTATTCTATCAATAACAGACAAATATATTTTGTCTAACTGGATTTAAATGGCTCAGTATATTATTACCGACGATCATACTCTACCTGTATCTATATACTAATCCCCATTGGTTACTTAAAGATAACCATATGGAGACATTAACATAACATGTAGAGTATATAAATATATATAGTTTTTAAATCCCACTAGCTAATCCACTAAAAATATTATATAGAAAATATGAATCTCTAAGATATTAATCCCCCAAAGAAACAACACTATATTAATTTTAATATATCCTTCTAGGAATTCAAATCCTTTTCTCTCTCTCTCTTTTCAATGGTTTTACTGATACTCCTGATATGAGGCATCACTTACATGTGAATTTATATTATTTATCCAAATAAGAACCCTGGAAATAACGAGATACTCTTGTATAAAAAATCACCCACAAGATTCGAGTTTGGAAGAATGGTACCTAAATCCACTATGGGACCCAATTTCTCACACCTAATAGTCTTCTCTACTCTATAAATATGATGATCATTTACTATAGGATATAAATTTCTTCCCTAATAAGTTGTTGAATTGACAAAAAAAGTGTTTCTATAAGTTTCTAGGTTCATCTATGTATGTGGATGAATGTTAGTCATATGGTACTATTATATTTGAGCATTAGAGACCAGAGCCTATGGTGGTCCTATTCCAATAGATAATTTTTGAGTTTTATGAAAAAATATCATGATATTCAATTTATTTCTACAATAGTGGAAATTATTTAGAGTTGTAGTGCATTAAGTTTTCAAATTCCAATTTTATCCACATTAGAGTCATCCTAATTTTGATTTAAATATTCTTGAAATTTTCCTTGCATCAGAGGTCTGATTCTTAGGTGATCCAACTCCCTAAGAGAAGACATCCCTCTTCTACTTGTTTCCAAAACCATATTTTTATCCTATATCTATGGAAACAAACACACCTTAACCAATTAAATTCCTAGAATGATATATTTCTATGGATTTTTCACTATTAACCATATATGTATAGTCCACAATATAGAGGAAATTCAACATGGATCAAATATATATTCCTAATATTTAAATTAATATGTATGGATTCAAGGATTCCTAAGAAGCTACTTATGTTGAAAAATAATCCAAATCCGTAAACTAGTTTTCCTATATTGTGACATATTTGTATTCATTCCACAAGATGAAAAAATATGTTATTTTATTTATCTTTAACATGTGGGGATATAATTTTTTTGTTGAAAAATTCCAAAAAATCCTACCACATAATCCCATGGTTGGATTTACCTTGGATAATTAGATCCAATTTTTGGTATGCATGATCTTCCAAAATATATGTCACCATCTCAACTTTTTCCTCTATAATTTTACCAAGGAAATAGAAATTTCTGTTTATTCAATTGAGCCACTCCTACAAATTTTATTACTCTATATCCTCTAGAAAAAAGTATGTATTATATTTTTTTAAATTCCCTGAATGATCTGATTTTTTTATCATCATTTTGATTTCCTCTGTCAACTTCATGAAAAATTTCACAATACTTTGTACAATCTGCTAGTTCAACACTGGGTCTGGTGAAACCACATTTTCTATATCTTCTTCATTGTCATTTTTATAAAATATACCATGTTACATATCTATAATGAGAATAAAACCCATTAAGTTTTATACATCTATGAACATAAGTTGTTATATTTTTTAAAACATTATTAATATTCATGAAAAGGATTTCCATTTCCAAAACATATCCCTTTTCTTCAAAATTCATAAAAATCAAAGGAAAAATGTAGTCATAGTGGGAAGTCTTGATAATAATTCATGAAATACTAATATGATAATCTAAATCCATGATGATGAGATGATGATATAACTTGTAGTGTCTTATAATGCTTGTATAATGAAACAACCTAGGTAACTTGATGATGATCATAAAAATGATAACTACCTTTTTAAGCTACACATTTCATGTTCTAGTAATCCAATATCCTTAATAACAACCAACCTCATGGACTAACCAATACTGATACCCTTTGTATCATCCCACCCCTAACTCATTGGCTTGAGATGAGGTAGTGGTGTTACTAGCCTTATGTGATGTCCCCAAGATAATAAACATAGAAAATAAATTACAACAGCTCTGCGAACCATTGGAGAATGATTTTACATGAATAAAATATAACAATGTGAAATGAGAGGAATGAATGAAAATATTGTTATAATATTGATGAGAAATAAATCAGATAACTTAGTAAAATTGAAATACAAAACAATATTTTTGTAATAGTGAAAAAAGAAATAAAGTTGTGAGTCTAGGACTGAAAGAAATAAGACTCTGGCACAAAGGTGTCACCACTCCAAACAAACCTGTGGAAAGTCAACAAATAATACTTCACTAAATATTATATAAATATCAAGGAACACCACTGTAGTGTTAGAAACATGACCATTCCTAGTATCTCAGTAGAAACATTTGAAAATGCACCGATGTTCCCAAGAAGTGGGTGACTAAAACTCAATAGGTATTCTAAAAATATGTCCCAATGTTTGAAACATTGGAAATAATATATTATCACATTTTATATAAAAATATTAATAATAATATGAATAATTATTACTAGCTATAAAAATGTTCCACGAAAAATAATAGATATTTTAGCATTTTTATTGTTACATGGAATAATCATTTTAACTCCACACCCAAAAAATCTAACCTAATGTATGAAACCAAGTACCTACTCGTACTCAAGATTGGTGAGTAATTTGTTCACCAATTCATCACTTGGAGAACTCATTTTACTATGATACTTGTGCCCATAATCCCACTAGATAGTTACTTAAATTATGGTACTTCCACCCATCAACCATCCCATATGAACATGAATTCACTCCACCAATTTAAATCAAAATATACAACAAAACATTTATTTTAAAAAATATCATTATTCAGAAACAAATTTTTTGAAATCACAACAAATAAGGGGTTTCAAAATCATTTCCATAATTCATTTACAATAAAGTACAAACAAAAATTATAAAATAATATTTTAATTAGATATAGAATAAGATGGTGATTGAGAAACCACCTATTGTGAAAAGGATTTCTTTATGTAATTTATAAAATTATGTAGATCGCACCTATTCCACTTGGATCACCATAAAAACCAACAATTTTATCATCACTAGAATATCAAAACCATTGATCCAAAAATATAGTACAACCTATGGTTTTAAAAGATACAACCAAGGGACATCTTGTATAAGAATGGACTAGAAGATCTTAACACTTGATTACATAAACACATTTTTAATGATTCATTGTAAATGTAGTCTAGACATCGAGGATGATCATAAATCACATAGTTTTTCCCAATAGGTTGAGGGTGAGGATAATAAAAACCAAATATAATATTCATGCACATGACAGGATCAATTAAATGAAGGACCTGGTGGAATAACGCTGATAATCCTAAATTAATGTCTTGAATAATCTATGGGGTCACATACTCTGAAATTATTGATAACCTAAATATTTTATTCTATAAAATCCCATTTAATATCATAATTTTTTTTAAACAATAAATTTTTGATGAAATATATATCATAACCAGTTTTACTACTTAATTAATTTGATATCTTATCACCTAAACAATTTACATCATGAAACCACTATTTATGACATAAATGGTTCCCCATGTTTTACATATGCCAAACTGACTCTAAACACATCCAATGACATGACCATTCTCTCTAAATGAAAAATAATAGAAAACAAAAATGGTGTACCACAACATAGGGGTGTTACATGGCCCCTCCCCCATGTTAGAATACAGTTGTAATAAAATATATTGGGAATGTGTTTAGAATGTTCTTTTATCATGGGGAGGTTACATTACGTATGGAATAATAAATGGTGTCTTGAATATGTGTTGGACATGATATTTCCTCCCCACTCCCAATTCTTTTATATAGAAAAAGATATGTCATTCTATAAAAAATTCATCCATATAATATCTCTTATTTTATTCCCATATTACTCACTTAAATGTCATTTGGACTTCTACTAAAAAAACGATCATAGATCCAATATTAAATTTGATAACTAAATCAAATTAAATTATACCCCTATAAAAGTCCCCTTATTGGGTCACAACAAGGAACCTCCGAATGATGTTAAAGAAACCACCCCAAATAGATTCCATCTTCTTATCCTATGGTTGGTGTAATCTATTCTTCTTAATAGAGCTCTAAATTCAATCGAACCTAAATTTTGGAGGAGGTGACTCCTTTATTTTGTTAAGATTATTCTATAAAAAATTCCCCCACTAGTGCATAGGATCCTGGACTTCTTGAAAACCCTAATATTATGCCTTATTTCCCCATGAATCCATATTATCCTATTTTTATATTGTTACACATTCCTATTAATGTGTTAATCTTTTCCAAATAGATGTCATTTTTTCCTTACCATAGCAATATTATGCCTTCTATCCCCAAATCTTTTTAGAGGATGTTTGTTCCCTTGTCTCCATGATTAGATAATGTGATGTGCCTCCTAAATCACAAGGGCTTTATCTACAAGGGTTAATGGATGAGTATCTTGAGCATCCCAACTCTTTTTTTTTTCACTTAGAATCTATTTTCGAGTCTTTCTTATACATTCACATTCTCAAAAATAAAGAATAATTCCAAATTTCATCCCCAAACACCTATAATTATAATCACCCTATGCATGATTAATTCCAGTAATAGTATTACAGTTATGTGAAATGATTTATATGACCACCAGGTCCACCCTAATCCAGTCTCTGAGTATCCACATTAATGTGTAACCCTAGGGGGATTGGTATTCTTGAATATACTAAATATCCATCCAAAGTAATAATTAACAATAAAAAATCAATTCACGTAGTTACGGAACCCATGAAAATAGTCTAGAATATTAAAGGTTATTCACAAACACTTTATAGGAATAATAAAATGCATATATAAACGACAATTATCATATTTGTGTCTGGTGGAAGGGCTATGTACATGTGTAATTTATTGATGACTATACTCAAATATCTTAATCAATGATAATAAAAAACAAAATAATTTTATCATGCCTAGAATTTATTTCAAATGTTATGGTATTAAATAGAGATATATTTTTTGACTTCCTATAATCCTTTAATCCTAGACCTAATGTATAGTTTTTAGTTTTTTATCAACCCAATTCTATAACATAGTGAAATGAGATGTTGCGGCCATTATTTGAGAGGGTATATAGATGATTTTATATCATTTTTAGCTCATAATACCTTTATTGACTTTGGAATCACTAGGAATCATTTCACCAAGTATAATAATAAGTGGGACTCTATTTAAATTTGGATAAAATTGGATAGATGTTTGGGAAGACTAATATATAGTGATTATCTCAATGAATGAAGTGCTAAAATGTTTCCTTGGACCCTCTCTGATTCATCACAATGACTAGTTCACGTTTAATATTAATTTTCAAAGCATAAAAACTACATTTTATCTAAAAAAATTGATAGAATAATTATTATTTAAATAAAAAGTATCATGATTCTTGGTTGGCCCCCTTTTTTGGGTACCCTTGTGTGATCCTCTTTAACAAATTTTGGACTTAATGGTGATATCATTAGGTTTAAGAATAGATATAAATTTTAGGAATTTTTAATTCATGGTTTGTAAGAGGAAATTGATAAGACGAATAATATATTATAAGTCTATTGGTATGATTATATCATTGTCTGTTTCTCCTAGAAATGAAAAATTATCAAGGATGTCATTTTTTATGAAGAATTAATGTATATTAAAATATCATGTTCCAAATGGATGATCGAGGGTGATATAAATAAAAATTATTTTCATTCATATTTTATGAATAAAAATGTCATTGGAAAAATAAATCTTAATATTTATGACGTCTCTCACCCTAGTGCTGTTAATCCCATTGTCCTTGTGTGGTTTCTCACTTCTCCAAGCATCATTTTTTCCCAAGTAAATGTGAATTTTATTGTATCATTTTTCATAACATGTATAAATTTTCTATAACAATGTTCTAATAATTATTGGTGGTCTGAAAAACTACTCAATCTTGGTGTTACCTAATGTTGGGGAGATTATGTGGGCCTTTAAAAGACTAATCCTAAGGAGTTCTCCTACCCCATTACTTTCTCATATCCTATAACTTTTCTACCTAGATCTTGGTAAAACATGATTTCATTTTTTATTTCTAAGAAATATTCAATTTAGGGACCCTTCAAAGAGTAGAAACTTTAAAAATATTGGCTTTCTTTCTCATGTTCAATTACCCACAAGAATTTGGCCAATTTCCTTCCTTCAACTTATGAAACATCTCTTAAAACATTATTGTAAATATTATCAACTAAATAGTATCTTTGGATATGGGCTTCCAAAAATTTCATGAAAATGATGACTTTATCAAAGGTCATAATATTCATGGTTTCATTGGGTTGGTGAGGATATGGCATGACATAATAAAATATGGGTGTTCAAATCCAATATCCTGATTAAAATAGATATAGAAAAGGCCTACTAAAAGATATTGTATATCTTTAACTTAAAGTTCATAAGATAATGTGGTTTTATAATGTAGTCTAATATCATATATTTATATGATTCTATTCTTCATTGTTATCTATTTCTCTAATATAGTGATTTTTTGAATTCCATAAATCTAGCAGGGTCCATCAGCCAGGTGAACCCCTTTCACAATGCCTTTTATTCCTACTCATTATTTCTTCAATACAAATATTAATAAAGGAACATCCAAAGGGATTGTTCATTATTTCTATGTTTAATATGGTTTAAATGAATTTCTTAGTTTTTCTAAATAAATTATATTATTTAATTATAATATAAGAAACTCAATTCTCATATCAAAGTCAATATTTAATTCTTATTATAGTAAAAGTGGGACGCACATCATTCTATCAAAAATAAGAGTCCATATTTCAAAAAGAAATACCAGTAAGCATTCCAAATGTGTTGAAGATTCCATACCCAAAAATAATTTTCCAATAAACTATATTAGATCAATTCATTCTAAATGATGATTTCATATCCAACACTATGATGATATATGAAAAAGAATTATAGGGAGGATCACTAATTGGGATAATTTTTTCTCTATTCTAAAAGATTAATTACATTAGTAAATAGTGTAAATTAATATTTTAACATACACATACTATTAAATTATAATGCTCCAATAGTTATAATTATAAGTTTTGAGAAAAATTTGAACACCTTCATACATTATTCTAATATTAAAGGGAGGCACAACTAGACTAATTATAACATGTTATCTAAATCTATATATGAAGGGGGAATTAATTTCATAAGCATATCTAAAAATATTACCTGTATATTGGACAAGATCCTATTAGAGAAACTCTTAGGCTATTCAATGGGTGAAAAATTATTTAGGTGAATATATTGTAATTTTCCTATCTACTATTAGGAGGGGGACTTTGGTCCAAAATACTAGTTCGTACTTCCCAAAAAAATTTAATTATTATTAAAAATTAATGTTCAAAAATTTCTCATTTATATATATTTTTTATATGAAAATGTATAAATATCACCTATAATTATATATATGTTTATTTCAAATCCCTAAATACATGAATGATTCTTCCTTCCCTCATTTCCTGGATTATATTCTCATTAATAACTAGAAAGATCTATATAATAAAATTAAGTTCGATGAAACTATTGACTAACTATCATTCACTCCATTTCCTTCAAGTGTTTTCACTTTATCAAACATCCTGTATTGGATCCATGAATACCAATAATTTGACTCCATTTGAAAAAAATACTTAGTGAGAATATATTCAAATCATACATAACATTCTATTATACCACATCTAATGTAAAAAACCTTTCCATCAATACAGATGACTAGAAGAAGTGTTTCCAACATGATTCCATGTTTTTAGGCTACAGAAAATCCATTTAAAAATATATTTATCTCATATTTTTAAATGTAGATTTAGAATTATTTATCTGATGACTCTTAGGGGAAATATCTCTAGTTTTGATACTTTGGGTCACTTCATTTTCTCATGTTTTAGTTCATGTGATGTTACAGATTTATAAAAAAATATACATACAATATTATTAGTGGTTTGGTGTTCTATAATCATGAACAAATGGAATTATTCTCACAATCATAATCTTTCTCTAAATAATTAATATCTAAAATTTAGACTCTATTATAATATTTAATCCCTCTCACTGACGTGTAAAGAATTTTTTCTATTGCATGTTGTTATTTCCTAGTTTCCATAACCCCTTCGTAATGGTATCTTTCTTCGATCAAGGGGAAGTGGTGTGTGGATTTACTATAAGGCCACCATGCATAGACTAATTCATAATATGGATGGGTCATATGGTCAAGGTGTAACACCTCAAGATTTTATGAATTAGTTTTTTTTTTATTAATTTAACCTTGCTGCTATTTTTCATTTCACATAACATTGAAAATAAAATACTTTAGATAAAATAACTATGTTTGGATTTAATTAAATACAATAATAAGTGATTTTTTCACTATAAATAACATAAAGTTTAGGTTTCTCTACACAAAACACTGAGGTTATCTTGCGTTACACACAACAATGACTTTCCTCAGTGGCTTGTGTAACATGCATGACAATGTTTTACTAAAAAATAATATATTATTAAATTTTAATAACATAATATAATAATATATAACGTAGATATTAAATTTAAATTCATTAATTGTATTAACTAATTTATAAAAATATATGGTTTACAAAAATATAATATGATTTCATCGGTTATCAATTAATTAGAAATGAACATGAAAACCGATTGAATATAAAGAAAATTATTAATATTTTCATGGTCACAAAGCTATTTTAACCTAATAAATTAAATTTATTACAATTAGTGAGTGGTGTTAATGTAATATATATGTTATATATTTAATCAAATATATATTTTTTTCTTTCAATATATTATATATACATGAGATAAAAAAACCTAATTTTATGCATAAAAACCTATATTTTTTTATAAAGGAAATATTTACACCTTTAATTGGAGAAACAATTGTAATATATTTTTTTGGAAAAGTTTTAGATTTAATCTCTAAAATTAAACATTATATTTGTATTTGAAACATATAAAATAGGTTAGGATATTTGTTTTGGTATTTTTCAACAAGGTTTTATTTTTTAATACACAGTAAAAAATACTGGATTTTATTTCCAAACTGCTTTTTCATGTAATTTATTTATAAGGTTAAATTATATTTTAATTTGGTTTAAAAGTTGAATTAGATAATATTTTTATAAATTAATGCAATTTTGGTCTTTATAACACATTTTACAATGAAATTGTATTTAAACACTCAATAATCTTTAGATCATTTTAGAAAAAACATGTAGTGTCATCCCATCGGCGGGATTAATTTTTAATTATTTTATGTCATTGATGTGATTTTAATTTTTTTAAAATGAATTCAATATTTTGAATCATAATAATTTATAATGTCTAATATTTTCATCTTATTTTTTAATCAAAATGATTAGTGAAAGTAATTAGAGTTAATTACATCGGTTACGGTATAATTAAGATTAGCTAGAGGATAAAGCATAAATTTAAGACCCAAAACGAAATAGAAACTTTTACAACACCCATTGGTTATAAATTATTCATAAATTAACCCTCAATTAATGATTGTGGTTGATTTGGTATGATTTTTGTTATGTAAAAATGTCGGTACACATCACTTTTTTTAAAAAGTCGCAAGTGTATCCTTTCCCCTCCATACAAAAGGCCACAAACTATCCCTAATTTTCATATCTCTAAAACCACAATGGTTCAGAAAAGATACCAATACACTTATTAAAATCCCTCCCTTCCTCTTCTAGTTCTCACTTTGGAGAAAAAATATTCCAAGTAAGCTTTTTGGTACAAGCCAAAATGAGTTACCTGATTAAGTGGTAACACCTTCTATCAAGATCATTTCTTATATTTTCATTCTCATACCACTCCACTATCATCATTCCATGATTTTATAAATACACTAGTATCCTTAATATAATAGTTTTTTTAGCTAAGTGTTTGACCTAAACATAGAAACACTTCCATTTAATGGGTAATGAATATACTATTTTTGCATACGACGAACTTCCGCCTCTCAAAACAATGAGTTCAATTTTCCATACAGCCTATCATGGTGGAAACTATGTTTATATAAATTATATATATTATCATTTTAAGAATATGTATTAATTTTACAACAAATATCTTTTTTTACTTTCAATTTGGTGTAAATATTATAATTTCGTTTGAGGAAGTGTGGACTACCGCCCCTCAAAGTGGTGTGATTCATTCACACACTACGTAGAATGAAGTAAGGATTGGTTTAGTGAAATTATATGATACATATAACATTATAATTATAATTTAATGATATTATATACACATATACAAATATTTTAGTTTCATTATTTCTTTCAATACGATAATAAAAAAGGAAACAATGTTTATGTGTACGTCTGACTTACTATCTCCATGAACAGTGTATTCCATTCCATATATCTATACTATATAGATTATTAAAATAAAAAATATAATTGATATAAATGATATTTATATAAGGTTTTATATTATGGAATCATGATATATCTATATGTAACAATGATATAACTAATTAAGACACATGAGAAAAAGAGAGAGAATATTATCCGAAGTGAAACCATAATATAGGATGGTTAACAAATGGATAATATTGGGTCGTAATAAAACCATATATGGTATTAGATATAAAAATATGGGTCTATAAAATATGTATAATAAATTTATATTTATTATAAAGGTGGTTTGAATGAGTATGATGTGAGTCAAGACACATGGTAACGAGATTTCATCTCACTTTTATTTCTATGAGATACACACTTTATTCACCACCCATTCCATTTGTGTGGTGTGTATAATTACCATTGAATTATTATATGATTTTTATAAATAAATTTATTTTAATTTTCAAATAAATTTTATTCCATTTATTTCACGGAATTTATGTTTCAAAATTTACCTAATCTATAATATATTTTGTCTCAATTTTCGTTCTTTGAGATTCATGTTTCGTTATGCACCTAAACTCTTTTTTGAGGTGTATATAACTATATTATACATGTTATATAGTGAATATAATTATTTTCATGATATTTTAAGTTTCATTTAATTTTATATTTTACTTGGAGAGTATGATCCAATGTTACCACATTATAATAGTTTATTGATACAATCTCATTGCTTTTCATGATTGTTTATGTTTATGCTTCCTTTGATGAAATCATAATATACATCTCTCAAAACCATCATGAATTTTATTATCTTATTTTTATTATGATTTATTAATATATTGGTACAATTTATTCCACTCTTTGGTAAATATGATATTTAAGAATGTTTTTTTATGAAATCCAAACTTTACCATATGTTCAACTGGAAATATATGTTCCTTCGAAATCATTTTTTCAAAAAATCTTTTCCAAAAATATTGTAACATTCTACTTTAATATTTGAAATATTTTTTACACTTTTTTTCTTTTACCAATATCTTTAAATTAATCTTATTCTTTCTTTCTAAATCAGCATTCCTATAACCTTTTTACCGTGCAAAAGGAATGTTCTCCTTACCTCATCTGACATGTTCGGATTTACCCATTTCCATTTCTTTGAAGCTTCCTTTTAATTTTTAAAAGGTTAATTTTCATGAAATTTTTTTAAATGAAGTTTTATGGAAACTTTTCATTCAAAAGTTTTTTAATATTATTTTATAAAATTTAATGGAAAATTGTTTCTAAAAAGTTTTCATGCCTTATTTATAAATTGTAAATATATTTTCAATGAAATGGGTTTTTAAAAATTTTCAAGATCATTTCACATGTTTTCTAGTAAAAATGTTTTAAAATAATTTAAATTCTTTACTTATATGTTTTCAAATTATTTTAAAAGATATTGTTTTCAAATAATTTTCAAGCTCATTTCATATTTTTTCATATAAAAATGTTTTCAAAACATTTTATCGACTTAATTATATTTTTTTAAATTGTTTTCAATTTTTTTGAAAAATATTTTTGAAGATTATTTTTTAAGTTTTTAGGGAAAAAGGTTTTGAAAATTATTTCAATTACTATTTATAAGTTTTCGAGGTATTTTTTAAGAAAAGTAATTTTAAATGGTTTTATGTATTAAAAATACATTCTTAAAGAATAAATGATATTTTACTAAAGAAATTCTTTTGGAAAGATATTTTAAAATTATTTTTCCATATATGATGAAATAGGTTCATGTTATTCATTCTTTTCTAGGAAATTATCTAAAAGATCCATTCATATTATTTCTATGAATGCGTTATTATTAATTTCATGGTATTTATGTAACAAATTTATCGTTTTTGGATTATTTTTTTATGAAATCTATTTATATTTAATGGGTTATTATTATGATGAAATTATTATGAAACCTGTCTTTTTTACACAGGTTATGATATGATTACATGTTTAAAATACCATTTGATATCATGGGTTATGATATTACTATTTATGATATTATAGAACATGTATGTATGATTTCATTATGAGATGGGTGGGACCTATTTTTCCCACTAATGAATTGGGTAAAGATTAATATCTCATGAGAAAGGATAATATGGTATTGGGAATGAACCTTGACTACTAAGATGGCCAAGGGAGTGAACCACGACTACTAAAATTGTATGAGGAGTGAACACATGACACTAAGATGATAATGGAAGTAAACTATGACAACCAAGATGGTATGAAGAGTGAAATCATACCACTAAGATAACCATGGGAGTAAACCATGACTACTTTGATTGTATGGGTGGTTAACCCATACTACCAAGATGATCTTAGCAGTGATGCCTTAGAAACTATGGAAATTATATTACAAGCATATGTGACTACCAAAAATCCATGTTTTATTCATTTATTCTGCTTTCATGACTTAATCTATTAAATATTTTATGATCCATATATTATGACTTTTCAATATTTATTATGATATCTAATATTCATTTTATGATCATAAATTTTATGGAAAAGTTCTATACCCATTGATCATGTTATACTTACACATTTCCATTATTTACCCTTACTAAGCATATGAGATCACCTTTTTTTAACTTTCCTTATTAGAGCACGTATTATTTTAATGTATTGAATATTAATCTAAAATGGTGTAATATCCATATATGTTAATCCTTGGTCACTATATTTGGTATCAATGGAAAGGATTATTAAACTGTTGGATATGAGAATGAGGAATATTTTGTGAGATACTTAAGTATATTTCAAAGGATATGTCTTGGTTTGTCTCTATGGATTAGTATAAGGAAGAGTTAATGTTTATGAAAATGTACTAGTATTTTAGTAAAGGATAAAGTAAGTGGATGCCTAGAAATAAATCTATGTCTTGATACAATAGGTGGATGTGGCTCTAGAAAAAATAAACATAGGGGTAACAACTCTGAGAAGATGTTCTAGGCCTTATTCGTGGAAATTTTCTACACGACAATGGGCCTTTCTAAGAACCTGGTTTGACACTCCATGGGGACATGGTTGGGGAGTTCACAAACTCTTCACGAACCATCAGGAAATATTTAAATATATGTTGTAAATTAAAAACCTAGGACGAACCTAGGGTGTCACAAATTAAGGAAGGTTTCATCATTTATAAATCCTAAAAAATAATTATTTTTATTACTATGTAGTTTTATTCTATGATAAGTAATGATCACACTATGGTTTGGGTTTTAGTAAATGGTGGGAACATGATGGAACTAGATTAAAATTGAATGTGATGGATGATTTTTTAATGATCATTCAATTGGGATGATCATTGGATTAAATTTTTTTGGGATCACACCACATCAGTTTTCACAGAACATGATTGACAACATGTACCTTAACCAACTATTGAACACAATAGGGAAGAGAAATAAGAAGTTAGTTGATATTTCATTAACAAATACCATGGAGGAAAGATTATTTGGTTATTTTTGTGTCATGAACATGTAAACAATTGCCTATGTGAATGTCTTAGGGGAATAAAGAGATATTTTGACTGTGGAAAAGGACACAAAGCATGTGACTCCAAGGAACCAATGATGAGTTTAGTTTATTAAATTGATGAGAATATTGGACTACATAAAACATAATATAAGGTAATGTGTTTTATGTGTTGAATAAATAGTTATAATGAAACTCAATGTCCCAATAGGATCACTAAGGTGGAATGAGAAATCGTTATAATGTTGACAATAAAGATAATACCGATGAAATGTGAAAGGAAAGAGGTATTGTGTAATAAAATGAGGTAGCCTTTCTAATGGAATTATGATGAAGTGAAATAATTAAATATTTTATGTATTTGTATTCAAGGATTATTTTATTTATTATTGGTGAAATATATAAGGATTGTTCAACTTATGTTTTTCACTATAAATTTACTGAAGCACATTAAATGGATCTGATAGAATATAAAATTTATATAATGGAAATGATATATCTATGGAAAACAAATTATTATGGGAAATATAGCCCTTAATATGTTCCTTATGTTATGAAAATGTTGTATGGATAATGATATGTGGGATATGAATAAGAAAAGTGGACATATCATATTATATTTGAAATAATTATGGACTTTTTGACAATTAGTTTATGATATCATGAATGAAGTTTACCACTTCTGAGTTTATGTAATATATCCAATCTATGGAATAAGTAAGAACAAATGTTTTATAGATGTACTTATGGTAATCTAGGTTGTTACCATGTCCCATGAGAATTTACCACTAGGGTATTCACATATTTGGAATGTGTAAACCAAGAGCTACTTAGTGATATATGGGGGATTAATGTTAAGCCACATTCTTAACTCTCTTTCTAATGTTTCTAGTTTTCATATTTGATAAGGTTTATAAGGAAACAAATTCATGAAAAGTTTATGTTAAACTTCATAAAAAGTATTTATGAATAGATTTGATATATAAAACTTTACTAAATGGATACTTATTGGTAAACTTTATTTCAAGGATGTCCATATTATTTATTTATATAAATTATATTAGTATGGTTTTAGAAAAGGAAATCATGTATGTCGAGTGACAACCAATCATGTCTAGAAAGTATGAGGGTCTTGAATACATGGCCGCTGAATGAAAAGGGTTTTATTCCTACCACTGGCCTGCACGATGTCCTTGTTAATGTATAATTATATTTAATTAATATCTATTAATGATGAAATAATAGTGTTACTTTTATGTTTAGAGATTAATGTATCAACCATATTTATTTTTAATAATATTTATAGATTAATAGTTATACCTTTCATTCTTTTATAGGCCTTAAGATCTGCTAAAATTGTATTTTATCACTTCAGGAAACAATGTTAATTTATAGATATCCATTACATGAAGAAATGGATGAATTGGAAATTGATAAAAGAACACCCAATGAAGGAATGTTAGTTTATAGAAATATAACATTTATGATTTTTTCATTGTATTGTTGGTCAAAAAACGAATTACTCAATGTTAGGATAATTATAAAAAAAGTGTTGTCCAAATACCATAATTTTGTTGAAACAATGTCCATTTAAATCATCACATATTTATGACTTTATGGCCATAAAAATTCCTTTGATAAATCACTTTTTTATTATTTATGACCTAAATCACTACCTATAAATATTTACTATTTTCCTCCACATCAAATCTTCACCCCCAACACATGTTCTTTTATTTGGAAACCCATTTATATTTTACTTTGGGTAACTGTTATAGTTCTAAATTTCCATTTTTAAGGGAACATTTAGTATCAATTTTTATGATGTGGGTTTCTATGAATTAAAATTTCATGTATTAAACTATTGATAACATATAAAAATTTATATGGAAAAAATCATTTTAATGGTGGTATAATGTAACACCCTAAGATTTTGTGAATTATTTTTTTCGAATTAATTTACCCTTTGCGATATTTTTCATTTCACATAACCCAAAAAATAGTTTATTTTATATTAAATCACTAGGTTTGGATTGTTTTATACACAATACCATGTTAACCATGTATTAACATTAATTTTAGCTTTCTATACATATAACATTGAGTATAGATTTTATTATATAGAATAATGACTTTCCTTGATGGTTCACATAACCCACATGACAGACTTTTATCAAACAATAATATATTATTAAAATATTATTATTCAATATAATAAGATATAAAAAATATGTTAAATTAGAGTTTATGAAAAATATTTAAAAATTTATGAAAATATATGGTTTACACATATATAAGATGAATTTATAAGTTATCAATTAATTAGAAATGAATATGATAACCGATTGAATATAAAAGAAAATTTTAATATTTTTATGGTCACAAAGATATTTTTCCCTATTAATTTTTTTTCATTACAACTAGTGAGTGATATCAATGTAATATATATGTTATATATTCAATAAAATATTTTTGGTATTCATCCAATACATTGGATAGGCATAAGAAAAGAACAAAGCTAATTTTTTGCATAAAACTAACATTTTTTATAAAGGTACTTTTAACGCTTTTTAATAGAAAACCCATTTAAATAAATTTATTACCAAATTTATAGTTTTAATATGTAAAAATGAACTATATATTTGTATGTTAAACATAAAAAATAGGTAACCATATTTTTTTCATATTTTTCGGTAATGTTTCATTTTTTAATGAATAGTTAAAAAGAATGGATTCTAATTCAAAACTAATTTTTAATATATTTTGTTTAAAAGGTAAAGTTATATTTTAAATTGGTTTAATTTTTTAATTAGATAATATTTTTATCAATTAATCCAATTTTTATAATTATAAATAATTTTAAAATGAAATTTTATTAAAAAAAAGAATCTTTTGATCATTTTTTATTTTAAAAACCCAAATTGTCTACCGGTCAGTGGGAATAATTTTAAATTAATTTAACCCACTACTGCAATTGGAATTTGAAAATATTTACCCCATATTTTTAATAAAAATAATTTATAATTTATAATAAGGTAAACTTATTTTTTGAAAAAAATTATTGGTGAAAGTAATTAAAATTTATTAAATCTGTTATAGTAAAATTATTCTTAACTATGGAATAATCCTTAAATTTAAAAAATTAAAAGACATAAAAAAAATTTCCAAAAAAAATTTCATGGACAGTATTCAGAAATAAACCTTCCATTTTTGAGTTTATTTTTTTTGTTATGACTTTGGTTAGGTAAAAATATGTGTACACATAACTTGTTTTAAAAAATGCAAGGTGTGTCCTTTCCCTTCCCTATAAAAGGCCACCACCTCTCCCTCTTCTTAACACCTATCAAAACACATAGGTTCAGAAACTTTATGCCCAATACACTTCCCAAGAATCCATAAATTATTCCTTGAAGCCTCCATTGGGCTGAAATTCTTCCAAGGAAGCCTTTTGGCATAAACCAAAAAGAGTTACCTGATTAAGAGGTAACACCTTCTCTCAAACTCCTATCTTTTATTTTATTTCTGCACCCCACCCACTCACTTCACTCCATGATTTTATAAAAAAAGAATAATAAATATTCAATGATTTATTTATACTAAGGTTTATACCTGAACTTACTCACCCCTCCATCTAATGGGTAATAGACATACTATTTATCTGTATGGCGAACTTCCGCTTTACAAAATGATGATTGTTCAATTTTCATTACCACCCATCATGGTGGAAATATGGTGGAAAATATGTTTATATATATATATATATATTATATTACATTTATTATTTATTTATGTTTAGTCATTCCATAAATAACACATATCTTTCTGACTTTCCATTCGGTGTAAATATGATACTTTCGTTTCGGGAAGTGCGGACTACCGCCCCCTCCAAGAGATGAAATTTGTTCACACATTACATAAAATATATTAAGAATGGGTTTGGAGAAGTTATATGATATATATAACATTATATTTATAATTTATTGATATTATATTTATATATTTATATATTTCATTTTCTTTATTTCATTCAATATGATAATAAAAACTAAAACAACATTCATGCGTACATACAACTTACCATCTCTATTAATAGTGTATTCCATTTCGTAATGCTATAATATATAAACAATTATAATAAAAATATACTGAATATAAATGATATTTATATCATAGTTTACATTCAGTCATCGTGATATAATTATAAGGACCAATGATATTATAAATTAATACACATGCAAAGAACAAAGGAAATATTATTCGAAGGGAAACCATAATATAGGATGGTTAACTAGTGGGTAATATAAGGTCATAATTAAAAAATATATGGTATTAAATACAATAATATTTCTTGTAAAATATTTATACCAAATTATATTTATTGTATTTGTGGTTTTAATGAGTAGGATGAGAGTCAAGACACAAGGTTTTGAGATTTCATCACATTTTTTTATTTCAGTGGGATATGTGATTTATTAACCACACATTCTTTTTGTGTGGTGTGTTACTTTTGATGGATGTATTATATGATTCTAAAAAATAAATATAAGGTTATTTAGAAATAAATTATATTATTTTTATTTCATGGGGTTATGTTTCAAAATATAACAAAAAGGAAATATATTTTTTTCTCAATTTACCATCTTTGGGAATCATGTTATGTTATCCACCGAAACACTTTTTCAAGGTGTATATAATTCTATTTGAAATGTTATGTCATGAATATAAATATTTAAAAATTATTTTATGTTTCATGGTATTTCCATTTCTTACACGGAGA
The DNA here is from genome assembly GCA_963277665.1 of Viscum album. Taxonomy (NCBI): domain Eukaryota; kingdom Viridiplantae; phylum Streptophyta; class Magnoliopsida; order Santalales; family Viscaceae; genus Viscum; species Viscum album. Next base: position 1,781,975,097 of record OY728145.1, read on the forward strand.
GTATGATCCCATATTACATAGTTATAAGAGTTTTTTTGAGAAAATATCATCGATTTTAAAGTTTGTTTATGTTTATGATTCCATTGTGAAATATTAAAATACATATCTAAAGAAAATTCATGATTTTTCTTATTATGTAGTTAATAATTATTTATTCATATATTTGTATCATTTATTCCACTCTTTGGTACATAAGATACTTATGAAATTATTTTTAAGAAATTCCGACATTACCCTCATTTAGGTTGGAAATCTATGTTTCTTCAAAATAATGTTTTTAAAAAATGGTTTCCAAGAATATCATACCATTCCCCTTTAGTATTTAAAATTAAGTTTTACCATTTTCATCTTTTACCAATCTTTTCAATGTAATATTCATATTTCATTCCAAACAGGGGATTCTTCAATCATTTTCACCATTCAAATTTGATGTTCTTTTTACCTAGTACGACATGTATCAATTAACCTTCCATTGTTTATTTGATAAATATATTTAATTTTTAAATTTATTTTTTTTGAAAAATATTTTGAAATGTGATTTCATGAAAAAATATGTTCAAAATGTTTTCAAACTTCTCATATATGTTTTCAACCTTCTCATATATGTTTTCAAGGAAAATTGTTTTAAAATATTTATTAATCCTCATTTTAAAGATTTTAATATATTTTCCAAGAAATGGAATTCAAAATATTTTCAAGATACTTTTATATTTTATTATGTAAAATGATTTTCAAATAATTTTCAAGATTTCCATATATGTTATCAATGTATTTTCTAATAATTTTTAATTCAATTATTTAAATATTATTTCATATGTTTTAAAGTAAAATAATTTTCAAAACATTTTAAAATTTTAATTATATATTTTCCAAGTGTTTTTAAAGAAAAATATTTTCAAAATTTATTGAAGATTATTTCATATCTTTTCAATGACAATGGTTTTCAAAATGATTTCAAGACTTCATTATAATTTTTTCATGTTATTTTTTTATGAAAAGGATTTTCAAATGGTTTTATATATTAAAAAACATTATTCAAAGAATAAAGGATATATTACTCAAGAAATGTTTTTAAAGATATTTTAAAATTAGTTTCCATTTAAGATGACAATTTCTAATGTTACTCATGTCCTTCTAGAAAATGATCAAAAGGTTCCATTCATACTCTTTCTTTGAATGGGTTTTTTGTTAATGTCATTGTATTTATGAATCCCATTTACTTTTCATGGGTTATATGTTTATGAAATATGTTTCTCTTTCAAAGGATAGAATTTTTATCAAATGATTAAGAAACCAATATTTTTCCAAAGGTTATGATTAGATTACATGTTTATTATACCCATTAAATATAATGGGTTATGTTATTATGATTTATGATCTTGTGAAACATATATATATGATTTAATTATGATATGGGTGGGAACTATACCACCATCTAATTCATTGGGTAAAGATTATATCTCATGAGATAGTCTATGATAGTCTTGGGAACAAAAATTGACCATTAAGAGGGACATGGGAGTTAACCATTGCCACCAATATGGTGTGAGGATAGAAAACATGATACTAATATGGACATGGGAGTAAACTTTGACTCTAAATATGTTATAAGGAGTTAAATCATGCTACTAATATGGCTATGGGAGTGAACCGTGACTACCAAGATGGTATGCGTATTGAACCCATACTTCAAGATAGTCTTGGAAATAATTCTTTTTCCACTATGTAAATAATATTATATGCTTATGTGTGTTCCAAAATTCCATGTTTTATTCATATGTTGTGATTTCAATAATAATTATCTTAACTATATTATGATCCTTGTAATTTGAATTTTTATGGTATATTATGATCTTTAATATCCAGGGCATGATATTAAAATGTTATTCTCATGTTCCATACCATTGTTTCATGTCATGCTTACAAATTTCATTTATTTACCCTTAATGACCATTAGAGATCACCCTTTTTTATGTTTCTCTTCTCTATTTTATGAAGAATGGTTTTAGGTCGAAGTAATTAAGGCACTGATATTTATGGGATACATTGAAGATCTCTCACCAGGACATTAGATTTTATTTCCATGTTTCAAAAGACAATAAAAAATTATGGTCCTCAGGCATGTATTATTATAATATATAATATATTCATCTAAAATGGTGTAATATCTATGTATATTAATATTGGTTCTCTATACAAGGGGTTTTGCATGAAGGTGGATTCATCCGTGATGGATGTCTTTTAGTCATAATTTCTTTCTCTCCCATAACATAGAAGGGACCTATATTCATGTATAATATCATGCCAAGATTAATATATTTTTTAGATCTAATAACATTTGTCTCCCATTTGTTGAATCTAATATATATCTATTTTACTTAAATTCTTTGGCCTTATCCCATGCCTATGGTGTATTGATTATTCCACAAGTAGTTTTTAATTTTTTTCTAAATTTTGATATAGAGATAATTCACATAGGGTGGGGGATAAATAGGGCTACATATCTTATTGTGATAAAAGATAATGATGATATTAATATTACTTTTTTAGATTAGGGTTTCGATCCATATACCATAATAGAATCATCTAAGGGGACGTCCTAATATCCACTATTTTAGATCCATTAACATTACACTTTTATTTTAAGTATTTTCTTTATTCTATCTTTGTATACTAAAAACTCAATTTTTTATTCATTAATTATATATCATGATTAATGGAATAATTATTTATAATTTTAAAAGACACTACTCATAAGAATTAGTAATCATCATTAACAAATCATTACCCATGAGATTTTATCATCATAAAAAGAAAAATTCATTAGAATTAAGTGAAAAACATAATTATAAAAAATTATTTTATTTCATAAGGTTGAATTATTTAATGATAATTATTCACAAATTCCAATAGTATATTGGGTTTACTCCTAATTACAACATTTCCTTAGCAATGTTTCACTCTCAAGAATTTTAGAGTGGAACGATACCCATACCGAAATATATTTTCTTCCTATTCTAGAACAAATTTTATAAAGATATATGTACATAATTACAAAATTAATTTGAGGGATTTATTTAAAAAACTATTCACATAATTAGAATCATTTATATCTAATCCACGAGATCAAAAAACTGTTCATCAATTTATCATAGAATAAACTATGGAAAAAGGGGACACACCTTAATTTCATCAAATCATAATATTAATCCGTACATATATAGAATATAGATTGTATTATTAGATCATTTCCCAATAAAATAATAATAAATATTAACGGATGTTGACATAAATGAAAAAACCTTTCAATGAGTACATCAACATTTCAATGATACTAAGAGAGAATAGCATTTTAATTGAGCATATAAAAAATACAAAAAATTAGAATATTGAGAAAAATAATTTCATATAAAATAAGAATAGAAATGTATAAATTACCATTCAATGAGAATGAATATAATTAATGGGGGAAAATCTATTTCTGAAGTAAATGTTAAAATAATTATTCCATTGCTACTTTTGGTTAAATATATAAAAGTACATCATTTGGTTAATGATATAAATATTAATTTTAAAAAATTGAAATGAAATTAAAATATGGATAAAAATGACATTAAATAATAATTTTATTATTAAATGTAACATTCATGAAATTTTTTAATGAAAATGGACACTGAAGATGAAGATATTGACCAAAGTGGAAAAAAGGTTGACTTTCCAAAAACAATTCTTGATCAACATAAGATTAAATGACATAAAATTTAAAAGAAAAATACATCAAAAATTACTAATTAAGAAGAATATATAAATTTATTACGATATAGATACTAGAATATTCTCCCAACGTATATTCAAGAACAAACAATCCCATTTTAAAATGTGCCATCAAAATATACCCTTACTCGAGATCCTGAACTATTTATTCATGTTATTATATTCCAGTATAATAGATTTATATGAATTATTAATCTATACCAAAAAAATATTATTAAATTTACAACAAAATAAAAATCTATTTTAATTTACAATTAGTAATATATTAACAATTTATCATTAAAATCAATATTTTGGGGAAAATATTTCTTTTCTCATTGTATCATTCGGTTCGATGGTTATAAAGCATTAAAATTAATTCTAAATTAATATTATATATAATATTAACTATATTATGAATATAATATTTATTTATTATATACACTTTTAAAAATATTTATTTAATGTGGAAATTATAAAGAAATTTCATCACTTCATTAGATGGCTATTCATATGTAAACATGAGTAACACATTCATTTTCCAAAGTGGAAAAGTAAGATAAATTTTAATATATCATGAAAAAAGAATGGTAATATCATAATTATGATATATATTAATTTAACCCTTTAATATTAAAATCCATGTATATAGGATATGAAAAATGAATCACATCACTTCATGGATGCGGTGGTTCACACCTACGTAAGAACAATTTTATCGTTTCTCATCATATAGAATGGATATAGAAAATGGATTTAACATTAAATAACTTGTTTAGTATTTTAATGTTATTTATTTTATCATGTTAATATGGTTATAGAATATCCAAATAATTTGAATGAATATATGGAAATAATATTATTTTGTGAACTTGTTAACCACTTCATTAAGAAACAACATTTGGATCTCTTCTTAAGGACACTTGTGTAGGACTTTTAAGAATACTAAAACCACTATAACATGTTTAGGAAAGTAATTAAGTAATTTATTATGGGTTTGTTGACATATTTTGCTCAAAAGTGGGTGCATAATATTTGATATGTGGTTCCCTTTTATAGTCATGTTTGGGGAAAACATGTAAACACTTAAAAAATCAAGACATTGTAAATTAATATTCAAGTGAAAGTGACAACAAAGATAACTCATATTAAATTTTATTTAATTTTAAGTTATAAATATATTTATCTTATTAAATTTTTAAAAGTTTATGTAATATTATATACTACATATCTTAGTATTACATGTTGTTACCCCTTTTTAAACCTTGACAGACGTGAAATTTTTTAACATATATATGGTTCATTATGGACAAAAATTAAATTTTAAATAATAAAAAATTTAGAAATTTTAATTTAAAGTACGTGAATAATTTTTTAAATTGAATTTGTAAAAGAGGAAGATATTAATTTTCAAAATAAGCACAAAAAATTCTATGAAATTCAGTTTTTAGAAAAATATATTTATATGCATAAAACTAAATCTATTCCTATTTGATGACTTGAAAATAAATATTAAATTAATGTTTAAATTTTTAAAAATACTATCTAAAAATTTCATTAAAATAATTAATCACTAGTTATCATATATATTATCAATATAAAAACACATAGTCAGCATAAATGATTTTTTTTCTTTAGAAAAATATCTCATTTTCCCATCAAATGACTTTTTTAATTTAAAACCAATTAATAACCATTATTTTATTTTCCATAAATTTTATGAAATAAATACTTATATTTTTATTAAATTAAAAAACTATTTTCTAAATATTTGTAATATGACACAATCAATTCTCATAATGAAAATAAATAAATAAAGTTTGTTTTGATCTATGATATTTCCTAAATGATATTAAATTTATTTTAGAAAATTATATTTAATTTAAATATAAGATAACATACATAATTTTAAAATTTCTAATAAATATTAAAATAATATTTTGTTTGTGTGTCCTAGAAGATTTCAAACACATTAATTTTTAAAAGGGAATTATAATAAAAATAACGAGGTGTTACATTCTATAATTCTTATAAAATTATCAATAATGAAATTATATAAAAAGTATAAAAATTATTGATGATGACATTGCATCATCTTATACTCGAGATCTTATGTACCTTCTTCAAATTTTTTATTCCTCTAAATAACCCTAATATGGTGTGTTTTCTTAAACAATAAAACTGTATCTCCATGATCCATGATTTCTAACGGGTTTTCATTATAATAATGATCATGCTCTACTAATATAACATTTGAGTTTAGTATATGTGAAGGATATGCTAAATAATTTCTCATAATAGATAAATAGAAAACATTGTGAAATTAGGATGTGTTTTAAGGAATACCTAGGTAAAAATATAGTATCCCAATGTAATTAAAAATATCATAGAGACCAAAATATCTATGGTTCAACTTCCATTTCGTTCAAATCTATAAAAATTCATTGAAAAATATATTGAATGGAATACCTTATCATCATAATTTTACTATAGATCTAACTGATGATTAGTAGTATAGCATGTATATTCAAACTAAGAAAATGTGATATGTAACTAAATGGATTTACATTTTTTTTTCAGTTTCTAATTATATATCTTGTTCTAATGACTTCCATTATCTATCATAATAATATCTATCTAGATTAAAAAACTACAATTTATAGTTGATTTATAAGGATCCATATGAATGGTTGCATGAAATAAGTTATTGTATTAATCATTGACCAAAAGAATGTATTATTCCAAACCTCTATTTAAATCCATTTACCAATCATTTATAACATAATCAATGGTTTTGATTTTCCTCTCAACTAACCATATATATAAGGATGATATTTAGTGCTAATGATAAAATTATTATTGAGATCATACTAAATAAATTTCCAAAACATAAAGGTAAACCATGTATCATGATGATATATAATAGACAAGGGCACTGTATGCAATCTTACTAGTTCATTATGAAAAAATAGTGATATAAAAATGAGATATATATTCAGTGATGGACTTGAAATGTGATTATTATATAATATGACCACCTATAACTCAAATATAATTATTCTCTTTAGTTTTCGTGGTGATTCCAAAAGTGAAATCCATGTGGTAGTGTATTGAGTAGTCACAATATCTAATTAGTTCCAAAAATATCATGTTATTCATATTCAACTATTTCTATGGGAATATATATTTCATTATTTTATGATCCATATTTATGTCACAATTTTTTACATAAAGGTAATTCCTTTATATGTTCAAAGAATAAATTACTAGTTCTAGTTTCAAATTTGAGTTAGGTAATTTTTTATTGGATCCTTTATTTGAATGAGGAATAACTACATCCGTTTAATTATACAATAAAAAACATCTCATTCCTTTCTTTGATGTTACATTGTAGACTAATATTACTTATCTAGTGTCGGGTAGTGTGATTATAGGTTCATTTTCTAACCTTCCCTTTATTTCCATAAAATTTTATTGAAATTAATCTTTCCAAATGAGGTTGGATCCAATCCATAGTAAATTTTTATAGAATTTTATCTCCATGAGAAATTTATCCCAAACCATTAGTATTACCCATATAAACCATGTAAAATATGGTTTTATGTCAGCATATATGGTCTGATACACTATTCAATATCATCTTTATTTGATGGATCCATTGATTTACCCTCTATTATAATTACATGTACCATAGAGGATATATAGTTGATGTTCAGATTCATTAAAATTTTAATATAGTTTGTCCATTAACATAATCTTTAAAACAATCCCCAAATGATATTCAACATCTTCCTTTATCTTAAAATATATATAAATATCATCTACAAAAATACAAAAAAATTGATCAAGGCTATCTATAATATTTCTATTCCGTGTTTTTGTAATGGTTGGGGCTGAAGCCTCATTTTATTATTAAAGAAAATGCCTATTTTTGATTGATTAGAGGGAGACCCATTACACAGCTCGAAGGCCCAAGGAAAAGTGTCCTGAATACTGGGCTTGAAAGCCCATTTTTGGCCCAATGGACCCTTTAGTGAATAATACTTGTATAGTACCAGGGCTGCTACATTTCCTATTATTGTACTGTAACCACTACATTTCCTGCTACTGTACCACCACCGCAAGAGTTTTGCCGACTCTATTCCTTATAACCATGAAGATAATTAGTGAATTTGTATGTCCAAATGGAATCAATGTAAACATATAGTTCTCATACCTCATTGTAAACAATTCCAAAGATATATCCTTTATTTTGACCATCAACTAATAATATATAGATTAGAGGTCAATACTTTGAATGTATTGAGATCCTCATAGTTAATCAAATAAATAAACAATACAAGGTAGAGGATACTTGAGCTTCATACCAATCTTGTTATGATCAAAATTATCATGGAAAATACTCATTGAACCATATTCATTCAAAAAAAATTGAACAATTAAAACCTGTGATAAAGCATATAGATGAATGAATCCCTTATCAAGATGTCCTAAAAGTTACATTTTTAATTCCATCAAGTCAATTGGGGAAGTTATATATGTTTTATATAGAATATTTATAACTCTATGTATTAATTCTGTTGAAAACCTATATTCACAATTTAGGGGAATACTAAATCATTCAACAATAAATTAAATTATTCTAGTATAACTTGAATATCATAAATATTTAATTCCTTTCTAACCATTCATGACATATAACCGTCACGAATAGTTAATATGATCCATATAGTGGATGCAGTTTTCAATGGAAATTATTTCTTATCCATTCATTGATATATAATAAGAGGGTGATCTTGACTATTAAATGTGACTATCCATCATTGAAAATTCATAATGTGTCTATATAGATAGATATAATCCATAACAAAAATAACATCAACATAAACTAGATGTAGAATAGAATGATTTGTAGATAGAAAATACTCACAAAAAACTATCAGATTTAAGATAGAGATATGATAAGAAATCATCATACCAATAAGAATTTACATTTATAATTCAACATAAAATCAACGATTTAGTGATATGATACCCTTATAAAATTATTCAAACATAAAATTGTGAGTAAAACCAAACTAAAATAAGTCATTTATAATTATATAAATAATGATTAATTAATCATTCACCATTTATTTTTCATAACCCATTTTAGGGGGTTTCATGACATCATATTTTTACTTATCTCATAGATTAAGAGGTTATTGAGTTGGATTTTCTTCATTAATCTTTTGATTTAGGTAATGGGTGGAATAATCCAAACACACATTTTAGTTGTCACATTTTTGTGTGTGGTGTATTTAATGAAAATATCTCTATATTTATTTCATTAGCATTAAACTTTACATATCATTAGTATTCACATTATTGATGGAAATATTTTAAATACTTGAGAGATTCCCCAATCATTTGGTTACAATTTTCTTTATGCTTCATTACACACTTTGAAAATAAATAAATATTAATTTACATCCCTCTATGATTTTTATTACTAAAATTTACAAATAAATCCATATTTATCTTCTTATCATAATAATGAGAATGATAGGAATATCTGCATTCAATTTTTTTTTAAATGAGTGATCAATGAACTATTTCTGTATAGCTAATAACGTCCCTTATGAATAAATACTTTAAATTTCTTGGTTTTATGATATTGAAGAACCAATACTTTTTTTTCTAGTTTAGTGATAATACAAAAGAATAGCTCATGCGTCTTGTAAAATATTCTTTATATATATTAATGGATTCATAATCCTTATTCTTTCGTTAATGAAATTCATTCTTCAGTTACCTGTGAATAGTTTAGGGAATGTAACTTTCAAAAAATACACTCTTAAACTCATTTAATTCATTAGAGTTACTTTTTTTATTGTATCATATTCCAAATAAGGCTCCACAATTTATTTATTTGAAAATGTAAATGATAAACTAGTGGGAAAAGATTTTCATGCTCTTACTCTAGAGAATAAACAATATCTTTTAATTGGCACTAATCCATTAATAGAAAACTAGTGGATCACATATTCCTAATAAATTTACCCTTTTTAAAGATTATATTATTTTTATTCCCTCAATTTATCATTTTGAGGGTTAGAATGATTAATTTATAGATTGATTTTGTCACATCCCAGGTAAATGAAGAATAATAAAATTTCATATTTATTAATATTTACGAATTAAATATTAATTATACTTTAAATGGAACTCTATGCTCGATGGCGTACCTAATACGCGACAATGAGTTCCTTTGAAATCTTACTTTGCACTATAATAATATTATTTTAAATGGTAGTTAACGCCTTGCCGTTGTAATGGAGGGAATGAAAAGAACTAACTAAAAAATGATTATATATGTTTGTCAAATATTTTTACTCTTTACAATAAATTTTAGAGGATTAAAAATGCAAATGAATCCAATTTTAAGCGTAAACATTCTAATATTCATTAAAAGGTCAATTAACCGCCTTTTGATGGAGAACCTCTTTTAAATCCACTTTTTGAAAATTTTATATGTTATATTTGAAAAAATAAAACTCTTCTTTATAATTGGGACATCAAAATTTACTTTGTGTAAATATTTGGTATTTTTTCGATAAAGTACATTTTTTAATGAATAGTGTGAAATGTTATATTTTAATTCAAAACCTATTTTTAATCTATTTTATTTATATGATTATATTTTCTTTTGAATTGTTTTTAAAGTGATATTAGAATATATTTTGACCATTAAATCCAATAGTGGTTGTTGGAATTAATTTCACTTTGAAATTGGACTTAAACTAGTGTCAATCTTTTGATACTTACTGTTTCATAAAAACACGCTATTTGCTATGACAATGGGAATTAATTATTAAATTAATTAGTGCAACTTATTTGTTTTGAATTTTTTAAAATGGAATTAATTTTTTAATTCAGAATATCAAATATAGCTTAGGGTGAAGTTTTGGTATTTTTCTGAAAAACTTCAATTTTTGATGAATAGTGAAACCACTAAGTGGTACTTATAAAAACGGATTTTTCGTTTAAATGAAATTTTACCACCTCTGTGTTTTGAATTTCAAAAATCTGACATACATGGATGTCATTAAGAAGTAAAATGTGGTTCAATGGGATTAAAATAATTTTTGGTGAATAGTAACTTTTAAGTTTTTAATCGCGATTAGAGGTAATTAGTGTAGTTTAAGGTAAAAATAATGTTTTAATAATATAAAATGAACTAGACATATGTCCTACACTTATTGGATATGTCATGGCCGACCAAGCCAATCCATGGGTCAACTTTGGGACCCCATGGAGCCACATTGGAAGGAAAATAACAGTAATATCTTTTTATTTAATGTTAAAGTAAAAATGTCACAAACATGAGTTGTTTTACTAAAAAAAATTTAAATGGGGTTATACAAGTCATGTTTTTGACTATAAATATTAATTAGAAATCTAAAACGATTTACGACATCATGGTATATTTTTTATAATTTTTACACAATAAATAAATTAAATTATTTATGGCACCATGATGATGCAGCGATTACCCCATTATTTAACGATTTAAATAAAATGAAAAGATAATGCAAAATCTAAGACCTACACTTGTAAAAAAACCTATTGGTTGGGTATAGTTAAAACCCTTATCACTTTATCCTCGACTTAAATCAATGTGGGACCTTTTAAATCTGAAACTCATTTTAAAATAAAGTAACATTTCTTTACTTTCAAAGAGTGCCCCTCCTCTCCTCTTATAAAAGGCCCCCACCTCAACCACCTTACCCACACTTCCAAAGCCATTGGCTCGGCCAAACCCTGCCCATTTTGTCTCTCCACATCCCTCTATAATTCCTAAGAGGCCTCACTTTGGGAAGAAGTCTTCCCAAGGAAGCCTTTGAGCTCAAATCTAAGAGAGTTACTCGATTTAGAGGTAATGTCTTCACTTGTGTCCTTTTGTTTTATTTTGCTTCTCTACCCCCCTAAACTGTTTTTTATTCATTTATTTTTTAACAACTCCAATATATTAAATATTCTAGGATGTTTTTATAAGAATCTATCAAGATACAATTACACACACCTACATCTAATAGTTCAATAACATACTATTTCTGTGGATGGCGAATTTCTGCCTCACGAAACGATGATTGTTAAATATTATTCCAACACCTTCAAAGGTGGCCATTAAGATGTCACTATAATTATATATGATATATAATATTTTTATTTCTTCTTTAAGCTTCTGTATTTTCATTTATGGCACACCGTCATGGCATCCATTATGGGTATACGCGATATCTTCATTATAGGAAGTGCGGACTACCGCCCCCTCAAAGTGATTTGATTCGTTAATGCCATATGTGGGACGTATAAAGGATGTATTTAAAGTTATTATATATGATGTATGTTAAATATAAATAATGAATATAATTCTGAAATTAAAATATACAGACCTCTCATTTAGTATTAATTCCATTAATATGACAATGAAATGAAAGTAGCGTTCATGCGTACGTACGGCTTACTGTCTCCATGAACGGTGCATTTAATTTCTTACCTCTAAATGATTATGTAATATTATAAATACATGTATATGCTGGATATATATGATATCCAAATCATGAATATAATTTTGCATATAATGAACCTTTGACCACACGAACAACATGTAATTGTAAGAAGTTCACTTTTGACTCAAGTACCAAATATCGAAAAACGACCGTTATCAACATAAATGACTACAAAATGTTCATAACATGGTAATAAGTGATATAAAAGGAATAATTAACTTGAAAAATGTTCTTAATCAAGTATAAATTAACTCAAGTTTATTATTCCGGACGTTAAAGAACGATCGAGTCAAGTCGGACCCGAGGTAAGGGACTTCATCGCAATCTCCTTTCATTGAGGCATATTTTTATTTTATACAACACTTTCATTAATATGGTGTATAAACACCTTTTACTTTTACATTTATTCAAAATGAATCTTGTTATACGAAGCGTTTTACTAAACGACAAAAGGGAATGTTTTTTTCGTACGTATGCGACGGCAACGACTTCTCCGCCGCCGCGAGTATTATTTGGTATTTGGCTTCCTCAACAAGACGTAATGTTTTTAAAATGAAATAATTACCATATACTCTTTAATGTATTTTGGTATTGAAAATGGTTTTTATAATTGATTTTTTATGTCAATATATTTATGTGATATATTGTGATCAAAGTGTGGAAATGTTTTCCTTTCATTATATTTGTTTTATGTTTTATGATTTTATATTGGTTCTTGGACATTTGATGGGTGGTTATGTGATAAACCATATGACGGGTGGTTCCGTGAATACCAGGACGGGTGGTTACGTTATAACCTCCAATTCATTGGGTATGGAAGTTGGCCGTATGGCTATTCTATTAAGTGATATGTGTGGAAGTTGACCGTATGGTTATTCCATTTATGTATGTTTTTGTCCCAAGATACCTTTATATGTTATGTGATCTTTATATGGGTTTTATGGTAATATTTTGGTTACAAAAGGGTAAGTAATGATATTTTATTCAGTGAAGAGTTTTTACTACTTCATAAAGGTGAAAAGTATTACTTTAATAAAGTATACATGGTTTACTTGTTGTTTTGATAAACTAATAGTTTTCATTCTTTGTGTATCCCTTACTGAGCTTTTTATGCTCACCGCAAGTTTTTTTGAAATGTTTTTCATAGGACTTAATGTGGAATAGGGTCAAGGACGGGATCAAGGGAAATTCATGCTATATAAAACATGGAACTAGACAAGTTTCTTTTTAAGAGTTTTTTATTCTATGGAAACTTACTAGAAGTGTCTACTTTGTAATCGTTTGAGATGTAATAGTTTTGTTCTAATTCTCTAAAACTATAAACCTAAAAAGATCCTCAATGTGAATTATTCATTTAATTCAATATTAAGTAAGGTTTAAGGCCGGGGCCATATAGTTGGTATCAGAGGTTGGTTTAGACAACTTTAGAAGTTAGAAAATTATTAAATTATAATTTAATTTATGGTATGACTGAAATGATATAGTATTTAAAGATTACCATGTTGTTTCACCTACGATATTTCTGTGTTCAGAATGGTTTTCCGCAGAGGAAAAAAAGCAGCTATGTTGGGACTACATCAGGAGGAAGTAAACCTTCCAAATCAGCTACCTGAGATGGCTGGAATCGGAACTGAACAGTTTGTTGCAGTGATGACACAGTTGACTCAGGCTATAAATGGTGGTGGTATCCATGCATGAGATCAATCAGATCAACCGCAGTGGAACATGTCAGTGGTGGAACATTTCATGAGGCAGCATCCCCCATAATTCAGAGGATGATCTGACCCTGTGAATGCTAAAGGGTGGATTAAAGCATTGGAGAAGATTTTTGATGTCATGGGGTGTTCAAAACATGAAAAGGTTAGTCTTGCTGTTTACCATTTTGAAGGTAAAGCTGACCAGCAGTGGTCGATGGTGAAAAATATCAGGGATAATGATGAGATTGATGATCTTCACTGGGACGAATTCAAAGGTATGTTTCTTGAGAAATATTTTCCTAAGGTGGTTCATCTTAGGAAGGAAAACAGTTCCTAGATTTGTGGCAGGAGGATGACTCAGTGGCTGCTTAAGAAGAAAAGTTCACTTGATTGGCAAGGTATGCTCCAAACTTCATACGAGATCTTGATAGTAAAATAAACCGTTTCTACTCAGGGTTAAAGCCAAAGTATAGAAGGTCTTTTGATTCTTGTGAGTTCAAAAGTTATAAAAAACTTGTTCGATGTGCGGAGAAGGTGGAAATGGAATTTGTTGATGATCAGGTGTTCTTTGACAAACGACAGAATAAGAGGACCAGTTGGCAGGAAAAGGGGAAGAATTCATCAAAGAAGCAAGGAGGTAAGAAAAAAAATATCCATCCCGTGAGAAGTGTGGTAAAATGCATCCTGGAGAATGTTTATCCAAGTCTGGAAAGTGCTTTCGGTGTGGTAAGTCAGGTCATATTGCTCGTAACTGTAAGGAAGATGATCAAGCAGGCAATGAAAAGTCAGCAGTAAGATGTTTTAAGTGTAATAAAATGGGTCATTATGAAAATGAGTGTCTAATGAATAATTCAACTGAGGGAAAGAATCCAGAATAAAAGCATAAAGGGGTGGTGAAATCCTTTTCAACTACTTCAGCAGATGTTGGTCCATCGAATGAAGTAGTATCAGGTACACTATTTGTTTGTTCAGATTATGCCAATGTGTTGTTTGATTCATGGTCTACACATTCTTTCATTTCTAAGAAGTTTTCTAGTAAATTGAATATTACATCTTAAGATATGAATCCTGAACATATGGTAAAAACACCCAGAGGGAACGTTGAGACAGAAAGGAATTATAAGAACCTTCCTATACTTGTGTGCGGAATGAATATACCAGAAAACCTTATTGTTTTGCCTCTAGTAGAGTTTGATGTTATTTTGGGCATGGATTAGCTTTCTGTTTATCATGCTAAGATTGACTGCAGAGCTAAAATGGTTTCTTTTCAGAAAGATTTTCAGTTTGTGTACAAGAATGAACCCTTGATTTTGATAACATATCAGGAAGTTGAGAAACTAGAAAAGATGGAAATGAATGTTACCTTGCACATAATGTTGAAAATAAAGGAACTATTCAGATTAATGATGTGCCAGTGGTAAATGAGTATCTTAATGTTTTTCCTGATGAGTTGCCTGGCATTATTCATGATCGGGAAGTTGAATTCACTATTGACTTAGTTCCTGATTCTAATACAATTTCAAAACCCCCTTATTGAATGGCTCAAGTTGAACTTTTAGAGTTAAAGAAGCAATTACAGGAGTTATTAGATAAAGGTTTCATTCGACCTGGCACATAACCATGGGGTACTCCTATATTGTTTGTTAAAAAGAAATATGGCTCAATGAGACTTTGAATTAATTATAGAGCCTTAAATAACAATACTATTAAGAACAAGTATCCTTTGCCTCATATCGATGATTTGTTTGATCAGCTCCAGGGAGCTCAGTATTTTTCGAATATTGACTTGAGGTCGGGGTACCATCAGTTGAAAGTAAAAGAAGCAAACGTTCTAAAGACTACGTTCCGTACTATATATGGCCATTATGAATTTTTAGTTATACCTTTTGGGTTAACCAATGCACCTACTGTATTCATGGACCTTATGAAGTGTTTGACATGTCAACAGGTTAAAGCAGAGAAAAAGTTACTGAAAGGGATGCTTCAACCCTTACCAGTGCCAGAGTGGAAATGGGAGAATATATGCATGGACTTGGTTGTGGGATTGCCGAAGACACCTCGAGGTAATAATGCAATCTGGGTTATTGTTCATCACTTGACTAAATCTGCTCATTTCCTTTCCATACGAGATAATTTTTCCCTTGATCAACTTTCCCATTTGTATCTTAAAGAGATAGTCAGGTAATATATATTTACTCTGTCCATTGTATCTGACCGTGATCCTAGGTTCACTTCTATCTTTTGGAAAGGCCTTCAGAAGTCGTTGGGTACTGAATTAAATTTTAGTACAGCTTTTCATCCTAAATCAGATGGGCAATTAGAACAAATGATCCAGACTTTGGAGGATATGCTACGAGCTTGCTCTATGGATTATCAGGGAATTTGAGACCAACATCTTTCTTTGGTTGAGTTTTCAAATAATAATAGTTTTCATTCCAGTATACAGATGGCACCATTTGAGGCATTATATGGGAAGTGGTGTTGAACTCCAGCTTTTTGGGATGAAGTGGGTGAAAGGAAGCTGATGGGACCAGAATTGGTAGAAGAGATGGTAGAAAAAGTTTAGTTGATTCAGAAAAACATGAGAACAGCTCAGAGAAGATAGAAATGTTATGCGGATAACCGGAGGAAGGATCTATCTTTCGAGGTAGGTGATCATGTTTTTCTCATGGTTTCTCCATGGAAAAGTGTGATGCGATTTGGTAAGAAAGGAAAGCTGAGTCCAAGGTTCATTGGACCATATGAAATTCTAGAGAGAGTTGGATCAGTTGCATACAGAGTGGCATTACCTCCGAGTTTATCTCAGGTACACAATGTTTTTCATGTTTCAATGTTGAGAAAGTATATGCCAGATCTATCTAATGTTTTGAGTCCAGAGGTAGTTCAGCTGGAAGAGAACCTATCTTATGAAGAATAGCCGGTCCAGATTCTTGACCACAGGGAGCAAGTGTTACGAAATAAGGTGATTCACCAGGTAAAGGTTTTTTGGAAAAACCATATGGTAGAAGAGGCAACGTGGGAATCTGAAAACACTATGAGGGATAAATACCCCCACTTATTTTGATAAGTGAATAAAATTATGAGGACGCAATTCCCAAAATATGGGAAGGATGTAACATCCCAGGTAAATAATGAATAATAAATTTTCATATTTATTAATATTTATGAATTAAATATTAATTTTACTTCAAAGGGAACTCTATGCTCGATGGCGTACCCAATACGTGACAACGAGTTCCTTTGAAATCTTACGTTGCACTATAATAATATTATTTTAAATGGTAGTTAACGCCAAGCCGTTGTAATGGAGGGAATGAACAGAACTAACTAAAAAATGATTAAATATATTTTTAAAATATTTTTACTCTTTACAATAAATGTTAGAGGATTAAAAATGCGAATGAATCCAATTTTAAGCGTAAACATTCTAATATTCATTAAAAGGTCGATTAACCACCTTTTGATGGTGAACCTATTTTAAATCCACTTTTTGACTATTTTATGTGTTATATTTGAAAAAATAAAACTCTTCTTTAGAATCGGGACATCAAAATTTACTGTGTAAATTTTTGGTATTTTTCCGATAAAGTTCATTTTTTAATGAATAGTGTAAAATGTTGTATTTTAATTCGAAACCTCTTTTTAATCTAATTTATTTATATGATTAGATTATCTTTTTAATTATTTTTAAAGTGAAATTAGAATATATTTTTACCATTAAATCCAATTGTGGTCATTGGAATTAATTTCACTTTAAAATCGGACTTAAACTAGTGTCAATCTTTTGATACTTATTGTTTCATAAAAACATGCTATTTGCTATGACATCGGTAATTATTTATTAAATTAATTAATGAAACATATATGTTTTGAATTTTTTAAAATGGAATTAATTTTTGAATTTGGAATATCAAATATAGCTTAGGGTGATGTTTTGGTATTTTTCTGAAAAACTTCAATTTTTGATGAATAATGAAACCACTAAGTGGTACTTATAAAAACTGATTTTTCGTTTAAATGAAATTTTACCCCCTCTGTGTTTTTAATTTCAAAAATCAGACATACATGGTTGTCATTAAGAAGTAAAATGTGGTTCAATGGGATTAAAATAATTTTTGGTGAATAGTAACTTTTATGTTTTTAATCGCGATTAGAGGTAATTAGTGTAGTTCAAGGTACAAATAATGTTTTAATAATATGGAATTACCTAGACACATGTCCTACCCTTATTGGATATCTCATGGACGACCCAGAAAATCCATTGGTCAACTTGGGGACCCCATGGAGCCACTTTGGAAGGAAAGTAACATTAATATCTTTTTTATTTAATGTTGAAGTAAAAATGTCACAAACATGAGTTGTTTTACTAAAACAATTTTTAAATGGGGTTATACAAGTCATATTTTTTACTATAAATATTCATTAGAAATCTAAAAGGATTTCCTACATCATGATATTTTTTTTATAATTTTTAGACATTAAATAGACTAAAATACTTATGGAACCATGATGATGCAATGATTACCTCATTATTTAACGATTTAAATAAAATGAAAAGATAATGTAAAATCTAAGACCTAAACATGTCAAAAACTTATTGGTTGGGTATATTTCGAACCCTTATCACATTATCCTCGAATTATATCAATGTGGAACCTTTTAAATGCGAAACTCATTTTAAAATAAAGTAACATTTCTTTACTTTCCAAGAGTGCCCCTCCTCTCTTCTTATAAAAGGCCCCCACCTCTACCACCTTACCCACACTTCCAAAGCCTTTGGCTTGGCCAAAACCTGCCCATTTGGTCTCTCCACATCCATCTATTACTCTTAAAAGCCTCACTTTGGGCAGAAGTCTTCCCAAGGAAGCCTTTGAGCTCAAATCTAAGAGGGTGACCTGATTTTAAGGTAATGTCTTCACTTGTGTCCTTTTTTTTATTTTGCTTCTCCAACCCCCTAAACACATTTTTATTCATTTCTTTTGTAACAACTCCAGTATCTTAAATATACTAGGATGTTGTTATAAGAATCTTTCGAGCTACACTTACACACACCTACATCTAATGGTTAAAGAATATACTGTTTCCGTGGATGGTGAATTTCTGCCTCACGAAATGATGATTGTTCAATATTCTTCCAACACCTTCAAAGGTGGCCATTAAGATGTCACTATATTTATATATCATATATAATATTTTTATGTCTTCCTTAATCTTCTGTATTTTTTATTTATGGCACACTTTCATGGATTCCATTATGGATATAAGCGATATCATCATTTTAGGAAGTGCGGACTACCGCCCCCTCAAAGTGATTTGATTCGTTAATGCCATATGTGGGACGTATAAAGGATGGATTTAAAGTTATTATATATGATGTCTATTACATATAAATGATGAATATAATTCTGGAATTAAAATATAGATACCTCTCATTTAGTTTTAATTCCATTAATATGACAAAGAAATGAAAGTAGTGTTCATGCGTACGTATGGCTTACCGTCTCTATGAATGGTGCATTTCATTTATTACCTCTAAATGATTATGTAATATTATAAATACATGTATATGCTGGATATATATGATATATATGATCTCCAAATAATGAATATCATTCTGGATATAATGAACCTTTGACCACATGAATAACATGTAATTGTAAGAAGTTCACTTTTGACTCAAGTACCAAATATCAAAAAATGACCGCTATCAACTTAAATGACTACATAATGTTTATAACATGGTAATAAGTTATATAAAAGGAATAATGAACTTCAAAAAGGTTCTTAATCAAGTAGAAATTACCTCAAGTTTATTATTCAGGACGTTAATGTAACACCCCGAGATTTTATGAAAAATATTCTTTTTAATTTCACTAATGTCTTGTGTTGTACGCTGCACCAAAAGGAGCTTGCACAACACGCATCCTTGACTTGCCTTTCATTACACGCAATCGCGACCTTCCTCGATAGCGTGTGTAGTATGTAATACTGAGTTTCACTAAACAACGATATGCTATTAAAATATTATTAAAACTAGCCGTTATGAATAGTAATAACCACCTTTTAAAATTTTAGAAATTTTAGCTCGCAAAATGGACTTTATTTTTGGATTCGGAGTATCGAATTTAGCCTAAGGTGAAATTTTGGTGATTTTCGGATAACTTTCATATTTTGATGAATAGTGAAAATTACTAAATTTTAGTTAAAAACAACTTTTTCATTCGAAATAATTAATAGTGATAAATTATTAATTTGAGTGGTTTTAAAGTATATTTAGAATATATTTTTACAATTTAATACAATGTTGGTCATTGGATGTAATTTCACATTTAAACCAGACATAAACAAGTGTCACTCTTTTGATAGATATTGTTTCTTAAAAACACGCTCTTTGTTTTAACAGCGGGATTTAATTATAAAATTAATTAATGCAACTTCTATGATATGAATTTGGTAAAATAGACTTCATTTTTGAATTCGTAATATGAAATATAGCTTAGGATGAAATTTTGGCATTGTTCTGAAAAACATCAATTTTTGATGAATAGTGAAACTACTAAGTGGTAGTTAAAAAATTAATTTCTTCATAAATCTTAATTTTACCGCTTCTGTGATTGGAATTTCAAAAATCCGAGAGACACGGTTGATGTCAGTAAGTAAAATGTGGTTCAATGAGATGAAAATAATTTTTGGTGAATAGTAACTTTTTACTTTTATTTACCACGGTTAAAAGTAAATAGGGTAATTAAGGGTAAAAATGATATTATTATTACCCTAACACATGTCCTAATTCTATTGGATAAGTGTAATTCGACCAAAAACATGCTTAGGAATAAGATATGACCATTTAGGCCCACTTGGATTAGATTAGGACATTTATTATTATTTAATTCAAAGAAGAGTTAAAAGAGTCAAAATCAAAGTTTATTTACTAAAACATTTTTACTATAGGGTTGTACATATGATAAATTCGATTGTAAATATTCATTAGAAAGATTAAAAGATTTCCTACATGATGGTATTTAATTTGTAATTTTTAGACATCAAATAATTTAATTTATTTATGACACAAAGATGATACGGTAATTATCTTATTAATGAAATATTGACATAATTGATATTATAAATACCAAAATAAATGTAATTTGAGACTTTTTATGAATTACATTAATTTTATAGGTTACTATGATATATTATTGTTGATTTAAGCAACTTGGTTCGAACATATAATTCTGTTATGACTTTCACAAAAATCATATATCAAATAGTGTCAAAATTGACACAAAATAGTTTTTAAATAAAATAAAATATTATTAATTGTTATTTTATTCCTAAAAATATCAGGTTCGGCCAAATGACTTAGATAAGGATATATGTATTAATAATAAACAATTTGGGGTTCGTTTGGCATGTTATAGTAAGTGTATTAACCATATAGTGAAAGAAAACAAAAAGACACGGTAAAAGTTAAATTATTTAACTTAGAGTTAAATCTAATTGATAAGGTTAAAATAATACCCTAAACTTGTCTAAATCTTATTGGTTGATATGATTTCGACCCATCCCAACTTTAGATTCGAAATAAGACCCTTTGGAACCATTATAAACCAATTTTGACTTTAATATAAAATAATATTTTGAGATATTCCTAAGGTGCCCCTCTCCTCCCTTATAAAAGGAAACCTCCTCCCCTTCCTCCTCACACCAATTTGAGCACTCAAGCTCGGCCAAACCCTGCCAAATTCTCTTCTCCAATTCCCTAGAAACATCCTAGAGGTTCTGGTCTTCCTTAAAGACCAATTTTAGTGCCCTAAGAGGAGGTCTCAAAGAGGCGCTTCAAAGAAGAGGTAATTACCGTTACCAATTCTTTCATATTTATTTCTTCTTCCACTTCTTCTTCTTAGGTTGTTTCATTATGAAGTAATAACATAAGTATCACTCATATACTGATATGTTATTATAAGTATGAAACAACCCTATTTCACCATCTATCCATCCTATGGGAAAAGAAATCACCACGCATGCGTACGTACGGAATACCGTCTCCATGCCGTGGTGTAATCTATTTTCCACCACCACCTTACATGGATGGGTATAATGGTGTATAGAATAACTATACATATTTATTAAAACATCATATTGATTCTGATATATTTTATAATCCACTCCAATTCAATTCAATATTTATGGAAATGATATCATCCCTCGTGCGTACGTACGGAATACCGTCTCCACGACGCGATGAGATTCATTCTCCATGTTAACCATTTAATAATGATTATAAAGTATATATAAGAAATAATAATGAAATATATGACATTATAAATATACTGGATTTATGTATATATATATATGTATGTCATCTACTTACTTCCATTCAAGACAATAAGGAAAGGAAAACAGCGTTCATGCGTACGTACGGACTACCGTCTCCAAGAACGGTGTTTTTCATTTCATTTATCTATCTATTATATATATATATATACTGAATATATATGATATATAAATCATATTTTATATTATGGAAGTAAGTAAATCATGATATAAGTAATAATAATGTCAAGAATAACAAGTCAAAACACCTACGATAAATGAAACGATTTTACCCAAAACGCTTCTTTAACATGGAATTTACAAAAGAACGGGTAATATAATGTCATAAGTGAACCATATATGATATCATAACAATGAATATGATTCTGTAATAAGTCAATGACATTATTTAAATAATTATACAGGAGGTTCGGACACATACGAAGCAAATCGGACCTAAGGTAAGGGAAATATCACAATCTCATTTTTATCCGAGATTGTTTATAATTTGAAATTTACTGAGGTGTATTTTATCATCCACATCCATGTTTCCTCAATATGTAATATTATTTCCATTCACCTAAAATTGTTTAAAACCTATTTTACCCTTCGGTGAGTTTTTAGTAAAAGATATGAAAGGAATCTTTTGTCGTTTTTCGTACGAGGTACTTTTTTTGACTTTTCCGACAAAAGTACGAGAAGAATGTTTTTTTAACTTATACTGCATGAATGGATTCTTAAAACATTATTTCCAAGAAGCTTCCTTTACAAGTATTCAAGTTTATTTTTAATCAACTTCTTTTAGTTTAAAATTGTATGGCATGTTAAGAAAGGAAAAGTGTTTTTGAAGTTGAAAGGATATTTTCCTCAAGAATGGAGTTCAAGTATTTTATCAAAATTATTTTCCATATAAGATAATAAAAGGGTTTTGTTTTTATCCCTATTATTACATGGATTTGATTATGTTGTGATGGAAATATTTTTATTAATTCCTTTATCTTATATGAATTGTTTTATGATGTCATGTTGTTTAAGAATCCCATTTTTATTACATGGGTTACGCTATGATGTATGGTTTATGATTATGTGGCACACATAAGAAAGGATTCATTATAAGATGGGTGGGACCTATATCTCCCTCCAATGCATTGGGTAAAGATTTTATATCTCATGAGATAGACAGGGCTGGAATGGTAGGTTATACCGGTTTAGTGAAACAGGACTGAAACGAGGGTTACTCGATTCAGAAAGGGACTTTGTCCACTAAGATCGTCTTGGAAATGAGTCTTGACTAACAAGAAATGATTCTCTATGATTACGTGTGAATGCCACAAAGTTTCATGTTTTAGGTTATGATTATTGTGATTACATTTCACTACCATGATTTACCCCATGTTATGAAATTATGATCTCTTTTGCAGGTTAAGATTTCCAAAAGTTATGTGCTTATGTATATGATGTGATTGATATTTCTTTTGTTTACCCTTACTGAGCATTTGAGCTCACCCTTTTATGTTTTCTTTTCCCCAGGATATAAAGAAAGGTTTTAGGTAAAAAAAAAGGAAGATCTTTATGGGAGATTTTGAAGATCTTTCACCACGATTAGAAGATTATATTCCGAGTTTCCAAAGACACTAATCTATTACGATCCTTGTGTGTGTGTTTTTTGTTATGTACTAAGTATTCCGCAAATGTAATGTAATGTCCATGTACGTCAAGTTTCGGGTCTCTATAGTTGGTATTAGAGGAAAGGTTTAGTCAACCTTTGGAAACTAGGATGCAAAAACGTTAGTGAGATCCCTAGAGATATTTCTACAGTATGTCTAGGGATGTCCCTAAGGTTAAGTATACGTATAAGTTATAGTACTAGAACTACACTAATGATAATAGAATTAAACCTAAGATGTTAGATATTGAAGGTACTCCCCATTTATTATGTTGTTTTCCCTAGCATGATTTTTGCCTCTCACACTATTCTTTTTGGGTTTTAGATGATGGCTGGAACCCGAAGGAACCGTGTTGATTAATGCAATGGACAATGCAATGATTGTCCTCCTGAACAAACAAATGTTATGGGAGATGGAGTGCAAAATCTTATTGCTATACTTACACAAGCTATGAATCATTCTGGAATTCCAAATGAGCAGATAAGGGAACAATATTCTATTGAGTCCTTCATGAGGCAACGTCCACCTTCTTTCAGTGGGTCTTCTGATCCACTTGTTGCTGAACAATTGATCAGTACCACTGGAAAGATATTTTCAGTTCTTCAATGTTCTGAACATGATAAAGTCATCTTAGCAGTACATTGTTTTGAAGGTGAAGCTGATCAATGGTGGAATCTTATCAAGAATACAAGGCAAAGAGATGAAATTGAGTCCATGGAATGGGACGAGTTCAAGAACTTATTTTTCAATAAGTACTTCCCTCGTATTCTTCGAACGAAGATGGAAAAGGAGTTTCTTGAGCTGAAACAGAAGGATGATGAATCTGTTGGTATATACGAAGCGAATTTTACAAGACTTGCAAGGTATGCATCTGGAATTATCATCCAACCTGAAAGTAAAGTTGATCGATTTTTCAGTGGCTTAAAACCAAGTCTTCGAAGGGCATTAGCTATACGAGACTTCAGTAGCTATGAAGAAATTGTGCGTTGTGCTATGAAGGTAGAAATGGAAGTTGGTGTTACATATCCATCTCATGGTTTTGAAAAGAAACAAAAGATGGAGTTCAAGGAGAAATCTCAGAATAATGGTGAAAAGAAGATGAATGTTTCCTTATGCTCAAAGTGTGGAAAGAAGCATGGTGGAGATTGTCTTAAAGGGACTAGAAAATTTTTTAAGTGTGGAAAAGAAGGTCATCGAGTAGCTGAGTGTCGAATTAAGGGAAAAAGGGTTTCTAATGATGTGAACAAAGAAAACACTACAGAGAACGCACCACCAACACTTCAATGTTTCAAGTGCAAGGAGATGGGACATTATGCCAATAAATGCCCTAATCAAAGGGTTAGTGATGATAAACATGAGCAACCACTTAAGGCAAAAGACAAAGAGAAGTCACATGCGATCACTATTGGCGATGTTGAAGATGACAACGATGTGGTGGAATGATTAAGTGTTTATGTAATGGGATTCCAAAAATAGTGTTGTATATAGTATCGTGGAATATTGGAATATTTATGTATTGGTCTATTGTGGTTTTCAATAATTTTATGGTACCAGTAACCATGGAAAGTGATTGAGATATTTTTGGAAAAAGAATGATATGCGCATAATGAAGGGAAAATGAGAAAATTAAATATTTGACAGTATTCATGAGCTCATGATTGATATAAGGACTAAGTGATATCATGGTTTGATTATAAAGAATTTTGAGGATTTTGGTATGTGGAAAGTGTTAACGTTTAACTGCATTCATGTTTTCACTAAGGTTTAATGGGTATTCAAGAGAATACATGATTAAGGACTTTGAATGTTTAGAATGTGACCAACAAGACATATCTTATGATATATGGGGATCAACGATGGTATTAAATCTCTGGTAATTGTTTTCACTATATTATGAGAGTGGACTGCAGTATTATGGGTAAGCCTAAAGATTGGAATGGATTATGTTGGACATAAGTTAGTATTGTTTAAGGATATAATTTTTTTTAGAAAAAGGACAACCTGCAGGACATGCGACAGCCCATCGCGTCGGACAAGGTTGTGGGAATCGAACCCACAACCGAAATGCGACTGGCCTTTATCGCCTACCACTGGCCTACAGAAAGTCCCTGTTTAGTAGAAACTAGTTTTATTTTATTAAGCGGTATGATATATGAAGTATAAGTTCATTTTTGGAACCATATACGATTAATCTAACCATAAGATGAACTTATAACTTTTCAAACCTTTTGTTTGAGACAGATGGAATGACCCATCATTCTATTACATGATCTGCTAACACATCACGAATAACAAATTCAACTTCATTTATTTTAGATATGAAGTGGAAATTGTTCAAGGCACGAACAACAGTGAGATTGTACCAAAATAAAGTAAGTATTTATTCTAATTCAAATTTTCAACTTTAGGGAAATGATCTTGAAAACCAAAAATGTTGTCCTGGTGATCTTATACCTGATGAATCAGATGGTACCTTATATCATCACAAATCTATGGATTTGTGATTACTGTATTTTCCATAGCCATGTTCTCTACCACTCTCCATCAGAACATGATGGTTAGATTTCTCTTCCATATCCATATTTTTACCTATGTGGAAACCCAGCGATTAGTTTATTTGGGTAACTGTTACGTTTCATACTTTCGTTTTTAAAGATTGGTTTTGGTATTCCTTTTTACGATGTGAGTTTCTATTAAAGAAACTTTCTAATAGTAAACCATTTATAACCCCGACGAATTTCGAGGGCGAAATTCATTTCAAGGGGGGTAGAATGTAACACCCTGAGATTTTATGAAAAATATTCTTTTTAATTTCACTAATGTCTTGTGTTGTACGCTGCACCAAAAGGAGCTTTCACAACACGCATCCTTGACTTGCCTTTCATTACACGCAATCGCGAACTTCCTCGATAGCGTGTGTAGTATGTAATACTAAGTTCCACTAAACAACGATATGCTATTAAAATATTATTAAAACTAGCCGTTATGAATAGTAATAACCACCTTTTAAAATTTTAGAAATTTTAGCTCTCAAAATGGACTTTATTTTTGGATTCGGAGTATCGAATTTAGCCTAAGGTGAAATTTTGGTGATTTTCGGATAACTTTCATATTTTGATGAATAGTGAAAATTACTAAATTTTAGTTAAAAACAACTTTTTCAATCGAAATAATTAATAGTGATAAATTATTAATTTGAGTGGTTTTAAAGTATATTTAGAATATATTTTTACAATTTAATACAATGTTGGTCATTGGATGCAATTTCACATTTAAACCAGACATAAACAAGTGTCAATCTTTTGATAGATATTGTTTCTTAAAAACACGCTCATTGTTTTAACAGCGGGATTTAATTATAAAATTAATTAATGCAACTTCTATGATATGAATTTGGTAAAATAGACTTCATTTTTAAATTCGGAATATGAAATATAGCTCAGGATGAAATTTTGGCATTTTTCTGAAAAACATCAATTTTTGATGAATAGTGAGACTACTAAGTGGTAGTTAAAAAATTAATTTCTTCATAAATCTTAATTTTACCGCTTCTGTGAATGGAATTTCAAAAATCCGAGAGACACGGTTGATGTCAGTAAGTAAAATGTGGTTCAATGAGAAGAAAATAATTTTTGGTGAATAGTAACTTTTTACTTTTATTTACCACGGTTAAAAGTAAATAGGGTAATTAAGGGTAAAAATGAAATTATTATTACCCTAACACATGTCCTAATTCTATTGGACAAGTGTAATTCGACCAAAAACAAGCTTCGGAATAAAATATGACCATTTAGGCCCACTTGGATTAGATTAGGACATTTATTATTATTTAATTCAAAGAAGAGTTAAAAGAGTCAAAATCAAAGTTTATTCACTAAAACATTTTTAATATAGGGTTTTACATAAGATAAATTCGATTTTAAATATTAATTAGAAATCTAAAAAGATTTCCTACATGATGGTATTTTATTTGTAATTTTTAGACATCAAATAATATAATTTATTTATGACACAAAGATGATGCGGTAATTATCTTATTAATGAAATATTGACATAATTGATATTATAAATACCACAATAAATGTAATTTGAGACTTTTTATGAATTAAACTAATTTTATAGGTTACTATGATATATTAGTGTTGATTTAATCAACTTGGTTTGAACATATAATTCTGTTATGACTTTCACAAAAATCATATATCAAATAGTGTCAAAATTGACACAAAATAGTTTTTAAATCAAATATTATATTATTAATTGTTATTTTATTCCTAAAAATCTAAGGATCGGCCAAAAGACTTAGATAAGGATATATGTATTAATAATAAACAATTTGGGGTTCGTTTGGCATGTTATAGTAAGTGTATTAACCATATAGTGAAAGAAAACAAAAAGACACGGTAAAAGTTAAATTATTTAACTTAGAGTTAAATCTAATTGATAAGGTTAAAATAATACCCTAAACTTGTATAAATCTTATTGGTTGATAGGATTTAGACCCATCCCCACATTAGCTTCGAAATAAGACCCTTTGGAACCATTATAAACCGATTTTGACTTTAATATAAAATAATATTTTGAGATATTCCTAAGGTGCCCCTCTCCTCCCTTATAAAAGGACACCTCCTCCCCCTCCTCCTCACACCAATTTGAGCACTCAAGCTCGGCCAACCCCTGCCAATATGTCTTCTCCACTTCCCTAGAAACATCCTAGAGGTTATGTTCTTCCTCAAAGACCAATTTTAGTGCCCTAAGAGGAGGTCTCAAAGAGGCGCTTCAAAGAAGAGGTAATTACCGTTACCAGTTCTTTCATCTTTATTTCTTCTTACACTTCTTCTTCTTAGGTTGTTTCATTATGAAGTAATAAAATCAGTATCACTCATATACTGATATGTTATTATAAGTATGAAACAACCCTATTTCACCATCTATCCATCCTACGGGAAAAGAAATCACCGCGCGTGCGTACGTATGGAATACCGTCTCCACGCCGTGGTGTAATCTATTTTCCACCACCACCTTACATGGATGGGTATAATGGTGTAAAGAATAACTATACATAGTTATTACAACATCATATTGATTCTGATATATTGTATAATCCACTCCAATTCAATTCAATATTTATGGAAATGATATCATCGCTCGTGCATACGTACGGACTACCGTCTCCACGACGCGATGAGATTCATTCTCCATGTTAACCATTTAAGAATGATTATAAAGTATATATAAGAAATAATAATGAAATATATGACATTATAAAGCTACTGTATTTATGTATATATATATATGTATGTCATCTACTTACTTCCATTCAAGACAATAAGGAAAGGAAAACAGCGTTCATGCGTACGTACGGACTACCGTCCTCATGAACGGTGTTTTTCATTTCATTTATCTATCTATTATATATATATATATACTGAATATATATGATATATAAATCATATTTTATATTCCAGAAGTAAGTAAATCATGATATAAGTAATAATAATGTCAAGAACAACACGTCAAAACACCTACAATAAATGAAACGATTTTACCCAAAACGCTTCTTTAACATGGAATTTACAAAAGAACGGGTAATATAATGTCATAAGTGAACCATATATGATATCATAACAATGAATATGATTCTGTAATAAGTTAATGACATTATTTAAATCATTATACAGGAGGTTCGTACACATACGAAGCAAATCAGACCTAAGTTAAGGGAAATATCACAATCTCATTTTTATCCGAGATTGTTTATACTTTGAAATTTACTGGGGTGTATTTTATCATCCACATCCATGTTTCCTCAATATGTAATATTATTTCCATTCACCTAAAATTATTTAAAACCTATTTTACCCTTTGGTGAGTTTTTAGTAAAAGATATGAAAGGAATCTTTTGTCTTGTTTCGTACGAGGTACTTTTTTTGACTTTTCCGACAAAAGTACGAGAAGAATGTTTTTTTTAACTTATACGGCATGAATGGATTCTTAAAACATTATTTCCAAGAAGCTTCCTTTACAAGTATTCAAGTTTATTTTTAATCAAATTCTTTTAGTTTAAAATTGTATGACATGTTATGAAAGGAAAAGTGTTTTTGAAGTAGAAAGGATATTTTCCTCAAGAATGGAGTTCAAGTATTTTATCAAAATTATTTTCCATCTAAGATAATAAAAGGGTTCTGTTTTTATCCCTATTATTACATGGATTTGATTATGTTGTGATGTAAATATTTTTATTAATTCCTTTATCTTATATGAATTGTTTTATGATGTCATGTTGTTTAAGAATCCCATTTTTATTACATGGGTTACGCTATGATGTATGGTTTATGATTATGTGGCACAAATAAGAAAGGATTCATTATAAGATGGGTGGGACCTATATCTCCCTCCAATGCATTGGGTAAAGATTTTATATCTCATGAGATAGACAGGGCTGGAATGGTAGGTTATACCGGTTCAGTGAAACAGGACTGAAACGAGGGTTACTCGATTCAGAAAGGGACTTTTTCCACTAAGATAGTCTTGGCAATGAGTCTTGACTAACAAGAAATGATTCTCTATGATTAGGTGTGAATTTGACAAAGTTTCATGTTTTTGGTTATGATTATTGTGATTACATTTCACTGCCATGATTTACCCCATGTTATGAAATTATGATCTCTTTTGCAGGTTAAGATTTCCAAAAGTTATGTGCTTATGTATATGATGTGATTGATATTTCTTTTGTTTACCCTTACTGAGCATTTGAGCTCACCCTTTTATGTTTTCTTTTCCCCAGGATATAAAGAAAGGTTTTAGGTAAAAAAAAGGTAGATCTTTATGGGAGATTTTGAAGATCTTTCACCACGATTAGAAGATTATATTCCGAGTTTCCAAAGACACTAAACTATTACGATCCTTGTGTGTGTGTTTTTTGTTATGTACTAAGTATTCCACAAATGTAATGTAATGTCCATGTACGTTAAGCTTCGGGTCTCTACAGTTAAAGAATGATCGAGTCAAGTCAGACACGATGTAAGGGACTTCGTCTGAATGTCCTTTCATTGAGGCATATTTTTTGTTTTATACACCACTTTGTTTAGTATGGTGTATAAACCCCTTTAAATTTTACGTTTATTGAAAAAGAATCTTTTTATATGAAGAATTTTACTAAACGACAGAAGGGAATGTTTTTGTCGTACATATGCGGTGACAACGACTTCTCCACCGCCGCGAGTATTATTTGGTCTTTGGATTCCTCAACAAGCCGTAATGTTTTTTAAAATGAAATAAATACCATATAATCTTTTATTTATTTTGGTATTTAAAATGGTTTTTATAATGGATTTGTTAGGTCAATATATTTATGTGATATATTGTGTTCAAAGTGTGGAAATGTTTTCTTTCCATTATATTTGTTTTATGTTTTATGATTTTATATTGGTACTTGGACATTTGACGGGTGGTTACGTGATAAACCATATGACGGGTGGTGCCGTGAATACCAGGATGGGTGGTTACCTTATAACCTCCAATGCATTGGGTATGGAAGTCGGCCGTATGGCTATTCCATTAAGTGATATGTGTGGAAGTTGACCGAATGGTTATTCCATTTAAGTATGTTTATGTCCCAAGTTACCTTTATATAATATGTGATATTTATATGGGTTTTATGGTAATATTTTGGTTACAAAAGGGTAAGTAATGATCTCTTATTCAGTGAAGAGTTTTTACTACTTCATAAAGGTGAAAAGTATTCCTTTGATAAAGTATACATGGTTTACTTGTTGTTTTGATAAACTAATAGTTTTTATTCTCTATGTATCCCTTAATGAGCTTTTTGTGCTCACCCCAAGTTTTGTTGAAATGTTTTTCATAGGACTTAATGTGGAATAAGTTCAAGGATGGGATCAAGGGAAGGTCATGCTATATAAAACATGGAACTAGACATGTTTCTTTTTAAGAGTTTTTTATTCTATGGAAACTTAGTAGAAGTGTCTACTTTGTAATCTTTTGAGATGTAATAGTTATGTTCTAATTCTCTAAAACACTAAACCTGAAAGATCCTCAATGTGAATTATTCATTTAATTCAATATTAAGTAAGGTTTAAGGATGGGGGCTTATAGTTTTTCATTATCATAATAATGAAATTTATCATTTCGACTCCAATGCCATTCAATTTAAAAAGAGTAAAGTTATTAAATTTTCTTTAAAATTATATTTTTACATGATTTATCAAAAATAAAACCATTGAATAAAAAAATAAGAAAAATATGAGTGTTATGAAAAAAGTATCCATGGGAGAAGTCATATAATCCTAAAAATCATTCTAGATATATCCTAAATTAAAAAAATTTCTTATAAATAGTGGAAACTTCTATATTCACTCTACACTAGTTTAAATTATTCATAGGTTATAATATGTTAGATATTAATATTATTAATAAAAAAATAAAAAAATAACGAATACTTCATTTGATTCCAACTTTTGTGACCCAATCATACTATATTAAAATATTTCATCACATTAGATGAATAACTTAGAAATTTCACAATAATACACACATGAAGACTGTAACAGATTAGTGTCTTCGAATAATATATACATTATAGACATATTTCATGATATATCTTCAAAATACAAAAAATTATATTATTCTATACAACCCTTCACACATATATATCTTGTGTATTTTTGTCATAACATGGGTTAAATTGAATTATAATAAAGGGTGAGCTCATATGCTCGGTATGGGTAAAAATAGGTGACATAAAGAGATTAAAATAGATAATAATATGATAATAATAAGGGTATGAGATCATGAGAAATACTTTATTTGTTTATAACCAGTCATTATTATATAATAACTCATGAATAATTCCATAATGTATATCATTTTGAATGACACGATTCACAAGAGTGGTTAGTCATTATTAATCAATCATGACCCATGAGTGAATATCATAACCATAATAACATGTTATAAGAATCATGGAAAATCAATTAGTATAGAAAATAATTTCATTATTCATGAATTGTTTCAATGATAATAATATAAGATGAAGACCCATATTAGACTGTGTTCACTACACATTCCACCATTTCCTTAATCAAGTTTCACTCACAAAACCGTCACAATGGATAGTTTCCTATAGTAAAATGTTGTCACTCCCCATTATATATGATATTATTATAGGATATATAAATAACATTACAATGCATTTTAGGGGTTAAATAGTTCTTGATAATTAAAAAATGAAAACCATACATATGTGTCTCATAAGATACTAAAACATTAATCAATTCATCATAGAATAACTAATGGAAAACAAAAAAGCATGAAAAAATATATCAATATCCCAATATCATAATCCATAAATAGAAATAAAATGGATGACATCATTATATAATATCACTAGAAAAGCATAAGAAGCCTCAAAATGATGATGATAGAGATGATAAATACAACTGAAAAAGTATTTGAATTTTTTTTGAAAATAGTAAGAAATATCCTTTTATATCAGTATCATTAAAACACAAACTTTCTTGAAAATATAGTTCAAATATAAATTAAATAGTTATTTTATCACATATAATAAAAATATTGATAATATTTTAATGAACAAGGGCATGGAAGTAAAATTGCATTGACCAAATTGGAATTAAGGTAGACTATTCATTAAAAACAATTCATGATAATTTTAAAAACCAAAGTGACAGAAATGAAAGGGAAAAAAATGAAAAACAATGAATTTTAAATATGAGAATAATTTTTTTAAGTAATATAATTAATCTTATTTTCTTAGATGACATTCAATAGTAAACAACCCTAATTAAAAAGCAGATTGCAGTATAATCTCTTACCTCTTATAAAAACATTATTACTTTGACCACTTGAGTTAATTTGTAATAACATTAAAATTATAATTAAAATATATTAGAAAAATATTAATAACCCTATTAAATTGTTATATTCCCTTATAATTTCAATTTTCACATTTATTAGCAATTCTTCTTTAAAATAAAGATTTGGGTGAAAACAAATCAACTTTCCATGTATATTTCTCCAAAATTGTTTTGTTACTTATGCCTTTTAAATGGTTTCATAATCTAAATAATAATAATTTTGTTATAAAGATAATATTATCTCATTATATATATTATTAAATCCATTATATAAGCTATTGATAAAAAATTAATTACATCACTTAAATAGAGATGATAGTTTATACGTAAGCATGAGTGATTATTTCATTTTTAAGTCCATGTTAAGAAATAATTAAAAATATTAATGTATCATTTTATAATATATATATATATATATATAATATTCATTAAATTAATCCATATGAACAACCATGATTGGTGGACATCAAAAA
Source organism: Viscum album (assembly GCA_963277665.1). Taxonomy (NCBI): domain Eukaryota; kingdom Viridiplantae; phylum Streptophyta; class Magnoliopsida; order Santalales; family Viscaceae; genus Viscum; species Viscum album. The sequence goes on from OY728145.1 coordinate 1,782,009,451, forward strand.
TTATTCACAGTCCTTCGTAGAGGTGGTAGTATTCACATACAAATGAATGACATTATCATTTATCCTAGAATATAGAGGAGATATAAAGTTGTTTTAATATTAAAATAAAGAATCTAATGTATAGTAATAATAAAAATTTATAAATTTTCAGATGGTTATATAGTATTTAATAGATTTATAAGAATAAAAAAATATAAAATGATTCAGTGAGGATGATTAACTCTTCCTTGAGAAAATTCATTTGAATCTCTTCTTTTGGAATACTAGGGTTTATTGTTAAGAACAATAAAACCTATAGTACATGAATATGTATGGTTAGAATATATTTTTTATTGTTTAGTTAAATATATATTTCCCATGAATGTGTGCATATGAGAGGTGATGAGGTTCCCTTTTGAAAGATAGGTGTATGAAAAACATGTAATTACTTAAAAAATTAAGATATAATAAATTCATATTCAAGTGAATTTTCAAAAATACAAATAAAACAAAATATAAGGTAATTAATGGTAAAAATATCATCAAAAAATAAATTTTAGATGTGTTTTTTAATCCTTATCGTTTATTTTAACCCATTTGATAACCCTTTTTAGTCTTAACTCAACTGACAAACCCTTAACAAAGTTACTATTAATAAAGAAAAATGTGTAATTGGACTCATTTAGAATGTTATAATCCTTTAAAATAAGTGTAATGGGACTCATTAAATTTCTACAATTTTCAGAAACTAGTTATAAAATATGTTTCAAAAAAATGAAAATAGTTTTTAGAAAATTGAATTTTTTAGAAAAAACATATTTTATTATAATTCCATTCCTAATAACAACAATTAAATGAATGTTCAAAAATATTATTGATTATATTAGTAACAAATTTCCTTGAAAATAATTCATCAATATTGATTAATTTATTTTATTCTAATAAAAAACATCACATGAAGAAAATATATTTTTTATAAAAACGTATATTTTTACATTCAAATGATTTTATTATAATTTAAAACCAATTTATTACGAGTGAATTCATTATAAATAATTGTAAAAATAGTTTTTTATAGGCTTTATAGTCAAGATAAATTTTAAATTAAAATAAATAAGTCATAAAATCTCAATATAAACCTCATAACATATCCTAATGATCATTAATATTTCCATAATTAAATAAAAATTAATTTTAATAATAATATATAATTTATAAACAAAATATTATTCTATATTTTATTATTTATAGGAATAATTACCATATTTTCTGGGATACATGATTCACATCCCATCAAACATAATTATTTATTAAATAGAACTATATTACAAATTCTTTGAGTGTTACTTCTTACATACACGGAGTAATGACTCAAATATATGGCACTTAGGTTGGTTATATTGGAGGTGAATAGGGCTATGGATGAATAATGTTGTATCATGTTCTTATTTCATTTTCCATTTTAATTTGGGATGTTATATATGGATTTAGGATCTTTTCTGAACTAAATATGGACCTTATATGTAACACCCTGAGATTTTATAAAAAATATTCTTTTTAATTTCATTAATGTCTTGTGTTGTACGCTACACCAAAAGGAGCTTGCACAACACACATCATTGACTTGCCTTTCATTACACGCAATCGCGAACTTCCTTGATAGCGTGTGTAGTACGCAATACCGAGTTTCACTAAACAACGATATGCTATTAAAATATTATTAAAACTAGCCGTTATGAATAGTAATAACCACTTTTTGAATTTTTTTACATTTTATTTTTCAAAATGGATTTCATTTTTGGATTCGGAATATCGAAATTAGCTTAGTGTGAAATTTTGGTAATTTTCGGATAACTTTCAATTTTTGATGAATAGTGGAAATTACTAAATTTTAATTAAAAACAACTTTTTCAATCGAAATAATGAATAGTGATAAATTATTAATTTTAGTGGTTTTATAGTATATTTAGAATATATTTTTACAATTTAATACAATAATGGTCATTGGATGTAATTTCACATTTAAACCACTTATAAACAAGTTTCAATCTTTTGATATTTATTATCTCTTAAAAACACGCTATTTGTTTTAACGACGGGAATTAATGTTTAAATTAGTTAATGAAACTGATATGTTTTGAATTTGGTAAAATAGACATCATTTTTGAGTTCATAATATCAAATATAGCTTAGGCCTAATTTTTGGTATTTTTCTGAAAACTTTCAATTTTTGATGAATAGTGAAACCACTAAGTGGTAGTTAAAAAAACAGAATTGTTCATAAAACTTAATTTTACCGCTTCTGTGAGTGAAATTTCGAAAATCTGAGAGACACGGTTAATATCAAGGACTAAAATGTGGTTCAATGAGATGAAAATAATTTTTGGTGAATAGTAATTTTTTACTTTTTTTTACCACAGTTAAAAGTAAATAGGGTAATTAAGGGTAAAGATGATATTATTATTACCCTAACACATGTCATAATTCTATTGGATAAGTTTAATTCAACCAAAAACAAACTTAGGAATAAACGATGACCATTTAGGCCCACTTGGATTAGATTAGGACATTTATTATTAATTTATTTAAAGAAGGGTTAAAAGAGTTAAAATCAAAGTTTATCTACTAAAACATTTTTAATATGGGGTTATACATAAGATAAATTCGACTATAAATATTCATTAGAAAGATAAAAAGATTTCCTACATAATGGTATTTTATTTTTAATTTTTAGACATTATATAATTTAATTTATTTATGACACAATGATGATGCAGTAATTATCTTATTAATGAAATATTGACATAATTGATGTTATAAACACCAAAATAAATGTAATTTGAGACTTTTTATGAATTCCACTAATTATATAGGTTAATATGATATATTAGTGTTGATTTAATAAACTTTGTTCGAACATATAATTCTGTTATGACTTTCACAAAAATCATATATCAAATAGTGTCAAGATTGACACAAAATAGTTTTTAAATAAACTATTATATTATTATTTGTTATTTTATTCCTAAAAATCTAAGGTTCGTCCAAATGACATAGATAAGGATATATATATTAATAATGAGCAATTTGGGGTTCGTTTGGCATGTTATAGTAAGTTTATTAACCATATATTGTAAGAAAACAAAAAGACACGGTAAAAGTTAAATTATTTAACTTAGAGTTAAATATAATTGATAAGGTTAAAATAATAACCTAAACATGTATAAATCCTATTGGTTGATAGGATTTAGACCCATACCCACTTTAGCTTCGAAATAAGACCCTTTGGAACCATTATAAACCGATTTTGACTTTAATATAAAATAATATTTTGAGATATTCCTAAGGTGCCCCTCTCCTCCCTTATAAAAGGGCACCTCCTCCCCCTCCTCCTCACACCAATTTGAGCACTCAAGCTCGTCCAACCCCTGCCAAAATCCCTTATCCACTTCCCTAGAATAATCCTAGAGGTCCTGGTCTTCTTCAAAGACCAATCTTAGTTCCCTAAGTGGAGGATTCAAAGAGGCGTTTCAAATAAGAGGTAATATCCATTACCGATCGTTTCAATTTCTTTATTCTTAAACTTCTTCTTCTTTAGTTGTTTCATGACAAAGTAATAACATCAGTATTACTTAAATACTGATATGTTATTATAAATATAAAACAACCCTAATTCACATTCTATACATCCTACGGAAAAATGAAATCACCGCGCGTGCGTACGTACGGAATACCGTCTCCACGCCGTGGTGTAATCTATTTTCCACCACCACCTTAATAGGATGGGTATAATGGTGTAATGAGTAACTATATATGATTATTATAAAGTGATATTGATACTGAAATATTCTACATACACTTCAACACAATTCCACGACCATGGGAACGATATCATCGCTCGTGCGTACGTACGGACTACCGTCTCCACGACGCGATGAGATTCATTCTCAATGATTAACCATTCATGAATGATTATAAAATATATATAATAAGTACTAATGAAATATATTACATAATAATGATACTGGATTTATGTAAATTTATATGTATGTCATCTACTTAATTCCATTCACTTCAATAAGGAAACGAAAACAGCGTTCATGCGTACGTACGGACTACCGTCTCCATGAACGGTGTATTTCATTCCATTTATCGATATTATATATATATATATATTATGAATATATATTATATATAAATCATGTGTTAAATTCTGGATATAAGTAATCATGATCCAAGTAATCATATTAATAATTACAAGTTAAAAACATGAACGACAAATGAGACGATTTTACCCAAGACGCTACTTTAACATGAATTTACAAAAGCATGGGTAATATAAAGTCATAAGTGGACCATATATGATATAATAACAATGAATATGATTCTGTAATAAGTCAATAACATGATTTAAATCATTATACAAGAGGTTCAGACACTTACAAAGCAAGTCAGACCTAAGGTAAGGGAAATATCACAATCTCATTTTTATCCGAGATTGTTTATTCGTAAGTATTTACTGGGGTGTATTTTATCATCCACATCTATGTTTCATCAATATGTAATATTATTTCAATCCACCTACAATTGTTTAAATCCATTTTTACCCTTCGGTGAGTTTTTAGTAATATGTATGAAAGGAATATTTTGTCATTTTTTGTACGAGGTACTTTTTGACTTTTCCGACAAAAGTACGAAGAATGTTTTTTAAACTTATACGGCATGAATGGATTTTTAAAACATTATTTTTAAGAAACTTCCTTTACAAGTTTTCAAGTTTATTTTTAATCAACTTCTTTTATTTTAAAGTCGTATGACATGTTATGAAAGGAAAAATGTTTTTGAAGTAGAAAGGATATTTTCCTCAAGAATGGAGTTCAAGTATTTTATCAAAATTATTTTCCATCTAAGATAATAAAAGGGTTATGTTTTTGTCCCTATTATTATGATGGTTTGATTATGTTGTGATGGAAATATTTTTATGAATTCCTTTATCTTATATGAATTGTTTTATGATATCATGTTGTTTAAGAATTCCATTTTTATTACATGGGTTACGCTATGATGTATGGTTTATGATTATGTGGCACACATTAGAAAGGATTCATTATAAGATGGGTGGGACCTATATCTCCCTCCAATGCATTGGGTAAAGATTTTATATCTCATGAGATAGACATGGCTGGAATGGTAGGTTATACCGGTTCAGTAAAACAGGACTGAAACGAGGGTTACTCGATTCAGAAAGGGACTTTGTCCACTAAGATAGTCTTGGCAATGAGTCTTTACTAACAAGAAATGATTCTCTACGATTATGTGTGTATGCAACAAAGTTTCATGTTTTAAGTTATGATTATTGTGATTACATTTCACTGCCATGATTTATCCCATGTTATGAAATTATGCTCTCTTTTGCAGGTTAAGATTTCCAAAATGTTATGTTCTTATGAATACGATGTGATTGATATTTCTTTTGTTTAACCTTACTGAGCATTTGAGCTCACCCTTTTATGTTTTCTTTTCCCCAGGATATAAATAAAGGTTTTAGGTAAAAAAAGGAAGATCTTTATAGGAGATGTTGAAGATCTTTCACCACGATTAGAAGATTACGTTCCGAGTTTCTAAAGACACTAAACCATTACGATCATTGTGTGTGTTTTTTTGTTATGTACTAAGTATTCCGAAAATGTAATGTAATGTCCATGTACGTCAGGCTTTGGGTCTTTACAGTTGGTATCAGAGGAAAGGTTTAGTCCACCTTTGGAAACTAGGATGCGAAAACTTTAGTGAGATCCCTAGAGATATTTCTAAGGTATGTCTAGGGATGTCCCTAAGGTTAAGTATACGTATAGGTTATAGTACTAGAATTATGCTACCGATCATAGAATTAAACCTAATATGTTAGATATTTAAGGTACTCCCCCTTTATTATGTTGTTTTCCCTAGCATGATTTTTGCCTCTCACACTATTCTATTTGGGTTTTAGAAAATGGCTGGAAACAAGATGATTCACGATAATGGAGAATATGATGGACAATGGAATGATATTCTTCATAATGAAATGGGATTTGGAAGTCCAAACATCATTATTATGCCAAATCAGAAATCTCATAATATGATTAATAAAGTAAAATTTTGTAAGTTTCCTGACTCGGCTAATAAGAGAAAGATGGAGTTTCATGATGATCATAGAGGAAAGAAAGTTCAATTCTCCCTATGTAAATCACGTGGGAAGAGGCATCAAGGAGAATGTTTAAAAGGAACTGGAAGATGCTTTGGGTGTGGAAAATAAGGACACAAAGCAAGTAAGTGCAAGGGAAAAGGTTCAGTTAACACCATGGATGAGGATAATGGTATTGCTACGACATCAACAATGGTTAAATGTTTTAAATGTGGAATGTACGGGCATTATGCAAACCAATGCCCTAAGGGAAAGTCTCATGAAGAGAATCAGTATGGTCATATGGGAAGTATTTATGTTGATGATGATGAAGAGACTACAAATGATATGTGAGATGAAAGAATTGATGAAGCTCGGTCAATGGTTTAAGAAGGTAGTGGAATGATTACATGTTTATCAAGTGTAATGTTGTATAAGTAATCTCATGGTACTATGGAATAAAGAGACATCTAAGGATTGTTACAATATTATCTTTCCTAAGTTTTTAAAGTGTATGATTAATGGTACTAGTAACCATGAAATGTTATTCAGATATTTTTTGGAAAGTAGATGATATGCGCATAATGAAGGAATAATAAGATAATGAGGTATTTGATTGTATTCATGAGCTCATGACTGATATAAAGAGAAGGTTATATCATGGTTTGAGTATATAGAATTTTTGGATTTTGGTATGTGGAAGGAGTTAACTTTTAACTGCATTCATGTTTTCACTAATGTTCAATGGGTATTCAAGAGAATACGTGATTAAGGCCTTTGAATGTTTGGAATGTGACCAACAAGACATATCTTATGATATATGGGGATCAACGACAGTATTAAATCTCTGGTAATCGTTTTCACTATATTATGAGAGTGGACTGCAGTATTATGGATAAGACTAAAGATTAGAATGGATTATGTTGGACATAAGTGTAGCGCCCCGACCCCAGCTACCCAGAGTCGGTGCATTATTACATAACATTGGCATGATCACAAGAAAGATAAAATCTCGAAAGACCGATTGGTTTAGTAGCCTTGGAAACACTAGATATATTCATAGGTTTTACATTACATCAAAAAATGAAAAACTACTACAACAACATAAAGTCTCTATAATCCACACTCATATCCCCACATAATATCCCTGCAGGTCATTCATAATTTACTTCTTCACTTCCTGGGAAAAATAAAACATATAAAAGGGGTGAGCTCAAATGCCCAGTAAGGATAACAAAATAGCGGAAACTTTCATAAATAAGAATAAACTTTTAAGGAAATGTATAACTAAAACAAAAGCCTTTCAAACATGAACATTCAACATGGTATGGCATAAATAAAATTAAATAATGCCATTTACTTATTCACATGGATATTCTACTAATCGAATAATCACAAGCAAAAATCAATAACCACTTTCATAATGTTGGAATGCATAATGCCAGACTATCATAACCACATAGCCAAGGCCTCGTGCCAAGACTACAAATACGATTTTGTCAAGGCCTTGTGCCAAGACACTAGTTTGTCTCATGAGACCTACCGATGCATCGAGGAGCTATAGCGGGCTCCACCCGTCACTTATTAAGTCCAATGAATTCCCATATGAAAAGGTTTAAACATAACATAAACATTCGTATTAAAACTAGCATACGAAATGTCAATAATTTCACCATAAACTATGAATGGTATAAAAATATCACATCCATAGTCAAACATATCACAAAACCTTCAGTACAATATAGAAGTTTTGTATCATAATAAATCAACTTCAAATAATCTTAAAATCCATCAAAGGATGTTGACGTAGATGAAATCAAATTTTTTTTAAGAAATATCTCCTTTTATTTTGAAATCATTTAAGATCCATATAAAATAAAACATTTTCTTTGAAAATATTCTTATAAGCTTGTAAGTAAAGCTTTGAAGATTTTATAACGGCTTAAAATAACCGCACCCGCCGTATAAGTTAAAAAAAATATTCTTACCTCAATTCTGTCGAAAAGGTTAAAAAGGACCTTGTTTTGAAAACGACGGAAAGATTCCTTTATAAACCTCTTATAAAAAGTCAAACAAGGGTATAAATGACTTTAACCCATATTCTTGTAAATAGAAAAAATGTTTTGAAATACATTTTTAAGAAACATGGATGTGGATGATAAAGATATCCCAGTAGATTATTACGTATAAACAACCTCGGATAATGAAGAGATTGTGAAATAAACCCTTACCTTGTACTTTTCCTTGTTTGGGGTAGGTTAACCTCCTGTATAATGGTGAAATAATTGTTATTAAATTATACAAGAATCATATACATTAATATGATATCATATATGATCTTTTAATATTGATTTGATAATAATATCTTAGTATTATTGCTGTTTCGGGTGTGAACTTACTTGTTTGCTTTTGTATGTTTTGTTACGTAAGACATGTTTGTAAAGGATAAGTTGTATATTATTCAAATCCAGAATGGTATCAAGTCCTTAAACATCATTTTTAAATCATCAAATGATAATTATACTTGAATGGATACGATGGAGAGTGAATCTCATCGCGTTCGTGGAGACGGTAGTCCGTACGTACGCACGAACGCTACTTCCATTTAATTTTTATTTTAAAAGAATCGAATACAAATGATACATAGGTATATTACTATTCCAGTATAATATAATATTTTATACATGTTACTTAAGTTCATTAACATCATCCTTTATACGTTCCATGTGTGGTATGAACGAGTCATATCATTTTAAGGGGGCGGAAGTCCGCACTTCCTCAAATGAAATTATCGTATGTATATACAACATGAAACGAATAATGGTATGAAATAAAATGGAATTACAGAAGCTTATATATAAAATATATATCATTAATATCATATTTAATTACAGTTCCATCATAATGGCCACCATGAGAGGCGGTAAGATGTATTTGAACAATCATCGTTTCGTGAGGCGTTAGTTTGCCATCCACAGAAACATTATGTTCATCATCCATTAGATGGAGTTGTGTGTATTTGTAGTTTGAATCCTTCTTATAACAACATCCTAGTATATTGAGGATACTGGTGTTGTTACAAAAGAAAGGAAATAAAAAGAGTTTGGGAGTTGAAGAAGCAAAATAAATGAAAATAATTTAAGAGAAATCGTTACCTTTAATTTAGGTAACTCACTTTGGTTGGAACCAAAGGACTTCTTGAAATGCTTTATGCCTAAGGGGAAGCTTCAAGGAGGAGGAGAGGGATGTGGGGAGCTTAGTTGGGCAGAGTTTGTACGAGCCAAGTGGCTTGAGAGGTGTGAGGAATGAGTAGAAGTGGTCTCCTTTTATAAGGGAGAGGAGGGGCTCTTTAGGAAAGAGTGAAAGTATTACTTTATAATATAATTATATTCGGTTTATAATGGTCCAAAAATCATTGAGGTCGAAGATAAGATTACTAATATTCTAAATAACATCAACCAATAATAATTGGACAGGTTTTGGATAATATTGTAATCATTATAATCTTATTTATTTAAATGATTTATTAATGAGGTAAACATTGCATCATTATTGTGTCATTAATAATTTAAATTATTTGATGTCTAAAAATTATAAATAAAATATCATTATGTAGGAAATCGTTTTATCTTTCTAATTAATATTTATAATCGAAAATCCAACATGTATAACCCTATGTAAAAATTGTTCTTCTAAAAGATGTAAGCTTATGCCATTTTTATTTTTATTTTAACTTTATTAATATAAAGTGTCCCTACCACATACAAGTGGCTCCAAGGGGTCCCCAAATTGACCCAAGGATGCTCATGGTCGGGTATGTGTCCACCAATAAGGTTAGGACACGTTTTAGGGTAATTTTTTATTATTATAATATTATTTTTTTAACCCTTATTTACCGGATTTACCCTTAACCATGGTAAATAAAATATTTACCACAGTAATTATTCAAAATGTCTAAAAATAAAAGTTACCTATTTACACAATTTGGACATCCTGATTCCAAATATGGAATCCATTTTTCTAAATTCAAAACACAGAAGTGGCAGAAATTAATTTAAAATTAATTCCCGCTGTCAAAACAAAAAGCGTGTTTTTAAGAGGTAATAACTATCAAAAGATTGACACTTGTTTATGTTCGGTTTAATTGTAAAATTATGTCCAATGACCAAAATTATATTAAATGGTAAAAATATATTCTAAATATACTTTAAAACCACTCAAATTCACAATTTATCACTATTAATTATTTTGATTAAAAAAGTTGTTTTTAATTAAAATTTAGTAATTTTCACTATTCATCAAAATATAAAAGTTATCCGAAAAGTACCAAAATTTCACCTTAGGCTAAATTAGATATTCCGAATCCAAAAATGAATTCCATTTTGAAATATAAAATATATATAATTTTAAAAAGTAGTTATTACTATTCATAACGGCTAGTTTAATTGGTTGTTAGAACTCGGTGTTGCGTACAACACACGCTATCACATTATTCAAAGAGAAGCGTACCGTAGAAGCTTGGGATGTTTCATTTTAAATTTTTGATGTCCCCATTTAGTCAAAAAGTTTAAAATATAGTATTTAAAAAGGGTTCACTATTAAAGTTGATAAAAGTGCAATACTGAAAATGAATTTGTTCTTGCATTATATATAAGATACTCATAATATGGATTCTAAAATTATAAGGATTATATAAACATTAAAATTTATCTAATACTATTCATAACCTCTTTTGAACGGCTTGTTTGGTAAGTCATGGTGTGCTTGAACTTTGTGTTGCATGTAGTGAAAGTTATTGAATTATTTTGAAGAACTAACACACTATGAAATCTTGGGGTGTTACATTCTCCCCTCCTTCAATAAATTGCGTCCTCGCAATTTGAAATTGTTCTTCGAAAATAAAAGGTTGAAAATAGATAATATATTTGTGGGAAAACCCACATCGGAAATTGGGTTCCTAAAATTTAGTCTTAATATGAGGAAAAGAGAAATGAAAGGGTCACCACCAAATTATGATCTTGATTAGGAGAACATTGGTAGCAATTAGAGACATATAATCGGAGGAAAAACGTAAATATTTATAGGTAGTGATTGAGGTCATCAATCACAAACAAGTGCATAATTGAGGTCCTTAAACTCATCAATCTATGATGATTTGAAATACCATCGGTTCAACAAAATATAGGGTATTGGGATAACACATTTTTGACGTTTCAAAATATCTTAGTTGAAATCCCACATCGAAAAATGAATTAACGAGGCCTCTATTTAAAATAAAGAGTCGAAAGTATGAAGATTACCGAAAATAACACATACTAGGGTTCCATGTAGGAAAATATGGCTAGGGAAGAAAAATATAACCATCAATTATCTGATGGAGAGTGTTAGAGAACATGGCTATGAAAAGGCCAACAATCCCAAAGCCATAAATTAGTGATGATTTAAGGTACCATCTAGGAAAACATTTTTGTTCTAAGTTGCTTTTCTTAATATTGATGAATTTATTTATGAGATTTGCTAAGATCATAAGGAGATATACTTACTTTATAATTAGAGTTTTATCCATTAATAAATTTCTACCACAAACTCATCTTTCACTCTAAAAGATAATAGAATGTAAAAAAAATTCTATTTACACTATTCGTATAGGGTTCCAAAATAAACGAATTTATAATTCATATACAAGATCTTTTAATAAAAACTACATTATTTAATCCAGGACATCTCGTGGGCCAGTGGTAGGTGATACACCCTTGTCGCCCTTCGGTTGCGGGTTCAAGTCTTGCAGCCTTGCCGGACGCGACGGGTTGCCGCCCGACCTCCGGGTTGTCCTTTTATGGCAATCCAAAATAATCCAAACTAGAACTATCCAATATACTTCTATCCAAACTCACAGTCCAACATTTATAAGTTAGGTAAACATAATATAGAACCTTTTTACCCCGTAATAGCATATGAATACCTTCATCATGTATTCTTTTAATACACTGAAACATCCTGAATTACCATATTCCTTATTGATTACATTCATGCTCCCTTATTCCATATAGAATGCTGGATATACTTCATTAATCCAAAAAATGTTTTAAACCCCAACAATGATGGAATATCATTAATCAGTTCCATGGTAGTCAAGAATATCCAATATAATTTATCCAAAACAATCACATATTATTCCAAAATCACTACCTCAGTATCAGAACTATATTATGATTTATCATTCTCTCAACCATATATTTTCCAAAAATTTATCCTGCTATTGAGTCACTTTTCTTTGTTCCACACAATCTCAAGTCCTTAATGAAATAGTACTGCAGTACAATCCTTATATACTCCATGATTATTGTAACAAGTACATTGTTGATACAACACTCAATTGACATAATCAACATAAGAACTCTAATCATTCCTCTTCATCTGTGGTAGTATCATAACTTGATTATTATCCAATAATATCATTTGAGGCATAGTCTGATGACTGGGACATAGGTTCGCGTAGTGTCCAAACTCCTTGCAAATGAAGCATTGTACATTTAAAACCATTTTCTTACCCTTGCAGTCACGTACTTTGTGCCATTTTCCTCCACACTTATAACAAACTCCCATTCCTTTCAGGCAAGTTCCAGGGTGTTTCTTTCCACAGTTACCACATATGGAAAATTTCTTCTTTTCCCTCTTCCCTTTATCCATCTTTTTTTCTTCTATCCTTTTCTTCTCTTGCTTCCCTTTAAAGCCATAGGACTCAGTAAAATCTTTACTTATCTTATCAACACATGATATTATTTCTTCATATGATGATAATACATGGGAGACTATTTCTCTTATCAATTCTAGCTTAAGACCATGAAAGATATGATCCTTCCTTCTCTTTGGATCATGTGCATTTCTGGAGATCTCATTCCTTCTACTGGGCGCCATTTCTAAACAATGGCATAAACTAGATCAGTTTATAAATCAAAATACATAATCCCATACTTATAAAACACTTAACATAAATTGAACTATTTATGGATATAATCCATAATCATAAAAATGTTTTCTTTGAGGAAGTATATACTCATAAACCCTTCATAATGATTTGTAAGAAAATGAGAGTTATCCTAAGCATATCCCTCGGGAGTGTCGTAACCAAGAGTGCAGCAAGGCCCGTTGTCGTGCACCAGTTCCCGTTCGAGTCTAGCTCAAAGCGGTGTTTTCGGGTTTTACCCCTAGGTACATCTGTGCCAGAGCCGCCTCTACCTGCTCGTATCCAGACAGGGATGTATTGCTCGGAAAACTCACAAAATCTCTACAATACCAAAATTCTAGGAAGTTCTTCTATACTAATCCTCAAAGTTCATCTTAGGTCTACGTGCTCTAATCAGTGTTTATCTAAATCTAGTTTCCAAGGTTTGTACTAAAATTCCTCTGATACCAACTGTAGCGCCCCGACCCCAGCTACCCAGAGTCGGTGCATTATTACATAACATTGGCATGATCACAAGAAAGATCAAATCTCGAAAGACCGATTGGTTTAGTAGCCTTGGAAACACTAGATATATTCATAGGTTTTACATTACATCATAAAATGAAAAACTACTACAACAACATAAAGTCTCCATAATCCACACTCATATCCCCACATAATATCCCTGCAGGTCATTCATAATTTACTTCTTCACTTCCTGGGAAAAATAAAACATATAAAAGGGGTGAGCTCAAATGCCCAGTAAGGATAACAAAATAGCGGAAACTTTCATAAATAAGAATAAACTTTTAAGGCAATGTATAACTAAAACAAAAGCCTTTCAAACATGAACTTTCAACATGGTATGGCATAAATAAAATTAAATAATTCCATTTACTTATTCACATGGATATTCTACTAATCGAATAATCACATGCAAAAATCAATAACCACTTTCATAATGTTGGAATGCATAATGCCAGACTATCATAACCACATAGCCAAGGCCTCGTGCCAAGACTACAAATAAGATTTTGTCAAGGCCTTGTGCCAAGACACTAGTTTGTCTCATGAGACCTACCGATGCATCGAGGAGCTATAGCGGGCTCCACCCGTCACTTATTAAGTCCAATGCATTCCCATATGAAAAGGTTTAAACATAACATAAACATTCGTATTAAAACTAGCATACGAAATGTCAATAATTTCACCATAAACTATGAATGGTATAAAAATAGCACATCCATAGTCAAACATATCACAAAACCTTCAATACAATATAGAAGTTTTGTATCATAATAAATCAACTTCAAATAATCTTAAAATCCATCAAAGGATGTTGACGTAGATGAAATCAAATTTTTTTTTTAAGAAATATCTCCTTTTATTTTGAAATCATTTAAGATCCATATAAAATAAAACATTTTCTTTGAAAATATTCTTATAAGCTTGTAAGGAAAGCTTTGAAGATTTTATAACGGCGTAAAATAACCGCACCCGCCGTATAAGTTAAAAAAAACATTCTTACCTCAATTCTGTCGAAAAGGTTAAAAAGGACCTTGTTTTGAAAACGACGGAAAGATTCCTTTATAAACTTCTTATAAAAAGTCAAACAAGGGTATAAATGACTTTAACCCATATTCTTGTAAATAGTAAAAATGTTTTGAAATACATTTTTAAGAATCATGGATGTTGATGATAAAGATATCCCAGTAGATTATTACGTATAAACAACCTCGGATAATGAAGAGATTGTGAAATAAACCCTTACCTTGTACTTTTCCTTGTTTGGGGTAGGTTAACCTCCTGTATAATGGTGAAATAATTGTAATTAAATTATACAAGAATCATATACATTAATATGATATCATATATGATCTTTTAATATTGATTTGATAATAATATCTTAGTATTATTGGTGTTTCGGGTGTGAACTTACTTGTTTGCTTTTGTATGTTTTGTTACGTAAGACATGTTTGTAAAGGATAAGTTGTATATTATTCAAATCCAGAATGGTATCAAGTCCTTAAACATCATTTTTAAATCATCAAATGATAATTATACTTGAATGGATACGATGGATAATGAATCTCATCGCGTTCGTGGAGACAGTAGTCCGTACGTACGCACGAACGCTACTTCCATTTAATTTTTATTTTAAAAGAATCGAATACAAATGATACATAGGTATATTACTATTCCAGTATAATATAATATTATATACATGTTACTTAAGTTCATTAACATCATCCTTTATACGTTCCATGTGTGGTATGAACGAGTCATATCATTTTAAGGGGGCGGTAGTCCGCACTTCCTCAAATGAAATTATCGAATGTATATACAACATGAAACGAATAATGGTATGAAATAAAATGGAATTACAGAAGCTTATATATAAAATATATATCATTAATATCATATTTAATTACAGTGCCATCATAATGGCCACCATGAGAGGCGGTAAGATGTATTTGAACAATCATCGTTTCGTGAGGCGTTAGTTTTCCATCCACAGAAACATTATGTTCATCATCCATTAGATGGAGTTGTGTGTATGTGTAGTTTGAATCCTTCTTATAACAACATCGTAGTATATTGAGGATACTGGTGTTGTTACAAAAGAATGGAAATAAAAAGATTTTGGGAGTTGATGAAGCAAAATAAATGAAAATAATTTAAGAGAAATCGTTACCTTTAATTTAGGTAACTCACTTTGGTTGGAACCAAAGGACTTCTTGAAATGCTTTCTGCCTAAGGGGAAGCTTCAAGGAGGAGGATAGGGATGTGGGGAGCATAGTTGGGCAGAGTTTGGACGAGCCAAGTGGCTTGAGAGGTGTGAGGAATGAGTAGAAGTGGTCTCCTTTTATAAGGGAGAGGAGGGGCTCTTTAGGAAAGAGTGAAAGTATTACTTTATAATATAATTGTATTCGGTTTATAATGGTCCAAAAATCATTGAGGTCGAAGATACAATGACTAATATACTAAATAACATCAACCAATAATAATTGGACAGGTTTTAGATATTATTTTAATCATTATAATCTTATTTATTTAAATGATTTATTAATGAGGTAAACATTGCATCATTATTGTGTCATTAATAATTTAAATTATTTTATGTCTAAAAATTATAAATAAAATATCATTATGTAGGAAATCTTTTTATCTTTCTAATGAATATTTATAATCGAAAATCCAACATGTATAACCCTATGTAAAAATTGTTCTTATAAAAGATGTAAGCTTATGCCATTTTTATTTTTATTTTAACTTTATTAATATAAAGTGTCCCTACCACATACAAGTGGCTCCAAGGGGTCCCCAAATTGACCCAAGGATGCTCATGGTCGGGTATGTGTCCACCAATAAGGTTAGGACACGTTTTAGGGTAATTTTGTATTATTATAATATTATTTTTTTAACCCTTATTTACCGGATTTACCCTTAACCATGGTAAATAAAATATTTACCACAGTAATTATTCAAAATGTCTAAAAATAAAAGTTACCTATTTACACAATTTGGACATCCTGATTCCAAATATGGAATCCATTTTTCTAAATTCAAAACACAGAAGTGGCAGAAATTAATTTAAAATTAATTCCCGCTGTCAAAACAAAAAGCGTGTTTTTAAGAGGTAATAACTATCAAAAGATTGACACTTGTTTATGTTCGGTTTAATTGTAAAATTATGTCCAATGACCAACATTATATTAAATGGTAAAAATATATTCTAAATATACTTTAAAACCACTCAAATTCACAATTTATCACTATTAATTATTTTGATTAAAAAAGTTGTTTTTAATTAAAATTTAGTAATTTTCACTATTCATCAAAATATAAAAGTTATCCGAAAAGTACCAAAATTTCACCTTAGGCTAAATTAGATATTCCGAATCCAAAAATGAAGTCCATTTTGAAATATAAAATATATATAATTTTAAAAAGTAGTTATTACTATTCATAACGGCTAGTTTAATTGGTTGTTAGAACTCGGTGTTGCGTACAACACACGCTATCACATTATTCAAAGAGAAGCGTACCGTAGAAGCTTGGGATGTTTCATTTTAAATTTTTGATGTCCCCATTTAGTCAAAAAGTTTAAAATATAGTATTTAAAAAGGGTTCACTATTAAAGTTGATAAAAGTGAAATACTGAAAATGAATTTGTTCTTGCATTATATATAAGAAACTCATAATATGGATTCTAAAATTATAAGGATTATATAAACATTAAAATTTATCTAATACTATTCATAACCTCTTTTGAACGGCTTGTTTGGTAAGTCATGGTGTGCTTGAACTTTGTGTTGCATGTAGTGAAAGTTATTGAATTATTTTGAAGAACTAACACACTATGAAATCTTGGGGTGTTACATTCTCCCCTCCTTCAATAAATTGCGTCCTCGCAATTTGAAATTGTTCTTCGAAAATAAAAGGTTGAAAATAGATAATATATTTGTGGGAAAACCCACATCGGAAATTGGGTTACTAAAATTTAGTCTTAATATGAGGAAAAGAGAAATGAAAGGGTCACCACCAAATTATGATCTTGATTAGGAGAACATTGGTAGCAATTAGAGACATATAATCGGAGGAAAAATGTAAATATTTATAGGTAGTGATTGAGGTCATCAATCACAAACAAGTGCATAATTGAGGTCCTTAAACTCATCAATCTATGATGATTTGAAGTACCATCGGTTCAACAAAATATAGGGTATTGGGATAACACATTTTTGACGTTTCAAAATATCTTAGTTGAAATCCCACATCGAAAAATGAATTAACGAGGCCTCTATTTAAAATAAAGAGTCGAAAGTATGAAGATTACCGAAAATAACACATACTAGGGTTCCATGTAGGAAAATATGGATATGGAAGAAAAATCTAACCATCAATTATCTGATGGAGAGTGTTAGAGAACATGGCTATGAAAAGGCCAACAATCCCAAAGCCATAAATTAGTGATGATTTAAGGTACCATCTAGGAAAACATTTTTGTTCTAAGTTGCTTTTCTTAATATTGATGAATTTATTTATGAGATTGGCTAAGATCATAAGGAGATATACTTACTTTATAATTAGAGTTTTATCCATTAATAAATTTCTACCACAAACTCATCTTTCACTCTAAAAGATAATAGAATGTAAAAAAAATTCTATTTACACTATTCGTATAGGGTTCCAAAATAAACGAATTTATAATTCATATACAAGATCTTTTAATAAAAACTACATTATTTAATCCAGGACATCTCGTGGGCCAGTGGTAGGTGATACACCCTTGTCGCCCTTCGGTTGCGGGTTCAAGTCTTGCAGCCTTGCCGGACGCGACGGGTTGCTGCCCGACCTCCGGGTTGTCCTTTTATGGCAATCCAAAATAATCCAAACTAGAACTATCCAATATACTTCTATCCAAACTCACAGTCCAACATTTATAAGTTAGGTAAACATAATATAGAACCTTTTTACCCCGTAATAGCATATGAATACCTTCATCATGTATTCTTTTAATACACTGAAACATCCTGAATTACCATATTCCTTATTGATTACATTCATGCTCCCTTATTCCATATAGAATGCTGGATATACTTCATTAATCCAAAAATGTTTTAAACCCCAACAATGATGGAATATCATTAATCAGTTCCAGGGTAGTCAAGAATATCCAATATAATTTATCCAAAACAATCACATATTATTCCAAAATCACTACCTCAGTATCAGAACTATATTATGATTTATCATTCTCTCAACCATATATTTTCCAAAAATTTATCCTGCTATTGAGTCACTTTTCTTTGTTCCACACAATCTCAAGTCCTTAATGAAATAGTACTGCAGTACAATCCTTATATACTCCATGATTATTGTAACAAGTACATTGTTGATACAACACTCAATTGACATAATCAACATAAGAACTCTAATCATTCCTCTTCATCTGTGGTAGTATCATAACTTGATTATTATCCAATAACATCATTTTCGGCATAGTATGATGACTGGGACATAGGTTCGTGTAGTGTCCAAACTCCTTGCAAATGAAGCATTGTACATTTAAAACCATTTTCTTACCCTTGCAGTCACGTACTTTGTGCCCTTTTCCTCCACACTTATAACAAACTCCCATTCCTTTCAGGCAAGTTCCAGGGTGTTTCTTTCCACAGTTACCACATATGGAAAATTTCTTCTTTTCCCTCTTCCCTTTATCCATCTTTTTTTCTTCTATCCTTTTCTTCTCTTGCTTCCCTTCAAAGCCATAGGACTCAGTAAACTCTTTACTTATCTTAT
The DNA here is from genome assembly GCA_963277665.1 of Viscum album. Taxonomy (NCBI): domain Eukaryota; kingdom Viridiplantae; phylum Streptophyta; class Magnoliopsida; order Santalales; family Viscaceae; genus Viscum; species Viscum album. The sequence continues at coordinate 1,782,028,842 of OY728145.1, forward strand.
CAACACATGATATTATTTCTTCATATGATGATAATACATGGGAGACTATTTCTCTTATCAATTCTATCTTAAGACCATGAAAGATATGATCCTTCCTTCTCTTTGGATCATGTGCATTTCTGGAGTTCGCATTCCTTCTACTGGGTGCCATTTCTAAACAATGGCATAAACTAGATCAGTTTATGAATCAAAATACATAATCCCATACTTATAAAACACTTAACATAAATTGAACAATTTATGGATATAATCCATAATCATAAAAATGTTTTCTTTGAGGAAGTATATACTCATAAACCCTTCATAATGATTTGTAAGAAAATGAGAGTTATCCTAAGCATATCCCCCGGGAGTGTCGTAACCAAGAGTGCAGCAAGGCCCGTTGTCGTGCACCAGTTCCCGTTCGAGTCTAGCCCAAAGCGGTGTTTTCGGGTTTTACCCCTAGGTACATCTGTGCCAGAGCCGCCTCTACCTGCTCGTATCCAGACAGGGATGTATTGCTCGGAAAACTCACAAAATCTCTACAATACCAAAATTCTAGGAAGTTCTTCTATACTAATCCTCAAAGTTCATCTTAGGTCTACGTGCTCTAATCAGAGTTTATCTAAATCTAGTTTCCAAGGTTTGTACTAAACTTCCTCTGATACCAACTGTAGCGCCCCGACCCCAGCTACCCAGAGTCGGTGCATTATTACATAACATTGGCATGATCACAAGAAAGAGCAAATCTCGAAAGACCGATTGGTTTAGTAGCCTTGGAAACACTAGATATATTCATAGGTTTTACATTACATCATAAAATAAAAAACTACTACAACAACATAAAGTCTCCATAATCCACACTCATATCCCCACATAATATCCCTGCAGGTCATTCATAATTTACTTCTTCACTTCCTGGGAAAAATAAAACATATAAAAGGGGTGAGCTCAAATGCCCAGTAAGGATAACAAAATAGCGGAAACTTTCATAAATAAGAATAAACTTTTAAGGCAATGTATAACTAAAACAAAAGCCTTTCAAACATGAACTTTAAACATGGTATGGCATAAATAAAATTAAATAATGCCATTTACTTATTCACATGGATATTCTACTAATCGAATAATCACATGCAAAAATCAATAACCACTTTCATAATGTTGGAATGCATAATGCCAGACTATCATAACCACATAGCCAAGGCCTCGTGCCAAGACTACAAATAAGATTTTGTCAAGGCCTTGTGCCAAGACACTAGTTTGTCTCATGAGACCTACCGATGCATCGAGGAGCTATAGCGGGCTCCACCCGTCACTTATTAAGTCCAATGCATTCCCATATGAAATGGTTTAAACATAACATAAACATTCGTATTAAAACTAGCATACGAAATGTCAATAATTTCACCATAAACTATGAATGGTATAAAAATAGCACATCCATAGTCAAACATATCACAAAACCTTCAATACAATATAGAAGTTTTGTATCATAATAAATCAACTTCAAATAATCTTAAAATCCATCAAAGGATGTTGACGTAGATGAAATCAATTTTTTTTTAAAGAAATATCTCCTTTTATTTTGAAATCATTTAAGATCCATATAAAATAAAACATTTTCTTTGAAAATATTCTTATAAGCTTGTAAGGAAAGCTTTGAAGATTTTATAACGGCGTAAAATAACCGCACCCGCCGTATAAGTTAAAAAAAACATTCTTACCTCAATTCTGTCGAAAAGGTTAAAAAGGACCTTGTTTTGAAAACGACGGAAAGATTCCTTTATAAACCTCTTATAAAAAGTCAAACAAGGGTATAAATGACTTTAACCCATATTCTTGTAAATAGTAAAAATGTTTTGAAATACATTTTTAAGAAACATGGATGTGGATGATAAAGATATCCCAGTAGATTATTACGTATAAACAACCTCGGATAATGAAGAGATTGTGAAATAAACCCTTACCTTGTACTTTTCCTTGTTTGGGGTAGGTTAACCTCCTGTATAATGGTGAAATAATTGTTATTAAATTATACAAGAATCATATACATTAATATGATATCATATATGATCTTTTAATATTGATTTGATAATAATATCTTAGTATTATTGCTGTTTCGGGTGTGAACTTACTTGTTTTCTTTTGTATGTTTTGTTACGTAAGACATGTTTGTAAAGGATAAGTTGTATATTATTCAAATCCAGAATGGTATCAAGTCCTTAAACATCATTTTTAAATCATCAAATGATAATTATACTTGAATGGATACGATGGAGAATGAATCTCATCGCGTTCGTGGAGACGGTAGTCCGTACGTACGCACGAACGCTACTTCCATTTAATTTTTATTTTAAAATAATCGAATACAAATGATACATAGGTATATTACTATTCCAGTATAATATAATATTTTATACATGTTACTTAAGTTCATTAACATCATCCTTTATACGTTCCATGTGTGGTATGAACGAGTCATATCATTTTAAGGGGGCGGTAGTCCGCACTTCCTCAAATGAAATTATCGTATGTATATACAACATGAAACGAATAATGGTATGAAATAAAATGGAATTACAGAAGCTTATATATAAAATATATATCATTAATATCATATTTAATTACAGTGCCATCATAATGGCCACCATGAGAGGCGGTAAGATGTATTTGAACAATCATCGTTTCGTGAGGCGTTAGTTTGCCATCCACAGAAACATTATGTTCATCATCCATTAGATGGAGTTGTGTGTATGTGTAGTTTGAATCCTTCTTATAACAACATCCTAGTATATTGAGGATACTGGTGTTGTTACAAAATAAAGGAAATATAAAGAGTTTGGGAGTTGAAGAAGCAAAATAAATGAAAATAATTTAAGAGAAATCGTTACCTTTAATTTAGGTAACTCACTTTGGTTGGAACCAAAGGACTTCTTGAAATGCTTTCTGCCTAAGGGGAAGCTTAAAGGAGGAGGAGAGGGATGTGGGGAGCTTAGTTGGGCAGAGTTTGGACGAGCCAAGTGGCTTGAGAGGTGTGAGGAATGAGTAGAAGTGGTCTCCTTTTATAAGGGAGAGGAGGGGCTCTTTAGGAAAGAGTGAAAGTATTACTTTATAATATAATTATATTCGGTTTATAATGGTCCAAAAATCATTGAGGTCGAAGATAAGATGACTAATATTCTAAATAACATCAACCAATAATAATTGGACAGGTTTTAGATAATATTTTAATCATTATAATCTTATTTATTTAAATGAATTATTAATGAGGTAAACATTCCATCATTATTGTGTCATTAATAATTTAAATTATTTGATGTCTAAAAATTATAAATAAAATATCATTATGTAGGAAATCTTTTTATATTTCTAATGAATATTTATAATCGAAAATCCAACATGTATAACCCTATGTAAAAATTGTTCTTCTAAAAGATGTAAGCTTATGCCATTTTTATTTTTATTTTAACTTTATTAATATAAAGTGTCCCTACCACATACAAGTGGCTCCAAGGGGTCCCCAAATTGACCCAAGGATGCTCATGGTCGGGTATGTGTCCACCAATAAGGTTAGGACACGTTGAGGGTAATTTTGTATTATTATAATATTATTTTTTTAACCCTTATTTACCGGATTTACCCTTAACCATGGTAAATAAAATATTTACCACAGTAATTATTCAAAATGTCTAAAAATAAAAGTTATCTATTTAAAAAATTTGGACATCCTGATTCCAAATATGGAATCCATTTTTCTAAATTCAAAAAACATAAGTGGCAGAAATTAATTTAAAATTAATTCCCGCTGTCAAAACAAAAAGCGTGTTTTTAAGAGGTAATAACTATCAAAAGATTGACACTTGTTTATGTTCGGTTTAATTGTAAAATTATGTCCAATGACCAACATTATATTAAATGGTAAAAATCTATTCTAAATATACTTTAAAACCACTCAAATTCACAATTTATCACTATTAATTATTTTGATTAAAAAATTTGTTTTTAATTAAAATTTAGTAATTTTCACTATTCATCAAAATATAAAAGTTATCCGAAAAGTACCAAAATTTCACCTTAGGCTAAATTAGATATTCCAAATCCAAAAATGAAGTCCATTTTGAAATATAAAATATATATAATTTTAAAAAGTAGTTATTACTATTCATAACGGCTAGTTTAATTGGTTGTTAGAACTGGGTGTTGCGTACAACATACGCTATCACATTATTCAAAGAGAAGCGTACCGTAGAAGCTTGGGATGTTTCATTTTAAATTTTTGATGTCCCCATTTAGTCAAAAAGTTTAAAATATAGTATTTAAAAAGGGTTCACTATTAAAGTTGATAAAAGTGCAATACTGAAAATGAATTTGTTCTTGTATTATATATAAGAAACTCATAATATGGATTCTAAAATTATAAGGATTATATAAACATTAAAATTTATCTAATACTATTCATAACCTCTTTTGAACGGCTTGTTTGGTAAGTCATGGTGTGCTTGAACTTTGTGTTGCATGCAGTGAAAGTTATTGAATTATTTTGAAGAACTAACACACTATGAAATCTTGGGGTGTTACATAAGTTAGGATAAAACATTTTTCGATATTATTTATGGGATGTTAATGTAGTTTTAGAAAAAGGACAACCTGCAGGACGGGTGACAACCCATCACGTCAGACAAGGATGTGGGAATCGAACCCACAACCGAAGTGCGACTGGCCTTTATCGCCTACCACTGGCCTACATGAAGTCCATGTTTAGTAGAAACTAGTTTTATTATATTAAGCAGTATGATATTTGATGTATAAGTCCATTTTAGGAACCATATATGATTAATCTCACTATAGAATGACTTATGTATATTTAATAACTTTTGCTAACAATTTGTTTGGGACAGATAGAATGACCCGTCATTCTATCACAGGATCTCCTAACACTTCACGAATAACAAATTCAACTTCATTTATTTAAGAGATGAAGTGGAAATTGTTCAAGGCACGAACAACAGTGAGATTGTACCAAAATAATGTAAGTATTTATTCTAATTCAAATTCTTCAACTTTAGGGAAACGATCTTGAAAACCAAAAATGTTGTCCTAGTGATCATATATCTGATGAATCAGATGGTACCTTAGATCATAAAATTTTTTTTGGCTTTGTGATTGCTGGATTTTCCATAGCCATGTTCTCTACCACTCTCCATCAGAACATGATGGTTAGATTTCTCTTCCACATCCATATTTTCACCTATGTGGAAACCCAGTGATTGGTTTATTTGGGTAACCGTTACGTTTCATACTTTTCTTTTTACTGATTGGTTTTGGTATTCCTTTTTACGATGTGGGTTTCTATTAAAGAAACTTTCAAGTAGTAAACCATTTATAACCCCGACGAATTTCGAGGGCGAAATTCATTTTAAGGGGGGTAGAATGTAACACCCTGAGATTTTATAAAAAACATTCTTTTTAATTTCATTAATGACTTGTGTTGTACGCTACACTAAAAGGAGCTTGCACAACACGCATCCTTGACTTGCCTTTCATTACACGCAATCGCGAACTTCCTTGATAGCGTGTGTAGTACGCAATACCGAGTTTCACTAAACAACGATATGCTATTAAAATATTATTAAAACTAGCCGTTATGAATAGTAATAACCACTTTTTGAAATTTTGTACATTTTATTTTTCAAAATAGATTTCATTTTTGGATTCGGAATATCGAAATTAGCTTAGTGTGAAATTTTGGTAATTTTCGGATAACTTTCAATTTTTGATGAATAGTGGAAATTACAAAATTTTAATTAAAAACAACTTTTTCAATCGAAATAATTAATAGTGATAAATTATTAATTTTAGTGGTTTTATAGTATATTTATAATATATTTTTACAATTTAATACAATAATGGTCATTGGATGTAATTTCACATTTAAACCACTAATAAACAAGTTTCAATCTTTTGATATTTATTATCTCTTAAAAATACGCTATTTGTTTTAATGACGGGAATTAATGTTTAAATTAGTTAATGCAACTGATATGTTTTGAATTTGGTAAAATAGACATCATTTTTGAGTTCATAATATCAAATATAGCTTAGGCCTAATTTTTGGTATTTTTCTGAAAACTTTCTATTTTTGATGAATAGTGAAACCACTAAGTGGTAGTTAAAAAAACTGAATTGTTCATAAAACATAATTTTACCGCTTCTGTGAGTGGAATTTCGAAAATCCGAGAGACACGGTTAATATCAAGGACTAAAATGTGGTTCAATGAGATGAAAATAATTTTTGGTGAATAGTAACTTTTTACTTTTTTTTACCACAGTTAAAAGTAAATAGGGTAATTAAGGGTAAAGATGATATTATTATTACACTAACACATGTCCTAATTCTATTGGATAAGTGTAATTCGACCAAAAATAATCTTAGGAATAAAAGATGACCATTTAGGCCCACTTGGATTAGATTAGGACATTTATTATTAATTTATTTAAAGAAGGGTTAAAAGAGTTAAAATCAAAGTTTATTTACTAAAACATTTTTAATATGAGGTTATACATACGATATATTCGACTATAAATATTCATTAGAAAGATAAAAATATTTCCTACATAATGGTATTTTATTTTTAATTTTTAGACATTAAATAATTTAATTTATTTATGACACAATGATGATGCAGTAATTATATTATTAATGAAATATTGACATAATTGATGTTATAAACACGAAACTAAATGTAATTTTAGACTTTTTATGAATTACACTAATTTTATAGGTTACTATGATATATTAGTGTTGATTTAATCAACTTGTTTCGAACATATAATTCTGTTATGACTTTTACAAAAATCATATATCAAATAGTGTCAAGATTGACACAAAATAGTTTTTAAATCAAATATTATATTATTAATTGTTATTTTATTCCTAAAAATCTAAGGTTCGGCCAAATGACATAGATAAGGATATATATATTAATAATAAACAATTTGGGGTTCGTTTGGCATGTTATAGTATGTTTATTAACCATATATTTTAAGAAAACAAAAAGACACGGTAAAAGTTAAATTATTTAACTTAGAGTTAAATCTAATTGATAAGGTTAAAATAATAACCTAAACATGTCTAAATCCTATTGGTTGATAGTATTTCTACCCATCCCCACTTTAGATTTTAAATAAGACCCTTTGGAACCATTATAAACCGATTTTGACTTTAATATAAAATAATATTTTGAGATATTCCTAAGGTGCCCCTCTCCTCCCTTATAAAAGGGCACCTCCTCCCCCTCCTCCTCACACCAATTTGAGCACTCAAGCTCGGCCAACCCCTGCCAAAATCCCTTCTCCACTTCCCTAGAATAATCCTAGAGGTCCTGGTCTTCTTCAAAGACCAATCTTAGTTCCCTAAGTGGAGGATTCAAAGAGGCGTTTCAAAGAAGAGGTAATATCCATTACCGATCGTTTCAATTTCTTTCTTCTTAAACTTCTTCTTCTTTAGTTGTTTCATGACAAAGTAATAACATCAGTATTACTTACATACTGATATGTTATTATAAATATGAAACAACCCTAATTCACCTTCTATCCATCATACGGAAAAATGAAATCACCGCGCGTGCGTACGTACGGAATACCGTCTCCACGCCGTGGTGTAATCTATTTTCCACCACCACCTTAATAGGATGGGTATAATGGTGTAATGAGTAACTATATATGATTATTATAAAGTGATATTGATACTGAAATATTCTACATACACTTCAACACAATTCCACGACCATGGGAACGATATCATCGCTCGTGCGTACGTACGGACTACCGTCTCCACGACGCGATGAGATTCATTCTCAATGATTAACCATTCATGAATGATTATAAATTATATATAATAAGTACTAATGAAATATATGACATAATAATGATACTGGATTTATGTAAATTTATATGTATGTCATCTACTTAATTCCATTCACTTCAATAAGGAAACGAAAACAGCGTTCATGCGTACGTACGGACTACCGTCTCCATGAACGGTGTATTTCATTCCATTTATCGATATTATATATATATATATATTCTGAAAATATATTATATATAAATAATGTTTTACATTCTGGATATAAGTAATCATGATCCATGTAATCATATTAATAATTTCAAGTTAAAAACACGAACGAAAAATGAGACGATTTTACCCAAAACGCTACTTTAACATGAATTTACAAAAGCATGGGTAATATAAAGTCATAAGTGGACCATATATGATATAATAACAATTAATATGATTCTGGAATAAGTCAATAACATGATTTAAATCATTATACAGGAGGTTCGGACACTTACAAAGCAAGTCGGACCTAAGGTAAGGGAAATATCACAATCTCATTTTTATCCGAGATTGTTTATTCGTAAGTATTTACTGGGGTGTATTTTATCATCCACATCCATGTTTCATCAATATGTAATATTATTTCAATCCACCTACAATTGTTTAAATCCATTTTTACCCTTCGGTTACTTTTTAGTAATATGTATGAAAGGAATCTTTTGTCATTTTTCGTACGAGGTACTTTTTGACTTTTCCGACAAAAGTACGAAGAATGTTTTTTTAACTTATACGGCATGAATGGATTTTTAAAACATTATTTTTAAGAAACTTCCTTTACAAGTTTTCAAGTTTATTTTTAATCAAATTCTTTTATTTTAAAGTCGTATGACATGTTATGAAAGGAAAAATGTTTTTGAAGTAGAAAGGATATTTTCTTCAAGAATGGAGTTCAAGTATTTTATCAAAATTATTTTCCATCTAAGATAATAAAAGGGTTCTGTTTTTATCCCTATTATTACATTGGTTTGATTATGTTGTGATGGAAATATTTTTATGAATTCCTTTATCTTATATGAATTGTTTTATGATATCATGTTGTTTAAGAATTCCATTTTTGTTACATGGGTTACGCTATGATGTATGGTTTATGATTATGTGGCACACATAAGAAAGGATTCATTATAAGATGGGTGGGACCTATATCTCCCTCCAATGAATTGGGTAAAGATTTTATATCTCATGAGATAGACATGGCTGGAATGGTAGGTTATACCGGTTCAGTGAAACAGGACTGAAACGAGGGTTACTCGATTCAGAAAGGGACTTTGTCCACTAAGATAGTCTTGCAAATGAGTTTTGACTAACAAGAAATGATTCTCTATGATTATGTGTGTATGCCACAAAGTTTCATGTTTTAAGTTATGATTATTGTGATTACATTTCACTGCCATGATTTATCCCATGTTATGAAATTATTCTCTCTTTTGCAGGTTAAGATTTCCAAAATGTTATGTTCTTATGAATACGATGTGATTGATATTTCTTTTGTTTACCCTTACTGAGCATTTGAGCTCACCCTTTTATGTTTTCTTTTCCCCAGGATATAAATAAAGGTTTTAGGTAAAAAAAGGAAGATCTTTATAGGAGATGTTGAAGATCTTTCACCACGATTAGAAGATTACGTTCCGAGTTTCTAAAGACACTAAACCATTACGATCCTTGTGTGTGTTTTTTTGTTATGTACTAAGTATTCCGCAAATGTAATGTAATGTCCATGTACGTCAGGCTTTGGGTCTTTACATTATACCTTAGAGTAGTAAGACTACATAATGGGAATACTTAATCTACAAGGGATTTCATTATTGTTCTATGATTTTAATGTTTTAATTCTATGGTTTAAATAATAATATATGTGATTTATTTAGTTTTCAATTTAATCTTATTCAATGTAGGAAATACTCATTCCATTCATGAAATATTACTTGAAAGAAGGATTGATATTTTATTTTTGTGCTTTCATATAATTCTTAAACATGATTATGATATTGGGTTTATTTATTTGAAATATAATTTTTAAAATATATAGAATTTTCTAATATCATATTATGGTAGAATTCTATATTAATGGGAAATAATTTTAAATTTGCTATTTATAATTATTAATTAAATATGTAAACCCATTAAGTATCTTTATTCCCTTTCAGAGTGTGGTTATACGAGGATAGGGGGAGTTCCCAATTTATATTAGACCCATGTATACTAATATTCTTATATATAAAATCAATAGACACAATTTTTAGAATTAAAAATAATACTTACAAAATTGATACCTATTATAAATTAGAATTTGGGTTATGTGTTTAGAATTTTTATGACATACAATAGAGATGCATTCTTACTGACCTCATTAGAGGAGGAGACAAGCATGCCCCACTAGTTGTCAAGAAAAATAACCCATTTGTTCAAATATATCATATTGATCCAAAGATCCCTAAGATTCTTATTTAGATTATTTTTTATTTATTATATGGACCTTTGAGAGGTGATTCACTATTTAAATATTAGGTTAGTGATTTTCCTCTAAATTAACCTCCTCTACTTTTTAAAGAGTGTGGACCTAAAAAATGAGTGTTTTTCGAAAATCATATGATGTAAATAATCAACCTAATATATACAACTCATGAGAGGTAGATTAATATTACTATTTATACACATCAAGGATCAGTGAAGTTCTAGTGGGATCATCTAGTATAGGATGATCAATAAGTTAATTTATCTTAGAAGAACTTTTAGGATATCTATATAAAGAATTTATTACTAGAGATTCTTAGGAATTATAATAATTACTAGATTAGGAATATTGTTTGGTAGATCATTTTCGTGATTGAAAATGAGTTTAATTTTACCAAGATTATTTGTTTTATATCCTTGAAGGATTATGACAAGACAACTATGTTTTATTAATTTAAGGATAGAAAGAAATATTGTACTCGATCTATGAAGATATATATTGTCTTATATAATTTTATAGGGACCTAAATCAATCCATTCTTATTGATAATAACATGCATGAGGATAATATATATGGTAATTCTACTTCTCATTCTAGGTCTGGGTGTAAATCTCCAAGTAGGTGTATGCGGTGTTTTAGGAAATATAATAAAGGATTGATCAATACTTTAATATATAATCTATGTTTAGGAAAATATATTTCACTGTGGGATCAATAAAAGAATTACACTATTCTATATTTTTTAAATATAAAAAATTATCCATTAATTATTTAATTTATAATTAATGATTTTTAGGATTTTTGAACCACTTAAAATGGGGTGTTGATTTAATGGTTTCCTTTTAATAAATATAGAAATTTGTAAACTTTAACCCCAGTAACCTGTTAGCTTTAATTTCATTATATAATTTTTATCACAAATTCAAAAGCATGAAATGACAAGAATGTAAACATGGAATTCAATATTTACAAGTTTCAACCTATGTGTGAGAACCTAATGCCTTTCCACAACCTCTCTCACGTATCCATTGAAATTTAACATTACAAACATGTGAATAAATAATTTGATACAACTACCATTAGAATAATTATATTTCAAAATAATTAAGATTTACCAACTTTCGTTAATTTAGTAATATTTTACTTACAAAACTAATCCAACAAAAAAATAGAACATTTTAAATTATTCTCTTTAAAAGGTCATTTGGAAAGTTTGTATATTTTTCACTATTTAGTGGAGTTTATACCATGATATTTTTATATATCTGGTGTATATCATTTAAATGGGGTTATATATTCTGATCTTACATTTGACTTTTTGAAATAACAAATTTGGAATCAAAAAAATTTCCTTGGAGAAACTTTGTATGTTTTCACTATCTGATTTCATTGAAATGGAACTCTATATGATTCTTTCATCAAAACCACTATTCAGTTACTCCTCTTCTTCAACTAAAGTGTACTTGTAGGTTGGAAACTCACATTGAGAAAATTTCAATAGAATTTTATCCATCTTTCAAGGCTGATTTTTTTTAATTATGAATGTACCTTTCACCCACATTTATAGTTCCTCCCAAAGTGGAAATAAGAGAAAATAAATATAACTTTCACACTAATAATTACAAAATAAAAAATTATTCCTTAAATATGAAAATATGGGGATAAATCTAAAATATTATAGATGTTTTAGAATCTTAATAGACACTATATAAATACCAACCTTTATCATTTCATTTTAAAATAAATTTATCATTTTCTAAATTTCTAACTTTAACAAACCTTCTCAGAAAAATTTCATCTAATGAGATTGTATTTGTGATTATAAATTATATATATGATTCAAAATTTTGTATGATTACACTTATTTACAATTTATGAGACCAATTAATTTAACAAATTTTACTTTTATGAAGTATTCAATTTTTTTTTTCAATTGATCAACATTTCTTTATCTTGTCAATTTTCTTCAGCTCAAACATTGTACTGTAGTTAGTTCATTATTTGTATAAATGTTTATACAATTACATCATTATTTTTCATCGGATAATAGTCTATCTTTGGATGTTTTTACAATTTCTTTCCAATCATATTTTCTCAGTACATCATAAATTCATACAAGAATTTTTTTAGGAAATATCAATCCTTCAATGATCATTGACTACAAATTTTCAACTTCTAAATACTCCAGTCACAAGAAACCTATTCATCTCATAAAGTTTGATTCAAATTAAGAATTATACCCATTTATATTTATTTTTTGATATTTTCTTTCATTCAAAATTTTATATAGCCAGATAAACTCATAAACTAATACATCTTGTCTTTTATCTGATCAAGTTTTCCTAATGTTCTATATCATCCTTATATAATGACAATATACATAAAGTTATAATGTTTGTCCAGTGACTTTTTCAAAACATTCTTACAAAAATATCATCTCAAAGCTCAGATGTGGAGTCTTCTATATTTTTTTTCTAATAAATTAAATGCATTATAATTTTAAAAACATAAACAATATTTACTATTAACTTAGTCTTATAAAAACATTATATGGTAACCATTACTTTTTACATTCACTAAAGTTTATCCTGAGACAATGTAGATCTACTAATTTTATCAAAATCATAGAATCTGATATTTTCAGGATATTTAGAACTTTAATGGAAACTATAACATCTTCTAGTATTTCTAAATAACACCCTTTAACAATGTGAAGGACGATTTCCAACATTATGACATTATGAATTATGTTTCTTAACTTCTAGAAACCCTTATTTAGATATTTTTAAAAAATATTTTCAAAAAATAAATGTTTTCATAAAACACAAAACATGTACATCTACAATATCACCAAAACATGATACAAAATCAAAAAGGATCTCTAATCTCATACTATGTATTTGTTGGTAACATGTAATTCTTTTAAACATTTTTAAAACCATATATTTTTCCATGACATAATTTTTAACAACATTCATCAAGTCACCAAAAATTCACATAAAGATTCTCCTAACACCACACTACTAGATAATCTAATATTTTTGAGTGTCTTTTATTCATCTAATAAAAATTGTTTTTATGTTATAATGAGATAAAATATCTTTCATATTTCTTTAAATATTTTTATTTCTCTCTACCATTTTATGATGACCACATCTTTCTATTAATTTAATAAAAATATTGACATACCCATTTTAGTAACAAGTTTACCCTCCAATTTTTAGGATAATATTTTTAAAATTTACCAACTTTAACAATGTTATGAAATGAATATTGGGGACTTCATTAATAATTTTTGTAATACAAGGGTGGAGGAAGCTCATGAACTTGTATAATAAATTATTGAAAACCATTCTCTTCATAACATTGGTGTAAACAACTAAAATTTGATATTTTTTAGAAATGTAATCAAGTATTAATTTTACACTAGAATCATTATCTTATTTGAAGTGAATCCTAATATAAATGTTCATTGGTCTGAAGTGTTGTATGTGATTTTTGTAATTATCAATTGCAATTTTATTATAAAAATGATCTTAAATTATTTAAAAACTTATACATTACAATCTCCTAGATAAACTTTTATCCATATCATTTGAGTATAATCATTGGTAGCAGAAGCATACTATGATTATACTATGCTCAAAATCAATTAAATACGTATTCTTCTAAACCAAAACAGACAATAGTATCCTATGAAAATGTTCCTCCATATTTTTATTTTATTTTATTTCAATATATATATTAATAAATATAATTGTCGACAATAAATTCTTTATCACAACTTCTTTGATACAATATCCCTTTATAAGATTATCCAATAACATATATAATAATTATTTTTAACTCCAATTTATGAGATTAATTTTTTATCAAATTGATATTGTATACATAATGTTAGTTTGTTAAAAGTATATAAATAACATTGTATTGTAAAATAAAAAACTTATCCAATTTAATAAATCATTTTTATTCAGAGTTTTCCTTGATTCTCCTTTAATCATTTTTATTCCAACTAAAATTGGAGTAGAAAATTCTTTATAATATTCAATGAAAAACCTCTATAATAACTTCCAGTCATGAGTTTCTTGACATGAAAAATTGTTTATTTACTTCTTTATTTCATGTAAACCCACCAATTTTGTTAATTATCCATGGATTGAAATTTCCATATTTCCTTCATTTATTCATTAAACTCTTTACAAGAATTTTATTTATCCCATGGAAAAATTATTACATCAACATAAAAATAAAAATCTGTGTACCTGAGTTAATATCCTTAACATATAAATTTTTATCAAAATTATCTTAAGAAAAATTTAATTCCTTCCATCAATTATCATGTTTTAGTACTAGGAATGAATGGATTGTTTTAACATGTACAAGTTTGTCTTCATTATAAATATCTTGGTTCCATTATTAGAATGTGAAAGCCACAGGCTTTCAAAATATTTAATATTCTATAATTTATTAATTTAAGAAGTATTATTTTACACCATTTTAATAATATTATTAATAATTATGTAAAACTGAATATAAAAAAATTAATATTGTTTCAAATATTATAATGGGGGAAATTTTCAATAAAATACACTAGTTCTATATGTTAATATCCTTGGGAAAAAGGTGGTGAATTATTTTTTGAAGCTTCTATAGGTTTATTTATATTTTTCTAAATACTCGTTTTTAGAGACATTGTCACCTACTGGTTATAGAAAATGTCCCAAGTATTCATTATTATCAATTTGATATGACTATTTATTCATAAAATTATCCCATTTTATATGTTCAACAACCACTAAAATAGATTTGACTTCAATATATGAGATAATATAAGTCTCATTTCCTAATCAAAATATTTTCCTGATCTAATATGGAACATTCATATTTTTAAAAATATTTTAAGGTTAATAATTTTTTTTATATTATGAAATTTTAGATATTTTATTCATGTTTCACTTTCTTCATTACACAATTATTTAGAATCTTCATGTACCTTTTTTTCTCATTGTAAATGACACATTTTTTTTATTTTTGTTGGTTCCCTTCAAATTTTTTTCCCCAATATTTCAAAAAATGTTTTTTAATGTAATTGGGTTATCAAAAAAATACACAAAATAAAAATCTAATATCATTTTTAAACATTTTTTTTCAAACATTTAAATCATCTTATATCGGGTGAATATCCCTTAATAATTCCTTTTTCTCTTTTATCATGAAATTCTCAAAGATCCTAAATTTTAATTAAAATATCAACGAAACCCAATATCCTAGAAATAATTCACTGTAGATTTCTTTTAAAACCAATTTCATAGGGCTTCATGTTTGATTTAATCCTAAAAAGTCCATTTTTTACTTGTAAGGTAGTATAAGAAGATTATCTAAAAAGGCATATAGTTTTTATAATATGGTAGCCTATTTCATCCTATATCAACGAAACTTATTCTTTTTTTAACTTTTCAAAATTATTGATATTTTCATCAAAGATTCTTTAGATAATATTAGAAATAATTTCATGTGTACTTTTTTATGTTTTCAGTTATGAACTTCTTTATATTAATATCCATATATATGTTTCAATATACCTTTATAAAAAATTGATCATTCTTATAATATCTAATTTATGCCTTCTTAAACAAGATATTAGTCATTTTAGTGAAGTAATCAATAAATTTAAAAATATAATTTTTTTTTTTAATTTATTTTTTATCTGGAAACAATATTAATTTTGAATAATATTAAGAGGTCTCATTGATATAGTTCAACTTTCTTATGTTTTTAAATGACCATTTTAATCTTCTAAAATGTTTTGTAAACATCAAAATATTTCATCTTTATAAGTGATAATTTTCTTACTCCATTATTATTAGTAACATTAGACATAAATTTCTTGCCTTGATTTCATCAACTTTGGTGCCAAAATTTGTTTTCATCCTTGGAACATAAATATATTGAGTCACTATATTCTATTATCTAAAACATATTTTCACAAGTTAATTCTCTCTTGGTCACAATTTTTTCATCTTCCTCAATATGATGTTAATTAAATAATTTATAAACATTTATTCTTTACCATTATAACACCATTGGATAAAAACTTAGTAAATTGTGTTTGAGACTATCAACATATAATAGATCCTTGGTTTTTAATATCTAACCTTTGATCTCCATTGTACCAATTCATATGAATTTTAGGAAACTTTTATTTCAATATGAAACTCTTAATACTTATATAATTTTATATACAATTTAGGATTTTTATATCATCTGTCATGTGTGACAAATAACCACTATCTAGAATCCATGGATTTATCCTTTTACTTGATTTCAGAATACTCTTAACAAATAATGATATTTCCCCAATGTTATTCATTCCTAATTTATATTCTATCATTGAATAAGAAATATAAACTAGAATAGATATAATTCACTATTTTTCAATGCGACCTTATTAGTTTCATCTTCCATAATCAAAATCCTGGCAGAGAAAAGGATTTTTCATTGGAAAATTTAATCAATCCTATGATTTTAATTTTTCAACTTCTTATAGTTTTAGAATGGTAAACATTTTTACTTCACTATTTCTACCCCATTTTCATACCTATTTTCTGGAATATATCTATTATTCCAATGGTAGTATTCCTTGTTCACATAAATTCCATAACACAAAAAAACCTATAAGATATAAATTTTATATCAATGTAGTATCCTTCCCCATAGAGAGTTTTCTAAGTTTCATAGTATATTTATGATTTTTGTCATACATATATAGTACACATTACTATAGTGGTAATTTTCAATATTGTCTGATGTAAGAGATTTTTTAAATCATTTATCAACAAATTTTTTCCAAATTTTTTTCATCACACCAGTGTGGTCAGTAAAATTAGATGATGATTTATATTTATTGTGTAGAGTTTTCTCCATATTGTTAGAATGATAATTATCAAAAACATGAGATGAATTTAAATTTTAATATAAAGCATTGTTTAAGATTTCATTCATTATTTAGAATTTACATTAATCCTCATGAAATTTTTATTTCCTTTTACAAACCCTATGTAATGTATTAGAATATTGATTTCTTTGATCTTCCCCCATATTTTCTTTTTCATCATATTTTAGATTGATATTTATAATAACATTTATATAATCATATTATAGATTAAGGAAATCATTACATAGTTTATTATTTTACCCACATTATTTCTTCATAATTCTGATATTTTTATCATGTTTTTATTTCTCAATACATTCTTCACATTTTTATCTCTATTGATAATTTCTGTTCCATTCCTTGACTTCATTTTATTCACAATCTAAGGAATTTTAGTTTTTATTATCATTATTAAGTAAATTTATAAACATCTATGTTTCTTATCTTTATAAAGAACTATTGATAGTATATTCATTCTCAACATTATTACTCAATATAAATCATCTATTTCCATTAAACATTTTCTTACCACATATTGTTTTCTTCAATTTTTTGACTATTTTTACCCCAATTCCATTGTGGGGTTTCTTATGAATTATCATTATGTTTTCTAAAATTCTTTTGGAGGAATTTTTTAGAATGATTCCCTATTTATTCATACTCAATTGATTTTAAAGGGTAGTTTTCCCCTATATTTTCCTCTTACACATCAATAATTTTTAGAGATAACAAACATGATATTTTAATTAATTTTTTTATTATATTCCAAATCCCTATGGTCAACATTCATAGTATCATGTATATAACTATTTTCCATAGATTCAAATTTCATTAAATCCTTCATATTATTTTTTGATGTTAGAGCTTCTCTCATCACAAGACGAACAAGAATTTTATACAATTCATCAAAATTTGAATCATCATTATCTTCTAAGGAATAGATTTTTAGTCAAACATGTCAGAGTTTCTCAATAGTTTTATAATGATGGTAGAATCATATAAGATGTTTCTAAATTTTCTAATGTGATAAAAAATAATTAACTCTGGTGAAGTATTCATCAACTATTTTTCAATATTCTATTAGAATATCATCCATATTTTTATGATAGATTTATAATATTTCCTCTTTCACTTTGGTGTTCCTATCAAAGATGATTTTGATCTAGACCCATGTTTTATTGGTGATTGTGAGAGTCATAATCTTCATAAATAAATCATATAACAAATATATGTGAGTATCATTTAAATAATTCCCCTTAACCTTGATCTGTATTTGTTTCTTAATTTCCATTGTATAATTTTTTTAAATTGATGGAAACCTAATTCATGTTTCATAGATAACTTCCAGGACTAGAGATATAAGATTGTGTATCATTTTGTTTTTCTAATCATGAAAATGTTTTCCATCCAAAGAAGGAATACCTCTACTATTGATAGTTTTGATATTTTATATTATAATGATTAAATTTGGAAACCTTCCCCTTAATAACAATTGAAGTTATGTAAGATCACTAAACCACTAATATGGGGGGGGGGGTGAATTAGTGGTTCTATTTTAATATATTTTATGATTTATAGAATTTATCCCTTACAAAAAATTTGAGTTATTTTCCTTATAATGTTTTTTTTCACAATCGCATATGTATGAAAATATAAGTAATTATGAAATGAACATATGATTTATATGGTTTTACCTTAACATGAGAACTTATATAATTTTCATTGAAACTACCATGGGTGTATATAAATTCACTATTATAAATAAGTGAATACAACCTATAGAATGTTTTTATCTAAATAATATTATCGACTAATAGTTATGATTAAAATAATTGTAGTCAATTTTAATTTTTTTAATACATAATAAATCAACTAAAAAATATATATCTTTTAAAAGTTTGACCCTAGAGAATTTTTTCTAGAATATACATCCATTTTATAACAACTTTTTAGTCTTTGTCTATTGTGATATTTCAATTTATGGTGAAAGTCCATATGGTGAACAATGGTGAAACTACAATAGATATTCTAATCTAAATTAATTATTCCATACAAAACTAGTACACCCAAAAAAATAATCTTATAAAAACACTATCTAATTTATCAATATTAATTCAACGAATTTAAACCTTATATAATGATTTGATCGAAATATATGTCTGGTAAAATTTCTTATTCAAAAAAAAGTACTTTTATTTTGGAAACTTACACTGAGAAAACGTATAACATGTTTTATAATTTTTTCATGTGGGAACAATTTTATGTTTGACTTTAAACTACAACCCGTATTTATGGGTTCCAGTAAAGATGAAACAGTGGAATTTTTTTTTAAATTCATCCTAAAACAATTAAAAAATTAATCATTCTCATATACATATGAATGTAGTTTGATGAATATAAACTATTTTAGTGAATTATAAAAACATTATGAAGTCTCCAGCAATTCCGACCTTCCCAAAAGACTCTTAAAATGATTGTAGTATAATATAAATTTGGTATTTTAATAATAATTCTTAGAAAATATTTTTCTTTTGAGATTTTTTGTCAGATAAAATAATTTCTTATATGATTCAAATGTTTGTCTTTGGAATCTTCATTAGAATTCCATTAACTGATGTTTTTTCAAAAAAATAAAAATAAAAATATTAATCGATGGATTTAAGAATTTTTTTTGATGGATCAGTGTTTTTGAATCTCATACATTTTGCAATGATCATACATTATAAATTAGTTAGTTAAATATTCTTAGAAAAGTTAATATGGTGACATCATGAATGTTCATAAAATGAAAATCATTACGATTGATGTTTTTCTGTTGTATTCATCCAACATCTCATCACCTAAATTAAAAATTTTATACAGAAAGTATTAATAAATCTAAATCCTTCAAAAATGGTTGAATACATTGTTTAATCTTCCAAAGAATTAATCTCATTAAACCAATTAATCTAATTTTTTTGATTATCTTACAAATTATCTCCCTTTGTATTTCATTTCCAACTTTATTTTTCTTTGTTATTTTACTAAAGTAACACATTTATAGAAAAATAACTCATACCTTCCATCTAATGGGATTTGTCTAATATTCATCACATGCATCATCTAATGACAATGTATGTCCAATGAATTTTTCTAGAACATTCTTACAGAAATTTTATCTACAAACTAATCATTGATAACACTTATATATGAACATCTAATGAACTATTCTACAATATTACCCTTTTATAAACTTTAGGATATTTCACTAATAACATCTTCTTATAAAAAAATTGACTGGTAACCTTATAATTGTATATCTAGAGAATTTATTTAGTAAACAAATTATAAAAACCTCATTTGTAAAAAAAATGAAAAATTTAATTTCATGATATTTGGTACATGATAAAATGTATATCACTCATTGACCTTATTATATATCCTATTATTAATGTTATCGAAACACTCCATATTTAAGGCATTTTAACCTTGTTCTTATCAAACAAATTATAACAAAACATTCATAACATCCATCAAATAGGAATCAACTATATTAAAAAAACACTCTCAATAAAAAAATATATTATCAATCAATAATAATTAAGTAAATATTTAATATCTTTAAGACATGTTACAAAATCCCAATGTATCTCTAATAATAATTTTCCTCCACTTGAAATCCACAATGCCTCACTAGTGATCATATTCCCCATAGTGACCCCGACTGCAATCCCTTATATTTTTTATTTTATCATTATATGTGTTGATGCACTTAATTTATAGTCAAACTCAATTGTTTTATCCTTATGTGACATAGAGAGTAAGTATAACCTTCCTCTTTTATTTATTACCTATTTATCTAAATCTATCATCAATAATTTCAAATAATTCATAGTTTGAAATATATTTATATATATTATATTTTTTACATTTTAAAAATAATAATCCATCCATATTCAATGGGATGTCTCATAGGGATAGAAGGTTTATTTTCTTTTATAGAAAAAAATTCATCATATTTTTTTATGTGATACGTGATATGTGAGATCAACACCTTTGGGATATTAAAAAATAATTAATAATAATTATATTCCCTTGTGAAATTTGATCATGGTAGATTTTTCTAGGGCTCTGATAAACCCTTTAAATGTGTTATTATTCCATGGATTCCTATGTTCATAAGATTAAATTATTATATGCCAAAATTTGTATCAGAAATCGTAGGTGTGTCTATTATGTTCTTTTATGGTATATATGAATTTTTTTCCAATTAACCACATATAATATAGGAGATGTATTAATATAATAGGGTATGAAAGTGGTTATCTTCTTATAAATATTATCTGTTTATGTAAAGAAACTTTTTATTTCATAGAATGTAAAAGGATAGGCTATACAACTAATTTAATTATAAAGGTTTATATAGGTTGAGAATTAGTTTCATACAAATATATTATTTTCGTGAGTGAGAAAAAACCATGTTCTATTTATAAATTTTCCTAACTCTACACCCATCTAGTTATTACTTTATATGATGATTTGTTTTTTTCATTCCATGTTATTATAGATACTATAAAATACAATTGTAATTATATTTTTATATTTTTATGATTGGGAAATGTGATTCTTCTTAATCTGTTATTGTTTTGAATAAGGTTTGACTTTCCTATTTACTCAAGTAATTACTATTCAATAATATTTCATACCAACTTATATTCATAATGCATATGGACATGGTTGGAATCTACATTGTGATTCAATTACTTATTATGTGGGATGAACTAATTATTATGATATGATTCTTATGAGTAAGGATGTTATACCTTTTTATGTAATATAAATATATATTTGAATGGAGTTCACATTGTTAAAGGATGTAATTCCCATTACATTCAGAACATACTTCCTATAAGGACCCAGCCTTAAACCATACTTAATCTTGAGTTATTACAAGATTACACATTGATGATCTTTTCGGGTTTAGAGTTTTAGAGAATTAGTTCATAAAACTTGAATTACATTCCACATTTAAACAAAGTGGTTACATAAAAGATAGTATTCATTCTTCCCATCACCAAAAACATATTTAAAATAAAACATGGATTCTTTCTTGACACTTCCTTGACACTATCATCACATCATGTACCTTTCCCTTGACCTATGAAAAACATTTCAAAAAAACTCGGGATGAGCATAAAAAGCTCAGTAAGGGTTATAAAAATATGGAAAGGAAACATGAGTTCATATATACAAAAGAATGAAATCATACTTTACCCATAAAACATAGGGACTTTAACATACCTCATAAAATCATGAATAAATCATAGAAATCATAAGACATAAAGTTAACTTGAGGCATTCATAACATTCTTATGTAGGGAGTAAACCTCTTGGTTACATTTGGAATACCCATCACAGTATATTCCCTAAATCTCTTCTGAGAAACCTTAACGTTTCACTCCGCGTTACCCAATGCATTGGAGAGCTATATCAGCCTCACCCGCCCTTAGTTTATCAGGGAACCACCCGTTTTCATAATATTTCCCAAGAACCATAACATAATCATAGCAGATAACTTAAGCATAAAGGAAAGATAACATTCCCGCATTGCAAAAACAATATAACATTTTAAGATATTGAAATAATGAATCCATTCTAAAAACCATTTTCAAAACCATTTAAAACATTTAATAAAGAGATTTTTGAATCAAAGTGTCCCATACCACCTTGAAGCTTTTAACATTTTAAACCATTAATATCCATATAAATAAATTCTAAAAACCATTTTGAAAACATGGATATTAATAAGAACAAATCATTAAAACATTTAAAGTGATATTTGGGTTAAAGGGTTTTTACCAAAATTAGAGACACTTGAATACAATAATTGAGGAATAACATTTTATCAGAACTTTATAATATCATGAGAATAATTGGATTCATGATATAATATCCCAAAGTATAGTGTATACACCATATAAGAGTGAATTGGTGCATAACAACAATAAAGTCTCAATAGAAATGTAAAATGAGATGAAATCCATTATAAAGAAGGTATCCTTAAATTAAGGATAAATAAATCTCATAATTATGCGTGACAAATATAAATACACCCAATATAAGTGTATATTAAGTGGTAAACAATCAATGGTCATTCACACATATTCAAAGGATGACATATTCAATAACTACATGTTGAACCCAAAGAAATCGAAATTGGGTTAAGAAGTTCCCTTGGTAAAATTCGACAGCCTAACGACGTCACATAAAATTTTAAAAAAAGGGTTGATGAGAGAGATAAAGGGGATATAATCACTTGGACATAAAATTTAAATAAATAAGTATATAGAAGAACATATCCCAACATAATATTATGTGAATTAAAAGACATAACAAAAGAAGTCTTTTACAAAAAGAGGAGGGTGAAAGGTTCCCTTAACGACTTGGGTATCTTTGAAAACATACACCCCATGAAAGAAGGACAATACATCATTGATGTAAATAATCATAAATGAATGTATATTACACAAAGAGTAGAATAATTGGCAGTACATACACCACTCAAAGGAAATTGTGGCAAATGTAGCATAAATCTCATGGGAATAAAAGTGAGATGAAAAATCCCTTACGAAAACTCGGCAGCCTAACTACGCCACATAAAACTTCAAAATTGATTTATGAGAGAGAATGGGGCCTCTAATCACATGAAAATAAAAATTACAGTAATATTAATATATAATAACATCCCAATAACAAGAAAGATGAGCTTTAAAATGAATGACATAAAAGATTTTACTTAAAAAAAAGAGTGGAGTAGGATCCCTTACCTCGGGTCCGACTTGACACGATCGTTCTTTAATATCATGAATAATAAACTTGAGTTAATTTATACTTCCTTAAGAACCTTTTTCAAGTTCATTATTCCTTTTATATCACTTATTACCATGTCATAAACATTATGTAATCATTTAAGTTAATAATGTTTGTTTTGTCGATATTTGGTTCTTAAGTCGAAAGTTGGCTTCTTACAATTACATGTTGTTCGCGTGGTCAAAGTTTCATTATATCCAGAGTTGTATTAATGATGTAGATATCATATATATCATATATATACAGTATATTCATGCATTTATAATATTTCATAACATTTAGAGTTAAGAAATGAAATGCACCGGTCATGGAGATGGTAAGCCGTACGTACGCATGAACGCTACTTCCATTTCTATTTCATATTTAATGGAATTAAAACATAATGATAAATAATATTATTTTAATTCCAGTATTTTATCATATATAATATCAATAAATATATCCTTTATACGTACCACATATGGTATTAGCGAATCAAATCACTTTGAGGGGGCGGTAGTCCGCACTTCCTTAAATGAAGATATCACGTTTACCCATAATGGAAACCATAAAGGTATACCATAAATGAAAAATACAGAAGAATAAGTAATACATTAAAATATTATATATCATATATAAATATAGTGTCATATTAATGGCCACCTTTTAAGGTTTTAGAATAATGTTGAACAATCATTGTTTCGGGAGGCAGAAATTCACCATCCACGGAAACAGTATGTTCTTTAACCATTAGATGTAGGTGTGTGTAAGTGTAGCTCGAATCCTTCTTATAACAGCATCCTAGTATATTGAAGATACTGTATTTTTTACAAAATAAATGAATAAAAATAGTTTAGGGGGTTGGAGAAGCAAAATAAAACAAAAGGACTCAAGTGAAGACATTACCTTAAAATTGGGTAACTCTCTTTGGTTTGTGCTCAATGACTTCCTTGGGAAGACTTCTAACCAATGTGAGGCTTCAAGGAGTTAGAGAGGGAAGTGGAGATAACACTTGGGGAGGGGTTGTCCAAGCCAAAGGCTTTGGGAGTGTGGGTAAGGAGGTAGAGGTGGGGGCCTTTTATAAGAGGAGAGGAGGGGCACTCTTGTAAAGTTACAAAATGTTACTTTATTTTCAAAGGATTTTCGGATTTTAAAATTCCCACATTGATTTATTTCGAGGATAAGGTGATAAGGGTTCGAAATACACTCATAAAATAGGTTTTGGACATGTGTAGGTCTTATATATTACATTATCTTTCCATTTTATTTAAATCGTTAAATAATGAGGTCATCGCTGCATCATCATGATGTCATAAATAATTTAATTTATTTAATGTCTAAAAAT
Source organism: Viscum album (assembly GCA_963277665.1). NCBI lineage: Eukaryota > Viridiplantae > Streptophyta > Magnoliopsida > Santalales > Viscaceae > Viscum > Viscum album. The sequence goes on from OY728145.1 coordinate 1,782,054,283, forward strand.
TATAAAAAAACTACTATGATGTAAGAACGATTTGTAGCTTTCTAATGACTATTTATAGTCAAAAATATGACTTGTATAGCCCCATGTAAAAAGTTTTTTAGTAAAACATTTCATGTTTGTGTCATTTTTACTTTTACATTAAATAAAAAGATATTTATGTCATTTTCCAACCAAAGTGGCTCCATGGGGTACCCAAGTTGACCCATGTATTGTATTGGTCGGACATGACACATACAATGAGGGTAGGACATGTGTCTAGGTCATTTCATTTTATTAAAACATTATTCTTGCCATAAACTACACTAATTACCTCTAATCGCGATTAAAAACATAATAAGTTACTATTCACCAGAAAATTATTTTTATCCCATTGAACCAAATTTTACTTCTTAATGACTACCATTTATGTCGGATTTTTGAAATTCAAAACACAAAGATGGAAAAATTTCATTTAAACAGAAAAATCAGTTTTTATAAGTACCACTTAGTAGTTTCACTATTCATCAAAAATTGAAGTTTTTCAGAAAAATCCCAAAAATTCACCTTAAGCTATATTTGATATTCCTAATTCAAAAACAAAGTATATTTTACAAAATTAAAAACATATAAGTCACATTAATTAATTTAATAATTAATTCCCGCTGTCAGAGCAAATAGCGTGTTTTTATGAAACAATAAGTATCAAAAGATTGACACTAGTTTAAGTCTGATTTCAAAGTGAAATTAATTCCAACGACCACTATTGGATTTAATGGTAAAAATATATTCTAATTTCATTTTAAAACAAATTCAAAAGATAAACTAATCATATAAATAAATTAGATTAAAAAGAGGTTTTGAATTAAAATACAACATTTTATACTATTCATTAAAAAAAGAACTTTATCAGAAAGATACCAAAAATTTACACAAAGTAAATTTTGATGTCCCAATTCATAAGAAGAGTTTTATTTGGTCCAATAGAATGTATAAGAGTGAAAAAAACTAAATTTAATGATGGTTCTCCATCAAAAGGCGATAAGTGAACCTTTAGTGAAAACCAGGACATATACGTCTAAAATTGAATTCTTTCCATATTTTAAGCCTTTATCTTTTATTGGATAAATGTAAAAACATTTAAAAACATATATAATCATATTTTAGTTATTTATATCCATTCCCACCAACACAATGGCTCAATGTTAACTACCATTTAAAATAATATTATCTTATTATTAGAGTGCAACGTAAGATTCCCAAGAAACTCATTGTTGCGTGTTGGGTACGCCATCGAGCATAGCATACCCTTTAAATTCATATTAATATTTTATTCAAAAATATGGATAAATATGAAAATGTCATATTCTTTATTTACCTGGGGTTTTAAACTTCCCACATGAACTTAATAATTACGGAGAAGGGACTATATTTGTGAACACCTACCATTATCTATGGATGAGGTATGCACCACCCATCACGAAGTACATCTATATAAGGGGATTAAATACCCATATGAATGTGATTATTTTGGTATATTATTCCAAAAATTATTTTAAAGAAATAAAATGATAAAATTGTAAAAACTTATGATTATTTCATAACAAATGAGGTGATAAACTCTTCTAATGATTTAGGTAGGATGTGATTCCTAGTTTTATGTGACTTCATTGAGTATCAATTAGACATGTTAATTTAGCAACATGAATATATTTACCACCATCATGAGTTGGTTATTATGATTTAGTATCCTTATAAATATTAATAATCCATGAATGAAGGATATTCCTAATGGTTATGACCTAGAGAATGATTCAGGGTTGGTATATACAATTCATGTTTATATCCACCTTGAAAATGGTTGATGTTGGTATTATTTCTCTTGGGTGGCTATGTAGCACACGCTATGAGATATTTATTATTTTTATAAGTGTCTATAACATAATTAAAAACATCTCCTATATCCATACACCTATATTTATGGTATTATTTTACGGATTCCATTAGTTATGTCTGGTTGAGTTTTACTCAAAACATACTACTGAGCTTTTCAACATGAGGATATTTTATACATCATGTTCAATATATGGGAAATATTCATTTTTTTGATGTTTGAGATTTAATACATGATTAAAGAACATATAGAATATCTTTTTAGACTCATGATATGTTTTACTGTTGTATATACTATTAATTTGTTTATATCATATGTAGTAAACAACCAACACACATGTGGTTCTATTAATTGTTATATGACTTCTTACCATTTAGGATATTAATTATTTATAAAATGAATTATATAATTTATTTTATGTTTTCACATGGTTTTGATGTCCTACTTTATCCATCTTTAAAATTTTTGTGACAATTTACTTATTTTTTCATTTAATTATTTTATTTTTTACTTTTCAATATAGTTTATATTCTCCTCAAGTTAAATATATAGTTCATATAAAATATTATGAAACATATGGAATATGAGGTTAAGTTCCTATGTTATGTGTTATCAGTTTTTTCACATTGGAGGAGAACTAGGTTGATGATGCACAACCTAATTCAATCCATTTATAAAAAATAAAATTGATCGTAATACAACACATATAAATTTTATGAAAAAAATATTTATATTGAAAAATAATCTAGCAATATTATTCACCCAATAATTTTTCCCCTAAATCATTAAATTTTATCCTCAGTCCAGAATATATTTCAATTAATTCTTCTCAATGCTTCATTAGGTTCCTATGTAATATATGTGAACTTATGGTTTGTCCATATTACCATTTAAGAGACAGTTTCTGTGCTTAGTTAAACTTTTTATAAGAAATAACCACTTCACCTATTTCTCATCGAAATAGATATTATACTACTATTATATTTAGATTAAATTTGATATATGTGATGGATATGTTATACACATCTTCATAATCATATATGTAACTCAATATATACATTTGATAATTTTTGTAGATTTGTGAGTCAATGGGGATTAAATTCCATTAGATAGGAACCTCATAGGGTTATCTACTTATGAATTAAAACTCAATTCATTCCAAACATTATAACACTCTTCCATGAAAATATTTTAAGGTATAATATATTCATAGAAAATTAAACAATATTCACTTATCGTGATAATAAACTTAACACCTCTTTCAAAACAATAGTACTATAATATTTCAATGAATATAAAGACCAATATTTTTATTTCCATTATCTACTCTAGTACCAATTTTTTTATTAAACAAGCTCATACCAAAATATTAATGTCGTAAATTTATTAACTTCAAAATATATATACCATTCCATATGTTTACTTTAGTGAATAATATTATAATTTGACAACATTACTAGTAGAATATATTGATCATGGCCACACTTGATGATTATGAAGAATAAATTTAGTATATCATCAACTTTAAATATTTTCCATTTATAATTTCAAAATACATAGGGTTTATATTCCAGATAAAAAGTTTTCAATGTATTCAATAAATATTTAGGAATTGGTATGAACATAATTGTAAACCATAGATCAAGATTAGATATAATCAGTAGTGGTTACCCATAAATCCTTGAAACTAATTTAATATATATCATGTAATTTCTATAAAATGATATATCTTCCAGAATATTGAGGAAATAAGAATTATTTTATTTTGACCATCTTTAACATATATTGTGAGGTTTCCTTGATAGATTTTAGAATGATATGAGAAATCCTCCTTATAAATTTTTTATATTTAAATGTTTTTAAAATTATTATATGATAAATTTCTTTAAAATTATTACACTCATCCATAAATTAATAGTACATGAAGACTCAGTAAGTGTATTATATAACATTAATTTTCATATTTGTACACTATATATATTTATGATGGTATCAATGTAATTTATTCATTCATATTGGATATAAAAATATGATCTATGTGCATTAATGATTAATTATTAATTAACATTAATATTCTATGAAGATATATATTAGTTTCAAATATAATTTCCCATAATTTTTTATACTGAATTTTGTAATTCTTTATTCCATTATTGATTATAAAATTTTAATAATTTAAAATTATTCCTATGAGGCACCTTGATTTTTACCTAGATATAAGTTTCAGTAGTAATTATGTAATGGGATAATGATTAATATAGGATAATATTTTTAATTAAATATTTTAATATCAAGACAAATTTAAATTTTCACATTACTTATCATAGATAAGATTGATTATTTAACACATAGTTTCTTTTTAAAATAAATACCATAATATTTTATACATTTATAACACCTAGGATATAGCATAGTGAATTAACATAAGGATAGTCTTCTTAAGGAGGATTTGGGTCAATCATGAAATTATCTTGCTAATTACTTAGACATATTTTTTTTCATTTATCTATTTTAGATATTTTTTATCTAATGAAAATAATGAATTTAAATTTGAATTTGAACAATGAGTAAAAATGAAAGTTGTAATGGTAATGTTTTTTATATAATTAATTATATTATTGAAATTAGTGGGAACTAATATAACCCTTAACATATTCTGCTAAAATGTAAATAAACTTCAATATATATATATATATTATTTTTTGAGAATACTCTCTTGATTTTATGCAGAATTCATCATTTTGTATCAATATACCAATCTATATTGATTGGTGAATATAACCTATTTAAATTTCATTTATCATGATATATTATATACCTAAATGCAATGTCGAATATTTTTAATCTCCCCTAAAAACTGGTTCACTTCACAATTTTTACATATCAAAATATCAATTTTTTTAAAGGTGGAATGTTTTCAATTAGATAGATGAAAATGAAATAAAGTATTTAAGTACATAGAGGTAGTCAATTATGTTTTCCACCGTATAACTATATACCTAAGGGAATTTTCAATATAATATAAATTTAAATAATATTAATAAATATAAATTTTGATTTCAATATTTGAGAGAGATAAGCTAGTTACTCTTCAATAATGGGGGTAACATATCAGGAATCAAGAGGAAAAAAACAATGTATCAATAATTTAGAGGTAAAACACAACACATAATAAGAAAAAAATATTAAAATTTGTTTAAATTAATTAAAAAAGAATAATTGTTAATGAAAACACATTAACATAATGAATATTTTATCCATAATGAGATAGAAGATAAAATCCATGAATAATATATATAACATTACTATGAAATAGAAGTATAAATATAGAATGTTAGAAATAATCAAATTAGTATGAGGTTCAAAAGAGAATATAATAATAAAATGAAAAAGAAAATGTCTTCTTTCAAAAGGTTTCTACCCATAAGAAGCCATAATAAATAGACATCAACTTTATCAATAAGTGAACATAAAGATTGATATGGTTTTCTAAAAATTCTTATCAATATTACTCATAATGAGACTTAATTGTTCATTGAATGAGGTGATCCTCAGGATCCATCCATGCAACCATAGACCAAAAAAGGGTGGAAAACGTCTACCATAATTTGAACTAGTTAAGACTACAATGGCCCAAAATGAGCCTAAATAAAATTTTATTGAAATTATCCCAACATCCTCCCTGCATTGAAAAATATTCTCACTGATATTTTTCAATAGATACAATGGATAAAAACTGTAATATCCATGACTAATATTGATTCAAATGATACATATAGATGTTGATGAATATATTGTGTGATGAAACCAAGAATTTATTTTTTATATCATATTTAAGACCACTTGAATTGATAGTCAAAATATTATTCTTTTGAGAACCTACTAGTCTCTAAAAATAAAATTTTAAAACCCACCATGTTGATATACCTACATTTGCCTTAAGTGGCCCTAATTATATAGTTAACCCTCCTATAATACCTTATTGAAGTATCCAGTCAAATTTATTTCTATATGGTAGTTCCTCCTTCTATTTTAATTATACGGAAAGTGATATATTCTACCATAGTTCTGGTATCAAAAATTAATTACATCCAAGAAAAATGTTTTTCATTGTGGAGGTGTATAGTGAGATATTAGAGTTCTACTAAAATAAGGCTTCAATATTTACACCCAATAACAACTATAGATAATAAAACATTCATAAATACTTCCTATAATGTTATAAACATGACTCCATATACTCAGATCTTGTGGTAATTTTTTATTTGATAGACATATGTAATGAATATTTTTGTTTTTAGGAGATTACATACACACATTATGATTTCATGACATGGGGGTATAAATTACATCATAATAATGAATAAAACACTATAATTATTTAAATTTTTTCAAAGGATCACACATAGAATTATTAGTTATTTCAATAGAAAATGGGGGAATAATAAATAAATTATTTGATCTCAAATAATCGATAATGGATTGTGTATTGTAGAAGCCAATATAGAATATGCACATCACATGTAAAATTTCATGAATATTTTAAAGACTTGGAAATTTCAAGGAATTTTTTTTCTTAATTTCTTTGGAATTTTACAAGTGCACAGTTTCTAACAGCCCATGATTCTGAGGCCCAGTGTGCCCGGAATCAATTTCCTAAGTTTATCTCTGGTACGTTCAGTAAATGAACAAGTGGGTTTTTCTATCTTTTGAATCTGTGCTCGGAATTGAAATCCGAGTGCACCGAAGAACTCACCGCACTGTTAATTGAGTAAGGGGACCTTTTCCGTAGTTGCGTTTTAAGCGGGTTGAAGTTTTATATTTGGGGATTAGATGAAATTATATAAAATTTCTTGTGTACAAATTTTATTCAAGGAAGGTGGTTATTTTCAAAAAAGGGGGAGCTATAGGTGGGGCCCACACCCACCTAACCTCCCATGAGAGAGTTTAGTGTGGTGGGGCCCACATGGGATCCTAACTTCTCACCTCCCCCATAACCCCCTTGACCTCCTCATTACTCACCCCTTATTTAATTCATGGCAACTTCACTTTTTCTTTTATTGATGTGGAGCCTCTCCACCTCCCTTGCTCAATGAGACAAATAAGATAATTAATAACCTTATTAATTATTTTTGTCACACCTCTTTGACTTCTTTTGAATTGCTTAGAGATCATTTAAAATAAGGAGGCTTAATGAAATATTTGTTTGGAAAATATTTTGGGAGAATTTGAGGAGAGCTTTCTTCATCCATGGAGAAAGAATTCCTCCCTCGACGAAGAACGGTCAACATTCTTCTCTTTCTTTTCTCATTGACAAGAGGGAATACAACACGTCTTCAGATACACTCCAGTATCGCCAAAGAATATTTTCCCCGCGACGCCATCTTCCGTGACACTCGACGTGTGGCGTTAATTATTAGAGGTATGGGTTATTCTTCTTGTTCAAGACTTTACCATCATTCTTTGTTGGTGAAGGAATTAGACGCATGATATCGTCGTAACAGGAGGAGATTGGACTGCACAAACATGGACGATTCTCCTCCCCTCTTCTTTATTGATCTTTGTTGAAGTTAGAAGCGGAGGCACATGATGCTATTTCACCTTGTGGTGATCGGTAGGGATCTGCGGCCATCCAAGGCCACGATGAAGGTGGCGCGGTGCCTTTGCACCGTGCGGAGATGAAGAGGACTGCGACCGAAGTGGGCCGCAGCGGTGGTGCGTGGTGCCGTCGAGCCACACCGGAGAAGTCGGGGAAGGATGCAGCTGGAGCGGGCCAGGGCGGAGGGGGGCGATGCCTTCGCGCCGTGCCAGTGAGATGAGCCATGGCCTAAGGCCCTGGCGGACCAATAGGGGCAACCGGCCGAGCCGACCGCCGACGACTCCAGGAGGCGGGACCCCCTCTGGGTCACGTGGCTGCTCACAAAACCGGTCGACCATTATGGCCGTCTGTTACTCGAAAAACAGGGGGGGGGGGGTGTAACCCCCCCGACCGGCTGCTAGAGTGAACCTCACAGGGACCGCCATTTGCAGAAAAAGGGGTCGTGCCCCTTGCATCCAGTTCGGCCAGTGCCGAGTCGATGCCAGTTCCGAGCCGGGCCGCAGGCCATATGGGCTCGGACGACCACACCCCGTCGGGCAGGGCCGCGCCCAGCAAGGCTGGGCCATGCCCCGCCAGGCCGGGCCGCGTCCTACCGGGCTGGACCTGGACCCGGGTCGGGTCGACCCAGTTCGGGCCGACCCAGGGGGTATTGGGGCGGGTCGGACCGGGCCGAAACCCCATATTTTCAGACCATTTTCAGTTAAAGGGAAATATCATGAGCTACAGACCTCTGATTGATGCATTGTCAGTTGTGTAGGGTTTTTTTGATCGAGACGGTCGTTTTGGTATATTACACTCAAGTTATCGGTGAAGTTTCTGTACGGTCGGGTTGGTTCGAACCTGAAACCAACCGGGCCCTCCGAGCGGAAACGCTTATAAGTTGAGTTCCAGACGTCCGGTTGGAGTACCATAAACGTTTTTGGATTCCTCTTGAATAGACGGTTCTTTTGGTATACTTAACCCGAGATTTAGACCCAGTTGGAGTGTAGCCGAGTTGGATTGTACCCGAAATCCAACCGGTCCCCTGGAACGGAAAAGCCGATAACTTTCAGACCGGACGTCCGTTTGACGAACTGTCAGCAGTGTTGGTAATCATGTTAAAAAGGTCCCTTTGAGTATACAATATGAGAGTTCGGGGAAATGTTTAGATACGGTTTGGTTGGTTCGTACACAAAACCAACCGGGCCCCCGGGACCAAAAGTCTAATAACCTAAAAACTGAGCGTCCGATTGACGTTCCGTCTGTTGCATTGAGACCTCTTTGACGAGGCGGTTCATTGAGATACATATTCGTGGGACTTTGTGATACTTGGAATATCAACCAGTGGCTCATGGAGCGAACCCTCCTGGAGACGAGCGTACGGAATGCAGAGACCTAGTAGTTGTAGACCTGATGACTACTTGACCGATTCGAGTCGGAGTGATTCGATTATCCCAGCGGATGGAGCGCCCAGTATTTGGCGACAAACCCATAGAGGATGGAGTGCCTAGTAGTTGGCAGCAGACCCATGGTACTTGACAGGAGGATTACCTCTGACGACTACTAGGGGGAGCGCCCGGTATTTCGCGGCAGACCCACAACGGACGGAGTGCCCGATATTTGGCAGCAGAACTGTGGTACTCGACAGGAGGATTAATTCAGCATTCTAAGGGTAGTGAGTAGTGCCTCAGATTCATGACAGGGATACTTTAATCGATAGAGGAGGAGTTCTCTGGCAGTTGTGGTTTCGATAATGAAAATCCTGGTTTGAGCTGAGTCAATGACCTTCGTATTTACCTAATGATTGAGATGGGTCACTTGATAACTTAGGTATATGTATGGGCATATAACTAAGTAGTGGTTGTCTAGTTATTTCATAACCATTGTGTTTCCTCATGTCTGAGATGGGTTACATGATAACTTAGGTATATGTATGATATTATACCTATGCAAGGGTTATCTATTGAGATCCTTAGTTGTGGATATCCTTGTTGGATTTAGTGAGACCATAAGGGTCTCGGGGTCCCTACTGAGTATCGTTATACTCACCCCTGCATGGGATATGCCCACACCTCGTTGTGTAGGTTTCAGATGATGGACAGTGCTGACGGAGGCCGAGTGGACGAGGACTGGACAGTCCCCGGAGATAGACCTCACGACGAGTCGGTACCGGGAGGTGGACCACACGACGAGTCGGTACCCGAAGGAGGTTGACGGAAGAGGGCGCTGAGGAGGCTATCTGTAACTACCCTTCAGGTATGATCCAAGGTGGACGACCGAGGAGCTGCTTATATCTTCCAGCTTTTTGTCTTTTCTGTTGTACTTTCGTTCAGTTGTAGCTGTACTTTTCAGTTGGGTTTGTATTATGGCCCATTTACTTTTCAACACTCTCTTTTGTACTTATTGTATTACTTCCTCTTATACTCTGATTAGATGTGTTTATGTTTTATAAAGGCAATTCCTTCCCAGTTAATAGGGTTTACGCCTTAGGTGCTAGTCGCAAGCACCTGGCATATGGAAGGCGGGCTTGGGGTAGTCACGACACGGGCCCTGAGGACGGGTCCTGATAAATATATAAATAAATAAATTACTTATAATTGAGTATAATTCACACTATATCTAAAAAATTAGAAATGTATAGTAACATAAATAAGAAATGGATCTCTTAATAATGGAACTAATAATGTTTGAGATCATAAAAAATCCATCAATTCCACATCCAATACATCATACAAAAAATAGATAGGCATCCTCAAAATTCAAATGTTTTTTTGTCTCATGAGACCAATAAATACATCAAGAGGCTATATCAATCTAGGAACCATTTGAATATTAATATGTCTAATGTATTCTTCATATGAATGGAATGAATAAAATATAACATTGATAGTTGTGATGTAATAATAATAAATAGTTATAAATATTAAAATATAATGTATACAAATTTTCAATATTTCAATTACAAGTAAATTGAATAACATTCTAGGATAAAAACCTTCAATATGGATTGAAAAAAATTTATTATTTCCTCCATATAGGGTAATGTATATATTTTAGAGTAAAAAAATGAAAAATTGAAATACAAGGGGAAATATGGATCAAAATACATTGACATAGTTGCCAAAGATAAAGGAAATATAGAGAAATAGGGTGATATATAATATTAGAACAATAATGGGAAAAATAATGAACCATTATAAACATGGTAAGATATAAATAATACTCTTATGAGAGATGAAAGGAGATAATAAATTTATTATAATTGAAAGAAAATAGTATGGTATATATTCAATAACAGGAATATGAGGTATATGAGAGAATATTGAGAATAAATCCTTGAAAATAATAATATATTGGAATGATATTCATAACTCAACTCCCTTCTAGTTCTAGATGAACTTTAAACAAACCAAATATTTTAATTATTTTTGTTAATAAGTGATTAAAATAATAATATTATTTACATTATTTATTTTAAATAATTTATTATGGTTTACTATTTTAAAATTTAATCATTTAAAAATTTATCAGTTATTTTCAGGTCGTTCAATATATAGTTCTAGAATAAAATTGATGTAGATTTAAAAGAAAAAGGATAGTATCTAGTATATTTATATGCATAGACGTTTCTTATCATATTTCATAGATCATTATTGAATAGATAGAGTCTATTATGTTCTATAAAAGTTACATTTATGAAAATCTCAATCAATATTTTTTTTTAGATTGGTAACAAACTGTGATGGTTAACATTTAATACCATCATTATCATTCTTATTTAATCATAATTGAGTTATATAAATAATTATTTCTATTATTTTATTGTATAACGTCATGAAATTAATTTTTATCAATATGAATTAAATGAATAAGTGAATAATTAATTATCATCATTCAAATGGGCAGTCTAAAATTACCCGAGAATAAATAATAGTTTTAGTAGGGTTTTATAAAGAACTAGTAAAGAAAACACACTATAGTATATATTTTAACAAATTTACAATCCCCAATTTATTTATTTTTAATATTTTAATTTTAATCATTAAAATTACCATTATATAATATAATTAAAAACAATCCTTGTATAACTCTATAATTATTTATTTTATATGTTATATATTTTGGAAATTATTTTTTAAAATTTTAATATTAATAAATCATTATTTTATTATTTTTTGGAATAATTATGACCAAATAAAAGGACATGGTTTGAAATTATTTATAGTGGAATATTGGGTATTTGATATATGATGGCCTAACTTCATTTAATGTAAAAATTCAATTTTTAATTCCATAAAATATATCAACATTATAATAAATTTTCAAAAATCTTTGAAAAACAAGTCATTAATATTTCACGAAAAAAACTATATGAAAGAAAATACATTTCAAAATTAAAACTTACATGTGTATTTTCCATATATTTCACAAAGAATGGTACGAGAGGTATTTAGTGATAATTATTATCTTATAGTTTATAAATTGATATCGTTTAGTATAGATGGAAGCTTTCAATCCATTCCATAGCTTTTTTTTTGTAATATATCTTAGAAATATTGGTTCTATGTCATCCTAAAATGCACTTTTCATTCTTCAATATAAGATGATATTGATCACCCATTAAAGAAGTAGAGGATAGGCCACTATTGTTGGGGGAAAGGTTGACATCTAAAGATATTCTTCTCCAAAGGAAAATTAATTTATATATATATCTCATTTGTATTCCATGATTTTTTGACCCCACCTATTTTTTTTCACTATTTTTAAAATTAATAAAGTGGTTAGAGTCATTGGGTCATATTTTTGATCGACCTTTAATAAATATGAATTTTTTAATTATCTATAATTCTTTATTTCATATCTAATTTCATGTGACATTTTCAATTTAAAATTTAATTTAAGTGAAAATAGTAAACAAGCATAAGGTTTTTTAGAATTTACATTCAAAAGTGAGGTAAACATATATTTATTCAAATAAAATTGTAATAAAAAAAATGCATATATATTTTATTAGGTATTTAACATTAAGGGATAATTTATAACTGGATTTATAATAAACTATAAAAATGATCATATTTGTAAAGACCTGTAAATTTAAAGGAATTTTTTTTTCTTAAGTTTCTTTGAATTTTACAAGAATGCAGTTTCTGACGGCACCTGATTCTGAGGCCCGGTGTACCCAGAATCATTTTCCAAAGTTTGGCTCGGGTACGTTCAGTGAACGGACGAGCGGGTTTTTCTAACTTTTGAACCGGTTCCCGGAATCGAATTCCGAGGGCACCGATGGAATCGCAACGCCGGTATTTGCTTTGAAAGGCCTCTTTCGGAGTTGCGTTTGCTCGGGTGTGGTTTTTAATTTTTGGGTTTTATGTTATGAAATAAAATAAAGTTATACGGAAATTTTATTTTTTATTTCACTTAAAGCCGCTTAAAGACCACTTTAAGCTGCTTAAGCTCAGTTGAAACAGATAGGGTGCAAATCCAAAATATCCTACCCACTTGTTAGGATATTTGTGCGGTGGGGCCCGCATGAGCCCCACCGTTTCTTTTCCGCTAAGTAACGCACCAGCGAAAACCCGTCATTATGAAAGTCAACTGACGCGTTTTCTTAATTTCTTAATGCACCAATTAATTGGGCGGTTTTATTCGTTGAATTAATTCTATGAATTAATTTAATAGTTTCTTAACCTGTTTTCAATCCGTTGGCATAATAATAAAATAAGACCAACACACGACATCTGGAAAAAGTTTTTTTGAGAGGATTTGACAGAAACCAAGATTTCTTCATCCTCCTTCGCGAAGAACGCGAAGAACGTGAAGAACACCGAGCCCTCGGAAATCGACAACGCAACGCCAAGTTCCGCGACACCGGCGATTCCTCTTCCACGACGTTCTTCCACGACAATCTAGCCCCGCGACAACCTTCGATCGGCAGCGACAAGGTAGGGGGTTGTGCTCTTTTTTTAAATGTACTTTTTGGATTAAAAAAACCTCACAGATTTAATTATTATTAATTAAATATGTTGTTTCTTGATCCTTGGAGATCATCGATGTGACGCCCTTCCGCGACGACATGACACCCTTCCGCGACGCGACGCTCCACTTGTTCCGCGACGATCAATTCAGCGAAGAATGCACGTGCGATGACTTGACGAGGTAGGGGTTTGTTGTGAAATAATTTTTTTCCCGTGATCGTTTCTTTTAAAATAAAGAACCCAGTTTCATAAGAACAATTTTAATTTATTAAAATTATTGTTTGATATGTTGATTATTCTTCCCGATTGTTATCGCCTAACGCGGAGGGTGCGGGCCAAACGAACACGTCCCGACAACCCTCCGCAGTTCTTCGTTGTTGTGCGGATTTGGCGGGTGACGACAAAACGTGACATAAGGGCGATTTGATGTTTTCACAGTGAAGAACGGGACCTGGGAGGAGTAGCGGTGCATACGGGAAGGAAAACGAAACACCGGAGCAACTCTTGTGGCCCGCGGAAGCCTCCGATGGTAGTGGCCAATGGACTCGCGGCCGCGCGGGTCCGGCTCACATGCACGGGACGCAGCAAAGGCCACGTCCGTTGATACCAGCGCGGCCCCTTGAGGGCCGTGACACTTCCATCCCGCGGGGGCAGCGCCCCGCGGCTGCCACGCTCGGCCGCTCGGCCGAGCTGACCCGGGTCGGCCCGACCGACCGGGTCGCGCCCTGGCCGGACCGAGCCGTGCCGAACTGGGTCTGACCCGGACCCGGGTCGGGTCGACCCGGTTTGGGCCGACCCAGGGGGGGTTGGGCCGGGTCGGTCCGGGCCCAGACCCCCCATCTTCGGACCATTTTCGGTATTTTGCCCGTAACTTGAGCTACGAGCCTCTGAACGACTCATCGTCAGCGGCGATGCGATCCTTGGATCGAGAAGGTCGTTTCGGTATATCGCACTCAAGGTTTCGGAAAACTTTGGGTTCGGCCGGGTTGGTTCGTACATGAAACCAACCGGGCCCTCGGAGCGGAAACACTAATATCTTGAACTTCAGACATCCGATTGACGTGCCGTCAACTTTGTTGAATTCCTCTAAGTGAGACGGATATTTTGGCTCACTTTGCCCGAGGTTTGGATGCAGGTGGAGTATGGTCGGGTTGGTTTTGCCTTAAAAACCAACAGGGCCCCTGGACGAAAAAGCCAATAACTCTCAGACCGGGCGTCCGATCGACACGTCATCTGTGACGTTGAGTTCCTATTGATGATACAGAACTTTTGGATACATCAAATCCGGACTAAATGTTAGTTGATGCATCGACCTCTTAGCTCGTGGAGTGGACCCTCCCAGAACGAGCATGCTGTGTGAGGAAACCCTAGAGCCGGTTGAGATTTGACGACTGCTGATCGAACGACTCGGTGTGTTACGGATAGCCCGGTAGAGGAGCGCTTGGTTGTAGCGGAAGACCCACAACAGAGGTTCCCTTGGTTGTAGCGGCATAGGGGAGCGCTTGGTTGTAGCGGCAGACCCACGACAGAGGTGCGCTTGGTTGTAGCGGCACAGGGAAGCACTTGGTTGTAGCGGCAGACCCACGACAGAGGAGCGCTTGGTCGTAGCGGCATGGGGGAGCACATGGTTGTAGCAGCAGGCCCACAGAATCTGATAAGTGGAGAACTACACCTATCCAAGGTAAGAGGGGAAGCACTTGGTTGTAGCGGCATAACCACTGTACTTGATGGAGAAGGAGTTTCCCAATAGCTTTGGGTTCAACTTCAGGATCGATCCTGTATGGGTCATTGCGAGGGTTAGTACCTACAGATCCTTTGTGGGTCCGACGACTTAGATGAATCAGTGGCTACATCTGATTATCTCTAACGTCATATGAAGATGTACCTGTGTGAGCTGAATCTTGTGTTACTTTCCTTTGTGGATTGTGTTGAACTATCCTGTGTGGATTTACTGTTTACTCTCCTTTGTGGATTGTGTTGAGCTATCCTATGTGGATTACTTTTTCTCTCCTTCGTGGATTGTGTTGTGCTATGCTATGTGGATTTACGTTTTACTTTACTTTGGGGATTGTGTTGAGCTATCCTGTGTGGATTTTACGTTTTGCTTTCCTGTGTGGACTGGGTTGTGCTTGGGCTCGGATGTTGGAGCCGAATGGGAATTGATGACTTAGGTATATGTATGGGCATATACCTAAGTAGTGTCGGATGTTACTTCGTGATTGTATATTATCCCTTTGTGGTTTATCCTATGTGGATTTTGGGAGACCATCGAGGGTCTCAGGGTCCCTACTGAGTAGATTATACTCACCCCTGCACGGGCTATTCCCGTACTTCGTTGTGTTGGTTGCAGACGACGGACAGCGCTGATCATGGTCGAGGTTGGCGGAGCAGGATGGTACCTGGAGGTGGACCACTGGGTGGGGTGTACTTGGAGCGGACGGCTGGACCGAGGAGCTGTGGAGGCTATTTGTGCTCACCCTTCAGGTGGGACTTCTAGAGGACGGCTCAACGCTGCGGCTTTTCTTTTCAGTTGCTGTTTTCCCCTTTCAGTTGTACTTTACAGTTGGGCTTGTATTTCCCGCCGCATTTACTTTCAGCACAGCTTGTTACAGTTTTTACTTAGTGTTTACTCTTTCCGCTTTCTTACTCTGTGGTGGTTGATTTCTTTACAATGGAAATGCCTTCCCTGTTTATCGGGATTTACGCCTTGGTGCTAGTCGCCAGCCCCTGGCCTATGGAAGGCGGGCTTGGGGTAGTCACGACACGGGCCCCGAGGACGGGTCGTGATAAATTGGTTGTACCTGGTGGGCTAGGACCTGACGACCATGTTAAGGTGGGGTGGCTATGCTATCACCGGGACCCAGTTGTCACATTTGGTATCAGAGGTGGAACCCAGCCTTAAGTGTGGTGAACTGCCTGGGTTGAGATATAGGGCCCACAACCAGGGCGTTGTGCTATAAAGGAGGGGGGGGGGGGTGATTGTAACATCCCCAAATGATAAATGGTTAAATGACTAAATGATATGACTCATGTCAAGAAGGTGCATCTTCCTTTTCAAGAGCCTACCTGATTAGAACTCCACAGTTAAGCGTGCTTGGCCTGGAGTAGTGATCAGGATGGGTGACCTTCTGGGATGTTTCCCAGGGTGTGTGTGAGTGAGGACAAAGCACACTGGAAAGGGCAAGTGTTGGCCTGTGGGGACAATCATTAGTCAGATGACCCGTTCAGGCATGTGGGTGGACCCTAGGGTGGGACCCATGTGTCTGCGGGGCAACTGGTGGTACCTAGTGGGCGAGGACCCGACGACCATGTTAAGGCAGGGTGGTTGTGCTGTCCCAGGGACCCAGTTGTGACAATATTTTCCCCCATAATTAGTTTTTAAACATAAAGAGTAAGATATTACCTAAACTAAATTAATAAATCAAATAAACAATTAGAGAAAGAATGAATAGTTTTAAAAACTATAATGTTTCACTTTGGATTAAATTCTAATCTATTTAACCTTTCTCTAACTCAAGTTGATTAAACCTTTATAATCTATCGATATTCAATTTGAAACATACCTAACATTGGAATTTTTGATACACATTTCTAAAGTATAGTTTATATAAATTGATATTTACATCTTGAGAACATTGATATCAATCCATAAGGATGATTAAATTATCACTTCTCTTTGAAATATACAAAGTTATTGAACTAATAATGTTGATATTTTTTGTTAAAACATTAATTAAGGATCATTTGGTATGTATTAATAAAATTTGTCTTAGAATTTATGGGTTTTAATCATAATAATATAAGTTTTTATTAATATTTTATCAATGAAAAAACACTCTCATTTATCCTTGAAATATAATATCCTAGAAAAATCCATATTTTTTTTGTATTTTCATCAGGTATCAATCACAATTCAAATGAAAAAGTGAACTTCCTATTATATAATTTTTATGTTTTATTTTCTCTCTATTTTTATTACAATTTTTTAATATTTATTTATTTATATATATTGAGGAATATAATGCAACATGTAATCTAATTAAATGAATGAATAAATAAAATTTATTTAAGGCTTCTCAATATAGTGAATCCACCATTAATGTTTCACAAACTACATTGTACCTATTAATAGCAAGCATATAATGGTGCTTCAAAATCTCTTATCTATAAAAAATCATGAAATATATTCAATTTATAATGAAGGAATGGTTAAAGTCAGATTTTAAAATGGATTTGATGTATAATTTATTTTATGACTAATATTGAATTGACTTGTGTTTATGTAAACAAATCTCAAATGGATAAAAGGTACTTGCTAATAAAAAACCATAGTAATATTAATATAATCATATATTTCCAAAAATATTTTTAATAAAAAACCATAATGTTATAATTAACAAAACATGACATGATTTTACAAATGAAATCATTGTTATATGAGTAGATTATAATAATATTTTTTAATATTATATGGATGTAAAAAAGGGATGTGGAAGTTGAACATAAACATGGACACCAAATATTGAGAAAAATATAAAAATAGTTGTAATACGAGATCAATATTTTTATTAAAATTTTAATATTCAGTTAAAGATTTTTTATAATAAAACAACAAGATCCCTCAAATTCTAATTAAGTGTTGAAAATGTTTTTGATACATCTGTTTAGTTCAGAAATCGAATTAAATAAGGGATGTGATAAAAAACAAAAATGGTACATGGATTTAATATTCTATTGGGGAATCATCCACACCCACACTTATTTCATATAGTAAACCTTATGTTACATTGGAAAAAAATTATTGTTTGTCTCAAAATAATATATGCCCATTATATGTGATAGAGTAGAGAAATTTTCCAAAGTAATATTTTTGAAGGTCATTGGAAGTTGTGGGAATCCCCTAAAAAGTTTTATTTTTTTATGTTAAACTACAGAAACATTAGTTTAAAATAAATACTAAGAATAAAAACATAAAACTTGTAAAGAAAATAAAAAATAAATTCACTATCCCATTCATTTTTTAATCTTTCAATGAAGAAAAAATTATTTTCCAGAAATCTATAGTTTTTATATTTGACTATTATTTATACATGAAAATATTAAATAATGTTTCTAAATAATACTATAGTAATTAATATAAATAGAAACTAAATGGGGATGAATATTTTTTGTTTTACACCCCAATTGATTATTTTATGATGAATATCTATTTCATGATATTTTCAATTGTCATCCATGTTCTAATTGTGGGATAAAATTTAAAATTCTCAATCTTGACATGTTCTTAAATATATTTTTATTTTTAACTCATTTTTTCTTTTAGAATCCTTTATTTTCTAGATGATTCCTTTTAAAAAAAGTGGAATGTTTGCTTTTGGATGGTTGTGGTTATATGTACCAAACATCCAAATTATAAAATGGTTGAGTGAATGTTTTTTCACTTGATTATTGATAATAGTTTATAGTAATTTAATTTAATTCATTAGTTTTGACATAACATTATTCATCTCTTGGATGATATTTATCACCCTCCTCATGTAAATCAAGGACAAGTTATAAGTGATCTTTTTAATACCTTCAATTATTATCATTTTGGACCACAAATTATATGAATTTATTTCTTTAAAAGACACTATAAAATGTTACAATATTATTAATTAATTATTTATCAAATGTTAAGGTTATTAATAATGATAAATTAAGGACATTTGAAATCTAATTTGTAATGAATTTATATTCTCCATCTATATTCTAGTCAATAATCCCTTGTTACTTGAAATTGTTTTTGTATAAAATGGATTAGTTAATAGAATAAGTGTTCTATATTTTCCTAAATTTATTATTCCTCTACTATTAGATCTTATTCACCCTCCCATGAGAGAAACATAATCTTTTATTTAACAATTACACAATAGGCGAGATTATTTTACAATATGGTTCCCAACAAAAATAATTAAATGAAATTAAGGTAGAGTTATTTGCCTGTATATTTTCCCCTTGAATATTATTTTCATACTTATGTGCCTCTAAAATGAAACTAGAAGTAGGTTTATAAAATTTTTATTAAACCATTAAAAACTGAAATTAACGATTTTTTCATATTTATATGGAAAAATTTCAATGAAAAACATTTCTACTAGGTTATACTTCTCTACTAGTTAGTAGAGAATATATATTCTATACATTTAACTACCGTCTTTAATAAACTATATTTCCACGATTTTATTATTTTATGATACATTTTTATAAACTGTTTCATGTTTATAATCTATAATTTCTTCTTTTAATTCATTATTCTTATGAGAAACTCTTCCAAATTTTTTCCAAAGGACCCACATTACACCCATACAGAGGGAGAATTATTTTTTCAAGAAAGTTCATATCGAATAATATTTTCAAGGGTATTTTTTCCATTTTTAATGTCATATTGTAAATTTCCCATTGATTACACAACCATAAAAAACAAAAATAGAAATTCATAATTTGAGTGTTCTTCACATGGTGTACATAAAATTTTATTTATCGAAGTATTAAAAATTAATTATGTGTTGATATCCGTAATAATAGAAATAACATTAGTATATGACAACAATATTTAAGAAAATTTTACTAATCATCCATTACCCATGAACTCATCACACATTCTATATAACAATATCTAATATGATTTCATAAGAGATAGAATACAAACACATGTTTAACCAAAAAGATTAATGATAGAATAAATAACACCAAAAAAAATGAGTGTTCACCATGACTCTCTGATATCCACTGACTAATATTCACAATTATGTGTAGAAACGCTTCAATTCAAATCATGATATCCAATTTATTAACATTAACCCACAATACACTCATAAATTCTTGATATTCAATGTATTTTAAATCTAATCTATTCAACATGATACATTCTTGATCTAATATCTCTCTCATTATAAATCTTTATTTTTTTATTCAACATTTCTACAATATTTTGATTATATTTTCAGCCATGTTATTCTTAATTCAAATTCATATTATTTAAATAAACTATATTGAACATTCTCTACATTATATATTTTCCAATGATAATAATAATGTATATATTCACAATTGAATTATATTTATAGTTTTGGGGATCATAAAATATCTTCAATAAAGTTAAAATTATCAACCACATTCAATCTGGTCATAAACTTCAATTCTTAGACTCTACTATGTGGCCTCTACTAAAAAGACAATTTTTTTTTCTCCACATCAAACTAACCATGGAATGAAATACCAAATACACTGTCATTTTTATGTATAAGAATAATCTCCCATAAGAATTTATTTATACATGCTTTTCTTCGCATTCACCCTTAAACTCCAAAAACATGACACACAAAAATCAATTTTCAAGGCAGTGATGACCCTATAATTTCTTATTTCACATAATCTTATATGATATTACCACCATTTTGTTTATTATTATGTACATACTATTTAATATCATGTGAGTTCCAAATTTTGATTTTAAAATTCCCATTTCTACCTATTTTTCATAAGATGGTTTTAATGAAAAACTTTGTTTTTCATGATAGGATGTGAATATATTTCCCATTATTGTTTATTCATCGACCCCCCATGTTCACTAAAATTCCCAAAGAAGTCTATTCCTTGTTGTTTAAAAATCTATAGATCATCATTATTTTACCAATCAATGAAATAAACTTGTACCATTGAAGAAATTTATATTATAGTTGTTTCAATACTCAAAAATACCTTATAACATGGAATAAAAAACCTATCTATTAATAATTTTGACCCAAAATGATAAAACTGGACACCAAATTTTCCTCAACTATTCTAAATTTCTATTTTATAACTACAAATTCCATAACCAATCTCACTATGGTTTGGTGAGTGAACCCCTTATAAAAATGTTCACCAGATTTCTTGAAAGTTAAATGCTAATCTTTAGTAGAATTAATGTGAAAAAAAATCCAATATTACAACCATTGGTTTCAACCTTATAACCCTTAGATTTTTTTAATACCTAAATGCTTAAGTTAGGTCAAGAGATTCATGATCATTATTAATCAATCCATTTTCCACCTAAAATATATCATTTCCCCTACATTCATTCTCCCCTATTACAAAAATATTCTAAATTGGGTTTCCTTTCCAAGATCTGATTAGTACATTCTAACATGAAAATATTATAATTTTTCACAATTATAATTTGAGAAATAATATAAAATATCTAAAACGATTTTAGTCAAATAATTTTAGAAGAAATGATAAAATATTTCAATTATTACAATGTTATTCATAATATTTAGATCAAACCTTTATCCCGCTTATAATTCCCAAAATATTATATCTACCAAATTGTTGTAATGATTAACTAAAGTTCAATACCATCAAACTCATAATATATCTAGGTAAATAAAAATTTATAATAGAGATATGGGATTATTATAACATATTTTATTTAAAGAAATAAGTTTTACTCTATGTTTTATTTGATACTTGTCAAACAAAATTACAAGCATCTGTTTTATAACGGTGTCCCAAAATTCATGTTGAGTTCAAATATAATGGAAATTATAAATTAATATCTCTCAATAATAATTTATAATGTAATAACATATATTGATATCTTTATCAACATTGGTTCCTAGGCCACTACTCCAATTTCTTTTAATAATATCTTTATTAACATAAATTTACTGAAATAATTAGCATATAAATTATATTATTCATATATTGTTTCCAAATATATACAATCCCACTTCTTACTTATCTATCCAACATGATTTGTTTGAATGAATAATGTCCCCCATTTGTGTATTTTTGGTTAAATAAAATCATAATCCCAATATTCATATGAAGAAACCACAAACAACTCAATCTATTTTAAATTTAAATACCAATAAATTGTTTAATGTTCACATAATGTATATCATTATACCTTTACTGTGGAGAGATTTTTTCCATTATATAAATCTAAAATCAAATTAATAATTATATATTTATATTTATATTTGGCCTTGTTTTTATTATGTAATATAGTTATTTGATTATTCTTCATTACAACATTGAGTCCCCCACATTTTTTACTCATAATTTATATGTTTTTCACAACCAACATTGTATTTGAAACTATTTTTCAATATTCCAATTCATATGTCTTTAATATCTTTGTTACAAAATTCATTTATAATATGAGTGTGTTACCTTCCCAATGATAAACTTATAACCCATGAACATAAATTATTTATCTTATTAAATTCATGAAATATTCTAAATAAATAATATTTTAAAAAATATAAATATTTTCATGGTTTCCCCCATAATAGTATATTATCGACATAATAAATCACCATGAACTACTTTTCATATGATAGTTTCACATAGGGGTTTCGATCATACCCTCTTCTATTGAAATCTATCTTTGTCAGAAAAACATACAACATGTATTATAAAGATAGATAAGTTTTTTTCATGAAAGATAAATTATTTCTAAACCTAATAAAATCAAATAATATTATATAATTATAAGGACTCATCATCTCTAATAATAAGTACTTTTACTTGATTGATGTAGACTTATTTTTTTCAATACTCCAATAAAAAATTTCATGACTAATTCTATTTGATAGAATATAAAATTTAAATTAATATATACTACTAGGAAAATTTTAATTTTTTCCATCATTTCCATAATACAAATAATGAGTTTTATATAAACTCATTTAATAAGTTCATATTAAAAAATATTTCAATTTTCCAAACCAAACATCCTTGTTCATCATACTTGCTGTTATGAAAACATGTTAAACCAATAATATTGTCTTCTATAGATCTATTTGAAACCTCTAATGATGTATTATTATATATTAAGTCTAAATAATCACTTATGGAATTCAAATATGATTAATAATTTCTTATATCTTAAAATATGATTGGTTCCACCTCTAATAATACAGTAGTGTTTAAATTTTTGTTATTTTCTATGTCACCATTAGAGTAGATTTTTCTACTACAATGTTTAAGGGATAAATTTAATCCACAATTATTTATTATTTATCATTATATTACTATCTATTATCAAAATTCTAATATTATTATCTATCTTTAGAATCATTATCATTCGGAAGAGTTTTCAATTCTATAGATTCTATATTGACACCTTCTTATTCTCCACTGTCATTATCATAAACAAAGCGTCAAGATTTATTTTTTTTACTACTTTACCATTATTAATTTATATTATCCCATTTATCCATTTTAGTAATGTTTAGGCATTAGTTTTTGTTTATTATTTGTTAAATACTCATTCCTCTAGAATACCTTTATATATACAGTGCTTTCACTATTTATTTTGAATGTGTCACCTACTTCTAATTTTTTTGAGGATTAATTGAGATTTCCATCATTGAATCATTTCATATGGAATTTTATATTCTTTAACAATAATAAATTATTTATTTTGAGTGTACATTATAACTCCCATATATTCTTTGTAATAGTGGAGATATTACACTCTAAATTAAAAATTATTGCCCATATTAATAACTATGTGACTCTACCACTTCATGACTCTATATTGTTTTGGTGTCCCTATTAGAAAAAATTAATGAATTATCCTTATTTTTCTAAATTGACATCTAAATCTATTTGGGTATAATATATTATATTAATTTATTGTATGATAATAATTTTTTTTTACATTCATTAAATAAAATTTTTCACAGTCTCTTGAAATAATCTAGCATAATTTTTGGATATTTCATAACATATATTATTGTAATAATTAAAAAAGAAACTAAAATAAATCTCACATAATATTTTAAAATTTATTTTTTAAAAACAAAAAATCATTATGAAATACATGCATTAGATTTTAGGCACCTTCTTTATTTGTAAATTAATTATTTCTCAATATTTTCTCTTTAATCATTTATTAAAATAGATTTCAATGTTAATTTTCAATGGGGATATATAAATAAAAGAATTAAACTTTTCAGATATCTCTGTACTCCACTTATTAATATAAAAAACGACTAAATATATATTTTATTCACATAATTTATAGTATAGTGATAAATATTATATTTGGTTATCACTTGAAAAATGTTTTCATTCATTCTTTGTCATTTCATAAATTTTTTTCCAAATATTTATTTTATATAAAAACATTTATGGGTCAATGGGAATATTATGAGTTATTATTATTTTTGAATCACATGCCTCAAATTGTTTCAAATACCCTAAAAATTGTTTTCTCTATATTTTTTTACAAACATTTATAGTCAAATGAGTTTTCCTATTTCATTTAATCATTAGAAATGCATTATTTCCATTACAAAATGTACTGTCTATTGAGTGGATCTTTGAACAACCATATATTTTGATATGTAAAAATATTTTTTTTATTTCATTTAAATTTACTATTATAATGAGTTTAATATTTATTAAATTATATTTCAAATTGAGTATTTCATAATATTTCATTGTAAAAAATACCATAATATTTCATTTTTTGATTTCTGATATAATGTTGCACAAATTTAAAATCAATATACTAGGGTAAATAAGTCATTCGTAAAAAAATATAATTTATATATGTTTTATGATATTCAAATATAGAAAATATAATCAACCCCTTATATAAAAATAATAAACTATACAACAAATTTATGAACCAGGTAGAAGTTTTATGATCCACGTAGCCAATTTTCCTTAATCAAAATACATATGTATTTCTAAAGTATCATGAGATATATAAATTAAAATTGAGTGATTATTTTTTTAATATAAATATAAAAAAATTAGATAAATTTCATTAAAATAATAAATCTTAATATTAAATTTATGTCATGTGTAAAGTTAGGCTATACTTTTCTATAAGTTATAGTATGTTTTCGGTACTTTTCTAGAATTTTTTATCTTTTTTAATCATAAAATTAGTTTTAAATAATGTTATGTTTATTTTGTCATATTTAAATGTAATGAATTTTGTTAAATAAAAATAAACTGGATCCTATGATAATGTTTCTATTTAGATGGTTTTCTTTAGGTTTAAAATTTGAAAAATAAATCTTTTAATAGTTTTCACGAATTTTGATACGTGAATTTCTTATTGAATAATTGGATTACAGGAACACCTTATTTGAAAAACAATTTTGGGGGATCAGTAACATTTATTTCTTAACACTAATTTCCATTTTATTCCATTCACTTTGGTTGAAAAAAAACCTACCGGAATTTTCATAGATAGTTTGGTGAATTTCAAATGGGTTTTTTAAAAATGGAAGTATGATATATATTACATATTGTTTCATATATTTTTTTTCATTAGGATTATTTAATAATTCTATATTTTTCAATTGAAAATACAAACACATATATTTTATATAGACTATTTATAAAGTGTTTTTCATTATATAAACAATATTTTATTATCATTTATGTTTTTTATCACCATGCATGAAATTTATAGCTTGAAATGAAAAATGGTTACTATTATATAATGTTGTTTTCATTAATTTATTAATTTTCAATTAATTTTTCTTAATTCAAAAATTTTTAAAACATGTTATAATATCATTAATCAATTATTATTAATTTTTTAGTCTTTTCCTGTTAACTGAATGTCATGAAGAGAAATTTTTTTATGTTTTTATTTCAAATTAAAAATAGATATTCTCATTGGATCACACATTGATATTTTATTATAGAATTATTTTAACATATTTTATCAGGTGATTCGAATTTTTTGGAATTAGTATTCATTTTTTTAATTTCAATCATGAGTTCAGTGATATTTGTGGAGTAATAATTTATCTCTTTTCTCTGTCCTTATGGAAATACAATTTCATCATTTTTGAATTATAAATTTTATATCCACTCATTTATATATTAATATTTTTTATTTTTAAAGGATTTTAATCCTTGATTCTACACAAGGAGGGTGAGATATAGAATTATAAAAGACACATTTTAAAAAATCATTAGTATTTTCATGTGATAAAGTTTAAAGAGTGTGGTGGTGTTGATATTGTGAAGTGTCATAAATTTTTCTTCTGAGTAACATTTATCTATAATGCTTAATTATATAACATTGGAAAAATAAAAAATTATACAATAACTACCCCTTAACAAGGAATTCAAATTTATTTATCATGAACATATACATGCACTTCTCTTATTTATCTATCATCCTCATCCTGGTTTCTTATTTCTTCTAAAAAATTTCCATAATTCATGTGAACTAAATTTTATATTTATTATTAAAAGAATAAAATGTTTTTTATCCTCTATCATTAGGTTATGACTCTTGGATTCTAATGTCATGACTATTTGGGTTGTGACACTAGTTGTATAAATTTTATGTTGTATTTGGGTTATGAAAACCTATAAAAAATTCATGTATCTTGTATAATCCTACACTTTAAAAATTACATTTTAATTGGGATATGATTCCCCAAAAAAATATGATTATTACTTTATATATGTCCCACCCTGTTCAGAGGAATATGAGTAGTTTAATTCCACTTTGGAGTGAACTACTAAAAAATAATCCGTTTTTCATTATTTTAATTTTTCTCACAATAATTAATTATATTAATTAAATATCATATTTATATGAAATAATTAACCCTTTTATTTTTCTAATCTGGTCTATTCACTTCCACTATTAAACCTCTAAATTTCCCCTTCATACCTAAGACCAAAATCTCTTCCATTCAAATTGTTAATAATATGTTTGTGGTAAATAAAATGGTTTGATCACCCAATATCAAGAACCCAATTACTATAATTATACATATCCTTAAAATATATATTTTTAATTATAGAATTATCTTTCATCATAATATTAATCTATTTTAAGGAATCCCAAATATGTGTTGAGGCATATTTCGAGGTCCTCCCTTTTCCTTCATAATAATTATCCTTTTCATATTCTTCTTCTACCAATAAAAATTAGTTATGAGTTTAATTTTATTGACTTAACATACATCAATAATTATTTAACATAAATATATATTTTTATATACCTTTTTTGTGATCAGTAGCATTATTCCCAAAGATAGAAAAACCCAATCAATATGCACAGAATAAACATTATTATTAATTTGAATGATATGATTTGATTATCCCTTATAAACATACAATATCTTATTATACAAAGAAACTATATGCTTAATTTATATATGAAATCATGTGGAAAAAATTTAAAAAAAATTTATTTCATTTTATGATATATTTTATTACCTTAATTTCTGTACATTTCCCATACTTGAGGATTATTTATAAAAAACTAGAATATTCCAATTATTCTTTATTTACTGGTTAATTTATTTAAGAGCTTATTAAAACTCCACTTTAACTTCAATAACTACCTCATGTTGAACATTATATTTTAATTCATATTTTCATTTCTCTTATACATCCATACATGAGTCATCCTTGTCAAAGATAAAATCAGTTTTAAAACCTCTTAAATGATCACCCACAAAAACATATAAATAGTGACTTTCCAACACATTTCACTGAAAACTCATACCAAATTGTTTTCCAAAATTAAAGTTCCACATTGGTAAGAACATATTTCTAGATTTTTTTGAATTCAATCTCATAATAGTCATAGTAGAATCATTTTTTTGACATATCAGTGATTTTCCAAAACATTATGTATTGAAATAAAGTGAAATATATCCTACACATGATTATTTTTTTCTTTATTATCCTTCTTTACCACATGATTTAATAAATCCTCACTCACATACCATTATTATTTTTATGTCTCCTAAATATCATGGTTCTAAATAGAATAGAATTTCATTTATTTTGAAAAATTTTCTATGAAATATTCAATTTTCCCACATATTTCATGTGCGACCAAATTTCCTTACAAATAATTCAATTGATAATTCCCAAATATTTATTTAGTCAATAACCAATACAATTAGATTTTAATTTTTTTTTAAATATTATTATTTTCATTCTCACTCTATTGACATATTTTATCTCAAATCCAAGTTGATGAATAACTCTAAAAATATAAATGATATAATTAAAGAAACAATCAACATTTTTTCTAGAACGCATCTTCAAACCAATAATTTTGTTATAAAGAACCCACAAGATTGACTATTTCACTTTATTATCAAATTCCTTGATAAAATAATCATTTTCCAAAATTCCATTTTTAGTAGAACAAATCACCAATTTCATTTATAAATGATTATAAAATTATAAAGACAAGGTATCAAAAAAACTCTTAAAATTCTTCAATGATATTTGTTTTAATTATTTCATTAAAATTTTGTTATAATCATTTACATGAATTACATGAAATATTATTATGTAAATATCAATCCCAGGAAATCATAAATGTGGTGTTATTATAGTACTACACAAATAATAATTACACCCATCTATGAGGGTTACCCTTTTTTAATTTATTACATTCTCTATTTAAATTAATTATACATATAGAATAATTAGAAATAAATTTGATAAACTACCCAACAGGGAACCCCCTATAGGATGTAAATGAATACGTATGGGACCCGTCATTATTTCCAAGAATAGGACACATATTAGTGACTATCATTGAGGATAAAAATCACACATAATTTTTGAATTACACTCATAAATACTAGGAAAAAATATAAACCACTAATAAAATACATAAAATATAAATTTAAACCCAAACCATAAGGAATATTTATTTCATATATAAAAATTATTGTAAGATAAATAAAAAATAAGATATATTTTTAGAGAAATAAAAACACCAACTGAGAAAATTCATTTGCATATACAATCCTACTAAATTTCCAACCCCCTACTTGATCCCCCATATATATATATATATATATATATATATATGTTTTAATACAAGTACACTAAAAAGGATCTTCCTCAAATCACTTACTAATAATATGGGAAAATATTTCCAATGACTATATGAATATGTAACATAACATACTGACACCTACACAAATACATGTATCACCTAACATCACTATAGATCATTTTACTTATTGGGAATACATATATAATAACATAAAATCAAAGTAATATATTTTAATAAGGTATTATACATCATTATACCCACTAATCTAGTCACTCTCATTCCCTATTGGAATACATAATGTGCATTAATCCATTCTATGTCATCACATCCACAAAAAAACATATTATATCATAGATAAAATAAACATACCAAAAAAATATCACAACAAAATCATAATTGCATGTCAAAAATTTATCTTAATAGGGTTTCATTAAAATGAATTATAGTAACCTCATTCCCTCCTCCACATATAAATTACCCTTTATATATATGAAAACCTTTATCTCATCATCATCATTTCATAGTAATTTTCATATCAATCCTGTGTAGCCTGTGAAAAATAACCACATGCCATTATAGAATGTTATAATTATATATATAATGATGGGGAGAAGAATTATGTAACCCCTAATTCCCTCTTTACCCTGAATATTAAGGAAAACATGGAATCTAAATGTTGATAAATACACCGAAGACAAAAATATTCATATGATAATCAATTTGGTTACCCGAATTAGGTGGTAATGAATATAAAATAATAATAAAATAAAAGAATATAATAGTCACACACCTTTTAAAACTATTGAATTTATATTCAATGAAATAAAAAAATAGCACTAAAAAATCACTATCACCATCTCTAAGTAATAAATCAATTAACCAATACAATATATGCATCCAAAACATTCAAAAAATCCATAATGAAATTATTAATTTCACATTGTATCAAATCAATAATTAGATTCTAGTTTCACCATTTATGAATTCCTTAAATTCATTATCAACAATTAATGTTAAATAATAAATTAGAACTATTTTTAATCCACTTAATAAATATTTGATTGATTAAAATTTATTATAGATATTATCATTTGTTAATTACATTCATTATTTCAATAATAATTGATTATTTATCATTTAATTATACATAATTTTCTATTTAAATCCTATAATCTATGGCTATATTTATTAATTCACATCCACATTCCATGATACTGTGCATCTATAAAAAAATCCATAATAACTAACATCACTATATTACCGTCCATTTATATAAATCCAAAACCATCACAACCATAACTAAAACCACTCCCCTTATACACAACCATTCACATAACTACTACTATACACACACATCAACCCATCTAAAATTAGTCCATCAAGATCCAAAGAATATCCTTATAATGGGAAATAAATCAGAGTGATTCATTACTAAGTAAAAATACCTTATAAATAATAGAAAATTTGGGAAAACATATTATTAATATCCATTAAATTATAACTCATTTAATAAGGACTTTAAATTTATGTATAATTTAATGTTCACATAACAAACCCTTAAATTTAAGTTTTCCCAAAACAAATTAGTTTAAATCATTAATGATAAACCTATTATAAAATAGGATTTAGATAATCATTAATAGAAAAAAATATATCATATTAAGAATAGAAAAACTTTTGTAAAAACATCTAGAAAACCTCCATCATAGAATAAATTTCAAGGAATTAAAACAAATCATGTAAATCACCCCACCCCCATCCAAAAAATATCATTTAATATCATTTATATGTATTTTATAAATATCATACCATCCAACAAAAGAATAAAATCATGATAATTTAATATTACACTCATACAAAAAAATAATTAGAGGTATCAAATCTGTGACCTTAATTTAATCACTGACAACCACTATATGATATTATATATAAACTCGAATAAAATTCCATAAAACACATGAGGACAAACAAAAGGGCCCATAAATGACCGTTACCCATCAACATTCCAACCAAAAATGGAAATATTCAATAAACTAACCTATCACATACTCTATAAGAAGATAACTACATTGAAAATAAGAATAATTCCATGTGAGTAAAAATATTTTATCCATCAATTTTATGTTCCAACCCTAATAAAAGGATCTCTAAATATATTTCATAGTTCACCTATGATCAAATAAGGTTTTAATATAATAAATGAAATAAGTGATAATTTGATACTAAAATTAATTTATTAATCACCCTAAATATTACCTCCAAAAAAATAGACTACAATCTCCCCTAATCTGAATATAAATATCATATTCGAAACCAAACTAAATATATTAATTTAATAAAGTTAATATTGTAATCTTTTTTTCATTACAAACTATTAGATCCTATAATAAACACATGGAAAACATCAACTTCTAATCGTCGAACCTGAAGAACCCTATATGACACCATGATATAATGAAATGTATTATAAAAAAATTATCCTCCTAAAATACTATTAAATCATCCACCAATGAAATCACAAAATAGTTGGTTTATCTTATCTCTCATTACATTCACATGACATTACACTGAAGATTATGTAGGATAAACCCCCGAAATAAAATACACAAAATGACACTACTTGGTGTAGTGCTAAAATCACAATGTTTACAATTTGGGATTTTATAATGATTCATATGAACAAAATTTTACATGCAATGTAAAAAAATATAAAGAATGTATTGGATAAATAATATATCCATTTAACATTTTGTGTTATAGTCTTAGAGAATTATAAAAAGATCTTAAAAAAACTCAAGTCATTAGGTGATCATTATTCATACAATACCAAGATTTTAGTATTTTATAATAGTTTTTAAAATCTCACATATAATTAATCAGAAATAAATATTTTCTATACATAATAAAATTTAAATATTTATTAATAATATAGGGAAAATGAAAAAATAACAATAAGAGAGATATTAGACACTCAATAAGGTTAAACACAACCATTAATAATTGAATTTAATTAGTGAGTGTAATATGAGAATAAGGTTATGACGAAGTAATAAAAGTTACTAAGAATAACATAAGATAATTAATACCCATAAAAATGATCATAAATAATGATAAATTAAATGTAAAAATAAAGTAAGGGAAGATCAAATTAAGACCATAACCATTATCCTTGCGAAAAAATCCCTGATAAAATGAAAAATTAGATACCATAACATGTAATGAAAAAATGTGTATGTATCATAGAAAAAAATTTATTCATACAATATAAACATTTGAATTCTTATATATCTTAGGATTAACTAGTAACTAGTTAAACTTATTATCTCATACAAGTATCTTGGAATTCATTAACCACTTTAGTTTACCTAATACATCAAATGGATATAATAGACCCACCCTCCTAGGTTTATTATATAATAAACCATATGTGGTTTATAAAATAAGCATCAATAAAAAATCTATACATATGATGAATTAATATAGAATTTAATTTTTTATAATATTTCACATATCAATATAACTCCATCGAAAACAAGCTTCATCCCTATTTGGCTTGATTAACCTTTATAAAATAAACGGGTTCCATGAAAATCACATTAAAACCATCACAATCCATCCTGATAATGAATAAGGATGGTATTATTGGAAAATATCAACATTAGTTCATATGAAGACAATACATGATATTTCAATAGAAAAAAATTAAAAGAACATTTAAGACATTATGTTGAAAAAATAGAAAATTATGATTCTCTTTTGAAAAATGGTTACGTAAAAATTAAATGTGTATTAGGAAATTTATTTTAATTGAAAATAATCATGTAAAATTAAGAAGTAAACTTAAATGAAATGAATATTCTTGATGGTGGGACATTATTATTATGGATTATGATAAAAAAAATGTTTTTATACTTCCGGTAAAAAAGTACGTCGTTTGGAAAATAAATATAATTATTACTTGTAAATAATTTCAAACAATGTAAAATATATTTTTAAATTACACTAAAAATTAATTTCATCTTAGAAAATAACATTATTGTATCATTTTAATGATCATGCTCATATAAGTGAAAATATTTCTAGTATATAAGATAAATAATGTGGGGTTTTCCATAGAAATATTCTATTGATGTTATTATATACCATGTTATTAATATGTAATGAAATCATGTAGGCCTTAAAATACTATAAAAAATAATTGGGTTGTAGTTCAAGAAATTATGATTATAATATTTCCCTAAAAAATCCTTGAACATAAATAATCCAAAAAATAAATAAAAATTTCACAAAAATCATTTACACCATTAGTAACATTCAAAAAAATCATTAAAAGAATGAATATGATATTGATATATAAAATAATTTAATTACATTATGATTTATGTAAATATTTATTCATGGGGTCATTTATACACATACAAATAATTCATTGTGCATGATATGAATGATTTTTCAATTAAATAAGAATAAGACAACATAAACCCCTGGATAGATCATAACACTTGATGTGATAATTAATCCATCCGGTGAACATATTTTAATAACTATACACACATAAAAATTATAATTATAGTATATAACACTTTAGAGAACATTTCATTCATAATCATGGCATCAAAATGTTAGTAAAAATTTTTTATAACCCAACGAATAGAATTACATTTACGAAACCCTTTACCTCATCTCCAAACATGATTTTAATTTCCAATAACACTTGAAAAAAAACTTATATGAATTTATTGGTTTTTATAAAATTATCATATTTCATTAACTCATAAAAAACCATTTAATTTATTTATTTCAATGACATATTTAACAACATGATCAGTTATATCCACATTGAGTGTCTTGGGAAAGTTTGCTTCATAATTAAAAAGTGAAATCTAAATGTTGACCATGGTCTTATAGAATATTTATAAATCATATAAGAATAAATAATCAATATATAATATCATTTTATTATATATTAAATATAATTTTAGAGTTATTAAATGAATGTGTTCCCAAAAATAAAATTAACTGTCTCACGTAGCAGCTATCTTCATGTGAAGATGAATGATTCTTTTTCTACCGGTTGGATAGAAAATAAAGAAATTGAAAAAAATGATCTTTCAAGAACCATTATAATGTCATAGTAATCATTTAATTTCATTATATACATACCCTTGAACATCCATGGGAGGTGGGTTTTTTTTGAATAATGAAGTACATCACTAAATAAAGATAGTACTCTTTACAAACTCATGTGTGATGATTCCATTATTAACTACTAGAATGGTGTCAAGATAGATTAAATAATATATTATTTATAATATTAATTATTTAATGAATTTAATATTTATAACTTTGATCCACTTTAATAAACATCCATGAAAGGTGGTGATGAGAAAAAAATACAATGGTTCATGAGGTGATAGTATACAAAAATACATGAGCAACAGATTTATTTTTTATAGAAAATGAGATTAATAATTTTATTTCATTACCATAATAACATATATTAATATTTTATATACATATGTGATTATATGTTAATTTTTATTAAAAAATTGAAGGTTGTTAAAAACTAAGAAAAAAAGAAAATTCTCGGTTGATAAGATTGTGTCCTCATTGAAGAACATAATATATATGTCTCTATAAGGACCCAATGTACGATATCCAAAACCTCTATAACGTGACTAAGGATGTTAGTAGGAGGTTTTTAAATAGGATTTTAAAGAAAATTGTCTTAATAAATGTGAGTAAGAGATAATGGGTGGAGACCTTTATAAGTGAGTGGAGGGGCACCCATGTAGTTACATAAATTATTAAATTAATATAAGTAAATTTTAACATTAATGTGGATTCAAATTGAAATATTTTTTTACCTTGGATGGAGATAGGTTAAAATACTCACAATAAATAAAACCTTGAAAATTCTATGTGATGATTTAACTCTTATGTAATATTTTTAACCAATAATTAAATAAATATAATAATTAATCTAATATTTATATTGTTTATCATTTGGGGTATATAATGTTACAATAATAGGATAAGTGAAAAATAATAGGAAATTGTTGGATATGGTAGAACAAATCCAATTCACATTTACATATATATGAGTTTTATGAATTTTATCTCATTTAATAAAATATTATTTAGAAGAAAATATAAGAAAATTCATTATGGGGATTGTTCACATTATTTGACTTTAAAAAAATTAAGATTTCACTATAGTTTGAAAATATAGTTGGACTCAACAATAATACATTATGATTTTTCGGAAAAATTAGTGGAAAACCATAACTCAATAAAATTATAACTTTTTTTTGATTTTAATATCATTTACTTGACTTTTGGACAACTTTTACATGAACTATGTCAGTGTTGAATAATCATTTATGGTAATTATTTCTGTATAAATATTAAAAATAAATTAATATAATAACAAAATAATGTTCAAAATTATAATTAATTACTATTCATTACATGTTCTTATCCCTGTGAAAAAATAATGGGTTATTAAATCCATAAAAGAGGCAATTTATAATTATTCATTGCATAAGATAATAAAAATGACTTTATCATGAAACAAATGAATTGTTTTTTCTAAAATAAAAAATATTGGATTTGATTATTTGACCTATACTCTTTCAATAGTAAAATACAATTTTTATAGTGAATTTATAGACTTTAAAAATTATTCTTAACCCTAGATAACCAAATTTACAATTTACTATGTTGATAAATATTTATCATGGTTAATATTTATAATTACCAAAAATAAATTGAACTATTTAAAAAATAATGAAATTAAACTTCCAAATATGTAATAATTTTTAGAAAATCCATTTAGTATTTAGTTTATTTAAAATATACTCTCAAAGCATAATGAATTTTTTATAAAAAATATCATTTTTATGTATAATAATTTATATAATAAAATTAACCATAATCTAAAATAAAATCACAAAAATTTGATTATTTGTAATTTAAAAAATACATTTTATATTCAACAAAAAAACAATACATTATAAATAATTCAAATGTAATGAAAAAATTCAATATAATTATTATTTTCACTATTAACTGAAAAAATAATCCTTTACAAGAAAAATTATTCACCCTAATATAATTTTGATACATTAATTTAAAATATGAAATCATTTTATAGAAAGTTTTTTTTTAATGTTTTTAAAAATTACTTATAATATTCACTCATAAATAGAAATAAAAATCATTTTTGAAGAAAATGTTTCCTTGAAGCACACAATGAATTTACAAAAAATTTAGAGTTTAGTTCATTATAATATATCATGATATTTTTATTGAGTATGACCATTATACAAACATTTTATAATTTGTGTACTTGTATTCAGATGTACCAATTCAAAATAATGGTTATAAATGTAATATTTAAATAATAAAAAAATTTTAGTTATTGATCATTGATGTGTGTTAGGTTTAATATTTAACATAATATTATTTTAAAATATATTGGTATTACATTTTCCCACCCTATAATTAATTTCAATATCAAAATTTTATCTCAAGAATCATGATGGAATTTACTAATTTTAAAAAATCTTTTATTGAAAATTAATATCATATAATAAATTAATAAAATTTCCCTTTGAAATGATGGAATATGAAATATGAAAGTCAATGGTAATAACACATAATTTTGTTGACAAGTAGGATAACATTATTGGGATGATTAAATATTGATATGGAGGATATAAGTTATTTATAAAAAAATATATGGACTGAAATTGAAAATTTACCAAAAAAAATGAATTGTCATGATAAATAAAATGTTAAAAAAAACCAATACCCAATAAGGAATGAAAATGATAATAAATACATCAAAAAAATTATAATACAGGCAGAAATATTAATTTCCATGATCATTTATCTAAAATTTAGGGAGACATTTTATTGTAAATAAATTGAACATAATATAATACATTTACTTGATTTATGAAAATCTATAAATAAAATTTCATACTTTAGTTCTCATTCTATAATTTTAAACCCCTATATTATATTTTATTCTAATATATGAGTATCCAATATGAATAATTATCATTCTAAAATAATCAAATTTTAATAGATCAATGGATCCATAAACGGATGAAAACATAATCCTAATAAATTTATTATAACCAAAATTTTTAGAACATGTGATGATAAAAAAAAATAAATGAACATTAATGTAATTAAATAATTTATTTAACAAAAAATATCCCAAAATAAAACTATTGTTTCAACTTAAATGATTTAATAAAAACTAACCCTCTATCCAAAATGATCTTAATAACCTCAACATTTAATAATTTTTTAACCTTAATGGTTAATTCATACCTTTCATGTTACATCAATAAAAATGTAATAGAAATATTATAAAATAATAATTTGTGTTAAATAGAAGGGTTGCATATATTTTAACCCAATAAAAAATTTCGAAAAATATTAATAATCACCTTAAAATCCCATCACTTATGTCATCAAAATGTTTTTCTATTATTTCTAATTTATTATAAACCGTAAACTTATAAAACTTTGATGGTTTCCATAATTTTTATGTTAAAATCACTTGTAAAAATACTAATCTCTAAAGTTATAAATAAACGTGACTTTGATACAACTATAAATACCCCAAACCCATAATCATGAATTCGTTTCTAAAAACAATAATAATTATATTTATGGAATTGATATAGATAATCATAAACACATTTTTTCTATCCAAAACATAAAAAATCGTACTAAAATATTGAATGAAATACCTATATAAGGAAATTTTTGGTTTAGAGATTTAGTGAATTGGGGAAATCTATTACCAAACAATATTGATTTCATTATCTAATAATTTTCACAACAATAACTGAATTATATTACATCACATTATGTTACAATAATTCCCTATAATAATTCACATATTAAAATTGTCAAGATATAATTATTTTAATATCCTTATTCATAATAGGTGAAAAATTAAAACATAATAAGGTTGAGCTTCGCACCTTAGTATGTGTAAAAATTTAAATCACCAATAGATAGTCATTATTTCTCTTAAGATGTCCATATTGATATGACTACAAAATCAATGTTCATGATCATAACATAATATAATTAATAAAAATCAAAATGTAGACCATGAATCACTATATATGGAAAAAAATATTAAAATATGATAGCTATCATATAATTCAACAATTACAAGGTATATGACAATATATCTTCAGAAAAAGATCCATTTGAACTCATAAAAATACTTGAAAAACTATACATTTATCTTGGAACATTAATTATTCATTATAGAATAAAAAAACTACATTATTGACATATCTCTTAATAGTAACCTATATTTCATAATATTTATTTTCCTTTATAAACAAATTAAAATTACTTAGTACCGTGGATTTTCTTGTTCCACTTCCTTGGTCCTCATTCCAATGATTAATGATTTCTATTCTCTATAACACTACTGACCCATTATCATGTGCAATTTCCCATATAAATTTCATGCTAGTTAATTAAATTAAATGTTATCAAAATACATTCCTAGTTGGATATCATAAGGGAAACATTAGTTTATGAAATTTAGTATGATCTGAGGATCAATTTAAATGGAATAAGAAGTGATTAACAATATTAACAAACATGTCCTTGGATCAAATATTGTAATTAAGTTAGAAATGGATTAGGATTAGGAGATATTTGACATGAATTTCATTATTATGGTGTTCACAAGGATGGTTTTTTTCACATGGTTCGTTGAACTCATTTTCGGATGATTTAATTCCTCATGGTTGACCATATCTTTTTTTTGGTACGAATTATGGGGTTTTAATACAACACGTGGATTGAGTAATGAAGATACCATATCCCCAAATACATTCATATGATCTGAATATGTGATAATAAAGATCATAAATAGGAGAATCTGAGTGGAAATAATCTTCCCTA
Organism: Viscum album; assembly: GCA_963277665.1. Lineage (NCBI taxonomy): Eukaryota > Viridiplantae > Streptophyta > Magnoliopsida > Santalales > Viscaceae > Viscum > Viscum album. The sequence goes on from OY728145.1 coordinate 1,782,093,495, forward strand.
CCATATCAGATCTCTCTGCCTTTCTATCTGTCATATATTTTTTTTCCAAATAAAACAATTATATTCATATACTCTCACTAGAGTTCAGTACAAAGTATTAACTAGGTGCTAGAATTTTATTTACCAATGGTGTGGTCAAGTAATCAACCAATAGAAGAGAAACTTATATATATTGAGAAGGATACCATAACAATGCTATGTGGGATGAATAACATTTTTCATATGAAAAAAGGTGTTTAACCATAAATTTTATAGGTTATCATATATCCTCAAGAAGGATACATATACACCACATTGAATAAATTTTGGGAAGGAATATATGACATAAAATGAACTAGAATAATTTATATTTATCATTTGTTGGGAGAATGGAATTGGTAAATAGTGTACTTACATCAATATCGATTCATACACTATTTATTATGAGAGTACCCAAATTCATCATCACCAATATTTATAGGATTCCAAAATAATTTATCTAGGATAAAAATTTGGATTGGAAACATCATTAGTATTCATATAGGATATTGGAATGATCAATGTAGGATATAAGTAAAAACATTAATAACATCATGGAAAACCTGCATGGCATGCATGAAAAGCTTGGAGGGGATGTTGTCAAGGAAAGAAAACTCTAGGTAAGAGATATATGGGTTTACTTTTCGGGGCATAGGGATATAGTGGGAGGATCATTTTGGCCCCTAATTATTCATCATCAACAATCTCTTGAAATCCATGGATGATGGATAATGGGGAGGGTGATGTCTCATTATGGCACTATAATAAGGATGGTTCCAAGCATGGATTTCTAGGGTGTTTAGAAATAGATATAAAATTCAGATAGGTAATCACAGACCATATCTTCCTTTTTACAATTCTTGAAAAAATCAATGTGATATCTTTGATCTCATTGTTGTTAACACTAATCTGGATAAGTGGTTTTCATGGAGTCTTCCTCAAGGGCCTTCTCTATGAATTATTTTCAGAGGCTGATGATATCCTTGAGCCAATTAGATTCATCAGGTGATCTTTTCTTATGTAATGAGGTTCAAGTATAGTTTAATTTCTTTTTTTTATTATAAGAAACTGATCACTACACATAGATGATAAAATAATTTGAAAAATAATCAACTTGTAATACTTGTTTATGTACTAAAAATAATCATGTGAGGAAATATCATATCATTTATTCTTTACAGGAGACTAGGACCATATGTTCTGGAGATTCATCAGTGACATTTCCAGTATTGAATCAAAATATAGTTTGAATAAACCATTTATGGAATTTAGATTCTAGGGAGTGGAATAGTCTGCCCCTTAGAGGAAGTAAATATAATTTTTATTGATTGTATGGTGTTTGTTTATAAGGAATTCAAGGATTAATGGATGTATAAATGGAGGTGTTTTCTCAAGAAAGGAATAGGTGAACAGAATAAAAAATCTCCTCCTAGAAATGATATGGCTTGTGATTAATTAGAATGTATCATACAACCTCAGACCACTACAGGATGGAGTATAATATTCCCCTAATTTTTAGTATCATTCGGGGGAACATGGTTTGATGGAGTCCCCAATATTTATGTCCCAATTTTGAAAAATATGTTTATTGAATAATTGGATCCATGAGAGGATGTGGCGTCGTTCGTAATCATAGGGAAACTTTATTTTTAATAATTTTTATATTTTGTGTGTTATAAATACCTTATCACTGAATCCATGGAAATTCTCATGGACCTCTATCAATCAATGCAATGGAATTTTAATTTGGTAGGGGTGGATATAGACTCCATAATTCATTATAGTTCCATAAAGAACACATGTAAATACCCATGGACTATTTCATACATAGTTATAAGGTGTATGTTCTTTATTTTAAACTATATTGAGGTCTTACATACTTGGCATGAAGGTAATAATGTGGAGGAATATATCACATCTATAATGAGTAATGAGGGCGATACCACATTCTATCCTAATGATAATTTACAACCATCGAAGGGAGTTAATTTTGTTGGAGGGGATGCCCTTGGGCTTTATCACTTCATTCATCCTTAAGGGTCCAGCTCCGGTTATTCCTATGTTATAGATTCCCATCACAATTTGGCCTTGATGGCTGCACCATATTTTAAAATAAATAAATAATGATGATTATTATGTAAAATAACATTCTCTAAATATTTTTAATGATAATAGAAATGGGATAGAAAATATTCTAGACTAATACATGAAATTACATTATTTTTTTCATAACTATGTTCATTTTATTATTTTCTTAATTACCAAGAGTGGAAAACCATAAGAAATCAGGTGATCCTAAAGTATATATTCTAGATAAAAATATATATTTTGTTCCAAAAATAAATATGATACCATTTCCCCCAAATTAACCTTGATCATAACGAATCCCAACAAGAAATGATATTGTAACATTAATCCTTTACTAATTCAGTTTCATTATAATCAAAAGTATTTAAAAGAAATAATATGATATGGATCTATATAAATCTTGAATTACCTGATTTATTATGTCAAAATTTCTTAATATATATAAAATTACACCATAAAATGAAATTATGGTGCATGAAATAAAACATTATTCCAGGATATGGGATTGAGACAAAGGAAACCCTCATAATGATTATAACTTTTATGTTATAATTAATCATTTTAGTAAATTTTTGAAAAATATTATATTCAAATAAAGTAATTGGAAATATAATATTATATAATTTATAGACCATTTATCACATGATCATTGAAACATCCCTCTCCTTAGACATTGGATTGGGAAGAGGTGGAGGTCCTATAGACCTTGGTGACATCCCTAAGACACCAAATACTCACAACAAATGTCACGTTCATTTTAGAACATTGGGGGATGAATTACACAAATGGAGTAAAAAAGCAGGATATAAAACATAATAACCCCAAAAATCTGAATGATTCTTGAATATAAATTATATTTCTCTAATTTATAATAATATATCAAACAATATTAGAGTTCTAGAAAAAATGACGTTTAAAAACAAAAAAAACCAAAAAAAAACTAAATACAAATACACCAAAGTTTCATTAATAAAAGGTTCTCCTAACTATCTCCATGATCCAAAACACCTTCCATTACCACAATATAATGATCCATTACAAGATAATTATGATACCCTTACCATTCCTATATTCTGGTACATAACATAAAATAGGAACAATGTTATCAAGAATGGTTTGAGTATGAACTCAGTAGGTGTTCTGTAAATAATTCTTAACACAATCCACTTAGATTATATTTACCTAGCACATTTTATATGCTGTATTTGAAAATGGATAAATTGTTTATAAAAACCATTTAATGTAACACATATGAAATAAATGGTAATTAGGCATAAAAAATACTTGAGCATATGGAATAATTATTCTCATTTACAAACACACACACCCTTACAAAAACAAAATCTTATTGTTTCATAATGATGGTGGTATTTTATGACTATAATACATTACCAATAATACACACCAACCAAAATATGAAAAATTACATGGAAAATAATTTCATATAAAAAATTTCTACATTTGAAAATTTTCAACAAACACTATGTATGCATCAAAACCATTTCATTATTTTATAATCACCACATTACATTTATAATTCTACCGGTTATCCACTAGGAAAAAATTTATTAATATTTCTGAATCACAAATTCAAGATATTTACTTATAATAATCACACCATGTTTTTATGAAAAAATAAAATAAATCATATAGACAAATCCAGTCATTCATGTTCTAGATCAAGTCGAGATGGCTGAGAAGTTAAAAAAGTTTCAATAAATAATGATGATGAAGAATTGAACTTTGAAATTATATATATAGGATAACTATACCATTCTATTAATAGATTCCAGGGGAATTCATTATGATTCATATGAAAGGACATATATTTATAAAAAATAGGTTAGTTCTATGGTTCATACAGAGTGGGGAATAATAGATCTACGAAGAATAAGGTAGAAAAATATCTTAACATTTTTTCAAATCTAACAAGAATTTTAGTTTCATAAAATTTTAATTTGGATCAAAACAAATCACTATGGATGTTGAAGGGAAGAGAAATTTGAGAACCTAGTAAAATATTGAAAAAATTTATGATTTTGGACATTGGAATGGGTTAAAAAATAATTAGCAGATTAACAAATACCCATCACATGGTTTGGAATCATGGTTTTTTGAAACCGTTCAGCAAGCATGGACATTATACTAGGCACCACCCATGTTGTTTCATGGATTCTCTTCTTGGTTTGAAATGTTCCCCAATCATGAAATGATACTATCTCAAGGCCGCACCCCACATAGTTATCTCTCATGGTAAGATAAACTTTCTTCTGACCATGATTTCCCCTATAGCTCCAATCACTTGGTTTCCTCCAGGCACAAGGACAATATAGAAAAACCAGGTACCAACCATGTGCCTAACTGGTGATTATTAATTTTCTTCATGATTTCTTGGAGGTGGTGTATGGTTTTTAATAACCATTTTCATGCTATACACTTCCAGATACACTTCCAAAACACTACAAACCCCTACAAAAAGTCCCAAAAAAACGCTATATAATTATATAATCCCTAAAAACATAATAAGAATTTAATTAATCAGAAATATAGTTATTAAATTCTACCCACCTTTGGTCCTTTTATCCACAAAATGAATGATTCTCGAGTTATTTTAGAAGATATTGGTCTATTCTCCCATATTTCCTTTACACATTCCTATATATATATTCTTGAATCTAACCATACGATCGTAATCCTCATACCAAATAGATTATTTTGACAATAAATAGATTCTATTTCTAATCCAAAATCAATATCAACACATGAATCAATGTAACATTCCGTTCATGATCAATATAGTCTAATCCAATCACATGGTAAGAATTATATTGATATATACTCAATTAAGATACATGAAACACATTATGCATTGATCTTGAACTTTATGGTAAAACCAACCTAGAAGAGACACCTCCAACTAATTCATGTGTCTCAAAAGGGATAAGGTTTTTTGAATATGAATTTAATTACTTAACGAAATGCTGATACATATACTTGTCGAGGTTATGAAGAAAATGTGATCCCTGCATTAAAAGATAATGATCAATTTTCATGACGTGAATATGATTTTTGATGAATTCTTGTGGTTTAAATTCTATTTTAGATCATATTAAGCCTCTCCATTGTCTCATGCACTATGATAGGTTCGATAATTGATGTCTTAAATTCTTTCACTAAATGAAGCTAATAATGACATAGATTACCATAAAAATTCTTAAAAAGGAGCAATATATATTGAAATATGAAAACTATTACTGTGTGATAACTCCACCAATGATATATTCTCCTTCTATTTCCATCAAAACTAATCAAAAAAATATCTCAACATATCATCCAAAATTTTATTTATCTTTTATGTTTTTCGATAAATTTTACGATGATAAATTTTTCTCATTGTTATTTGGGTTCCACGATATTATTTTTATGAGTTCCAAAAAAAGAGATGAAAACCATGATTTTTTCATCATAGAAAATTTAAAATGGATGAACATAGAGGTTTAAAATAAATTATATATAGATTTTTGGAATGTATATGACCATATTGGTTTCAAGAATCATAATTTAGTGTGTTGAATTTCTCAACTTATCTTAGATCACCCAGAAAAAATCATGTTTTGAAACCATTTTTGGTAGAATTATCACAAAATCAATAGTAATCTTCTTTCATATGAACATGGGTATTTGAATAGAAGGTGAAATACTAGATGGTCATTGGTTATCTTAATTTACCTACTAATAGGTGAAACATCTTGTGAGAAAATCTACCAGTTTTCTCAATTTCTCGATAGAAAAAAATTGTGTTCTCAATTCATTTTACATTTTATTGATAATTGGACGCACAACCAAATTTTAATGATTTTAATCATTTAGAAGTTATTAAAAATAACATTTATGAACCCAAATATGATATAAAAAACACAAAATATATCTATCATCTAGAATCCAAACCTCAATGGACACCACCATTATGTTTTGAATAAATGGGTTGATATTCAAGATAGGATTATTAAACATCCCATACCCAGGAAAAAAATTGGGATCAAATGAGACTATAAAGGAAAACACAACATCACAATGCCCCAAAAAATCCACATGCATATCCCATATAACCAACATTATCTTCCATTAATTTGGATGAAATTGGACCAATTCATTATATGAAATCATAATCAACGATTATTCCACATAATATCTTTTATCGAGTGTATACATAAATTCAAATTCAAACATTTAAAGATATTCCATCCTTCATTACAGCTTTATGTTCATCTCTCTTTGTGAAAAAATGATTCTCAAGTTATTAGTACCTATAAACACTCTGGTTTAAAAAAAATTAAAATGACCCCATAGAATTAAGAATATATACTACATCAGCTAACTCTATAAAAATTATTGTATAGTTTTCCTTATGCACCCCAAACTATAGTGATCCACTGGTGACAACATGATCTCCCAACATGAGAAAAAATCCTAGTCATGAAATTGATACACCCTAATAAACCATGCAGCCTTTCTCTGACATAGAAAATGTAAGGATATGTGATGATATGAGGTGAAAATTACATTATGGGAATGATTTCATGATATCATTACTCCATTGTTATAGATCAAAATTTCTTGTCAAGGCAGTCATCAATGAGAAATGAAATAAAAATCACGAATAATGTATCTATAATATCCTACTAATGTAATGAAACAACATTTCTCAAAGACATTATTCGATGAATTTTTAGATATTACAACTTCTATCATGTTAGGATATATAGAAAATCCACATTCTAGGATGAAATAACCAAGGAAACATATATCTTGTTTCCAAATATTTCATTTCAAAAGATTATCATAATGGATATGTTCTCAAAAGTTACGAAAATAATGGCATAATGTGTCTCATGATCAGCCTTAATAAAATAATAAATAAGAATATCATCAACAAACACCAGAATAAAATTAAAAAAATACCATTGAAACACATGAATCATCAATAATATTAACATTTCTTGTGAATTACTAGATAAAAGTGAATGACCACATGCTCAGGACTATACAGAATTTGGAAATATGTTTTTAGAATATTATTCTTCTACATATTTTTTTAGAGTATAATGATAATAATCAATTTTAGAGATCCATTTGGTGGAATTTAAATTTTCATATACAAAATAAATTTTCTAAAGAGAATACTAATTCTTTATCATAAATTTTTGTGTTTACAACAATCCACACATAGAAAAAGGGTTCCATCTTACTTCTTCAATAAGAGATCGGTGCAACCCATAATGAAATATTAAGTTAGATGAACCCTTTGTTGTATAAATATTTATAATAGACCATTAATTCCATCAATTATTTTAGTTTCATACAATAAGGAAAAAGTGAAATAGGTATATTAATTGGCAACTAATCAATTATAAACCCCACTTCCATTTTCATTGGTAACCTAGAGAAATGTTATTGGGAGAAATTGTTTTTGAAAATGATGGTTGGAAAACCTATATGGTATATTGCTTCAATATAATCCAATCTAACTATTGAAAATTAATTGATGAAATACCCGAAAACTCATACTAATGTTCTTTCTCTACACTCATTCACATCCCAATCTTCATTAATGATATTCATATCACCATGAGATGATGTGAAACTAAAAATCCAGGTATTACATTTGATGTGTACATTGAATGATTTCAACCAATCCATTCCTAAAATCAGGTCATATATCGATCTTGAAAACAAATATATCCCAAAAAAATTTAACCCCATCAATAGTTATGGTACATGATTGTCACTTAATATGATCAAGTGAACCACATCTAAAATACCACATATTTATCCTAGGTAAGGGATGGAATCTAATAAACCCTAATGAAGGATTATGAGATTTTTCATCACAATATAAGTATGTGTACCTCTACCAGTTATTTGTATACTTTTAGTTCCCATTAATTATCATGGTGATAAGAACCTATCTTGTATTTTGGAATATATAAATATTCCTTTCCTCCACAAATTCATGATATACCAACTTTGTGTAATCCGAAGCACAACGAATGAAAATTTTAGATTGAATCTATAGTCATATCCTCGAATCGATGATATGTTCCTTCAAGGAGGCACTAGAAACAAAATCTAGAGCCATACAGAATATGGTCATGAACATTTCATCATATTCTTTCACATGTATATTTTAATTCTTATATTTTATGAAATAAGTTGCACTCATAATCAAGAACCCGTGAGGATGAATTATTTTTTGAACAGTTCTATATAGTCCTCCCACATAGTTCAATGTTCAGATTTTTATTGGAAAGATATATCCCAACACTAATGTTAAAGATCCATTTTAATTTACCTTTCCATGAAAAACATTATCTCAACTAGTGTATTATGTAAATCTATGATTACCTTAATTATATTCATCCATACATCTACTTTTTCATATCTAGAATATCAGTAAATGATGCGTGGATATTATTTTGGAAACTATATAATGTGATCCACATGTTGAGGCTCATTTTTTATATTTCCTATACTAATGTCTTAAACATATTGAATGATCCTATAAACAAATTTATAGTTCACCTATTGATCAAATGTGACCATATATTTTGTGGAAGCTTCTTATTAGATTTTATAATATCTAAATGATTTAATTTCAATATAAATAATAGAACACCACTTCATCATCACTCACTAAAAGATGAAATCTTAGAAAATTTTAACATTCAGTAAACAAAATGCACAAAAAATTTCTATTCTAAAATCCCACCATTTTGACCATGCAAAAAATTCTCCTCAAATAATTAAAAATTAAATGACCCATTCAACCTTGTTAGTAGTCTAAAAAATAATGTATGATATGATACACTCAACAACTAAACCTACTATGATGAGGTGAAAACACACTAGAAAATATATAAGGATATATTTGTACCCAAATCACCCTAGTAACATTATGTTTAATATAAATAGTTTAGCTACATATTTTAATGATATATATTTCAGGTTTTGAAAATTCTATCTCCTAAATACCATCCAATTACATTATATAGACCTTACAAGACAAATTTACTTTGTAAGATCACATCCCTCAAAAATTTTGAGGGGAAGTGTAAGAGGTGTTTTTTTACCATATGTGACATCCCCAAATCATAAATGACTGATAATAAATGTCAAGGGAATAATAGAATTTTGGGGGATAATTTTCCCAATGATGTAAATAAAATGGTATGTACAACTTGAAAATCAAGACAATCAATAAAATGCTTGAATATAAATGATACAACTGGAAGGAAAAATAAATTTTCCATGAATATCAAAATGAATATAGAAAATGTATAATAAAAAACTAAAAAGAAAAAAATAAAACTAAACCCGAACATACCAATGTCAGGTCAAAATAGAATAACCCAAACAGCTACACGATATTTTCCACAATCCATTCCCATGGTATCAAGATTAATTTTTAGATAAGTCTGATAACATTTCCTACCATATATCCTAGTATATGAAATTTGTAATCTAACCAAACTGACAAAGCGTGTATTGAGTATAAACTCCATAGAAATTCCCCAAAGGATAACCATCACATGCCACTAGGATAAGAACTAGTTAACATATTTTATATAAATAAGTATAAAAATAAAAATAGTTTATATGAATTCATTTAAGAAATCCACATTAATAAAACCATAAATGATCATAAAAACATTCCTTACCAGTTGGCTTAATTATCATCTTGTCCACACATAGAAAAAAACTCCTAAACTCAACTTGATAATTTCAAATACACGGTGGTACTTTAAACCATGCTTAGCCCCACATTGATCGTGGTACTTTTCAACCATAATTTATCCCTAATTACCCACCCCAAACCAAATGGCCCGGTTTCCATGAGATAAAATTATTATAAAACTAATTCCTCAATTAAATTTTTTTATCACACACATTGTGGTCATTAAAACATTTTAACATTTTTAAATTTTCATTTTAATATTAAAATCCATAGTTCTCCAAATGTATTCAAATATAAAATGTTTTTAAAGAATAAATCATAGTGTTTTTATTTCCTAAAATCAAACCATTTTTTCAAAACAGATCCAAGAAAAACATTTAAATAAAACCAAGATATCATGTTCTAGATCTGGTGAAGATGAACGAGAATCAATCTACCGCTCAATGAATAAAAAAATGAGGAGCGTCACTCCGAACATTTATAATCAGGTTCAAAACACCTTAAATTCTATAAATTCAATAATAACTATTCAGGATTTCAATCAAAGAACATATATATATATATATATATATATATATATATATCTAAAATGGGATATATATAAGGGTTTTAAAGTGAGGAGAAGAGTAGATTTAAGAATAATGAGGATAAACATAGTATTATTATTTATTTTAGATATACCACAAACTTCAACATCAAAAATGATTCATATAAATCAAAAGTAATAATATTATATGGCCAAGAAAGAATTAAAATTAAAAAACCATGAAACAAATTGAAAATTCGGGGTTTGGGGACTTAAATAGGATTTAAAACTAATTTCAAATAAATTAATACCATTTGCGCTATTAGGTCATAAGGTTTTCCAAAAATTGCACCAACCATGAAAATTTTATTGAGAATATTCCAAGTAGTTAGATGGTATGGAAACAAAATTTAGAAAACTGTGTCTCAACCATCCAGTAATACTATCTCAAGGCCACACCTCACTCTTTTGTCTCACAGTGTTAAAAAACAATGTTCCAACTATTCTTTCCCCTCACTTTTATGTCATATTGTCTCCTTGGGGCACCCACATTTTCTTGAAAAATGTTATAATAGAGTAGCATCCTTATAACTCCCAAAATATGTTCCATAATATCCTAGAATTGGTGTAAATTTTCTTCTAATCATGATCAAATCATGACCATCAACAAACACTGCAAAAAACTCCCAAACCCTTTCAAAACTATTAAATAGTCACCCATGAATCAAATTAGATCCAAATAATTTAAAAATATTAATTAACTAAACTACCCAATCCATGAATCTGATCATCATAGACCATGGATCTCTAGTAATACCTTGGTTTCCTTCACAAAACACCATAATCTATTACCGATCTTGGTCACATATCAGTTTAACGGCTATCCCCACAAGAAAAAACATGTTCTATCATTGTGTTTTATCCTCAATTTCACATAACATGGAAGAAAACCAAATAGATCACCCATCCTTACATAACTCTTCGAGAATCATTCCACAAAGTTGAGTTTTAATCTAGAATTATCTTTAAACTTCCCCACACTTAAACATTTCACTCCTAGGCAGTCATCTCATACCACGGTCAAAACAAACTTATCTATGAATAAATGACAACACTACTCAATTATCATATCAAAGAAGATATCATGCCTTATACATGGATAAAAATTCCCTAGATAATTAAAAATAATAACAATCCATTTATTATCATGTTAATCCTCACATGAATGTCGTACCGAACCCCCCAAAAAATATTTCTCTCTTTACTCAAGGACATTAATGTGGATTTTTTCTCATTCCCAAGAACATGTGTGATCTCAATAGACTCGATATCCTCATAGTATCTCCACTTTATAGAGTCACGAATGTTCCAGCCATGAAGACTTTTTCAAGTGACTCTCTAAGTGTGAGGGTTGGTAGGTTTTAAATGTAAAAATATTTGAGGAAAATTGAGGAGGGTTAAATTATAATGTTAATTAAATGAATGAAAATAGTTTTTCTCAAGAATGGTTTTCTCCTCAATCAGATCGAATATGATTCACCTCAAAAAACCATTTTTTTGGGATGTTAACACTTTTAATTTCAGAATCAATGACTTTTTTCCCTCTTTTCCTCAACTATAGCTTTGTTTTAGCTTGAATGTAGATCGGGATTTCTCTTTATAATCACATTTTATAGGAAAATATAGGCATCTTTTGATCTTAAAAAAATGGTGAACATATATCCCAAATGTGTAATGATATTTTTGGATACACATCCATCATTACATCATGAAATTTATTTCACCAAAGAAACAACAAATATGGCAGCATATTCAATTCATCTCAAACAGATTCTTCTAGAAATAAAAATATACCCCATCTTCTCCCTCCCCCACAATTGAGTTCAATAATAATCATGCATTTAACATATAAGGAAAGTTGTAAAGGGATAAATGGATTTTAATGTGGGTTCATAACAAGGTATTTTATACCTAAACGGTTCTTAATGAAGTTCATATGAAAAGGTAGGCCAAAATAAGAGTTCAATGAAAAAGGGATTTCAATGTGGTGCCTCAATCATGCTTAACACATTCCATGAACTCTAACAGCTTTGAAAAAGAGAAAAATAGCAACTTCTGGAACACACAACATATCTCAAGACTCTCAATAAAAAGATAAATGTAATGATATGTCAAAAATCATTAGAAACCTCTCATATTGGGAATGATTTTCAATTTGGACAACACCAGTACACATATTTCTCACAATCATTTGAAATTCTTCAAATGAAAGGATTGGAAATAAAAAAAATAATCCATTCAACAATCATTTAAATCCTCAAATAGTCAAATAAAGAAATGTTCCAAAAATACATTGATGGTTTGAATTCTCTAAAGTATTAAATTAGGTTAAATAATCGTAAAAACCCACCAAAAAAATAAAAAAGGAAAACAAGAAAATTTCAAATAAAAAACAACACGAAAAATAAAATGAAATCACAAAAAAAATTCATAAAAACAATTTGAAATCCCTCCCCCAAACTTATTTTATTTACTACCCCCATTTTAAATCGAATTAGACAAATATACAATTTTACAAAGAATTTATATTAGGATGTAACTAATATAACTAAAAAAAAGACACAACTTGAATTCTTTTTTAGTGAAGGCCTTGATTTATGCTCCGAGTTTCTACCAATTTAAAAATTCTAGAAGTAAATGACAATAAAAAAGAAAGATAAATAAAAATAATGAAGAAAGGGATATAAAAGTGATAATTATTTGTTTGGTCATCCATGTGGGTGATAGGTTTTTACTACCCCTAGTCACGAGGATGTTGTAGATTATCTCTAATCAGAAGGTGGATGTGGTTTCTTTGAGATAAACCACCACTTGTGTGTTTTCCCAGTTTCCCTGAGTAACCAATATGATTGGAGAACCCCAAAAAAAGATAACAAAATTCCCCATCCCATGAAATAAGATAAATATAATTTGAGTTCAAGAGTGTGAGGGAATAAAATATAAGGGAGATCTTTCTGAACTTCTATGGTGTACTCCTCCATATGATATGAAATATTATGTTGAGTTAGTAGTCGCACCCCATGATTATCCGAATCATCTTCTTCGATCATCACTACTTGTGTGGTCTCTTTCATATCATCCAAGGTATGCTTCATTTGTGCTATGTCAGAAATGTCTGAAAAGTAGAAGTTAGAAAACAATTCATCTTAAATAAGATTAAAATATAATGAATAAATAAATAAATCTTCCCTTTTTAGTATTTCAGATTGGAAATTGATCTCTTCTGACATGCACATTGTAGACTCAATATCATTAGGTGAATCTTCTTCATAATCATCCAAAGAAAGAGGGAGGTAAAAAGGTGTTGATTGTTCATTATCAATAATGGGAAAACCCAGTTTTAGGATATCTTCAACAATGCAATTCCATGAATCTTAATAAAATTGTGGATCTTTCATAAGTGCATCTGTTGGAATGTGCACATCAGGGACCATCTCATGCAATGGTTGAGTACCAGATTATATAATTAAATTATTTATTAGATCCTTCTCACCCACATAACTTTCATTAACATAAACAATGATCAATGAAATCTCTTTGACCCCATGTTTTGCTTTAGGTTCTGACTCAGGATCCAGTTCAGGTTTAGGTTCGGGTTGCACCAACAGTGATTTTTTTTCCTCAAACCATTCATCATTTCTCTTCAATTTCTGTATGTTTTATTGAAGTTATTACAAATTATATTTATTAATTTCATCTTCTTGTTGCACCTTAGAGTAGTTATTCCATATAGAGGAATCACAATTTAAATACATCACGAAGAAAGAAGATTTTTTTAGTATTTGAAATTTATGATTTTTGGGGTTTTTTGAAATAAATGGTGTGTGAAATTGTTGATCCTCCCCATAAATGATTCCAATTTAATGTGTGGAAATTTGTCACAGATCACCAATAAAAATATTATTTACCTATGAATGAAATATAATGCCCTCATAGGGTTATTCTTGAGGAGGAAACTTACACAACACTGAAATTCAATTATCAATATTTATTTTCTAACTCATATATAATATAAATATGAGTTTGAAAGATACATAAAATATGAATATATATATATATTCATTGTGAACACAATTATTTTAAAAATAATGAAATAATACATTCTTTCTTGGGGATAATAATGGTTTATATCATTGTGTATTAAAATATTCTCAATATCAATTCGACATAGTGATGAAAATTTATCACACAACACTCTCTCAATATAATTTTTATTTCCCCAACACCAAGATCTCTACATGGAGAGAAATACTCTTCCTAAAACTATCAAGGATATATATTTTTTGACCATCGCTACGTGAGCCACATTCCATAGTATGCATGACTTAGATAGTGAAGGGAATGATGAATGGCGAATGAGAAGAAGAACTCGATGATAGAGAAAATCAAGAAATCACAAACCATAATAAATTTAACCACGATCAAAATTATTAGAATTAAAAAAAGATTAAAAATTAAGAATAATGAAACTCAATCCACCATTATTCTCTCTATCAAATAAATATAGAGGTTAGTTACCCATTCTCATGGAGTTAGAAGAGAATACGGTGATAGAAACACATAAGAGTAAAAATGGTAGACTGAGGTATGATGAAAAAGACTAATATAAATTAAATTTTTTAATATATAATATATAATAAATGAAAATATAATCCTACAAAAAGTGGACACTACTTTTCCTACCACATGATATGTAGAGGGATTACATTTTTATAGGGAGGTGGATGAAATATTTGGCTCCAAAATATGTCCACCGATTGTATGCACGTGTGTGGCCTCATTAATGAAAGAATATGAAAATTTTTACTTCTTTAATGTTGTTCCAGTATATCTCCATTGATGACCCACAAAATTTGAGCTTCATTGGATATGTGGGTAGAGTGATATTACCAAATTTCTATGGATATTTATTTTTGCTAGACAGACTCCTTGTAATCCAATGTAGTGAGTTCCAACGCATTTATAGCCTTAAGAATGAAAGAATAATGCACACCCATATTAAAGAACGTTGTTCCTACGGATTTCTTATATATATATATGTTTAATTTAATATCCAATGGTTCTTCCATATATGAGATATAGTCCCAACAATAGAATTCTTACGATATGTGCACAATTTTCGAAGCATGACTTGTGAGCTATATTTGAGATTCCTAATGATGGATGGATTTTATTGGTACAAAAGGTTAAAATGAATACCATCGATCATAATAACAAATAAAAGAAGAATTTTGAAATTCAGATCAGTTTATAAAATGTTATGTCTGAAATATAGAAATAATTTAAAATAGTTCAAATACAAAATAATCCAACTTTACAATTAAGAAAAAAAATGCTCCAAAAACATAAAATGTGACAATTGACCTTTAAATAATACATTAGTGGGATTAAAAAAATTTAACATAATAATATAATAATTGGAAATATTTTTTATATCAAATAGTTCACCTATTTTAAATGGTTAGTAATAATTATTCTTTAATCTCTATCATTTCTAGGGGTGTAAAATGGTTTCCTTTCACAGAGTTACACCAAGTAATTTCATAGTTTAGAAAAACTATGTTCCAAAAGTGAACCTTAATAGTAACTACCAATACATATTACATTACTTATTAGAGGTGTTTCATGATTTCTACTTATCCAAATAAAATTATACATGTCGAGAGACAATTTTTAAACAATTTAAAACCCTATTTAAGAAATAAAAACTACACCCAAGAATTATATAAGTTAAAAGTTATATATATAATATTATTGTACCTAAAGTCTATAGACCATAAAACTAGTTACATGGTTCCATGTATATCTTTTAATAATTTTTTAATATTATCCTAACTCAAAATCAACCTTTAAAACAAACCATAAGGTCACCCATCCTAACATGATGCTCGACTTAGTACGCCTAACTGAGGTGTTCTAATCTAGTATAATCCAAAAATAAAAAAAGAGCCTTGTTTCCATGGTAAGTAATGTCTAGAGTTTTAAGTATCAATTTTCAATGGATGTAACATTTCACACCACATTAAACCACATCACCCTTTTTGTGGACCCTAAACCTCAAGCCCAAGTTGTTCCTCTACACTATTGGTAGGGAATTGGCTACAGTACCATTTTTTATGAACAAAAACTCATTGGGACATGAATATAGTCATCAGAACCCATTGTTCACTTACAATACATTATTTTCCTTCCATGAACACCACATTGTATTACCCATCAAGGTAACTTATCAAAATAATGACTATCCTCAAATGCCAACAAATATTCTTTTATGGTGTTTTATCCTCACTCGCACCCTAGGGAAAATCCCAGGAGGTGATCCATCCAAACAACACTATATGAAAAGCACACTTATCTATGGAGTTAAAACCATGGAGGCTAAAAAAAATATGAACATACTTTACGTGGTTAATAATATTTAGTTGTTTATTTCACAATTTTCTATAGGTGTTACAATTATTTTATAAAAAATCAAATGAAGAAGTGTTTTAGCCTTATAAAATAAAATTTTGTTAGGAAACCCATTAACTTGAGTCCCAACATTAAATGTATGTATATTAACGCCAATATAATAATGTTATATAAGCTGTTTAGTTTTATAATATCATTTCATAGGGTCATTTAATTATCAATAAACAGTTTATTTCATCAATTTAAATTAAATATTTAACTACTCAATCAATTATATCAACTTTTGGTGTTTCAAGGGTGTTCTATTAAATTTTGAAAAATGAATTTGGATGGTTTAACATGGTTAGAGGGGGAACTATTCTATTATCTGAAAATTAATAACTATGAAATAATTACAATTTTTTATATCAAATAGAACTCATGTTTTATCCGTGATAAGCGTTCATGAAAACAGTACACCTGATTGTGAGGTGGTAGTCCTTATATACACATAAGTGATGATTTTACATTTTTGGATTTAAAATAAAGAAAAAATAATAATATAATAATTTTTACGAATGATAATAATGTTATGAAAATAATATACCTTCATTAAAACCATTCTAATGACTAGCTACGAGAGGTAGTTTTTGAAAACGGATATACATCGCTACATGGAGATTGGAGCCTATACATATGTATGTGTGAAGATACAGGTTTTTATTATAGATATGATATTATGACAGATGATATATTATATTTAAAAAAACGTAATAATTTTATTAATATCATATATATATATATATATATTAAATCAATATTAATAAACATCATTGAAAGGGATTGATGAAAATTGAAATGCATTGGTTTATAAGGTGATAGCCTAGGAATATATGTAAATGATAGATTCATTACCCATTAAATGGATAAGATAAATAAATAGGTAATTACTTTAACATAATACCATATCACTATATGAAATATATATATGTTATTATATTTAACTATTTAGGAAATAATGGAAAGAGGTTGAAGAGGAAGTGAAGTCAAAATGACTAGGTAAGACAATTAAATACTCTTTGAATAACATCCAATGGACCTCCCATTAAGGACCCATTGATGATCTATTGAGAGTAAAAACACCTATATAATTTAAATAAGTATGTAAAGAAGAGTTTATAAGGGTTTTTTAGATAATTGGATCATGACGTGCAAAGAAGTGAGGGGTGGTGGTGTCCTTTTACAAGGGAAGGAAGTGGAACCCTTTGAATTACTTAATGTTTTAATTTGTTATAGATAAATATTATTCATAAAATGAAAACAATTAATATATATTTCAAATACAGTATAGATATTGGTATATATACTCTAATACATTAATATTTAGACATGTTTTGTGGTATTTTAATGACTATCACTTAGTTTGAACCACCCATTAACATTATTTAATGATTAGTTTGATAACCATATCTTTACAAATAAGGGGGGGGGGGAGGGGGGGTCAAAATAGTAACAAATACCTGATAATTGGATAGTGGATTATATTCTAGACCATATACCACTAACTTAGAAATTTTTTGGACTTTTATAAATTCTAAATCATTTATAAAATATTATTTAACCTAAAATACCATTAATGTGATTTTATAGTCTCTTCAAAAAATTTAACATCCCAAAAACCAAGATAGTTATGTATTCCAAAAATAATATTTTTACATGATAATAATATATTATACATATCTATGAAATCAGTGTAACACCATAAATTACCCAAAAAATATTTCTTTTTATGTCTTTAAAATTTATTACCATATTTTTCAATTGCATTCACAAACATTATGTCAGCATTGCATAAAAATGTAATGTAATTATGCAATCACTATATTTCAAAAATAAATTAATATAATAAAATATATTAATGATATAATAAATAATCATTTAAAACTATTATCAATATGTATTTATCAACGTAAAAACATATTAGATCTATTAAAATCAAAAAATTAACATTTTGGGATTATTATATACATAAAATTACATAAATGACTTTTTAAAGCTAATTGTTTCACCAAAATACAATATCATAAAATATAGTATGGGTCTAATTGAACCCCATTGATAAAATAGATGAATTTCAAGTGTTTAGTTGCTTTTAATGAATTTCTAAATTATTTTTATCCCTAGTTAACCCAATTTTCCAATTACTATATTAATAATTATTTAGAAGGGTTTATATTAATTATTAACAAAAATGAATTTTCATTAAATAATTTTTTTGAATTAATAATAAAGAATTTATTTTAAAAATTTTATCTCCCATAAGATGAAAAAATTACAATTACAATAATCCCCCAAAATGATATGAAATGTTTTTGTCCAAAAAAATCATTATTATGTATTAAAATATTTATATATAAAAATTAATAATTATTTCTAATATTTGAAATTAATTAAATTATTTTAACAAAAAATAACTAAATAAAATTTCTACCCAATTTAAAAAGACTATATATTTTCAGCACTTTAAATGAAATTGGAGTTTGTTATTAAATCAATAATTCCCACAAATCACTGGAAAATCAACCATTTGATAAAATATAAAATTTCACCCAAATATTATTATAATATTTTTATTTCTAAATATATTTTCCTTTTTATGAAAAAATTATAAAATTAGTATACATTAATTACAATATCCAGTCACAAAATGTTAAAAAACCAACAAAAACCAGTTTTGAAAAAAATATTTTTTTGAAATATTTATTTTCATTTCCATAAATTGAGGTA
The DNA here is from genome assembly GCA_963277665.1 of Viscum album. Lineage (NCBI taxonomy): Eukaryota > Viridiplantae > Streptophyta > Magnoliopsida > Santalales > Viscaceae > Viscum > Viscum album. Next base: position 1,782,113,099 of record OY728145.1, read on the forward strand.
CTATTTCATATAAATTAACAAGTAAATTTATATATACATTAAAATTTATTAATATATCTCATAAATAGGATTATTATATAAAAACATTCTAATTCAAGGGATAGGTTATAATGTTCATTTTTAAATAATAAAATGTCATAATTCTTAAAACTCAGTGTTTCATATCTTATAGGCTATAAAAAATGATGTATTTTAAAATCTTAGGGTATTACACCCAGGACCCCACATGAAAAATAACTTGTATAATATTATCCAAATACACCACTAGACCATCATATATAATGCTTCCCCTCTTTCCACAAAGATGGCTTCCAATGTTTAAATAAGTGGACTTCATGCAATATTAACAGAAATAATTCCCCATGTAAGAATAAAAAATATTAAATGATACATCAAATTAAAACTATAATATATATTGACATAAAATCATTGTGAATTCCATCCCATGACACAACACATAATCTTACTATAACTGAATGCTCCATCACATGAAATACTAGACAAGAGAAAACATATAACCTCTATATTTCTCTTCAAGACCCCACACCTTATGTCTTGCTACAATGTATACCTTTATGATATAAATTTATTATCTTAAAAGATATATAATTATCATTCATTCACCTAAAAAATACTAATTTTTTTTGTTTCAAAGTAATTATTGAAATATTTATGGGTCCTTTTATTGGATAACTTGCATTGATTATCTTCATCAGGTATAAAAAAACCCAAAAAACCAACTAAAAAACAAAAAAAAATCTTTTTGGGAGACTTCTAAGAAATATGAATTTTATCACCAAATAATAATTGATAAAAAATTCAAAGAATATTTTATATAACAATACTAGATCAAGAATATCAACATTAAAAAAACATGGTCCAAAATATATTGTTGGTAAATAGGGCACATCAATAACTCACATTCCCATGTATATATTTTGTTTATAGAAAAAAAATTCCTCAAATATAAATTATATAGACTTACTTCTACTAAAATTTCTTTTAATGTCACAAATATGAATTTCCCACATAAAAGACATGATTATCATTATAAATATATAAAATAATCTACAACACTTTAAAGAAATCTTGAAACAAATAATGATGTGATCGAAGGTCTAACTAATACACCAACTCAAAAACAAATTGAAATTAAAGTATAAAATATTAAGCATTTTATAAATAAGTCAATAACCCCATATTTCAAACAATAAATCTTAAAATAGTCACCCAAACTAAAGACTAAAAGGTCCAATATCTTGGAGGTTAGCTACATAAACATATTATTTTACTACACTTATGAACAATTATCCATAATCTTGATTCCAAATACCCTTATCTAGAATGATCAAAATATATATTCATATTCATTACCTCAGTATTATATTAATAACAAATGGTAAAGGTTAGATGCTCAGTTTGGGTAACGAAAAACATAAAATAAAAGAACAACATGGGGATGATGTAAAAATAATTTTTAAATATCAATAAATATAAATGAGTAACATAATAAAATAACAATATCATTATAGAAGCATTACATGTCTTAAAAAATCATAATTCATATAACATGTGATTATGATATAAAATTTTGGAATACTTTAAAAATAAGACATAATCTTGAAAACATGTAATTTTATGAAAATAAAATGCATTAATAAAATTGGTAACAACATAATTAGTAGCTTTGATGTGTGGAATGTTTTCCTAGAAGTCTTGAAAATGTGGTAGGAATATATGAATAATAAAACCTCTGTAATAAAATAAATTAATCCCACTAATTATTTAAGAACTAATTATATCCATACTGAAAAATCTAATTAATCCTAATATCACCACAACAATGTAAAGAAACTCATTATTTCCATGTCTAACAATATCATGAGGCATAAACCTAAAAAAAATAATTTTTAGGTGAATTATTATGTCATAAACCCTCCCCACAAAGTTTACCACTCTTAGGACAAAAATGTGAGAAGGGTGATAGTGACCTCAGAGTCCCATCTCCAGTAGGCCCCATGTTGGTGACTAGAACAAAGGGTATAGTAAACATACAAATGGGATGGATTAACCTCTAAGAGAACACATGTGAATGAGTGCGACATGATTGAAACCAAACAACTTCAATTCAGACTCCATTATATAAGTAACCCCAAATACATATATGTAATTTCATGAAATTACTACTTCAACTAAAAGGGAAAACTGTATGTACTAAAGGAATGTTAAAACATCAGCAACCATGAATATAGAACATCTCCTACAACCCCAAGCTAGTAGTGACCAACCTAATCTCCATCCCCCACCAAGTGATATGAAAAAAACTATATATATTTATGGTGAGTATAATAGTATACATAATAAGATTTTCCCTAGAACCTCTCATGAAAATGTAAAGAAAGAATATTAGAGAACAATGAACAAAAAGTGAATATAAATCATCACCTAAACAAGTATACTATGTTCCAAGCCTCACTATAGATTCTCTCACCAAGTATCACATACAAAATTATATAATATAATAAAGAATATTAAGGGTACCACACTACCACTTCCCCTTTGGTCTTCCACTTTTTCCGAACGTTTTATACCTTAAAAATATCTTTCCAAAAAGAATTCCTATAAACACCTAGAAAAATCCCCACAATGTGCACCTCATGCAGTACAACCATGACATCCAATTACTTGATGTAACCATGTAGTTTTTGGGATCCAACATAGCTCGCATAATGTGTACTATATAAAAGGAATTATAACTCAATCCATTACAACCCATATACTCAGTGAGGAACCTTAAGACATCACATCCTTTACATGTTACATCTATAGTAGTCCATATGAAACTATATTCAGAATATATGTTTTTGAATAAGCAAAATCCATTACATCCCTCTACACACATATATGGGAAAAAATAACTCCTATGCCTACCAGCACAAGTAACTACCAAAAGAAGAGAGTGGGGCCAAATGGGTCAGTCATCCATCCATCCTCCCATCAAAATGTGAAGGAAAACACCCCTTAAGGATCAGAATCCCCAGGGTGTTAGTTGACCTAACTGAAGGGGTTGTTTAGCCTATATAAATACAAAATTACCAAATATACTATTTCTCCCAACCACAATATGGGAATTACCAAGTCATAGAATCCACTACAACTAATATCTCTCAGACTCCTAGTTTCTACTGATAAGGCTAGGTATCCTATAAGCACAAATTTTTTTGAAGAGGTATATTAGATTGAACTCTACATTTCTTAATTTTTTAAACATTAATTAAATTTTATTAATTCAACATTACATTTCATTATCGTCACACCAAAATTTTATTCCCCTTAGGCACAATAAAACCTTGTCCAAAAATTCTCAAAACTATTACCTCATCATTGCATCCCAGCAATTTCCAATACCATGCGTTAACATCATTTATTCAAAAAATTATTTAAATCATTAATAAATTCCCATTATCCCAGGCATTCTAGAAAAACATTCTAAGCTACTAACCACAACGGGAACAACATGGTGAGTAGATGAACTTCCCATCATGTCTTTTCATCCAATATCAAGAGCGTCGACCCATACTCCCTCAAGAAGCAAAACACAGAAAGCACATGGCATACCCCATGCATCCTCACCCCTTTTAAAAGTAGGGTAAGAAAGAACATATTCCTTGAGTAATGGGGAAATTAAAATAGATAAACAATCAATAATACTCAAAAAGAAACCAACATTCACACCCAAACCGTTTCATCATCTCTAATGTCCTCCACGACACCCACATGCATAATACGATGAATCTCAACACTCTAGGAATGAACTGCTGCCACAACCATATGGCCTACTTACCCCCACATCTCAAAACATCCATATGAGGTCATAACACATCCCAAGTAGAAGGATATAACAATGAAACTGGGCTCTTGGTCCTAAACAAGGCATTATGACTTCACTTGAAACAAGCTCTCATGGCTCCAATGCAGAAGGTACTCAGCCTTATAAGAAAGAGGTTAACTCAGGCTCCCAAGGAATTATCTTTTATCTATCAATTGGATATTTAGTCTATCTTGAATTACCCAATTAATTATTAGTAGGTTCCAACTATGGGAAACCTAAACAGCAGGATATCATAGCTATCAAAAATTAATTAAACAAGATTACTCCATCAATTCGATTATCATAAAATTACAAGAGAAAAAATATGATTCATTTAAATGCCTCTTTATTTTTTAAAAAGAATGGAAATTATCCCCATTTTACATTATTTTCCATTTTTGTCAAGAACTACATGCTAAAAAAGTTAATCATAGATATCACCCTATATATTAAAACAAGTTCTAATGAAATACAATCGATACCAATTTATTTATTAGGATCAAATATTTATTATGTTAATTCCATCGTGATCAAGTGATATAAAACATGATAACTCTACAGTTTCACATAATACAATAGAGAATCCACTAATACCCTACCTCAAATGGTTTCCAATGCTCTTTTCACAGGAACAATCGTGAAAAACAGATCACAATAACCATTATACGAGGACTTATATTAAAAAGGGATCAACACTTCCTTGTTGGACCAAAACAGGGGGTGTGCATGAAGATACAAGAAACTTTAGGGAATACATGATCCAAGGCTGTAACACGATACACACCTCTTATCATAAGGAAGGAAAGGATCTAGAGTCTCACACTAGGAAAAAATAAGGAAGTACAAGGGAGGAAGATATCTCATCCCCTTATAAGATTTAACATAACAACAATTTAATATAAAATATATTTATCATTAAGATCATAACTATCAAAGATTGCATGTTTTGACCAAGTAAAGGCTCACTGACAATTTGTAAAAATTAATATAGGAGTTATGGGCTTTGAATCGGCCTTAATTCTATTAAAACCCGGATTTTAATGCATATTTTTTCAAAGGAAATGTCAAATGGGAGATACTGTTGGAAATTTGTAAAAAATTGGAAATTTGAAAATTGAAATGAAATAATTTTGGAAACACTATTCATGATAGAGTTTCGGTGCCACCATTTCGGTGCTACAATTTCTATGTAACCGTTTCTATGCTACCATTTCTGTGCCACCGTTTCTGTGCCCCCATTTCTATGCCACCATTTTTATGCTACTATTTATGTGCCACCATTTATGTTCCACAATTTTTTGCCACTGTTTTTATAACACTATTTCATAAAATAGTTCAGAAATTTGAAAAAGTGACCACTTTTCATGAAACCATTTTTGGAAATAGTTTGGAAATTTGGCAAAGGATGTGACACCATTTCATGACCCCATTGAATGAAACCGTTTGGAAATTTGGAAAAGTGTTGGGGACAAGTCTCCTTTACCACCCTAAAAAAATCACACACTTGATTTTACTAAACGAATGGACTATAGAGTTCTCATCCATTACATCAGAAACCTTTAAAAAAATTCTCATCCTCAGGAATCCTAAACCAACAAAGATAAGAACCTGAAAATGGGGTCTGAACTACCACCCTTCAAGTAACCTCTCTAGGCTCTCACAACTAAGAATATCTCAACCACTTCATCTATGTATCAATGATAAACAAATCAGAAACCATAATCAGCTCATTAACACTCTCCCTCAAGAGATACCTCTTAAAGAGAGAAAGCCAAAAAAGAAACCAAGGAAATCCATCTCATTACCAAGAAACATATATAACAACAAAGTGAACATTTTTATAAAAAAGTAAACATTAAAAAACTCAAGGTACTGAGTGCATATCTGCGACTCACATTCCCTTGTACTCTCCTCTACCCCACTATGTCTCCACAAGACACAGACCAAGGGGATAACATGTCCATGAAATACCTTCTTTTTGTGGTCTTGTATCTCTATAGGTCGCTCCTCAAAGACCACATCATCATCAATATCGATCTCTCCCTAATCGATGATGTGAAATTAATCATGAAGAAAATGATGGATCTAAGAAAAATGAAAAACATCATGTATCTAGATCATCTATGGGGTAAGTGCTACCCAGTACGCCCTGAATCAAACATGGGCTAACACCTCAAAAGACCTAAAAAATGGGGAGAAAGCTTACTCTTACAAAAAGACCTTCACTGACCATGATATGGGGTTACCTTTAAAAAGACATGATACCCAACATAAAACTACAAAGGTCTTCTTATATGAATTGTATATGATTTATGATGATCCTACACTGCCTTTATCCTCTCACGAATCACCTGAACCATCTCTGTTGTATTTTATTCAAGTTTCGGTCTGAGAATTCCTCACTCTTAAACCCCAGTCCAGTATAATGGAAAACTGAATAGTCAGCCATTGAAGTCTTGAAATAGAACCATATTGATGGTGGAGTCTAAAATATTGATGTAATATAACTTCACCAAGGGTATGTGGCTCATCCACAACCCTCCAAAATCTAGGACACAAGAGAGAACTATGTCTTCAAGAGAATGGATGGTTCTATATGTCTGACCATATACCGATGGATGAAAATTGGTTTTATGGAATAAGTGAGAACAGAAATCATGCTGGAGACCTCTCCACACCCTGGTGGTAAAATGAGGATCTCCACCAGAAATTATCGTCCCTGGGACTTCATGAAGCCTCACCACCTTTTCTAGATACTACCTCAACAAAAAATCCACTGAGCTCAATTCCTTGAATGTTATTAAGTACGGTGATATTTTAAAATGACCCACTACCACGCATATATCGTTATATACTTCTTGAGCTCGGGTTAAACCAATTACAAATTCTATTGGGATGTCCTACCACGCCCATTGAGGAACATCCAATGGATGGACTAAACCACTGTGAACACGGTGCTCAGACAAAACCTTCTCACAAACAAAACACAGAGACACAATCTCTAGAACTGCATGCTTCAGCCGAGGACACAAAAACTAACTCCTCCGGGATAAGTAAATCTTCTTCATGCTAGGATGATCCTCAAAAGGAAAACTATGTAAATCTCTGAGATCCATCTCATGCATCTCCATAGGAACTAAAAGCCTTCCCTGACAGAATAACTATGGTTGTTCATCCTCAGACCAACCATATGGGGCCTCTCCACAAACAAATCGGTCTCTCCATACCTATACCTCATGATCCCCCAACTAGAACACTTTTACCAGCTGCACCAGAGATGATTGCACTATCATCTCGAAAATACAACCTCTCCCCAACTTCTCCTATATCCAATTTCAATGCTGAATGTTCTTCCATTACATTCCAAGAATCACTAGATTCATGCACTACATCACTACGCGACTTCTTACTCAGCACATCAGCTACAACATTCCACTTTCTAGGTGTATATGAGATTTCAAAATCATTTTCCTACAAAAACTCCATCTAATTATGCTTTCGTATGTTCGAGTCTCATTGAGAGAAAACATACCTATGGATCTAATGATTGGTGAAAACCATAAAGCGCTCTCCAATGAGGTAATGCATCCACTACTTCAGATCAGACATCACTCTTGCCAACTCAAGATCATGGGTGGAATAGTTATGTTTATTGGGATGTAACTGAAGATACCCATATGAAACAACTGATATCTGCTGCATTATAATGAAACCTTACCCTTGATGTGAAGCATCACAGAAAACATCAAACTGAACTCCTTTTGCTGGCAGACAATGAACTGGATCACTGAACAAATTCTTATTCACATGCTCAAATTTTTCCTAATACAGGTCATTCCACACAAATTCTGAAACCTTCCTGTTCAATGCTGTTAGAGGAGCCATTACATGAGAGAAGTTGACTAGAAGCTTCCTATAATAGTTTTCAAGTCCCAAGAAACTTCTCACCTCTTCCACTATCTTGGGGGATGTCCTAGAAACAACTAATTATATCATTGATTGATCCATAGCTACCCCATGCAGGGATACAACATGCCCCATGAAATTGACTTCTCATTCCAAAAAATCACACTCTGACAACTTCCCAAACTACTGCAGTTGATGAAGAACTCCAAAAAGGGCGTGAAGATGGTCTTCATGCGCCTCCTCATACTTGAATTAGACAAGGATGCCATCAATTAAAACCACCACGAACATATCTACAAACACACATAACACAAAGTTCAACAATTCCATGAACATAGCTGGAGAATTCGTCAAACCGAAAAACATTACAATGAACTTGTAATGCCCATGACGATAGAAAAAAGCAATCTTTGGGATATCCTCATCTTTCACACACGTCTAATGATATCTTGATCACAAGTCAATATTCTAAACCAAATCTAAACCTTCAGCTGACCAAATAAATAATCAATTATTGGAAGAGGATATATATTAGTCACTGTCACTTTGTTTAAGTGATGCTAATTGACACACAACTGAAAATTTCCATCAGACTTCTTCAAGAACAAAACAAATGCACCCCGTGGTGACACACTTGGCCAAACAAAACCAGACTGCAACATACTATCGATCTGTATATGCATCTCCCATAACTCAAAAGTGTTCATCCAATATTGATACATAGAGATAGGAGATTCTTCTAGTAGTATCTCGATCCCAAAATTGATCTCTCTTTGAGGGGGTAATGTAACAACCTCTTATGGAATGACATCAGGGTACTATTCAAGGACCGTAAGAAACACCAACTACTAAATATTTGATGAACTTATCATCATCTCAAATATCAATGATGACAAGTAAAAAAGACACCTCTGACCCATCTGAGGGTCTTGCTCACCAAAAAACACCATCTGATCTCCATTAACATTGAATAACTCCACCTTTCTCTTGAAGAAATCGATGGTATCTTTAACCAAATACAACCAATCCATGTCGAGGATGACATCATACGGATGTATCCGTAAACATAGGAAGTCCCCCCAAGAGCGGTGTGATCCCAACACTAGCTTACAACCTCTACATACACGAAACATGTCAGCTCGACGTTCGACTAGAGTAGTCAATAAAAAGTGAACTAGAAGTATCCCTACCTCAAATCCCAAATAGTGGAAAATTTTAAGGTTATATGAATGAGTGTGTCACTCCTAAATCAATCAAATAATAAAACCTTGTAGAAAACAAGAAAATGGTACCTCAAACGACATCTGGCTCACCTAGCGCTGGAAACGCTCAAGGATGAAGCAAACCATAACTTTCTCTATGGCCTCCCTAACCCTGATGATGACCACCACCATAGTATCACACTACTCTCTAAGGATAGGGAGAGTCATGGGGTTGTCCTATAACTTCCCTATATTCTCTCTGATGATTCATAGATGGTGTGACCTATTGCTATTATCTTAGTCGAAGTAGCTTCAACGAAGGAACATGAAGTGGAACACCTGACACACTCTGGATTCTTTGAATGGTTGGGAACTCTCATTACTGATGACTTTAGCCTCCACAATAAAAAAAGAACCTAATTTACTGACATTGCCCTAAGAGATGCCTCCCCTAGAAAAAAGAGATAATGAGTGGTGGGACCTACCCTCGACCGAACCGAAACTCTTCTACCCTGAAAAATAGGAACCCTAGACCATGGATATGCTTCATGAGGAATCCCCTAAAATCCCTCAAGAAAATATAGTTTTGGTTAATGTCCTCTCAATGACCTCGTCCCTCCCCAAAACCTTCAGATATGTCTTCAGCCTAAACGAGGTGACCTATTGCTAGATGTCTAGATACAAAGACTCCTCAAAATTCCCCACCCTTGCCTCCTCATTTGGAAATTGGTCCGAAGCATATCATAGAAGGTTCAAGAAACAAATCCTCAACTCTCGCATAATGGACCTCCCCTATAGAAGGGTAAGCAGCTACTAGTGACTGGACACCTTCAAAGATAATGAAAGGTAGTCATCTCTGAAAATGTCTTAGAACTCCTCCCACGAGATTGTCGACTACACGTGATCCCTGAGGAACAAGAACCACCAGTACCTCGATGCCCCATGCAACATCGTCATAACCAAAGACGCAAAATTATCCTTTTGAGCACAGATCGAGCTAAAAGATATTTTAAACTACTCCAACCAGTCATCTGTGACAACATATGAAATGAATCCCTCATACTTATGTAGACTCTGGTGCTGAAACTCTAGGATTTTTCTCATCCAAGTGTTATCATCGTCAAACCCTACCCGACAGTGATCTACTGGAACCGAATGTTGGACATCTTCTGCGTGAACCTGAAGAGGATGTCGACCTGGATCCATGCCTTCAATATAAACAATAGTTAGAGCTCCTAAACCTGGAATATGGAAGACTCGACATTAATTAATTAATCATTTTATAGTATTCACTTTAGGTTAATCTATCTCAAGGTATACCCATTCAATCATAAATGCAAAGAAGAATGATTCAGGATTATTTTCCAGGTATGTACCCTAAAACCACTATCACATGGTTTAGTAGCCACTGTAAACATAATGGCCCGTGCATCAGATCATAGGGGGACCAAAAATTCTTTGTCTCAGCCAGTATATAGTGTTTACATGACTTTTTAAACTTTTCTGACACCGCTTCCCTACGACCTGTGCATGACATGAATCTCCATCATATCCTGCAACCTCCCACTAATACCAATATGTCACAGACCCCTCACCATAATGTGTACCCCTCCTGGGCCAGAAATGTGAGAAGGGAGACAGTTACCCATGAGTCCTACCTCCAGTAGGCCCTGGGTTGGGGATTAGCACAGAGGTTAAAGTAAACAGAAAATGGGGATCCATTACCCTCCACAAAAACACATAAAAATGAGAGATATAAGATAAACACCAACCAACTCCAAATAAGACTGAAATATGGAAGAAATACCAAGTACACATATGTATGGTCATGAAAAAACAACTACAACTTAATGGGAAAATTGTAAGTACCAACAAAAAGAAAAAATAGTAGCGACTATGAAGCCCAAACAGCTCCTATAACGCCAAGCTAATAGAAATATTCCTGAGAACCATCAAACTCCAAGTGACCTAAAAACAGTTTATATAAACGTAGGGTGAGTGTAACAGTATACTCAGTAGCATCCTCCCTAGAGACTGTTTTGTAAAAGTAATGAAAGAATGATAAACCACCATGAACAACAAGTGAAACTATCTTGTTACATAAATAGGTATACTATGTTCCCAGACTCACCATAGATACTCTCACCAAGTATCACATTCAAGAGTATATAATATAATAAATAATATCATGGTTACCCTGCTACCACTTCCCAATTAGTTTGCCTATTTACCCCAATGTTGCATGTCCTAAGAAACTGTTTCCAAAAAGGATTGCCCGTAGTCTCCTGGGAAATGCACTAAAACATGTAACTCATATAACACAACCACCACATCTATGTAACCAAATTGACCAGGTAGTTTCTAGGAGGCACCACAGCTCGCATAATTTGTATCAGATGTTGGCATTATACCTCAATCCAATATAGCCCATACACTGAGTAAGGATCCTCACACCATCACTACCGTTACACGTTCCACCAATAATAGTCCATAGGATACTATATCCATAAAATATGTGTGTGAATAACCATAATAAATTACATCCATCTACACACATATATGGGGGAAAACTAACCTTTTGACTAGCATCACAAATAATTACCATCAGAAGATAGCAGGGCCAAAGGGGGTGGTCAGCCATCCATCCTCCCACCAGAATGTTGGGGAAAGCACCCCTAGAGATCAAAATCCCCGAGGTTTCAATTTCCCTAAATAATGGGATGGATTAGCGTATAGAATTTTTTTTAAGGAATATACTATAGCTCACAACAACACAGTGGGAATAACCATGCCTTCAAATCAATTTTAGCTAACGTCTTCCGTACTCTCGGATGCCACTAATAAGGCTTGATATCCGATAATCACAAAACCATTTAAAGGGATACATTAGATTATTTTAACCCTTATTATGCATTTCACTTTATGTTAATTAAATCATTAACCATAAATAAACTATTATTAATTCCACATTAAATTTCATTAGCATCAGACCAAAGTTCCATTCCCTCAAGGAATAACCCATCCAAGTCCATAGATTCTCATAAATATTACCTCAACATTACTTCCTATCAAGATCCAACCCCAAGGGTTAACATTGTTTAGTCAATCATTTATTAACAAATTTAGTACTTTGACCATATTCAAAGGCATTCTAGAGAATCATTATAATCTACTACACACAAGGGGCTCAAAACTGTTAGTATATGAACTAATCATCAATTCTTTTACACCTATAGTAATAGAGAAGACCCATCCGCTCTCAAAAAGCATAGTATAAAAATCACATGGCATAATTCATGTCTCCTTTCCCCTTTTGGAAGGAGGGTATGAAAGACCATCTACCTTGAGAAGTGGGTAAAGTAATGATGATAAATAGTCAATGAGATTAAAAATGCATCCAATATTCGCAGCCAACTTTAGCATCATCTCTTGTGTCCTACTCAACACCCACATGCATAAACCGATGCATCTCACTACTCTAGGTGTGAAATTCGGCTACTACCAATGGGCCTCCTTGCCCCCACATCTCACAACATCCATCTGGGATAATAATAAATCACAAGAAGCATGAAATAACAAAGAAAATAGGATCATGTCCCTAAATAATGCATTATTCATTCTCACAGAACGAGCCCACAAGAATCTAATAGTGAATGCACTTGACCTTAAAAGAAAGTGGGTAACAAAGAACCCCATATTACATTAACTTTTATATACAAAACTGGCTCTTTAATAAATCATCAATTAGCTAATTCATTATTAGTCGCTTCCAAATATGAGAAACCTAAACAAAAATCTATCATAACTATCACCAATTAACTAAACATGATTACTGCATAAATTTTATTATCATAAATTTACTGTAAAAAAATAGATTCATTTACATGCCTCTTTAACTTTAAAAAATAATTAAAATTAATCCCGGTTTATATCCTTTACTAATTTTTACAAAGAATGACATGATAAACAAAGTAAAAATATATATCACACTATATATGAAAACAAGAAGCAATAATATATGAGAAATAATAATTTTTTTATCATGTTCTAGTATTTATTATGTCAATTACATTATTATCCAGTGTTCTAAATCATGTTAACTCTATATTTTCACATAAAAGAATTGATAAGAAACAATTCCCCTACCTCAAATGTTTCTGATGCTCTTTTCACAAGAACAATCCCTCCAAACAGATCACAATATCCTCTCATAGATTACTTATTTCGAAGATGGGTCAACACTTCTTGGTTGCACCAAAACAGGGGGTGCACATGTAGTAGGAAGAAACTCCTAGGATGACACAATGCTAGTCTACACCACTACAAACGACTCTTTTGGGATAGAAGGAAAGGTTTGAACATCTCACACTTGGAAATAATAAGGAAGAAAAAGAGAGGAAGATATCTCGTCCCATTAGAAGATTTAACAGAGAAGTGATTTAAGATATGATGGTTTTTTAATTATGATCTGATCTATCAAAGATCACAAATTCTAACTTATTAATGCCATCTCGGTTATTACAAAAGATCAATAAAGGAGTTATGGGCATTGGATTAGCATCAAATCCCTCAAAATAATGCTTTTAATACACTTTTTTCCAAAGGAAACATCAAATGGGTGGAATTATTAGAAATATGAAAAAATATGGAAATTTTACAATGGAACTGAAATAGTTATGGAAACATTGTTCATGACACAGTTTCGGAGCCCCCATTTTGGTGTTACTATTTATGTGCTACTATTTCAATGCTATCAATTCTATGCTGCCATTTATGTTCCATTGTTTCTGTGACATAGTTTCTATGCTACCATTTCTGTGCCACTATTTCTGTGCCATAATGTCATGAAACAGTTTGTTAATTTAAAAAAGTAAGCAACATTGTTTCATGACATTGTTTCATGAAATAGTTTGGAAATTTGTTAAATTAAGTGACAACATTTTGTGACAAAGTTTCGTGAAACAATTTAGAAATTTGTAAATGTATATGTCACCATTTCGTGACACCATTTCATGAAACAATTTGAAAATTTGGAAAAATAAGTGACACTATTTCATGACATTATTTCATAAAACAGTTTGGAAATTTGGAAAAGTGTTGGGGATAAGTCACCTTTACCTCCTAGAACACCTAAAACACTATATTTCAGCAATGGAATGAACACAAGAGTTATGAGCCATTACATAGTAACCAGCCCATCATCATCCATAAATATTAGGGCTATTTAAAATAAATTATTATCATAACATACATAACCCATGGGAATATATCAATTATGTTAAACCATCCAATCATACTACATAAGTTGAACATAAGAAAACATAATAACTCAAAATATCACATTCAAAATGGATCTATATCCTAATAACATATATATTTATGGTAATTATAACATAATGTCCCCAAATATAAAAATTGGAGGATAAATATATGTGAAAATCTAATAGATTTTGATAAAAAGTTTAAAATATTGGATTATAATTTAATTTCAATCATTTTCTTAAAGGGGAAGTGAAGAATTTTAAAACACTCAATATAAAGAAATCCTATTAAAATTTACATGAAATAAATAATGGTTTAAACTATAGAGAGGTAAAAATACTATCGAAATGTTTACTTGTATAAAAATATTCAATAATAAAGAATAAATAAAAAAGAATTATTTCAATAAAAGAAGTGAAAAATATTTTTAAACTACTTATTTTAAAAATAATATTTATTATTGTTAAATTGGGTTAGAAATTATGCTACCAATAAAATAATTAGGAATAAATTAAAATATTTGAATTTAAAAAACAATAATTACTAATAGAAGCCTTAAAATGTATAAAAAATTTCAAAAGAAAATTTCCAGAAGATTATAATTCAATTTTTTTGAAAGTGTATAAAAATATGATGACTATTTGTAAAAAACTAGTTGAAACACCATATTATAGAAAATATAATAAAAATTTTTATTTAAAAATAATTAAGAGGAATTAAAATAATTAATTCACATAAATAACTATTTAGTTTTAAAAATGAGTTATTTTTGGGAAGTAAAAACATTTATATGGATAAAAATACATTTAATAAAATAGGATTTATTTTTGGAAAAAGTCATTTTAATGAAAGATAAAAATCCTCGAGGATAAATACATTGTTGTGAAACATTTTTTCCAAGAAACAAATTTCGATATACATCATAAAATAGTCATTAGATAGAATAAATCAATAAAAATTATAATAGATAAATGAAACTGATTGTAGACCAAGGAATATAATTAAGTTATCAAGACTTTGTTAAAATTTATTAATTTTGTAATGATTAATCATTGGATGAATGAAAATAATATTGTTTTCATTAATATAATGAATTTAATCATGGAGTATATCAATGTAAATTTGTTGTCAGTATATAAACCATAAAAATATAAAATTGTTCAATAATGTTATAACTTCCATCAATGAGAATATTTTAATATGAAAAGCCTTTATAATTTGATATGTGAATGGATATAAAGAACATGTAAGGGATATTGTGAGATAAATATTTCTGTCTCTTGAAAATTGGTTAATTATGTTGAAATAATTCATTTGGGTAGTTTTTATATCCCATCTAAAATAAAGAGTTGAAAAATCTAAAACCATGCATTAATGAAACTGAACATGATAAATAATACTCAAATTTTTTTATTTCTTAGTCTATGACACTTTAAACACATTAGAGACATGATTTTTCCATTATTTCTCCATTAAAAATGAAGGGGTATGATAAATAAAATTCACCCTGGGAATAATTTTGTGTAGAGTGTTTTATTGAGTGTAAAATGGAATATTTTCAAGTATAAATTAAAATAAAAGGTATGTGTATAAAAGGGGAATGTGTTCACCTATTAAAATAGAGGAAAAGGAAAAATTTAGAAATTGCATTTACATTTTAATAATTATATGAACTATATAAGGTTTAATAGCACCAGAATGTACAAAACTGGAGTGTGGAGTATGATTAGATCAACCAATCATCAACTAGGTGTTTCAACACATGTTTTAAACATTTTATAAGGGTTTCATAACTAAATGATTACATTTTACTCTTTAACATTAAAACTGGGTGGCTGGTTTTTTAACTAAGTGATTTTATATTTTACGAGGAATATAAAATAATATATATATATAAATATTTGGGTTCCTTCAAAATAAATTTAAAATAAATTTAATCTTATATAATTTATAAATATTATAATATTAATTTTTAAATAAAAAAGATAATCTGTAAAAAAAATGTTTTAGTGGAAGGATGAAATATTGACCATTAAAATTTTATAATATTTTTTTAGAATTGATTAAAAATCAAATGAGTGATAATATATTTATTTATTTGATTATACACCATATTATATTTATTTTTTAAATGATTATAATTTAATTGATATAATGAAATTTCATCGGCATTAATAGAACAATAATGATAATATAATTATTGTATTATAATCACAGAAATATGAATTATCCATACGAATTTAAATGTTACAAATAAAATCAAATATCACATATTTAAATTATTTTCACAAATATTATAATCCATTTATCAAATTAACTCTCTATGTTTATGGAAAATTAATTTTAACATAAACACATTAAACATGGAAAATACATTTATTGAATAATTTTTTTTAAGAAAAATTAATCATGATTAGGATAGGGTTATAAATTTTATTTATTAAAATGTATTTTAAATAAATATTATCATTAAAATTTAGATTAAAAATAAAATAAATAAAAAATATATTTAATATTGTTATTATTAATTTAATAAATCATTTGAAAAACGTTTTTCATTTAAACTCTAGATAAATTTTACCAAATGTTTACTAGGGTTTAAATAATCCACAAAGTATTTTAAAAAACATTATTATAATTTATAAAATAAAATTCTATGAGAAAAAATTTCCAAAAGAATTTCATAAATAAAAAAATAGTTTCAAAACATTTATGACATTAATAGAATTGGTATTTTCATTATTCAATTGAAAATCAATTGTTTCTGAAAAATCAAAAAAATAATCTTATGTAAATATGATCATTTAATATCAAATAATGATGTAATTGTATCAAATTAACATCCTAAAATTTTTAAATATAATTTTTAATTTAAAATATAGAGAAAGAACTAGGTTTTATTTGAAAACAACTCTTTGTATACTATTTATTCTTCTTCCCATTTCAAAAGAATTACTTATTAAACTAGTATTAATCTGTTACTCTTACTGAAATAAATTATAATTGAATGTAACTAAATTTTATAAAATATATTGTATTAGTTGATTAGATACACTACTTTTTCTCATATTTAAATTAATATTTATTATATATATATGTATATATTAAACAATTCCCATAATCACATTTTAATTGTTTATAAAATGTAATTCTTCAGAAACCTTTAATCTATACATATTTGTTTCATTTCAATGTTACTTATAGAAAAATGCATCCAATAAAGTATTCATTTAATGGAAAATATAAAGTGAAATATCCGATTATTATTTTATACCCCCTTAAATAAATTAAATCCCCAAAATTTTGTGATAATTTATTTCCTAAAATATAAAAATGTAGAAAAAATATTAACTTGTTTCATGATATAATATCAAATTTCATTTTATAATCAATAATATTGGAATTTATATAAAACACATATCATTCATAATAATTTCATGGAATATATCTTATATCATGATATTAATAACTATGTGAATGATTTAGTTTTCTTATAAGAAAATTAATATTTTCTTTGAACAAATAAGAGGTCGATGTTGATATCAAATGCATTTTCCCCTATTCTAAAATCTAATTTTTATTCAACGTGTAGCTGTCTATTCAACTACCAAAATTTAATCTGTTTTTTAGTAGAGGATATTATATAAGGACTCGGCCTTAAACATTAATTATTATTGAATTAAATGAATAATTCACAAAGAGGATCTTTTCAGGTTTAGAGTTTTAGAGAATTAAGACATAACTATTACATCTCAAATATTACAAAGTAGACACATCTAATCCACTTCCATTTTTTTCACAAAATAAAAACTCTTGAACAAAGGAGTCATGTCTAGTTCCATGTTTTTGACATCCTGGCATTTCCTTGATCCCATCCTTGACCCTATTCAACTTTATGTCCTGTGAAAAACATTTCAAAAAAACATGGGATGGGAATAAAAAGCTCAGTAAGGGTTATAACAATACGAAAAGAAAACATTAGTCCATGTATACATAAGAATCAATGAAATCATACATTACTCATAAAACATAAGCACGTTAACATACCTCATGAAATCTTAAGAATTATGAATAACTCATAGAAATCATAAGACATAAAGGTAACATGAGGCATTTATAAAATTTTTACGTAGGGAGTAACCCTCATGGTTACGTTTGGAATACCCATCATAGTATATTCCTTAAATCTCTTCGGAGAAACCTTGGAATTTAACCCCTTCAGGTTACCCAATGCATTGGAGAGATATATCGGGCTCACCCACCCTTAGTTTATCACGGAACCACCCATCTTCATAAACAATGCCCAAGAAACATAAAATAATCATAGCACATAACTTAATCATAAAGGAAAGTTAACATTCCCATATTGTAACAACAATATAAAATTTAAAGATATTGAAATAATTAACCCATTCTAAAAACAATTTTCAAAACCATTTAAAACATTTAATAAATAGATTTTTGAATCAAAGTGTCCCATACCACTTTTAAGATTTTAACATTTTAAACCATTAATATGTATATAAATAAATCCTTAAAACTATTTTGAAAACCTGGATATTAATGATAAATATTTATAAGAATAATTCATTAAAACATTTAAAATGATATTTTAGTTAAAGGGTTTCTAACAAAATGAGAGACGCTTGAATACAGATAATTGAGGAATAACATTTAATCATATTTTTATAATATCATGAGAATAAAGGGATTCATGATATAATATGTAAAAGGACAGTATATACACCAAATAAGTGGGAATTGGTGCATATAAAAAATGATGTCTCAATAGAAATGGAAATTGTGATGAAATCCCTTATAAAGATGGTATCCTTAAATTAAGGATAAATAAATCTCATAATTATGTGTGACAAGTATAAATACACCCAATATAAGTGGATATTAAGTGTAAAATAATCAGAGGTCATTCACACATATTTATATGATTACATATTCAATAACTACAAGTTGAACCATATGAAATAGAAATTGGGTTAAGAAGTTCCCTTGCAAGAATTCGACAGCCTAACAACGTCACTTCAAAATTCAGAAAATGAGATGATGAGAGATAAAAAGGGAATCTCATCACTTGTACATTAAATTTATATAAATAAGGATATATAAGAACATATCCCAACATAATAATAAGTAATTTAAAATACATAACAAAACAAGTCATTTTAAAGAAGAGGAGGGTGAAAGGTCCCCTTATCGATTTGGGTAACTTTCAAAACGTACACCCCATTGAAGAAGGGTCATACAATGAATATGTAAATAACCATAAATGAAAATATTTTACACTAATAGTATAATAATGGGATGTACATACACAACTCAATGGAAATGGTGTAAAATGTAGCATAAATCTCACGTGAATAAAAGTGAGATGAAAAATCCCTTACGAAAACTTGGCAGCCTAACGACGCCAATTAAAACTTCCAAAAATGGATTGATGAAATCAAATAGGGTCTCTCATCATATTAAAATAAAATGTACAGAAATAGGAATATAATATAACATCCCCCAATATAACAAATAGGATCTTAAAATAAGTGACATAAAGGAGAGTACTTAAAAAGAAAGAGAGAGCTTGGATCTCTTACGAAAATTCAGCAGCCTAACGGTGCCACTCAAAACATCCAAAATTGATTGATGAGAGAAAATAGGGCCTCTCATAATTTGAACATAAAAATTAAAGTAAGATTAATATAAAATAACATCCCAATCATAAGAAATATGAGCTTAAAAGGAATGACATAAAAGAGTGTTCTTAAAAAGAAAGAGAGGGGTATGATCCCTTACCTCAAGTCTGACTTGTCTTGTTCGTTTCTTTATATTCCAAAATAATAATCTTGGTCAATTTATAATTGATTAAGGACCTCCTTTAAAGATTATTATTCAGTTTATATCACATATTATAGTGTTATAATAATTTTTTAATAATGTGATTTCATATCAAACATTTTTGTCAATGTTTGGTACATGAGTAAAAATTAAACTTGTTGGAAAAGAATTTTCCATGTAGTTATAAGTACATCATCTCCAGAATAGTATTAATGATTTAAATATAATATATATCTAGTATATTTTCATTTTATACTATTATATAACATTTTGAGATAATAAAAAAATAAATTCACCGTTCATGGAGACGGTAGGCCGTACGTACGCATGAATGCTACTTTCATTTTTTTGTCATAATAATGGAATTAAAACTAAATGAGATATATATATATATTATAATTCCAGAATCATATCCACCATTTAGATGTAATATATGAAATATATATCCAGTATATATATTTACTTATAATAGTACATAACATTCGGAGATAAGAAATGAAATGTACCGTTCATGGAGACAGTAAGCCGTATGTATGCATGAACGCTACTTTCATTTCTTTGGCACATTAATGGAATTAAAACTATATGAGAAATATATGTATATATATTATAATTATAGTGTAATATATATGTTATATAGATCACATATGTTCATCAATTTCATTCTTTATACATTCCATGTTTTGCATGAACGAGTCACATCACTTTAGGGGGCGGTAGTCCACACTTCCTCAAATGAAATTATCGCATTTTCACAACATAAAAAACATAAAGGTATGTATTAAATATAAAATAAATAAGAATAGAGATGAAATATATATAATATATATCATAAATAAATATAGTTCCATCATAACGGACACCATGAGAGGTGGTATGAGAAGATAGAACAACCATTGTTTCGTGAGGCAGTAATTCACCATCCACGGAAATAGTATGTTCTTTAACCATTATACGGAGGTGTGTGTTACTGTATCTCTAATACATCTTATAAAAACATCCAATTATATTTTATATACTAGTGTTGTTACAAAATAAAGGAATAAATTTTTTTTAGGGGGTTGGAGAAGCAAAATAAAACAAAAGAACACTATGGAAGACATTACCTTTAAATTGGGTAACTCTTTTTGATTTGAGCTCAAAGGATTCCTTGGAAAGGCTTCTGCCCAAATTTAGGCTTCTAGGAGTAAGATAGGGATGTGTAGAGACAAAATGGGTAGGGTTTGGCCGAGCCAAAGGCTTGAGAGGTGTGGGTAAGGAGGTATAGGTGGGGGCCTTTTATAAGAGGGAGGAGGGGCACTCTTGGAAATTAAAGAAATGTTACTTTATATTAAAATGTGTTTAGAATTTTTAAGGTCCCACATTAATATATTTCGAGGATAAGGTGATAAGTGTTATAAATATACTCATACAATAGGTGTTTGAAAAGTATAGGTCTTATAGTTTACAACATCTTCTCATTTTATTTAAATCGTTAAATAATGAGGTAATCAATGCATCATCATGGTGTCATAAATAATTTTATTTATATAATGTCTAAAAATTATAAAACATATATCCTGATGTTGGAAATATTTTTAGATTTCTAATGAATATTTATAGTAAAAAATATGACTTCTCTAACCACATGTAAAAATTGTTTTAGTAAAACAATACATGTTTGTGACATTTTAATTTTAACTTTAAATAAAACGTTATTAATGTAATTTTCCAATCAAAGTGGCTCCATGGTGTCCCCAAGTTGTCCCATGGATTTTACATGTCGGTAATGACTCAACCAATGAGGGTAGGACATGTTTCAAGGTCATTTCATATTATTAAAACATTATTTTTACCTTAAATTACACTAATTACCTCTAATCGCGATTAAAAACATAAAAGTTACTATTCAACAAAAAATTATTTTAATACCATTGAACTACATGTTACATCTTAATGATAACCATGTGTGTCGGATTTTTGAAATTCAAATCACAAAAGTGGTAAAGTTAAATTTAAACGAAAAACCAGTTTTTAAACTACCACTTTGTGGTTTCACTATTCATCAAAAATTGATGTTTTTTAGAAAAATTACAAAAATTCACCCTAAGATATATTTGATATTCCGAAATAAAAAATGATGTCTATTTTAAAAAATTCATAACACATAAGTTTCAATAATTAATTTAATAATTCATTCCCGCTGTCAAAACAAATAATGTGTTTTTAAGAAACAATATCTATTAAACAATTGACACTAGTTTAAGTCTAATTTCAAAGTGAAATTAATTCCAATGACCACCATTGGATTAAATGGTAAAAATATATTCAAAATACACTTTAATCTCAATTAAAAATATAATCTATCCATATAAATAAATTAGATTAAAATGAGGTTTTGAATTAAAATGCAACATTTTCACTAAAAATGTTCTTTATTGAAAAAATAACAAAAATTTACACAAAGTAAATTTTGATGTCCAGATTATAAAGAAGGATTTTATTTTGTCAAATAAAACTTATAAAATTGTGAAAATTATATATAAAAATGGTTCTCCATCAAAAGGCAATTCGTCGACCTTTTAAAGAGTATTAGAAGATTTATACTTAAAATTGGATTCATTTGAATTTTAAGCCTCTAACATTTATTGGATAAAAGTAAAAATATTTGGCAAACATATATAATCATTTAGTAGTTATTTCCGCTCATTCCAGCCATTACAACAACTATGAATTAACTACCATTTAAAATAATATTATTTTATTATTAGAGTGCAACGTAAGATTTCAAAGAAACTCATTGTTGCGTATTGGGTACGCCATCGAGCATAGCGTTCCTTTTAATGTAATATTAATATTTTATTAAAAAATATGGATAAATATGAAAATGTAATATTTTTTATTTACCTGGGGTGTTACAAACTTCCCCCATTTTGGGAATTGTGTCCTCACAATTTTAAAATTGGGCTTGGAAATTTCATTGAAAATCCCACATCGGAACAAGATTCAGAAAAACTATCACGTTAAAATAAAGAAAGAGAAGTACAAAGGTCACCCGAGTTAACCCATACTAGGATTCCATGTAGGAAAACATGGACATGGAGGAGAAAAAAAGGGTCATGTTTTGATGGGGAGTGATAGAAAACATGTTTAGGAGAAAGTTAACCACAAGAAAATCACAAACTTGTGATGAGTTAAATGGTATTTGATTCCCCAGCTGGAAAAATTAACAGACAACATTTTTGTTTTAAGTTTCTTTTCATTGAGGAATTAATTTATGAGCTTAACTAAAACATAAGGAAACATACTTACTTATCATGTTGACTTTCAACTTTTACTTGATTTCTTACGCGAACTCATATTTTCTCTAAAAGGAATGTATTTAGAATGACTTGTTCACATTAAGAGAGCTATATCCAACATCTAGAGAATCACCTAATCCACAAAAGAGAACTATATACTTCCAATTTCTTTAGACCTTAACCAAAAATAAAACAAAAAAGGTGTGTATGAGATCAGATAATACACAAAAGGATAATCCTTTATAAAAAAATCTATTCTTAATCTCCAAAATTTGTCAAACAATACCCAAAGTTCAACAAAGACCATTCAATAAACATCTATCCATAAAATTCATGAAAGAAATCAAAAATAAGACTGAATCCCAAATCTCTGAAGGATTTAATCACATAGTCTTCCAAGATAAACCTGAACATTTATCTCCAAATAACATCATTTACTCTTAATGTCTCATACTGAAAAGTAATTAACCTAATCACATATCCTCTATGATAGGTTACTAATTTACATAGATAACCCAAAATCAAATTATTCTAGATTCATAAGATCATATAACTAAAAAGAATTAGTCAAACTAACCAGGTACTTCACGTAGTCCAGTGGTAGGTGATAAATACGAGTCTCACTTTGGTTGTGGGTTCGATTCCCGTAGCTTCGTCAGACGCGACAGGTTGTCACACGGTCTACGTGTTGTCCTTTTTCCAAGACTAAATAATTTTTAAAACATTTCCCAAAATGTGATAAAATCGTCAAAAATAACCATAACATATTTTAACCTTGAGTTTAACTCATTCATTTCATATTCCATCATATCATAGAGTAACCCATAATTACATAAAAATTAAGGATCATATAAACCCTAATGGTTAACTTTATAATTATTACCTGAACTTCCACGTTGAGTTTGTTCTCTCGTACATGATGCATTAAAGAACTCACCAAGGTTCAAGTAGTTGATCATGACTCCTGATATTTGGTTTAGAATAACCACAAGATTTCTCATTGAATCCCCCATTTCATCCAGTCTCCTAATCAGAGAACCACCACAGTTTCTTTCAAACCCTTTGTCACTTTGGTGCCTGCTAGATCCATCCATTTACTAAAACCAAAAAGGTCAGTGTGAGTATATCAACAAAATCATCATGTACTAAAGAGGAAGATAAACACTAATATAGACTTAGTCATTCAATTTATATAAAAACTATTACTCTTTTTGAAATCATAGACATTATGGTATTGTCACTTATGCTTAAAGAATACCCTAACATCTAAAGTTATCTAAACCAACCTCTGATACCTACTATAAGGACCCAGACATAAACATTACTTATTATTGAATTAAATGAATAATTCACATTGAGGAACTTTTCAGGTTTAGAGTTTTAGAGAATTAGGACTTAACTATTACATCTCAAAGATTACAAAGTAGACACATCTACTCAGCTTAAATTTTTTTTCACAATATAAAAACTCTTGAACAAAGGAGTCATGTCTATTTCCTTGTTTTAGATAGCCTGGAATTTCCTTGATCCCATCCTTGACCTGAATCAACATTATATCCTATGAAAAACATTTCAAAGAAACTTGGGATGAGCATAAAAAGCTCAGTACCGATTATAACAATACGGAAAGAAAACATTAGTCCATGTATACATAAGAATCAATGAAATCATAAATTACTCATAAAACATAAGCACATTAACATACCTCATGAAATCATGAGATTTAAGAATAACTCATAGAAATCATAAGACATAAAGGTAACTTGAGGAATTCATAACATTTTTACATAGGTAGTAACCCTCATGGTTACATTTGCAATACCCATCATTGTATATTCCCTAAATATCATCGGATAATCCTTATTGTTTAACCCCTTCGCATTACCCAATGCATTGGAGAGAAATATCAGGCACACCCGCCCTTAGTTTATCATGGAACCACCCATCTTCATAAAAAATGCCCAAGAACCATAACATAATCATAGAACATAACATAAGCATAAAGGAAGGATAACATTCCCACATTGCAACAACAATATAACATTTTACGATATTGAAATAATTAATCCATTCTAAAAACCATTTTCCAAACCATTTAAAACATTTAATAAAGAGATTTTTGAATCAAAGTTTCCCTTACCACTTTGATGCTTTTAAAATTTTAAACCATTAATATCAATATAAATAAATCCTTCAAACCATTTTGAAAAAATGGATATTAATGAGAAATATTTATAAGAATAAATCATTAAATCATTTAAAATGAAATTTTAGTTAAAGGGTTTTTAACAAAATGAGAGATGATTGAATACAAATAATTGAGGAATAACATTTAATAAAAACATTATAATATCTTGAAAATAAAGGGATTCATGATATAATATGTCAAAGGACAGTATATACACCATATAAGAGGGAATTGGTGCATATCAAAAATGAAGTCTCAATGGAAATGGAAATTGAGATGAAATCCCTTATAAAGATGGTATCCTTATATTAAGGATAAATCAATCTCATAATTATGTGTGAAAAATATAAATACACCCAATATAAGTGGATATAAAGTATAAAATAGTCATAGTTCATTCACACATATTCATAGGATGACATATTCAATAACTACAAGTTGAACCCAAATAAATCGAAATTGGGTTAAGAAGTTCCCTTGCAAAATTTCGACATCCTAACGATGTCACTTCAAAATTCAGAAAATGAGTTAATGAGAGATAAAAATGGTATCTCATCACTTTTACATTAAATTTACATAAATAATGATATTTAAGAACATATCCCAAAATAATAATAAGTAATTTAAAAGACATAACAAAATAAGTCTTTTTAAAGAAGAGGAGGGTGAAAGGTCCCCTTACCGATTTGGGTAACTTTCAAAACGTACACCCCATTGAAGAAGGGTCATACAATGAATATGTAAATATAAATAAATTAAAATATATTACACAAAGAGTATAATAATGGGTAGTACACACACCACTAAATGTAAATGGTGGAAAACGTATCATAAATCTCACGGGAATAAAAGTTAGATGAAAAATCCCTTACGAAAACTCGGCAGCCTAACGACGCCACTTAAAACTTCCAAAATGGATTAATGAAATCAAATAGGTTCTCTCATCATATTAAAATGAAATGTACAGAAAGAGGAATATAAGAGAACATCCCCCAATATAACAAAGAATAGATTAAAAGAATTGACATAAAGGAGAGTACTTAAAAAGAAAGAGATAGCTTGGATATTTTATGAAACTTCGGCAGCCTAACGGCGCCACTCAAAACATCCAAAATGGATTGATGAGAGAAAATAGGGTCTCTCATAATATGAACGTAAAAATTACAGTAATAGTAATATAAAATAACATCCCAATAATAAGAAATTTGAGCTTAAAAGTAATGACATAAAAGAGTGTACTTAAAAAGAAAAAGAGGGGTAGGATCCCTTACCTCAAGTCCGACTTGTATTGTTCGTTTATTTATATTACTGAATAATAAACTTTGGTCAATTTATAATTTCTTAAGGACCTCCTCTAAATATTTTTATTCAGTTCATATCACATATTATAGTGTTATAATAATTGGTTAATAATGTGATTTCATATCAAAAGTTTTTGTCGATGTTCGGTACAAGAGTAAAAATTGAACTTGTTGAAAAAGAATTTTCCATGTAGTTATAAGCTCATAATCTCCAAAATAGTATTAATGATTTAAATATCATATATATCCATTATATTTTCCTTTTATACTATTTCATAACATTTGGAGATAATAAAAAATGAAATGCACCGTTCATGGAGACGGTAGGCCGTACGTACGCATGAACGCTACTTTCATTGTTTTGTGATAATAATAGAATTAAAACTAAATGAGAGATATATATATTATAAATACAGAATTATATCCATCATTTAGATATAATATATGAAATAAATATCCATTATATATATGTACTTATAATAGTACATAATATTTGGAGATAAGAAATGAAATGTACCGTTCATGGAGACGGTAAGCCGTACGTATGGTTGAACGCTACTTTCATTTCTTTGTCACATTAATGGAATTAAAACTAGATGAGATATATATATATATATATATTATAATTCCAGTATAATATATATGTTATATATATCACATACGTTCATCAATTTTATTCTTTATACATTCCATGTATTGCATGAACGAGTCACGTCACTTGAGGGGGCGGTAGTCCACACTTCCTCAAATGAAATTATCGCATTTGCACGAGATGCAAAGAATAAAGTTATGAATGAAATATAAAATACAGAAGCATAGAGATTAATTAAATATAATATATATCATAAATAAATATAGTTCCATCATAACGGCAACCATGAGAGGTGGTATGAGAAGATAGAACAATCATCGTTTCGTGAGGCAGTAATTCGCCATCCACGGAAATAGTATGTTCATTAACCAATAAACGGAGGTGTGTGTTAGTGTAGCTCGAATACTTCTTATAAATACAACCAAATATATTTAAGATACTGGTGTTGTTACAAAATAAAGGAATAAAAAAAGTTTAGGGGGTTGGAGAAGCAAAATAAAACAAAATAACACTAGGGAAGACATTACCTTTAAATCGGGTAACTCTTTTTGATTTGAGCTCAAAGGCTTCCTTGGAAATGATTCTGCCCAATGTGAGGCATCTAGGAGTAAGAGAGGGATGTGTAGAGACAAAATGGTCAGGGGTCGGCTGAGACAAAGGCTTCAGAGGTGTGGGTAAGGAGGTATAGGTGGGGGCCTTTTATAAGAGGGAGGAGGGGCACTCTTGGAAAGTAAAGAAATTTTACTTTATATTAAAATGAGTTTTGAATTTTTAAGGCCCCAAATTAATATATTTAGAGGATACGGTGATAAGGGTTCTAAATATACTCATCCAATAGGCTTTTTACAAGTGTAGGTCTTAGATTTTACAATATCTTTTCATTTTATTTAAATCGTTAAATAATGAGGTAATTGCTGCATCATCATGGTGTCATAAATAATTTAATTTATTTAATGTCTAAAAATTATAAAAAAATTATCATTATGTAGGAAATATTTTTATCTTTATTATTAATATTTATAGTATAAAATATGACTTTTTATAACCCCATGTAGAAATTTTTTTAGTGAAACAATACATGTTTGTGACATTTTAATTTTAACTTTAAATAAAAAGTTATTAATGTCATTTTCCATCCAAAGTGGCTCCATGGGGTCCCCAAGTTGACCCATGGATTGTATTGGTCATCCATGACTCGTAAAATGATGGTAGGACATGTGTCAAGGTCATTTCATATTATTAATACAATATTTTTACCTTAAATTACACTAATTACCTCTAATCGCGATTAAAAAATTAAAAGTTACTATTCACCAAAAAATTATTTTAATCCCATTGAACCAAATTTTACATCCTAATGAAAACCATGTATGTCTGATTTTTTAAATTCAAATCACAGAAGTGGTAAAGTTTCATTTAAATGAAAAATCAATTTTTAAACTACCACTAAGTGGTTTCACTATTCATCAAAAATTGAAGTTTTTCAGAAAAATACCAAAAATTCACCCTAAGAAATATTTGATATTCCAAACTCAAAAATGATGTCTATTTTAAAAAATTCAAAACATATATGTTTCATTAATTAATTTAATAATTCATCCCCGCTGTCAAAACAAATTGCGTGTTTTTAAGAAACAATATCTATTAAAAGATTGACACTAGTTTAAGTCCAATTTCAAAGTGAAAATAATTTCAATGACCACCATTTGATTAAATGGTAAAAATATATTCTAAATACACTTCAATATAAATTTAAAAGATAATCTATCCATATAAATAAATCAGATTAAAAGGAGGTTTTGAATTAAAATGCAACATTTTCACTAAAAATGATCTTTATCGAAAAAATAACAAAAACTTACACAAAGTAAATTTTGATGTCCAGATTCTAAAGAAGGATTTTATTTTGTCAAATAAAACATTTAAAATTGTTAAAAGTATATTTAAACGGGGTTCTCCATAAAAAGGCGGTTTATCGACCTTTTAAAGAATATTAGAAGATTTATGCTTATAATTGGATTCATTTTCATTTTAAGCCTCTATCATTTATTGGATAAAAGTAAAATTATTTGACAGAAATATATAATCATTTTTTAGTTAGTTCTGCTCATTATCACCATTACAATGGCTATGCGTTAACTACCATTTAAAATAATATTATTTTATTATTAGAGTGCAACGTAAGATTTCAAAGAAACTCGGTGTTGCGTATTGGGTTTGCCATCGAGCATAGCGTTACCTTTAAAGTAATATTAATATTTTATTAACAAATATGGATAAATATGAAAATTTCATATTCTTTATTTACCTGGGGTGTTACATATTAGGTTTTTAATAATTTTTATTTCAGCATAATAATTATTCCACTCTATGTATTCTATAAAATGAAAATAATTGAGGATGGTTACAGGATGGTAATAGAAAATACCCTAGGTACAATATGGTTGATATTACTTGAATAAATCAACTAATTTGGGGAGGATGACATGTGAAATAAAATTACCACTGTCTTCTTTATAGACATTCATTACATATGTTTTCAATCCCTAGTTCTAGGATGTTTTGGATTCCTACCATATTCAATAATATGTAGATTAAACCATTGAATACGATAATGCAATGGATATACACATTGAATACAATGAATTATTAGTTGTACCATTGGATGGGGTATACCATTGTTCTTATATTAATTAAACTCTTCATTTTCACTTTATAGTTTGATACCAGATGTCCTCCATTTTCACATGTAACGAATCTTCTAGTCCTCTTGAGGATATCCCATTATTGATTCATTCCAAAAACATTAACATATATGAAATTGAATATTTTAACCATCATCATCTTCATCTATTGATCATTTAAAATACCCAATTTTTATCTTATTTGGTGTGTTTGGGACATAGAATATATTCATATCATTAATAATATTATGAGATAGTGGGTCTGGCATAATTATAAGGTTTCCCATTCCTTCTCTAATTTTTATGGGTTTCGTGATGAGGTAATCACTACACTATTCATCACACAAAATTTTTATTATATTTATAGACATTACTAAGAAAAAAAGGGTAGACACGAGTGATGAAACACTTACAATACATGGAATTATCATAATAATAAAAGTAATTTCAACCCCAAAAAATATTATTTTATTACATTGTAATGTTTCCCAACAGAATCATCAATGTAATATATATTGATCTTAGTATACCCTTGGTTTCATTATTTTCGGTTATCTTAATGTTTTCAACAAATAAATTTAAAATTAATGGGTTATAAACCATTTATATTGGTTAAAAAATAGAATATAATAAAAAACTATATATCATGAGAGTATCTAAAAAGGTGTACAAACATTATACAAGTCATCATGCATCTGGGTGATGATTGTGTCAATGATCATTCATTTTTTCATATTTATTACCGCTAGGTGAATTTGTGTCACAATACATCCTCTTTATAATATATTGAAAATAATATGCTTATAGAAAAATACAATACTGAAGACATCGCCAATATTGCAGTAGATAATCTTATACATAGACTCAAGTCAAGTGTTTTTACTATGATTTGTTAACTCTAACACCATAGTCATCTAAAATAAACATAATAAAGAACTAAAATAATCACTAAAATAATATTTAAAATTACTAAACCCTACATTCTAGCTAAAGTGACCCATGTTGAATATAACTTAAATAATAATATAATATCTTCTTTTGAATGAAACATATCCTGAGATATTCACAAACCAAGGAACAAATGGTTGAATGGATCCTTAATTACCAACATAAATATCGTATTTTATGAAAAATATTAAAAAATATCCATAATCATGCTCTTCTTGTTCTTGTTCTAGTTATCTCCCATGATATAATAATCTCTATAACCATGTGATTTGTATCAAAATAAAGGGGTGAGAATATATGATCTATAAGGGTAATTCATAACATGATCAGAATGATAAAATGAGTAAGAGATCAATACTATAATAAAATATCAATGAACATAGATGATAATCATAAAATATGATATTGAAATATACTCTCACAAAAATATCATTAAATAAGAAAAAATGAAATTAACTTTCTCAATAAAAAACCTTATGTTAATATAAAATGTGACAATATTGTAAAAGTGTGAAATACATTAAAATTGAGACATAATATTGAATCAACATAAATTTTAGGGTTTTTAATTATGTCTTGAAAATTTTAAATTATTTGAGAAACAACTATGAATTGTGGTATACCATGATAAAAAATGAAAATATATAACAACCATAAGAATATGAAAACCCGTATGAGAAAACTATTTATTCCAAAACCAATTTAAAAACACTCATAATGTACAGACCTAGATGATTTAGAAAACCCATCAAGCCCACAGTTGTGAAGACAAACTCATTAAATTTAGGCTTGAATTTCACCTGAGATATATAGTTAAAGCATTGCTTTGGAGGGAGATACTGGATTCCACCCATAATCTAAAAAAAATTTTCAATACACATATAATAAATCTTCCACATAGCTTATGAAACCAATTAAAAGAAGAATTGGTTTCTTAAACCTTATTAAAACATCTAAAGAATGAAAAAAAATCATAGTAAATAAAAATTTAACATTCAGAATGGATACATATAACAACAACAGATATATATAGGGTGATAAGTACATCAATTAATTAAATAGAATACTAGAGAGTAAAAAAAATTGAAAATAAAATATTATTCACAAAAAAATTTAAAACATTGAAGTAAAAATTACATTAATAGTCATTTAATGAAGGGTAAGTGAGGACTTGTTAATGCCTCAATATAAAGAGTTTCAAATAAAATTTCCTCAACATTAATAAAGTATTCCCAAAAGAGAAGTCAATATAATTTGGAAATGTTTTCTTTCAAAAATATACATAATAAAGATGAATTGATATATACAAAATAAATTCTATAAATGAAGTGAAAATAATTTGATGACTTTTACATTAAAAATGAATATTTAATAATGGATGGAAACGACATATATTTTTAAAGAATATAAGTGGAAATATATTAAAAATGTTTAAATTTAAAAATAATACTATGTAATTAAACCTATAAAATGATAAAATTGTTATCAAAATAAAATATAGAGTTGATTATAAAACCTTTTATATTGAATGGGTAAAAACCCCTTTTAAATTTATTAATTAACCTTATCCAAACCCTACATTATTAAAAGGATAATGACAAGATTTTATTAATTTCTTATGGATTAAAGGGATAATATGAGAATAAAAACTGATTTTATAATAGGATTATATTTGTGGGTTTTCAAAACATAGATATGAATAAAAAATACATTCAAATAAATGGGGCTTATCATTAAAAAAAATCAATTCAATGAAACATCAAAATCACCAAGGAAGAAAGATTTGTTATGAAAAATGATTTCAGTATAAAAAATGTCCAAACAATATTATAAAACTATCATAGGTAATTATAATTTATCATTTAAATATTACTTGAAAAAATTAGTTTATACAAACTATGGGCTAAAATTGAGTCATGAAAAACCCCTTATGATATAAGTAATTTTCAATCAAAAGTCAATCGGTGATTGAGAATCATATGGTTCTATAAATTTAAGAAATTATATCTTGAATAATACCAAAATAATTTCTAGATAGTTATATACCCCATATAAATAAAACATTGGAATATAACACTAAAACATTTAACAATGATTGGAATTTGGGAGGATAAGCCCTTATAATTTGATAAGTGAATGGATTGAAAGAACTTGTATGAGAGATTGTGAGATAATAAAAATATATCATAACCAAGTGTTTTTATGATGAAATAATTCATATTACAAGTAGATATATAAAACTGAATATAAATAGGTAAAAACATGAAATCATGTTTCAATTAATGTTATACTAAAAAAACAACCCCTTACTTTGTTTATTATGTTAGATGATCTCACTCTAGCTTAATTGCATACTTGAATTTTCAAAGGATTAATCCATAAAGTTGATGGTTTTAGGATAAATAAGATTGAATATGAGATTATTATCTTAGATATGATAACATGGATACTAAAAAGGACATATAATCACAGATGAATTCAAAAGAGGATCGTGTCTTTGAATATGTCTTAGTGATCCCCTTTTATATGAAAGGAAAATAGAATATTTGGAAACACCCATTATATATTAATAACATCCAAACTCTATTAAAGGTCCATTGGATCCATAATATAGAAAATATTAGTTTGGTATATGTTTTGTTCACGAAAGTCTCAAACAATTGTTTCCTCACACGTTTTAGGAATTTTATTGGCTTTTTACCATTAATTTGTTTTACATTCTTCTCTTTTAATTTTAATCTTTGTAACTTTTTTTCCTACAAAGTGGTTTTATGTTCCATTAAAATTGTCTCAATACCTATATTAAAAAATTTGGAGGTGATGGAACTGCATTTATCCAAATATTTTATCAATTTTTATTTCCAAATATTATAAAAGTTAATTTTATATTAATATATATATATAATGTATAGAAGATATGTTGTAGGAATTTTTTTGACTAATATGGATGAATAATATTATTTTGTATTGATTTTGAATTATATTAGTGTCAACATATTTATTTATTTCATTATAAATAATACTGTTGTAGTTACTCAATGGAGTTCAATTTAATTTAGTTAATAAAATGTTCATCATATTAATGAAATAGTCTATTTAAAATAATGTTTCACAAATCTCATGTCAATCGATTGTAGACATAATAATATAAATATTATACCATTAAAATAAATTAGACTTTATAATAATAATTTCTAAAATATATGAATCATTCTATCAATGTACCTCTCCATGTGAAGGGAAAACTAATTTTAACACGAGAACATATAACTTGCAAAAACATGTTTTTTCAACAAGTTTATTTTTAACCAAAATGATATATGATTAGGATATAATTCTCAATTATATTGAATAAATTTAATCTTAATTTATTATTATCATTAAAATAGATCATTTTTTAAAATAAATTAGACATATAATAATTTATCCATGTTTAATTTAATTACACAAAAATATTTGAAAATTAAATTTTATTAAAGAACTTGAAATTTATCAATATTTTGATTATTGATTAAAAAAATATGAAATTGTTTTTTAAAAAATAAAATTTAATTCATTATAATTTATAATTTTTTAGGAAAAAGATTTAAAAAATAAAATGCATAATAAAAAAACATTATAAATGTGATGAGATCAATTAATTTTTATTTTTACAAGTCACCTAATAATCAATTTTTCAGAAAAATCACAAAACATATTATTAATTAAATATGATATTGTTAATTAAAAAAATAATTTTAATTTTGAAAAATTCAAATACTAGAAATTATAAAAGTAATTTAAATAAAAACATATTGAGAATGTTATTTTTTTTATCAAAAAACAACTCTATATTTATTATATGTTTTACTTCCATTTCTTTATTAATTTATAATTAACTAGTGTTACTCCATCATTCATATGACAATACGTTATCATTGAGAATAATTAATTTTCATAAAAGAGATTTCATTATAATATTACCTATATTATTTGAGTCGATATTTAAAGTGAACATTATATATATATATATTTATCATAACATTACCATAGTTTATATGAGTCAATTATACATCTACCTAAAAATTACAAATACTAGTACTCACCCGTGTATTCGCATGGTGATATAACAAAATTCTTATGTTATGCATTCGCACAGTGATGTGGTTCAATGATTTTTTTATGAAGAAAGTACTATATTTCAAGGTTACTAATGAACATGAATATTCAATAGTTTGTAATTACAAAATAAGGATACTTATTATCAGAATACAATTGGACAAAATGTAGAGACATAATTATGAAAGTAGAGTAACTTTTGGATAAATACATTTCAAAATCTGAAGAAGAATATATAATAAATAAGAAATTATTTTCAGCATGGAGATTTTAAATAAATGAAATGAAAAGAACATTGAAATTGACATTTTTAATTCTGATAATTATGATAAATAATGTTTTAATTGAGGCCATAATACTGTAAAAAATAAAACATGAAATAATTTATTAGATTTAAAAACATATTATGTTATAGTAAAATAGAATACATATAACTGGAAGAAAATATTGAATATAATAATAAAAATAATGAAAAAATAATTTTTATTGCAAGCCAACTCACATGGAAGTAAATTTGAGTATGTAGATCAGAAATACTTGATACAAATTAGAATCGGAGGCAACGATGCACATAATAAATTCCTTCAAGAGAAAATATAGTGTTGATAAAGGACTGAAAAATAATCCAGCATGTTCAATTACATGAGGGAGTAAACCGTCACCATTATATGGATGCTGGTCTTGGTATCAATACGACCAGTGATCCCCTGCACATGGATTTTTCATTGGAGTCAAGACCAATGCTGGAATCTGAACCAGCTGATCGTTCTAATTCAGTTTGAGTTGGTCTGTAATCCCCTGCACATGGAATAGTCATTGGAGTTAGGACTCTAGCATCCAATGTATAACAAAAACATTATAGAGATTCTCTTGAAAATCATGAAATAATATTTTCATGTT
Organism: Viscum album; assembly: GCA_963277665.1. Lineage (NCBI taxonomy): Eukaryota > Viridiplantae > Streptophyta > Magnoliopsida > Santalales > Viscaceae > Viscum > Viscum album. Next base: position 1,782,149,176 of record OY728145.1, read on the forward strand.
ACTCAAAATTAAATATATTAGTAAAAAGAAAAAATTATCTATGAAAAGAAATGGTATTATATTGTCAACATAACGAAATAAAATAGATGAAGTACCGTTCAAATCAAATAAGAAAAAGTAATACAAAGTGAAAAATTCAAATTGAAGCAACAGTTGTATCAGAGTTGATTTTGAGTTGAACACATGGAAATAAAAATAGATTGTTTGGACATATGGTTCATTTATCAAAATAATTAGGGAAAAGTATTACAGAAACTGAATACATTGACAACAGATAGTGTCCCCCCTAGAGTGAAACTAAATTCAGAAAACTGTGATAGTAAAAAACTTCATGAAGTGGGTTCTTACGGCACTGTAGTGGACAAGTACTCGTGGTTGGTGGTTGATAGTAATCTGGTACATATACATGTTACTAAAGCTGAGAAAATAGTTGTAAATATATAACATTTACGTGATTTAATCATCATAGAGGGTCTAGTTGCATCTTATATGTGTTCATAATCCTTTTTTGTCTATTTAATACAGTAAAGTTAATAGTGGAATTAATAAATGTAAATAATAATTAGAAAATAACAAAATTAGTAATGATTTTCCAATACCGTGCAATTACATCACCAAATTTCAGTCAGGTTAGCCAGTTTTCTTATTGAAGATTTTCTTTAAACGGAGATACAATTCATGGAATATTGTTTCCTTAGAGTCTCGTGGCATACGATTTCATTGAACAACATCATCAACATCAAAATCAGTCAGTATAGTTTTCTACATGAATAAATGACATCGATCATTAAGTTGAAAAAATTACTTAGATTTATAAGTAGTGTAGAATTAATATGATGCTATTGAATTGGAAAATTAAATTATCAAATTTAGTCAGGATTAATCATGAAAGGTAAATATAAATGACAAAATATATATAATTTCAACTCTAATGATGTAATTAAAATAAAATAGAATGAAGAAAAAGAAAACATATACCTGATTTGTTTAAGAGACCAACTGGGCTTGGGTAAGATATCCTTGAGGAACTTTTGACTTTTTGTCTCCATTTGTTTCTCATCTCCACCTCCCTACTTGAATATATTCTCTATTTTTTATCTCTGGATAAATATATTAATGTGGTCTTCTGTGCGATATTCATTATATTTCCACCTTCTTTGCTCTCCAAGAAACAGTACCCTAGGTGAAAAGGAAAATGACATGATATTTGAGCATCATTATAATGGGTACACTCGTTTAATTTAAGCCACATACAGTTTTCGTTTTCATCGTAACATCCAATACACTTGAAAAATAATAAAAAATTAACGAGATTAATTTGAAAATATTTCTAGGCATGAAATACAGCCTTGGATGATCAACAGATGCATGTCAATAAGATGCATTAAACCGAGTAAACAATAACCATGCATTTAAAAATAGTAATCAAATGGCATGATAATAAAACATCATAATTTATACCTACTTTAAGTTAAATGGGAATGTTTTATTCTTTATAACAGAACCTAGCAATGAGCTTCCAATCTTTATCTCTGTTTGATCAAAGGAAACAATTCAATTCCTAGTGTTTAAAAGTAAGCATTTGTGTGGATATTCCAAGAGTGAGAGAGATTCATAAAGAAAATTATTATAAATAGAATCCACAAGTAGATGCAATGATATAAAAACTCAATCCATGGTGGAGAAGAGTTCAAACTATTTTTTCCAGAAATAAAATTGGAATAAATTCAAATCTATATAAAGAAAATAGTTAGGAAACATAGATATCTTATATTTTTCATGCAGCACAAACAGACTATGATAAAATTATTTAAATGAAAATAGATAATATAATCAGAAACTCATCTCTTATGAACATGAAATAAAATACTATATTTCAACCAGAAGTTCCCCGCCACCATAGGATTCTTCATGCAAAATAATAAAACTACAGTGCGCTTACCATGGATGAAATATAAATACAATTTTTCCAATTGAAGTTTCCTGCAACTAGAAGATGATTCAATATCATGTTGCCTTATAAGAAATAAAAAAACATCACTCACGGTTTTTTATATGATCATATGGAAAATAAATATGCAATATTAAATTTTTTAAGTGAAAATATTTATATTTGATCTAAAACTATGAGAATATTTGATCTGAAATTATGAGATCCACCACGAAGAAACTATGTGTAACTAAAAAGAACAATAAAAAATTAATTAAATAAAAATTAAAAACATTTCTATAATTAATCATTTCTAAGAAAATGAAATAGGCACTATACAGGGGGTTTAAATACCTTTTGAGGAGTGGTTGGACATCAATGATTTCTTGAAGACAAATAGGGGGTTAAGACCTGTTGAGACCCGATGAAACTAGATATAAAATAAGATTTTATATAGAAAGAGTTGAACTGTCATTATATTTCTATAATTATGTAAAATAAATGACAAACACACATGAAGACATACTTCCATTGTTTTGAGTTTTGTACTTAGCAATTGGACTGCACCACCAATATCATTTTCTCTTGTAATAAATACAAAAACATCACCCATGGGCTTGTAAAAGATCATATGTGAAATAAATAAGAAGGATTTAATTTTTTTAAGAAAAATTATGAGAATGTTTGATAAAAAACTATGAGAATATTTGATCTGAAACTATGAGATTCACCATGAATAAACTATGTAAAACTGTAAAGCATAAATAAAAATTTGTAAATGAAAATAAAGAACATATCTACGATAAATCATTCATAAGAAAATGAAATAGGCACTATACAGGGGTGTTAAGATACTCGTGGAAGAGTGGTTTGTCGTCAATGATTTCCTAATGACAAATAGGGTATTAAACCATTTCTTGTTCTGCTCTAAATGTATTGAATACAAACATAAATTAATAAAAGAGAAAATAGTTGAATAAGTGAATTTAAATAATAATAAGTTTAATGTAATCATCATTTTTAAATTGAAAATGAAAATAAATTAGAACTATCCTTCAAGTGGTAATACACTTTTTCCATTTACATGTCCTCTCATATTCCTCCAACTTTACTGGTTTCAATAGTACATGCACTTTACTTCTCCCACCAACATGCTTAATCCAGAAAACAAAAAAAATTAATCAAATTGGGAAACAATAGTGAAAAATTAATAAATAAAAAGGATATTCCTAGAAAAGGTATGTTCAAACATAAGTGTCCTGAATAAAAATGCATATTACATGTAGTTAGAGACAGATAACATGTATTTAGAATGACAAGATTCGAAACATGGAAGAATACCAAAATACATAAATTATAATAGGAATAATTACCTTAAAATGCATACTCATTATGATAAATTAATAACAAAAGAAATTAAACTGTAATAGTGAAGATAATTCTCTATAAATTTGTTTGGAGTGCTTTATGACTCTCGATGAAAAATTGAATAACTACATGTGTGTATGCATGAATGATACGAAACAATATATTTATAACTAAATCTGGAAAATGAAAGGTATAATGGAAAAATAAATAACTAATTTTAAATAATCATAAGACGAATGGAATTATCATTATTAAAATTAAAACGAAAATAAATTTGAAGTAACCTTCATGTGGTGGAACACTCCACCAATTCTAATGGCCTCTTTGAATAATGAAGGTCCCCTTGTAGTAGCAACATAGGTTAATATATATAAAATAAGAAATGAAACAGTCAAACCATGGAAAATAATAATAATAACAATTTTGGGAAATTCACTTTTCAGGGTACCATTAATTCTAAAATTTTTTGCAATGATCTGTTAAAAAAGAAGTATTCAGGTTCATGCCACACACGATGAGTTCAAGAGCATATAGTAAACCACATGCCGATGTGTTGCTGCACTCCAAAAATAGTAAAATGATACAAACTAATTTACATTTACATTAAAATTCTATTTTTATTACTCCTACATTGAAAAATTATTAAATTTAAGTGCTATAATGTCAAATAGATTATATTGTTGGTATATTAAAAATATAATTTGGAAATCTAGTAGAATCATAATGATATCCCAAAAAAGAAACAATACAACAAATTAATAGGGAAGAAGAAACATAGAAGAATAAAAATTCCAAAGATACATGGTCCCCTAACTTGAATAGAATACATTGTGACCAGAAACCAGAATTTTATCGTACTTTAGTAATGTGAATTTCTGATTTATAGGTTTTACCAAATCCTTTAATTTCATAGTGGATGTGATTTTTTTCATAATGCAGTTCAATCAAGTTGATTCATATAATATATATGCACATTCATTAAAAATATTCATATTTATGAATGTGATCATACAAAAAAATAGATTCAAAGTGGTCCTTTATCCACCATGGTGATTGTGAAACTGCAAATAAATTTCAAATTGAAACTTAAATACCATCGTCTAGACAACCAAGATCATTTCTTAAAATAAATTTCAACTCATACTATGTTCTTCTATTTGTAATCGTTATATGAAACACACACACACAAGACCAGATAAAAGAATGATTAGATATGCAACTAACCCTTATTCTAGATTTGAACTTATACCTTATAGTTTCTCAAGTATAAGTCCGGTATAAGCTTGAAACTATTCACCAGATGTTCTATTGTGAGATATGTCACCCAAAATTAGAATGTGGATTTAGAGACCCATCAGCTGTGGAAAATAATAATGATTAATCATCTAATAAAAACACCATAAAAAATCAAATTCATTGAGACATAAAGATATTTGTCACGTCTTTGTACATTTGACACAGGTTTATTCCCGGGCTTACTTGCTGTGTGCTCGAGGGCGAGGGAACCCTAGGTGAATAAGAGGAACTGAATGTGAGAGTACTGCAGTTGGAGTCACCGATTAAGGAGAAGGAATAGTTAGAGGAGCTAAAGTTAGAGGAGCCAAAGTTGGAGGAGCCGAAGTCAGTGGAGCCAATGTCAGATGAGCCAAAGTTAGAGGAGCCGAAGTCGGAGGAACAGAAGTTGGAGGAGCCATAGTCGGAGGAGCCGAAGTCGGAGGAGCAGAAGTCGGAGGAGCCGCAGTCAGAGGAGCCGAAGTTGGAGGAGCCAAAGTAAGAGGATTTGAATTCAGAGGAGCCAAAGTTGGAGGAGCTGATGTCGGAGAAGCTGAAGTCGGATCATGCGCAGGTGGAGTCGCGGTTGGAGAGAAGATTCAAGGATGGGAGGGGGAGAGAGAGAGAGAGAAGATTCATGGCTGATGTCAGATCACGAGCAAGTAGAGTTGTGGCTGGAGAGGGGATTCAGGGATGGGAGAGGAGTGGGAGAGTAGAATCAGGGAGGTGGAAATTGGGGAGGTGCTGTGGAAACCCTAGAAAATGGAGTGGGGAATAAAGGGAGTTACTCAGGGAGGGGAGTGAATAGAAATGGAAAATCATGATTCAAGTCGGGATTACTGGAGGTAATTTCGGGTTTGGATGGATGGATGTAGAATTATTGGAGACATGGATGCGTGGGAGGAGGAAACATAAGCAGAAAAAATCCTTCTTTAGTAGATATATAGATTTTTTTGCTGTTACTGTTTCATTTGGAGAATTTCGTCGAATAATTTATTAAGTAAAAATATATATTTAAATCTCACATCATTAAAAAAACACTTTGAAAGGCATGATACATTAAGGGGAAATCTTATTCCTATGATTGAATATCAACTCTTTGTGATGATAGGAAACATTATACAAACATAACCTCTAATAAAGTTATACAGAGTCACCCTCATCCATTAATCATATGAATGATTATAGTCTAAAATAACTTTCATCCACATTGAATAACATCTATAACCTATTTGTTGTTTTCTATACAACATATGTTTCTAGGAAAACCATATCTATAAAATTTGTTTATCAAAATATAGATATGTAAGGTCATCCTTAAAATTCCATGATTGGATTCATACCCATGAAATAAGTATTTTTTTAATATTTTTACACTCCAAAACGTATGAATTTTCATCTCTATTGAACTTTCTATCTGAGGAGAGATAATGGGAAAAAGGAGTAGATAAACTAAAAAATTACACATAATACCACCCAAAAATCAGTAGATAATATGGATCCTCAACCATATAACATATTATTTTAAACCCTACAAATCTTCACTCCCTCATATATTTAATTTCTCTCAAAAACATCATAGAAGGGAACTCTTTAATCCTTATGAAATGACTAGAATTCATCAATGAATTGAGATTCACATTAATTGATTCATATCAAAAATGATATTATGTAAAAAAGTGTTGAAATATATTCAAACATCACCAAAAATAATTTTTATGAAATCTAATGGTTTTGAAAAACCTACAGGAACATGATTCTCTACTTTTATATTTTATCCAAATAAACAATGTGAAATGAACCTGACCACTACTTACGTTATCCCTGGCTACCTAAAATAAATCTATAAGGAACAATAGAGATTTAATGTAACTAGATTTATATTTAAGTGCAGTAGATAATACTTATTGTAAAACCAATCTTTTATTGTTGATGTAATGAAAATGTTCCCATTAAACCACACTTGATGTGTATCATCATCTGACCATAAATTTAGAGAATTAACTCACACAACACAATCATTCTTAACCTATAAATCAATATATATAAACATTAACTCCTCATAATACTATAATATAAATGGATACATATTAATCTAGTACAAATTACTGCTATTTTATTTACCCTATATAACAATATTCATCACTAAAAGCTTCCCCATCACAATCCATACATCTCGAGATTCCAAAAAATAATATTTTGATGAATATTTACTAAGAACACTACCGAATAAATTATTTTTCCCAAATCTGTAATAAATCTCAATGTAATATTTCTATATAAACTCCATCCACCATCGTTAACACAGACCAAAATCCCATTAAGATAAGATATAACTCAATAGTTTCAGATATGTGATTATCAAAAAATGTTTATCGATATAAAAATAATACCAAATCATCATATCATAATACAATACAGTAAAACATAGGTCATGGGTGAATAGGTATACTCCTAGAAACATAAATACCTTGAAACATATGAAATTACTACCCTATACTACATAAAAGAAAACCCTAAGCTAAGATGAAAAACTTGAAAAAAACACCGAACATCACTGCTTCCTCTAGAACTTGCAGAATTAGAGAACTTATCAACTACTCCTTTAGTAAGTTAAAGGCCTCCTTACTCTCGTGGATTCAATTAATATTATGTTTCTTCATACCTGGGGATGTTACATGGGATATAATCCAATATAAATCAGATAAAAACATCTTATAATATACCTCCATACCATGAAATCTACAAATCTATACAATATTTCTTTGTGCTAGCCAAGAAAAAAAATACATAGATCATAGTAGGATCAATTTCCATGTATTACGGATATACTACATGTCTATTTAAATGAACCTAGAATATATATAACCAAACCTTAGATAATATATCATAAATCTATTATGTCAAAAGGTCTTATCAAAAATTCCACAACATCTTAATATATTCCACCTTCAACTTTGAGTACTCAATAATTTCATAAATGAATACTAACATTAATTGATATAGGAACTCATGAAAAAAGGGTACACGAGTCACATGAATAAAACTAATGAAGATCTTATAATAATGCTACCTAACTATGATAAAAAAGTTTCCATGATGACAACTAAAAGTAGTCTTTATGATATCATCATCCTCTACACCATTCTATTGATATCGTGAAAAAAAAACAAAAAACCTTGATAACTTGATGTATCCCATGAATTAATTAGTCAAATAATATAACTAGGAGACAGTAACGATTTTGAACATATTATTGTTAAAGAAAATATAGTATAGGAACAACCACATACTAGAATCTTCCTTCATAGAGAACAATTATAGAGTACCACTTAGAGGAACACTAGGCCATATAAAACCATTCCACATAAAATTATAATTTGAAATTATAATATCCCAAAACATATAATTTTTCATCTTACAAATAATAATAACAATTCGATATACATCAAGATGAAATTTTCTCTAAAACAAGATATCACATTGAAGTGATATCATCAATTTGATTTTAGGAAAACATCCAGATTCTCTTCTATAAGCCTAGAGAATACTTCTTCATGATCCTATAATGTAAACATCCCAAAATAATCCAATTGATGAAAAAATAACCCAATAACCAATGAAATATAGGATGATCCATCTAATTAATGAACACCACATGCTGGCCCCACATTTAGGATCTCAACTCTCTACCAAAAATAATTTTATGGATACACATATTAAATTTATTATTCCATGAAAATAATAACTTCTTATGGTTATATCATAAATGAAAATGGATCTACCATTTCCATTTTTCACACCATAATTATCCCACAACCATGTCACTCATCAAAAAATATATACATACCTCAATTAGGATTATTAAACTTCTGGGTTACTCAAAGCCTCACTACCTTGTGTCAAAAAGAAAGATTCCTATGAAGTTCAATAAATAAATGTGATTATGTAAAATAAATCAAATGGAGAGATATTATAAAATTTGAGTATATGGAAGATAGAATGATATCTATACACCATTGTGTTAGAATATCCATTGTATGAAATTGACTAGAAACTACCACTCAGACACGCTAAATATCCCAAAATCCACCATCATGGTACTTCTTTCCCTATGACCCAAATTAGGAGGAATGTATCAATGGTATACTACTAATACTCTATCACCTCTTTAATGGGATAAATCATACTAACCAAAATATTATTAAAGCACCAAAGTAATCTATTATGGGGTATGAATTAGAAGTTGGCCATATATTCCTCATTATTCATCAAAAAGGCTAGGCACTAAAAATGAAAATGTTTAATAAATTGATATGAAAATTAAATTGGAATTAATATCATAGTATAATATTCATAAAATACCATTTTTGGAGAAATTAATAGATGTATAAAAAGGCTAAAACTTCTCCAGTTGATACCTAAACTTCTACATCATCTGAGATAATTAATCTATAGTGATTTTAATTTCATTATTTCTGTGACTCCAATATTTAAAAATTATTGAACTATCAATAGTCATCTTGATACCCACTACATTATCATGAACCTCTAAATATATAGTCATAGTAAATCAGGTTACCTGTTACTGAATAGCTGGTTGTAGTGCCAAATTATAATTTAATTATCCAGACTCTATATATAATAATGGATTTAAGGAAAGGAATAGATGGTATTTAAATTGAATTTTATGAGATGAATGCTAACACACCCCTATTGAAGTGAAATATACTCTAATATCTTTTCATCATTCATTATATATTTATGTAAAACTATATTTAACAAATTACCAAACCCCTATCAAACTAAAAAGTCCTTGTACACCCCATTAAATAACAACTACCGCTAATGTGCAGCTCCATGTAACTAACTAGTAGGGAATGGTATTTTATTCTCCTTGCTAGATTTGATAAAATTTAATTTCATATATATATATATCTTTTTTACATTATATTTATATAATAAGTTCATATTATAAAACTCATGCATTGTCCTCCCATACACTCATCCTCATATATTATGTTTACCCTCCTATAATCAACCTGATTAACTAATAGGATGACAATAAATTTTTAACACCACATGATTTTAAAATAATAAAATTTTGTTCAAAATAATATATGATGAAATCCCTATTATTAAGAGTATCATGAAATATATTTAATTAAATTTTAACATTAAAATGTAACCATTGGATTTGGTAATATGAATTGCAATAACTAAAATTTGAAATATTTATAATGTCTTTTATCAATATAAAATAAATGATAAATTCTTCATAAATAATCTAAGTTTTTTATTATATCTGTATGATTGAAAAATTATTTTTATCATATTTTATTTCTTTTTTATGTGATACAATTATAATTAAATGGTAAAAAACCTTAATTTGTTTGATTAGAAGACCATTGCCTCATGTAATTAAGTAACTCATTTTCCATCACTGAATCTCACAGATTGTTATAATGAATGATTTAATTTATATCTATTATATTCATGACATAAATATAATTTTCAAAAATTAATATATCATCTACTTGGATGCCTTTTCATTCATTGAAAAATGATAATTCCAGTCATGTGTATGTGTCGACATCTACATACATAAAGAGACATGTTTTATTTCTTTTGATAACAACCGATGAATGATATATATATATATATATATATTATTTTAATAAATAATATGTTATTTATTTTATAATTATCAATTTTCATATAGAAAATAAATCTTCAATTCGCTGTATAATGATCATTGTAAAATAAAAATGTTACTCATTTGTATATATGACATACTATCTCCATGATTGGTACGTAGTTTTGTATTCATAAACATCATTCGTGGTTGGTTTTAAAATAATAATTCACGTATAAAAATGATAAATTATTTCATTATTATTATTCTGTATATGATGTAATAATGACCACTATATCCATAGTGGACAAAACAAAGTCCTTCTTAGCATATAATCCAAATATCATCAAAGATTATTGTATGATGTTAATTGATTGAGTAATTATTTATAACATATAAATGAGAATAAATAAATTTCCTGAAAAATTTCCTTATGGATGTTAATATTTAATGTAATTTCATTATTTAGTAATATAATTAACATATATGATGCAAGAGACTCGATTTAAGGGATAATTTTCCTTTAAAACCTAATTATAATTGTATTAAAGATTAGTTTCCTAAATTTATTTTTTAGTTTTCCATATTATATAACATGTTTCTAGAGAAATGTGATTTATTATTCAATTGATTTTAAAAATAATTTTTTACCTTAATTAAATTTCATTATACCGGTTTAAAAATGAAATGTTTTTACCAGTTTCTATATAGTTAATTTATGACACCTTTTTTCCAAGTTTAAAATCATGTTTTCCTCCAACATATATGACATAAAAATATTTTCACATTGTTATTTCCTTCCATTAATTTAATTCCCCAATTAAAAAATTTCATTTATATTTTAAAATTTAATATTTTACAAAAATATTTGCGGTATCATTCATTTTACAACGTTTTCAAAAGAATAGAGATCCTCTTTCTATTTATATATGGAAATGGAAATTTATTTGATAATTATTACAAACATGTTTTTAAGAAGATTTTTTTTGATGAAAATGTGAAAGTATAAATTTTTTATCCATTATTTTCTACTTGAGAATGATATATGATAAATGGGTGATCCCAATATAGAATATGTGAAGGGTGGTCATGATATAACTTATAAGATAGGTGTTCCTGATATATATTATTTGATGTGTGATTCCAATATATATCTCTAACATATTGGGTAACATTACTTATCTCCATAGGTAAGAATGATAGGGATAATAGGGGAGATTTATCCTATAGATTTCTATGGGATTGAGTTCTTTCTGACACAAGTTATGAATATAATGCAATAAGTTTCCTAAATATGTATTTTTTTATTTTTATTGGTTTTAATGGTTTTATTTAAAAAAAATTTCATAAGAAATTTATTTATTCCATATTATTAGAGACTGTATTTATAAAATGAAAAAAATTATTGTTTTTATTAGTTATTAATTGATCAATGCATTTATTCTTTTTATGTCTCCTAAATATATTTGTGTTCCTATCCTAAATTATAAAACATTATCTACAACATATAATGGTGGATTATGAAAACAAATAAGTCAAATTATATATCATGAATATCTTTCATGAAAAGATCATTAGTATTATATTAAAAAATTTATTTATTTAAAAGAATGAAGACAATGTAGATTTGAGGACTATGCTATATATGGGTTTCTTTATAAAGTATTTAAGAAATAATTCTGTAAAACTATAAACTATAAGGATCTTATATATGAAACAAAGAAAATTCATTTATAAATAATCTAGATTAATAACTATTATAAGGATGAGATGTTACTGAATTAAACCATTAACATACATTGAACACAAAACTTTTTTATAATAAAAAGTGGAAACTCTTAACCACATTACAGGAAATTTATTTAAGAAAATTTATTTAAATTAATTTTACCTTATTAGAATAACCAATAATCACAATAAAGCATCATTTATATACCTCATCTTGGTTTATATCCCAAAATATGATTCTTCCTACCTAGAATGTTTAATAATAAGAAGATACTTCTTTCAAATAAGATATGTACATAATTTTTTATTTCCTAGCTTGAGTCCCATGCTAAATAAAACAATTTACTAAACTAATATTATTTACCTCACAAATTTCTGTAGCCATAGGGGTGCGTACCTATTTTGCCTACCCTAACCATAAGTAATTTCAATGATTCCACTCTTTCACAACATCTTACCATTAGGAACCACTATTTTTTTGGCTATGAATATGATTATATCCCATAAAACACACATTTTCAATGCCATATATTTGGGACTAGAACTGGTGGAGTCAAAAAAAATATTGGTGGAATTAACCACAGAAATATCAAGAAAAAAATCATTTTTATCTTGAAAAATAAATTGGAACCACAATTCAAGACAATTTCATATATAGAAACATTTTCACAAATAAAACACCAAATAATAAATGTTTTAGATGCAATTATAACACCATTCAATGACCTCCATGAGCTAGTATGACCCAACTCAATCAAGAACTCCCTCTAATAAATTCGGAAAACATATTTATATATATTATAGTGATGAAAAAATATTCTTAGTAAGATCATACTTAAGTATTATATTGTAAATGCGATGAATAATTGTATTAAATTTATAAAAAAATAGTTGAAAAAATTAATACCTACAATAGGGAATCTATCACTCAACCTGACCAATGCTCACATGAACATTATGGAATCCACATACAAAACCATAATATTGATTAATTATATATGTATAAGGTAACCCAATTAAACTTTTAGATAAATATTTATACTCTCACAACATAATGATATATGATATGTTATCTAATCCCATCCAAATCCTAACATCAATATGACAACATATCATAACACAACTATAACTATGAATCCATATCCATATACAACATAACCAAATAATAAGAAATAAATAATAAAAATATTCATTATAACCTCACCATCATAACCCCAGAACAAAAAAAACTATATCAAAAGGAAAATAGGTAAAGAGGGAGTATTCATCCATTTATTACCTCTATAGTAAAGTTGTTATAGGAAACTATTAGAAAATATGTCCCCATATGGTTGTCAGTCTATTTACCTTACTTTGGTTGTGGGTGTATGAAATAATAAATAAATAAATAAATATATTATTCATATAAATTAGAAGTATATGGGTTTGTATTCAATGAAATACCACAATATTCACTAATAATAACCTTACTCTCAACATATTAGGTTAACAACTGTGTGGAATACTATATCATAACTGTCCCTATCTACTATTGTTTTAACTAATTTTGGAGAAATCATGTTTTTCTATATTTTATATATTGAATGTTATAAAAAACTCATTATTTCATTATATTCAAAATTTAATTGTTACATATATTTAATATTATATTTTAATAACTAATAATTTGAATTTTTTTAAAAAAAAAAATATGATAATTTTTTTGAAATATTAAAAGTCCCAACTAAAATACATCATTCACTATATAAAATAAAATACAATTAGGGAATGATTGAAATTAATAGAATCATTATCCCTATATAATTTCTAATTAATTTTACTTACCTCTATATATGGATGATCCATGATGAGGTCATCAAAACGACAATCCATATTTTTCAATGATTTGACATACTTCTCCAAATTTATCATATAGTTATTGAAAAAACATTTCAAAATACAAGCCTAGTTTTTGATTCATACACACTACTCCTTATTGGAATCCACTAGAATCATTATTTCATTCATCCTATCAGTACCCTCTTTAGAAGAATTAATTTGAAAGACCTTCACCAACATTTCTTCCTCTGAGTGAAGGATATACTTGCAATGATTTTCTTTTTTACTATTCTCATCCCATGTGGTTTCAATGTGGGAAGCCAAAATATTGAATGGTTATTATATATTTGAAGCCTTTTTTCATACAACCTACTATAGGGTAGAAAATACTTCTTTTGAGGGGATTACCACAATTGGTATGTGTTTTCTGTTAAATTGATCCACATCCATAGGGTATAACTCCATTTTAGATAGATATTTTATTGTGCCACCAACATTCTATTTTCTATTTCAATTACCACATTTGATCATTAGGATTTCATTCTAAAACATCAAACTCTTTTTATATTTCAATCCATTAAAAGAGGGTCCAAAACCTATCACCTTGTAACTAATCTTTTTGGAAGACCTTGTCTCTATTTTTTTAGGTAGCAGATATTAATCCTTACTTCCCTTATACTTTTCCTCTTTCTCACAATAAAACTTCCTGAACCCCAAGTTCTCTTATGAATTTTTTGTTCGTGGATTGTGGTGTTTTCTTCCATGTATTCTATTAACATCATCAACTGAGTATTGACTATATGTCTAATCTCCTAAATCATCCCCCAGAGAATAATTTCCATTATTTATAGATCTTTTCCCATACATAATAACATTAATGCTAAATGATTCATTCAAATCCCATACATTCAAATCAGTTGTTTAGATCAATAGTCTATAAGGTCCTTCTATATATTGACCTAATAAAAACCAACACCCAACTCCCATGTATTGTTGGTGTGACAGAAAGTAAATTCTATTTGACAATGTATTCCAATAAACCATTAAAATTGTCACATATATGACCAAAACATGTTATATTAATTCAATAATTCTCACCCCCACAACAATTGAAAATGATTTTTGAATGTTGAAACACGGTTTTAGAGAATTGGATGCACACATCCTCCCCAACCCGGACCTCGACATGTCCTATATTATAATCTTGTGTTCTACCAAATGACTTCTCAAATGTTTGAAGACTTCCACTACTATAATGTCCCAATATTCTCTAGGATCTGAACCGCATTATCATACTCATTGGGCCTCTTCTGTTAAATTGGTTTCCTTACCTTATCTAAACATGATGTTACTCACTATGGTGGCTTATTATAATAATGAATTTTCCCAGGTTAACACATATTATTTTGGTATGTTTTCTATCACTAAAACATAACCTAGGAATCTTACCAAATAGGTTACCAAATAGATCACTACTCTTGGAAAAACATGCATTAATGAGGAGTTCTAATTAGGTCAACTCCCAAAATTAATGGTGAACCTTTTTGACATAGGTAGTAAAAAATTTTCCATTTAAAGTATCACCTATTCATGGATATTACACTATCCATCCATTTATGGCATAGTTACCTCATTGTCGATTCTAAATATTTAACCATGTTAGTGGCTATACACTTGTAGTTGGGTATTGTAACTGATACAATTCAACATGACCTGGCCTTCCCTAGGCCATGAACCTAGTCATTTTCCCCAGAAGTCACCTATAATACGTGTTATTACATTCTATCACACCAATTATATTAATCAATAAGGTCACTTATAGGTCTGTTGATTATCCTGACATTCCAAAACATGTTATTAAAGTGTCTTGTGTCCTCCCACTACTAGAAATCAATTTTATAACCACATTTTATGAAATATTGGGGCCATTATTCACCCCTATAGACACTGAAAAAATTTCTTGGGAAGGAAATATACCCATAACTCTCTAAGAACTAGGGTTATAGGTCACCCATATTCATAGGGTTTTGGTAAGCCATGGGAATATGTTTTTAGTAGAAAAAAAATTCCCAGGAAGGACCTATACCCACTGTTCTCCAAAAATAGTTGTTTTAGTGCCCCCATATACCCACTATTTTTTTAAAACAGGACAATAGGTTTCAAAGGGATAAAACAATTTCATAGGAAGGCCCAAAAAAACCTATACCCATGTTTTGACAAAACCATGACTATAAGAAATTATTATAGGCACAAATACTAATGGTTTGAGTAATCCATTGGTATAAGTCACCTATACCACAAGTTTAACCAAACCGTGTGTATAGGTTGGCCCATTATTTTTTCATAATAATAACACGAATAATAAATAAGGTAATAAAACAATATATATATATATATTCAATTACATAATACATTTTGTTGGATAGCAGTAATGTCATTGTATTATACTTTTATATTTCTAAGATCAATTACAAGTGGTGGTTTTTTTAATAGAGAACATATACCGTTGGTGTTACCAAAATGTAGGTATTGTATAGTGTATTATTTTTTTATAATAATAATAAAAAAAAATAATAATTTAATATAACTATGTTTATATATATATGAATATAAGAACACAAAATCTGCTACTGGATAGTTGTAATGTCCTTGGAGTATTGGCAGAATGAGTTCAGATCAATTCCTAGGGGATGATTTTTTTAATTAAGGACCTATACCTATAGTATGAACAAACCAAGGCTATATACATAAAACCATGGTTCATTAAAACCATGAGTATAAGTATTTAGATTCAAATTCTCTATGTTAATTGTTTAAAAACTATGGGTATATGTGGCCTATACACATGTTTTTTTTCAAATTGTGGTTATATGTCTATCCCAATGGCCCAGGAACACATGATTCATAAAACCATAGTTAAATCCTTCACACACATTTTTTGGGCTAAACCCATGGTTTTGAACCATGGATATATGTAAAGATTCTAATAGTGTCACTCACACACCCTAGAAATTTTCCCTGGAGGTCACTCTTCCTAATCACTACTCTTGGATAAGCATGCTTAACTATGCAGATCTAATCTGATAGGCTCCAAAAAATATATGCTCAACACTCAACGATACTACTTAATTCTAGTTGGTATTAGTAGATGTTCAATCCTTATTACTAAATTGTTATATAGTGAGGCTGTCAAAATCATATATCACTAACCACTGACAAGCTATCAAATTAAGAACCCCATACTAATCCATTACAATAAAACTAAATGAATAAAATATATGACCTGGATTTTTTGAAGATGAAAAATAATATAACCATGATTCAAAGTCCATCACTTATTTTCAGCTAAATTATTCCTCTACTTTGATCCATAACCACTCTAAAAGGGGTATGTAAACATCATCTTCAGTACAGATACACAGATATTTTGAGTGAGAAATGGGATTTTTGATACAATCAGAACACAAAAATATGACTTCAATATTTTAAAACATATATATAGTAGATTGTTTTTGAAAAGGGAGAAATATTTTTATAAATATTACTGATATAATAGTAATAAGAGCTTCTTGATTCAACTAGAAATCATATGACCATCAAAATTGGTACAAGGGACACCGAATGCAATTTAGATCATATCAGTACTAAAAATGAATCAAATCACCCATCATAGAAAACCAAATCATCATGTTTAATTTATCAAGAAGTCTAATAATCAACCAGCCATTTAAACACTAATAATTGAAGAATAACCTATCATAGTAATAAACTTAAGGGTTATGATTATTGAAAAGAGCCACTATATTTGGGTGTAAAAGACCCATATATTTTTATTTTAATTATATTTAATTTTATTGATAGATTTTTAAATTTAAATCATATTCTATATATACATGGAAGGATGAATCATTAATTTGGCCATACAAAATATTGTCTAAAATGTCATCATTCTATTTTGTTCAATGATTCTTTAGGTTAAATATTCTACACATTTCTATTTATATATAGAGATAAAGATGTCAGATTAAAGAGATATCTGGTGAATTCAAAAGAAAATATAATTATACAAATACTTTTCAACTGGAACATATGATAAAAGTCAATGTAATGTGTATAATATTAGTTCAAACTTTTAGTCATGTTCTTATATAATATTTAGAGAGGTTTGCTTTTGGAATTAATTCAATAATTTTTCAATACATTTTAACTCTTGATAATTAATTCATCTATTAAAATTTTTACCCTTTTTAACCCCCATACCTCTCTAATAAATCTTATATCTCAATTTGATACCAAAAAATTTCATCAATGCCTAATCCTCTTGGATATAGACAATTTGGATTGTATTTTATTATGCTTCCTTATTTATCATATTTCTCTCAGTCTGGGGAAAAGATCAATTTAATATTTCTATAATGAAGTTAAAAAATGCATAAAATACTCAAAACAAATCTTAATTTTATATAAATTATTATGATTTCAATAAAATGGTAATGGAGGAATACACCTAGTTAGCATGTATAGAAAATTTTTTAATCATTGAAATGACAAAAAAATCCAAACGTTAGTAATAAAATTAATTATTAAGGATTGGAGAAAAAAAATTAAATTGTAAACTAATACTTATTGAATATTGTGAAATTAATAAAATTCTATTTAGTCCAGTGTGTTCCAGTAAGACAACTATGGAAAATTAGATAATATTCCAAGTTACTCATCTTTGTTCAGATAAGCTGATTTGAACCGAAAATGAAATTAATTGACTAGTGTTCCAATATTTCAAAATAAAATCAAAGGGAAGAGTTAAAAAACATTACCACTAATTCACAATAATTGCGAATACAATGAATTTCCTTTGATAAAATTTAGAGAACCAATCTATTGTTAAATGACTTCTAAGAGACCTACATATATAGTGGCATGAAAAGATATTTTTGATAGATTAGAGTATAAATTTCAATGAATTACACATTGGACAACATCCTAATGTCACTTCTTGAAATTGAATTTAAGATATATATATTTTTTGGAATAATTGTATTCAATTAAAAATGTTATTGGTTTCAAATAAAATTTATGTTTTACCTCAAATAGTTCAGAATATTAGACACATTAATGAGATATATAATAAATATTTAATGTAAGATACATTTGTTATAATCTTATTATAATAAATATAAATTAAAATATGTGACTTATAAATTATCAAAATTTTGATTTATAATAAAAAAATTAGTAAATATTTAATAATTTTTCTAAAAAACATATTTTGAATGTAGGAAAAAGGGGAACAATACATTATATTATGAAAACATAAAACATTATTCAAAATTGATGAAATACCAAAAGTATATGTGTGAATATTCTTCATGAAATAACCTCACTAAAGAATCATATTCAAGTGATGAATCATGAAAAAAAAGAGTCATATATCCTATATTTGATAAATGAACATATAATTAAGTTTTTTAACGATCCAAATTGTAATTATGGTTATTATTCTGATAATGATGGTTACAACATTTATCATCTTTATGATGAAGATAAAAATATACAATGAATTTATTAAGTGTTTTTGAATTGTATACATAAATAAACAAATAGAATAATATCTTTATTAAAGAAAGTAAGTATATTAATAAAGTAAATTATAATCTATAAAAAGTTTCTTAATTATTAATTGAATGTTAATATTGTGTGGTTAATAATATATAAAATGAATATTATAAAATTAATGATGGAAATAAATTTTTCTATAGATTCATCTTCATATTCAAAATGAAATAAATTCTGATTATTATTATTTTATTAAAAAATGATAATGATAATCTAGAAAGGAATTTAATATTTTTAAAGAACATGTATCTATAGATTTTAAGGTAAACAAAAATACGACAATATAATGGTCATGATGAATTCAAAAAATGAAAAAATATATTTTTTTGTAATAATTATCTTATTCATAATGATAATATAATATTATATGTTTTAGATGTGGTATTAAATTAAATTATTCTAATGAATGTTCAAAAATATATCCTCAATCTATTGTCTATAATAAAAAATTTAATAATTTGGATTTATTTTCTATTTTACAATATAATAAATGTTTACTTTTTGCATGGGTATATAAGAATTATTATACTAAAATGAATCCACCCAAGATAATGAGGGTATCAAAAACATTTCTTCTTTATGAATTTTGGTTGTACTATATTTTAACATATAAAATGTAACATTGTTTGTATTTCATAATCATGAAATAATAGAATGAGTGTGAGATATGAATATAGTAAATTATTAGTTTTCTAAAATAAAAATTTTATATTTTCTAAACATTGTAAATATAATTTTTATAGAAATTATGATTTTTTAGTTAATTAATCATAGTTTTAGTAGTTTTTATGTTATAAAAATAGAAGATATCTGGTGTAATTTGTTTCCTAGGCATGTAAACATTAGGTTTTTACACAATGTTTCAATAAAAGGACATGGAAAATATAAAATTTATGTTAAAATTAGTATTGTTTTTAATGTGATTTTTATTTAAATGATAAAAAGCATAATATTAGATTTGGATATCAAAATTATGTATAATTGGTAGAAATTTTGATCTTATTCATTTATATTTTTGGCTATAATAATATAACTAGTTTAAGAAGTGTTTAAAGTTATGAAAGATAATATTTGTTGATTTATTATTTTTGGATGTAAATGTTTTATTTCAAACACTATGAATAAAATAGAATATTAATAAATATAACCATTTTTTCAATGCTAATGGAAATTATGATTATAGAGTTATAACTAGAAACTAGATACAAATGTTTTATATGAATTCTGATTTTGTTTTGATTGTGATACAATTAATTATTTTGACACTTTTATTGAATATAAATGTTTTATTTATATTCTATATGAAAATAATTAGTTTTATAGAAACAATTTTTGTTTTCACTTTAGTTGAACACAAGATAAATAATATGGTTATTAAACAATAATAATATTTCTGGGGAAAAGGGTAATCTGGTAATATTTTTGCAATAAATCGATGATTTTAACTCAAAGATTTCATCACATAGAAAGTATAGATTTTAATGAATATTTTGGACCTATAGATATTGTTGAATCTATTACGTTTTTTATAGTTTTCCATGATTTTTATTTATTTCAAATGAATATTAATCTTTTGTTTTAAAATATTCTTATATTTTAAAAATATTATGTTTCTCAACAAACTGATTCTGAAAATGAAAAAATATTTAATGACACTCTTATTTTTTATAAATCATTTTCTCTTCTTTAAAAAGAACGTATTTCTTGGTATAATATATATAAATTTTTTTTATTTAATTTTTATAGAAATTATAATATGTCCTATATTTTTTAATAAAAGGATTTCTAATAATATTTCAATAGTTAAAAATTATTTTAACAATATTTTTTTTCATCATCCTAAAATTTCATTGTATGACTTTTTGTAAACCTGATTGAAAGTAAATTTGATATGAAGTTAATGGGTGAACCCAAATTATTAGAAGGTTTTGAAATTAATCATTGAACTGGAGGTATACTTTTTTATTAATCTTAATATTCTAAAAATTTAGGTAATTATATTAGATTTTATTTTTATAACTCATTTAAATCCCTATGAGTACTAATTAAAAATTGGATATTGATAGATCTAGTAAATTTATACTCTCTAAAATGTTTGGAGGCATGATGTGTAGTCTATAATATTTTTATTATTATAGAGATGATATTACCTTTAGGGTGTGTTTTTTGTATAACATTTAAATATCATCCTATGTAATATAATATAAAAGTTGTTAGGAATACTATCAAATATGATAATTTTGGATTATTCAATTCCAAAAAAATTTCTTTCATTTCGTTAATTTTTATGAATATGAATATGTAGGTGTAAGACTTTACCTAAATAATACCATATATATTGTTCATTTTCTTATTAAAAATTTAGTTTCATAGTGTTTTAAATTAAATTAATTACATTATATACATTTATGAGTGGATATATTTTGGTTTGTCCATGGTATCCCTAATACTTATGGATTCAACAAAATTTATATTTCTATAGTATTATTTTTGAAAAGGTTTATATTTATTATTATATTTCTTCTAGTATGTTGATATTAATTTTTGTAATGTATTATAAAACTAAACATATTGACCTACATTTTGATTTATTATATACTAGACTAATAAAAGACTTAATATTATAGAACACATTTCCAAAAAAATGCTACATCATGATATTTTTACTAACCAATTGCAATTTTAAAGAATATAGAAATTAAAAATTTATCATCGTATAATGGTGATTTAATAATTCTTATAATTTTTCAAATAATTGAATTAATATAAATTAATATTTGAGGGGGGTGGGGTTCTAGTGATTAATATAAATTTTTAAATATGATTTTATTTTAATTAATTACAATTTAAAACATATCGAAATGGGGATAATTTTTACAAATGTTTTATGGTTTTTTATTTATTGAAAAGGGTGAGATTATTATTATTATTATGTATAATTTTTTATTAATGTTGTTTGTTTATTTTTTATATATGGAATATTTAAAATAATTCAATATTTAATGAGAATGAAAATTTAGTTATATTTGTTCATAATCATATATTTTATTAATCTATTTTTTCATACCATTATATTTACTTTATTAAAAATTTAATCAATTATTTAATAATATATTTTGGAATTATTTTATATTTGATTTAATTAAAATTTTGATTAGTGAAACAGTTGATAAAATTTTTATAACATTAATGAAAATTAAATGTATTGAAAATGAATTATTGATAAAAGAAATGGCTTATAAAGACTCAAATTTGGTTTTGTGATTTGGGTTATATTCTTTTATTTTTTTATAATGTTATATAACCAATGAACTATATACAATAAAGTTGAATTATTTTTATTTATATAGAGAACTTAAAAATAAATCCACATTTTCTTTATCTACATAGAGCATAAATTGATCATTTGTGTATCTGATATGTGGTATGGAGTCTCATTGTGTCCTTTTTATACTATTGTACCTGAAATTAATTTTTATACTATTTTTTAATGATATCATGAGCTAAAGATGTTATATTAATCAGGTAATGGAAGTATTATAAATCTAAGAGAATTATCATATAATATATCCACTCAAATATAAGATTAAATTGTTTTTCTTGGGCCTTAGTAATGTAATTGAATTTTAGATAACTTTTATATCTTACATTTATGTATATTTTTCAATTTTCAATCATGTAAACATATTTCTTTTGAAATCACCTAGAAATATTGAATTATTATTCACATATAAATTTTTAATTATCAATTATTTTCCCTTTTTCTTTTATATATTGATAATGTATATATATATAAACATTGTTTATTTTTAAAACATTTTATATTTTAATATTTTTATTGGATGTTTTTTGTAATATGTATTTTAATTAGTTCACTGATTCTAAAAAATGATATAAATCATATATTAACTATTTTAAGTGATTACATAGTGTTTAAAAAATATTTAAAAATATTTTAAATTTAGTTTTTCATTCACATATAAACACATTACTTGAAATTTAAATATTTTCAATTTATTAATTTTAGGTGATCTCTTGATTTTAAATGATAAAAAATTCATGTTTACGGAGAAAAAAAATATGGAAACTTATTTTTTAGGTTTTTATAGTGTATTACTAAATTTTAAATTTCAATTAATCTATTATTTTTTTAAACAAGTATTTTTGAATTCTGAATTTTGTCCAAAATTGTAATGTGAGATATTTGGATACCATTGGTCAAGTATTATGAAGTTATTTTCAAGCTATTAATCTTTTAATTCAAATATTTTTAACTGGTTTATTTATATTTTTTATATTCAATGATAATATTTATGATAATTATATAATGTCAATATCTATATCTTTATTTGATAAATTAGTAATCATTTTTAAATATGAATTTTCAAATGAATTACAATGTTATGTAATGTATTTTTTATATTCCTCATTATAGCGGTAATGGGTACATGATTCAATTGACATGAATACTTATGATACATTATTTAATGGATGTAAAAATTAAGAATCTAAATGTTCTAAGAACATCTATCTCATAATGTGTAAACAAGTATTTTTACTTTTAGATGATGTGTCTCATGTAATGAACATGATCACCATTGTTTATTATTTATTACATAAAAACATGGAGTAATTCTATACTAAAAGAGTAGCGAGAGAACATCATCTATCTTATATGACATTATGTACCTCTTTCTATTTGAGTCTACTCTATTTTTATCTATCTTTATCAATTATACTCTAATATACAGTTTTGTCAACATAAAATAATTTTTATTTATCTATATCTCTATATATCTCTATTGGGTTGTGACTATGAAATTATTTGGTTAGAATCATTAAGTTTGGGATTTACATTGTTTAATGTAAGATATTATAGGGATTGTGACTCCACTGATAATAATCAATTCACCTTGTCGTACCTCCAATTGAAAAAATATGCTTAAATGGGTTATGATTCCCACAAAAAAAAATATTCTTGGTCCAAAAACTATGTTTAATGAGTAGATATTTGTATGAGTATAATAGTTCCACCTTATATTAAACATCTATAAAAATTAATTTCATCATTATTTATATTTCCAAAAAATTTTATCACTTAATAATTTATTCTTATAATTAAATAATTTATGTCTGTATAAATTCTATCAATTTTACTACCCCCACCCCACTCTAGTAAATATATTGTCTTCATATGGGACCGAACACAATCATTCCACACTAAACATATATAACAATGATCTAAATTTCTTATTATATGATATCATTCTTCAAATTTGAGATTTATCTTTTACCAAAGTCCTTAAAATAAACATGTCTTTTTAGTCATATGTAATGTCAAAATTTTCACAAGAACACATTCTATTTCATATAGTTCATAATTTATGTATCCATATTTATTCAATCCATCATAATAATTATTTAATTTTAGAATAACTATAATAATTAATTATTATTCATCTCATAGTCCATTGGTTTCTAATTTTATCCCACTTCTCCCAACTATCATTATTAATTCACAGCCTAATTCAATTCCCCTTCATAAAAATAATAAACAAACTTAATCAAAATAATTTATCCACAATAACACATTGGCATCACATTCTAATTTTGACCACAATATCTTCTAAACAAGACCGTTTTAGCAAAAAGATCTATACAACTGCTAATATAATAGTACATCAACACATCCATAACTACCATATAAAAATAAACACCTCTTCCTCGTTACCAAAAAATCTAATAACAAAAACCCATAAACTTAAAATAATGAAGAAACCATATAGGAAAAATTAAAATATAAAATATAAGTGATATATAATTTGAAGAACACTCCAAAGAAAATCTATATTTAAGAATAATTTCTGGTTTACATATAACACATTAATTATATATTTCCAAAACACTAATTTATTACACTTATAGTTTTATTAATCTATTATGAATGTTTATTTTGAAAATAAAACAATGGTAAATAATTTATATCTCAACATGAAAAATAAATACTCTGTATAAAACATCTTAACAACCCCTGTAATATAAAAAATTTCATAGAGTTCCATTAAAACATGTAAATGAACCACCATTCCCCTTAATTTGAATTTAACTTGTGAATTGTATATTTAGACTATATAATTCCATCAACCCAATGAAGAAAATGAAAATTCAAAAAATATTCACATAAATAAGGAAGGAGAAGTTTAAAACCCCCAATCTTGATTGAAGAATTAATAACCTCGACAATAGAAAACAATGAGACTATATTCAAAGGACACCCAAAAAATGTTCAAAAAAACCAACTATATTATTCATAATCAATCCCCCTTAATTTCATAGAATAAAAATTCCATAAAAAACAACACCATTATCACAGAATCCCTATTAAGAGAACAAATTATACAAGTATATAAATTCAAATTGGATCACAAGAGTTAATCTATTGAATCTTATAACGAGAAAAATATAAGATTATGTCAAAATATATCTATAGTTGCTACTATAGTCACTGAGGGTTCAAATGAATATATATAAGTAAAAGATAATTCAGTAAAATGACTGAATTTATAACTACTCTAGAAGATTAAAGAATCATGGAGTAATAATTTATGATATTGTTGATGTGAGTACAAAACCATCACACATTTTCAATTCATGTGGCTATATTCCCTTATCAAACACATTATGTTATGGTTAAAACCACCTTAAATACATGAATTTAATAATGTACATGATGCATAAAAGGTAACTAAGTTACAACTCTATAACCTATTTGAAAAAATGGTGCAAACCTTATCCTCCGTAACATGAAACCAATGAACCCTAGAAAATACAATGACTTATTGGATGAAATCCATGTGAAACAAGATTATGATAAATAGAACAAAGAAATTAACCACCCAAAAATAATTCCAAATAATGTATAAACTCACACCATTCTCACTTTTAGGTAATTAACATTTAGCTAAAATAATATTATCCTCAAACACCCCACACAACATAAAACATACTTTAATAAAAATATAAAACCCCTCAAGACCATAATAATATAACTCCATAACTAAATTTGAATTCAATATCATGTTTTGTGATCTTAGTGGAAATAATATTCAATAAACCTAAGGAATTCCTTAGTTAAGAATTACTCAGGAACCTCTATTCCACAACCACAACTATGCACAAAAAATCATACTTGTACTATGAAATATATTACACCCAAACCTAAAAAATCACATCCATCGATCTAACAAATTAACCACACTCTAGACCAATGACTATATATATGTTATATAATACTATAAAAAACATATCCTTTATTTATATCTTCATGTTGAAGTACAATAGTTTATTGCATAATGAATTTTATCAACAAGGAATTTCCACACTAACTTCGTCATTCTTCCTCTATACTTTACCTAACACATCCAACAACTGAATGAAGAAAAGTAATTTCATGAGAAATTATATGTCATTACATTAAAACTATAAGTATTATATGAATTTTGGTAACCTGAGGAACCCTAATACACTATAAGAGGGTGTGGGTATAATTATTGTGTTATAAATATTATTTTCAGATCTAATTTCAATTAAACATGTATTCACATTTGAAAAGGAACATAGTACCTTTAGAATTGATTTCAGAACCTCAAAAACAAAAATTTTAATTCAGGAAGATAAATTTTTCTATATGGTTTAATGGCACTAGTCTATGTCAAATGATATTATATCAATGATGTGTTGATATTATTTATAAATAGTTCATCACTAGTGAGTTATTATAATCATTAGTGATAGATCAATACTATTAAATGTTTTACCTCCACTTCCTATCTTCCAGTCACTGCATTAAAATTGTGTCATACAAGGTATAATATCAAAACACTATCATAACTCACAAGATTAATGAAAGAAAAAATAACAACGAACAACGATGGGTGTTCCCCCTGATGAAATAATTATCACTACCTAATATTTACAACTATGCAATGATACTATTTATATGAAATACTAAATGGAAATATAATTCAATAAACCCATAACAAATTATCTAATTATAGATAATAAATTACATGCTTATATTTCTATCCAATTATTTATACATTACATATTTCAACTCTATCCTGTTCTTGGTCTATTTTTTCTTGAAAATAATTAACATTCTTTTATTGACACCAAATTATATTATCAAACATGATATTTGAAAATAAAATTTACGAAATTAAGTGACAGTAAGATAATATAATAAAAATTTTCTAATATATTATATGTAGTTACAACTATACTATTGAAGTCCACTTAGCCTGATGAGGATTATACTATAAATTAAATATTGCTAAAAATGTGTCTACTCAATAAATAAGGTTATATGCTCCAATTTCAAAACTCAATTTAATCCTCTTCTCAAAATATATATTTGAGGTTCCATCTTAGACTAAACATAGCTTGTTATAATAATTTCAATGGTATATTGTTTTCTTACAAAAATAATTAAAATAGATTGATTAATGATTAACTTCTAGTTTGTCATAGGTATTTTTCATTGAAAATTTCAGGGGTCATGGTGTGGTGTAAATTCAATAATTATTTCAGAAATTTCATCCACTAATATGATTTAATAAATTCTATATAAAATGTATTTCCAGTTGTTTTAATATCATTATGTATTTATTATTTTTCCAACCTACACAATGAATTCTATCATTAAAATAACATAAATTAGGATTGTTTCACACATATGAAATTTCTTATAACTATATGTTAAGAAAAATAAAATCATCAATAAAAATAATTCAAAATATATATGTATGACAATTTCATACCCCATTTTTTATCTACAAGACCATGTTTCATATAAAATACTGAAGTTGAAATTGAGGTTTAATAAACCAAAAATATTATTATTTAAATATGGTCATTATAACATAGTAGAAAAATTTATAGGAATGCATAGTAATATGTTGATTATGAAAGAAATATAAATCTTCCAATAAATTTAAATTATTATGTTAATTATTAAGAAATAATAAATCAATTTTTATTAGTCATTTTATGCTTCAAAAATACATTTTATTCAAAAATGGATTTATGAATTTTTGTGATAAAGTATTATCATTAATTTATGTTTCTTGTAGAAAATATATTTATGAAAAATGAAACCATTTTTTAAATCATAATTTGAAAATGTTCATATGGTTAAAAATGAGAATTTTCTACAAATTTTCTTTTTTTAATAAGTAGGGAAGAACATAGATTTTTATTAAAAATTATATTTTGATCTAAAGAATTTACAAATTCAAATTCAATTTTGAGTTGGTTTTAGAATTTAATTATTTCCTTTTGATTGAACTTAATTTAAATTTTTTCATTGAAATAAATGTTTAACTAGAATTTGAATTAAAACAATTTTACAATTAAAAGGTATTATCTTCTAAGACAATTTTTCATCTCATAATATCGGTTTCATTTTAAAATATATATTCTTCCACTCATATTTTTACGAATCTTGAAAAATTGTTTCCATATTTTAAATTAGTATGTCCATATTTCATATATAGTCACCTTTTATTTTTTTCATTATGATTAGTATCCATAGTAAATTTATATCATCTTGGTATGGGTAAATCAAGTAATTCAGGTTAATGATAATACAATAAATTCTTAGAAAGGACTCTAAAATTGCATTCAATTAATTTTGGGAGTATATCTCTTCTATAAACTAAAAAATTCCCAATATTTGACATTTATTTTTCATTAATCCATGATTATGACCAATATATTATTTTATGAAAAGGAATATCAAAATGTAATTATATTGGATTTATTGTATTTTATATTATGAAATGGGGTTGGGAATAGGATATGTTTGGTAATTGAAGTATATTTGGAATATAATTTTTTTTATCATGTTAATTTTTTTTCTAATTCATTATGATGAACTAATTACATTAAGATCTTGTGAAATGTTGGTAAAAAAATTATTAAATTAACATAAATGATAAATAGATGATTGTAAAGACCTTATAAGTAATATAAATTGAATGAATAATAATGGACGTTAAATTTTATAGATATATAAAATATGATATAGATTTTATAAAGGATTATATTCTAATTTATTTTAATTTTTGTTGTTTACAAATTAAAATTACATGATTAAGTCCAACATTGACATTAATGATATTTTATATTTGATAATATTTAATAAAATATTTTAAATTTCTTAAAAATATAAATTTTAGTGAATTGATTGGTAGAAGGATAAAAATATCAACCATTGTAAATTTAAGTTCCAATTTTCTTTTTAGTGTAACTATATTGAACCATATGGTTAATAAACAATGTTTTCACTATAACCAACAAAGGAGTTAATGAGGGTTATAAAAATATAATTGTGATTCTATCAAAATTAAAAGTACACAATTTATTTGATAAGGTTATTTAGATACATGAAAATCATAAAATGGAATTAAAGTATTTTTAATTCTTTTTTGACTAGAAAATTTATTTACATTTATTTAATACACTAAGCAATTCTAGGAGCAACCCCTTAGTAATTTATAAAAGGGATCTTCATATCATATTTTACTAAAACATTAAAATCATTTTGGATAAAAAATACCTATAAAAATAAATTTCTTAAATCCCTCCACATGCCCTTGAGACCTTTTATTGATAATAAAATCATATTAGGGATGATTTTCGTGCAACCCTTAAGAGGTTTTCCGATGAATATGTATAATTTATAATAAATATTTTTTGTTTTATTTATTTGTATACACCCATCAAGTAAACATAAGAAATGAAAAAATAATTACACCAATATCATATATATAATGAAATTTTATTATGTTAATGGAATAATCTATATTTATCTCCTATTAAATCAAATAAGATATGAAATCATTGTTTTTAGGTATGGTGGACTATTGGCATGCAAACCAATGTAATATTTTTCCATCACCAAATATTAGTTTTTGTTATATTGATAGTTTTAATATATTTATAAGATATTAGTGATAATTTTATCATTTTTTTAAGATAACACATCACATATTTCTTACCCTTCCATTAACTACGAACTGATAACATCGTTCATGCATATGTGAGGATTGCTACATCCACAAAGTGATGTGGTTCATTTTTCATCAACAATTAATAAGGATAATATATTTAAGTGTATAATATGATATTTATGATATTGTTTTATGTAAATGAGAATAATATAATACTAAATTTCATAATAAATTTATCTTTGAAAAATGGAAATTTTACTCATGCATACGCACAACCTACCATCTTTATAATTATAACGTAGTTCATTTAAAAGACCATATTTTATAGGTGGTTTTAATAGTACATTGAATATATAAAAATAATTATTTTTATTGATAATTATTAGATAAATTATGTAGTAATAATCTATTTAACAATATTATTTCTACTGAATCCATTTTTTATATATGAGCTCATCATTTTAAAAATACTTAATGTGAAATTAATAGATAAATTAATTTACAATAATAGGGTAAAATAAATATTAAACATTATAAATGTTCTTAATGTAGTAAATAATTAACTTATTTTTATTATTTATAAATATATAGAATGTATGTGACATGTTGGAATCATGATAAAGGACATTCTAGTAAAAATAATCTTTTAAAACATCCCTTTATACACATTTTCTTCCACGTGCATATTTTTAAAAATATAATATTAATTAATATATATGGGAACAAAATAATTTTAATGGAAATATTTTAATATATAATTTTAAATTCATTCAGTGGTTTTCCAAAAAAATCATTTTACATAATGTTTTAAACTTTATTTCAAAATACTAATATTATATCCTAATTTTAATTTATGGAGACAAAAATATTTAAAACCCTTATAACAGTTATATTATTTTTTAATTAAATTAAAAGAGTTTTTTGTTTTCATAAAAGAAAATATGTAGTTCTCTTATTTAGGGGTATTTTAGTATAGATATATTTTTTAAAAAGAAAGTGCACTTCAATATCTAATTTTTTTTCACATGGTTTTCAATGAGTTTTCAATGTATTTTTGATGAAAGGTGGTAGAATAAGTTTTATTATTATTGATATGGTAGTTAAAAATCATTTATGTTAAATAGATAAACCTGATAAAAATTATATTAATTGTTTATCTACAGTATAGCCCTTGATGAATTATTGATCCAGATATAACATATAAGATGGGTTTTCCCAGATACCACTCTAATGAATTTGGTAATGTTTCATATCCTAAAATGTAATAAGAAGGTACTTACATAGGAGGTGTATTCTATGTGTTTAATAGGGATCCGATTACTTATGATCTGGGATAGGATTACAATTTATCAAATATTCCTAAATGGTTCTTATTTGTATTCAGTGGGGCATATTGGTTTTCATTGAGAAAAAGGTGATTTTTTTCATGGGAAAATGATTTATCTCATTATATCAAATAAAAATAATATAAAGGTAAAAATTTATATCATTTTAATATTTTTGACTAGGCTTAAAACATTATTCATTTTATATCCCTTATTTAGCCTCACATTCTCATCACATATTTTTAATTTTTTTGTATGGTTTAAGGATAATTATGTACAAATAACAATTGAATTTAAAAGTAATGAAGATCATTAATTATATGATAACATTTAACTATAAATTTTTCATATTATGGTAAAATGGATAAATATAAAAAGTCTCCACTTTTTAAGATATTACTTTTTCATGTCTAAGTGATGACCTATTTCTTCAAAACATTAATCCAAAATGGAGAATTAAATTTAATAGAATGATTTAATGACCTAAAAAATAATCATTATGTAATATTTTTTGTTGGGTACATAAAACCCAAAATTGTTAAAACTCCATTAAAATAATTATATTTTTACTCAACATCATGTATATATTATGTCAATGGAATTGTGGGTACATCCATTACTAATTTTCCAATAATCTATAAATAAAATAATATACAAAACTCAAAATGGTGTTGTAAGTACATACTACGTTTTTATTTTTTCTTCACATGGGGATCACTACCCATAATATTATATATTCTCTTATATGGGGATGACATAAATATTATATTTCTATTGAAGAAGAAATACCCCATATTCTCCACATGGGGATCACAATAAAGAATCATGAGTGTTATATTAGGATGTTAACGTGTTTCCTTTCTCCACATGGTATGGTGGTCAGATTCATGCCAGAAATAATGTGGCGTACTTGATTGTGGTTCAAAGAGTATCAGCATCAGTGTAACACCCCAATATTCCATCGTACGCTTCACTTTCAATAATACCATAGCGTGTGTTGTATGCAACTTCGAGTTCTAACACACATCACAACCAATCGAACTAGCCGTTATGAATAGTAATACCCACGTTTTGAAATTTTATAAATTTTATCTCTAAAAAATGACATCATTTTTGGATTTAGAATTTCTAAATTATCCTAGGGTAAAATTTTGGAACTTTTCAGATAACATTTATATTTCGATCAATAGTGAAAATCACTAAATTTTAATTAAAAACAACTTTTTTAATCGAAATAATTAATAGTGATAAATTATGAATTGGAGTAGTTTTAATGTATATTTATAATATATTTTTACCATTTAATACAATCTTGGTCATTGGACATAATTTCACAATTAAACCGAACATGAACAAGTGTCAATCTTTTGATAGTTATTATATCTTAAAAACACGCTTTTTGTTTTAACAACGTGAATTAACTGTAAATTAATTTCTTCCACTTCTGTGTTTCGAATTTGGAAAAATGGATTCAATATTTTGAATCATGATTTACAAATTTTTTAAATAGGTAACATTAATTTTTAGACATTTTGAATAATTACTTCGGTAAATATTTTATTTACCATGGTTAAGGGGTAAATCCGGTAAATAAGTGTAAAAAATAATATTATAATAATAATAAATTACCCCATACCGTGTCTTAACCTTATTGGTTGATATATTTCCGACCATGGGAATAATTGGGTATATTGTGGGACCCCATGGAGCCACTTGTAAGTGATAATGACACTTTATATTAATTAAGTTAAAGTATATACAAAAAATGACCAATGCATATATCTTTTAGAAAAACAATTTTCACATAGGGTTAAATATGTTGGATTCTCGACTATAAATATTAAATAGAAATATAAAAATATTTCCTAAATAATGATATTTTATTTATAATTTTTAGACATTATATAATTTAATTTATATATGACACAATGATGATGAAGTAATTATCTTATTAGTGAAGTATTAAAATAATTGATATTATAAATACCCAAATAAATATAATCTGAGACGTTAAATGAATTCCAAGAATTTAATAGATTAATATAACATCTTAGTATTTCTTAAATGATTTTTTTTCGAATTAATAAAGTTGTTAAGACTTAAAAAAATCAATTATTGAATAGTGTCACAATTCACATAAAAGAGTTTTTAAAACAAATATTATATTATTATTTGATATTAAATTCCTAAAAATCTAAGGTTCGGCCAAGAGACTTATATAATGATAGGTGTATCATTAATTTACCACTTTGGGGCCTCTTGGAGGTATATAGTATGTTTATTAACTATATAATATAAAAATACAATGTGACATGGTAAGTGTCAAACTAATTAACTAAGAGTTAAAACTAAAAGGTAAGGTTAATATAATGACCCAAACCTGTCCAAATTCTATTGGTTGAGTATTTTTCGACCCATTACCACCTTAACATTTAAATAACCCACTTTTGAGCCATTATAAACCGAATATAAATTTATTATAAAATAATATGTCTAGGTTTTCTAAAGGTTCCCCTCACCCCTCTTATAAAAGGGCACCCCTTCTCACTATTTCACACATTCAAAGCCTTTTGTCTTGACCAAAACATTCCCAAATACTCTCTAAACACACCTAAATTCATCCTAGACGCCTTATTGTGATCAGAAATCCAACCTAAGGAAACTTTTTGATCATATCAAAAGGAAGACCCCGAAGAAGAGGTAATGTTTTCATCAACCTTTTTCAAGTTCATTTCGTCTTATACTTCTTCTTTCTTTGTTATTAACATTCTAAAATAAAAAACCCAGTATATCCTATATACTGTTATATTATTATAAATATGGTACAACCATATAAATTATTCTATCCATCCTTTGAATGACATGTCACCATACGTTCGTATGTACGGCTTACCGTCTCCACGTCATAGTGTAATTTTTATTCAATATATTATTATTTGGATGGGTATAATAATGATGTGTAATTCATTTTAATAAAAAATATAACATGATAATGATTATTTATATATGATATACCATCCAATTATATATTAATTTAAAATCAAAATAATGATATTGTCACTCATGCGTACGTACGGACTACCGTCTCCACGAATGCGATGACATTCATTCAGCATCATATCCATTCAAGACTAATTCTCATTTAATGATTAAAAGTAATGTTTATGAAATTTATATAATTCTGGTTATTAATAAGGTACAAACTATCCTTAACAAACACGACTTATGTAACAAAACATATAAAATAAAATGAGTAAGTTAACACCCAAAACAATGATAATACTAAGATATTATTAACAAATCAATGTTAAAAGATCATATATGATATCATAATTATGTATATGGTTCTTGTATTATTTAATAAAAATGTTTTAACTATTATACAAGAGGTTAAAATAACATCGACTAAGGAAAAGTACAAGGTAATGGTTTATTTCAGAATCTCTTCATTATTCGAGGTTGTTTATACCTAATTATCTACTGGGACCACTTTATCTTCAACATCCATGTTTCTTAAAAATGTTTTTCAAAACATTATTATTATTTTATAGAATATTGGTTAAATTCATTTATACCCTTGTTTGGCTTTTTAAAAGACGTTTATAAAGTAATCTTTCCGTCGTTCTCCAAACAAGGTCCTTTTTAACCTTTTCGACAGAATTAAGGCAAGACTGTTTTTTTAACTAATACGGCGGGTGAGGCTATTTTCCTCCATTAAAAAATCATCAAAGATTCCCTTATAATCTTATAAGGATATTTACAAAGTAAATGTTTTATTTTATAATTATGTGACTTTTAAATGATTTAAAAAAACAGATATTTCTCTCAAATAGTTTTGATTTCATCTATGTCAACATCCATTGATGGATATTAAGTTTACTTGGAGTTGATATATTATGATACAAAACTTCCATATTGTATTGATGGTTTTGTGGTGTGTTTGACAGTGGATGTGTTATTTTTATACCATTCATGGTTTATGAAGAAATTATTGATATTTCATGTGCTTGTTTTAATACGAATGACTATGTAATGTTTAAACACGTTCATATGAGGAATGAAATGGACTTAATAAGTGACTGGTGGAGCCCGCTATATCTCTTCGATTCATCGGTAGGTCTAATGAGACAAACTAGTGTCTTGTCATAAGGCCTTGACAAAATCATATTTGTAGTCTTGGAACGAGGCCTTGGCTACGTGGTTATGATAGTCTGACATTATGCATTCTATGATTATGAAAATGGTTATTGATATTTCATGTGATTATTCGACTAGTAGAATATCCATGTGAATAATTATATGGCATTATTTCATTTAATTTCTTCCATATTATGCTGAAGTTATAGTTTTAAAAGGCTTTTGTTTTAGTTATACATTTTCTTAAATGTTTATTCTTAATTATGAAAGTTTCTGCTATATTGTTATCCTTATTGGGCATTTGAACTCACCCATTTCAATGTTTTATTTTTCCAAGGATGTGAAGAATTATTTTATGAATGACCTGCAAAGATAGTATGAGGGGATAAGAGTGTGGACTATGGAGACCATATTGTTGTAGTTTTCATTTTATGATTTAATGTAAACTTTATGATTGTATCTAGTTATTTTCAAGGCTACTAAACTAATCGGTCTTTCGAGAGTTGATATTTCTTGTGATCATGAAAATGTTATGTAATAATGCACTAACTCTGGGTAACAGGGGTCAGGGCATTACAGTTGGTATCAGTGGAAGTTTAGTATAATCCTTGGAAGCTAGA
Source organism: Viscum album (assembly GCA_963277665.1). NCBI lineage: Eukaryota > Viridiplantae > Streptophyta > Magnoliopsida > Santalales > Viscaceae > Viscum > Viscum album. The sequence goes on from OY728145.1 coordinate 1,782,185,637, forward strand.
TTTAGATAAACTATGATTAGAGCACATAGATTTACGATGGAATTTGAGGATTAGTATAGAAGAACTTCCTAGAATTTTGGTATTGTAGAGATTTTTTGAGTTTTCTGGGCAATACATCCCTGTATGGATATGAGAAGGTAGAGGCAGCTCTGGCACAGATGTACCTGGGGGTAAAACCCGAAAACACCGCTTTGAGCTAGACTCAAATGGGAACTGGTGCACGACAACGGGCCTTGCTGCACTCTTGGTTACGACACTTCCGGGGGATATTCTTAGGATAACTCTCATTTTCTTTACAAATCATTATTAAGGGTTTATGAGTATATACGTCCTCAAAGAAAACATTTTTATGATTGTGGATTATATCCATAAATATTTCAATTTCTGTTAAGTGTTTTATAAGTATGTAATTATGTATTTTGATTCCTAAACTATACTAGTTTATGCCATTGATTAGAAATGGCGCCTAGTGGAAGTAATGGAAACTATATCAATGAACGCACTCCATGTAGGGATTTTCCTCCTTCTCATGATAATTATAGTGGAGATGGTGATGCAACTGATGCTGATCAAATAATCACCATACTTGGACAACTCAGTCAGGTTATGAATAATAAACTTACCCGTATAGATCACCCTGATCCGCAGCGTGGAGGATCAATGTCGGATCGCTTTATGAGACAACGACCACCAACGTTCAATGGGAGTAAAAATCCCTTAGTAGCTAAGCAATGGATAAATTCCCTAGAGAAAATATTTCAGGGTTTGGGGATTAGTGATTGGGAAAAAGTTATCATGGAAGTTTACCACCTCACTGGAGATGCTGATCAATGGTGGTCATTGATCCAAAACATGAAGGAAGATGATAAGTATCAATTATAGAATGGAGGGAGTTCAAAGATCTATTTTTAGAAAAATACTTTCCATGTGACCATCGGGCAGATATGGATAGGCAATTTCATTGTCTGAGACAAAAGGCGGATGAGAATGTCGCAAGGTATGAGGCTAACTTTACGAGGTTAGAAAGGTATGCCAGAGATTATATACGTAACTCAAGAATTAATATTGATTGTTTCTTTGATAGGTTAAAACCATTTCTCTGTCGAGCATTAGTCTCACAATCCTTCTCATCATACGATGACATTGTCTCATGTGCTATCAAGACAGAAAAAGAATTCTCTAAGTCTTATGACTTTAAAGTAAAGCAAGAGAAAAAGAGATCTTCTGATCAATATGGGAATGGAAATAAGGGGAATAAGGGAAAATTTGAATATCCATCCTGTAGTAAATGAGGGAAGAAGCACCCCAGTACTTTCATAAAAGGAATGGGAGTCTCTTACAAGTGTGGTGAAAAAGGACACCAAGCTCGTGATTGCAAGGAGAAGAAGGAAGCTACCTATGTCCAATGATACAATTGCAGGGAGATGGGACATTATTCAAATGAATGTCCTAAGCATCAGGGGAACTTACCTCAGAAAAGGACAAGGGATCAAGGCTAAGATTATGTTATCACTACTACTGAGGTAGAAGCTCCGAAAGACGTGGTGGCAGGTAATTTAAGGGTTTCCTCAAGTTTAGGAAATGCATTATTTGATTCTGAATCATGGCATTGTTTCATATCTTCCCAGTTTTCTAAGAAAATTAGATATTTCCAATTTGATTTATCAAGGGAGTTTTCAGTTAAAATCTTAAGGGAAGTATCATTGCAATAAAGTTTTGTGAATCAGTCCCCATTAGAGCACATACATGTTATTTATCCTCTGATCTCATTGTCATACCAATGATTGAGATTTTTATAATCCTCGGTATGGATTGGGTTTCAGGCCATGATGCAAAGATTTATTGTAAGAAGAAGGAGGTTAAATTTTTTGATGATGATGATAAGGAACACATTATCTTTAGAGCAGAATCATCACCACCTAATTCTTATCTAGATCCACCCCCCATAACTCAAATAAATTCAATTATTGGGGATGAAGAGAATGAAATGACAGTGGGTGAGGAAAGGAATGTTCAAATAGAGGATGTACCTATTGTGAAAGAATATGTAGATGTGTTTCCAGAAGATTTACCCAGACATCCTCCAGAAAGAGAAGTTGAGTTTTCCATTGATTTATTTCCTGGATCAAGGCTTATATCGAAGACCCCTTACAGAATATCCACTGTGTAATTAGTTTAATGAAAGAAACAACTAGAGGAATTGAGTAATAAGGGATTTATTCAACCTAGTGTTTCTCCATGGGGAGCCCTTGTCCTTTTTGTTAAGAAGAAAGATGGATCTATGAGGTTATGTATCAACTACAGGGAAATCAATGTTATAAAAATAAAGAACAAGTATCCCCTACCTCGAATTGATGATTTATTTGACCAAATGCATGGAGATCAACACTTTTCAAAGATTGACCTTTTTTTGGATGCCATCAGTTGTGTGTGAAGAAGGAAGACATTCTTAAGACAACATTTCGAACAAGGTACGGGCATTACGAGTTTACGGTAATGCCTTTTGGGCTGACTAATGCACCCTATGTATTCATGGATCTAATGAATAGAGATTTCAAGGAATATCTCTATGATTTGGTGGTGGTATTTATTGATTATATCTTGGTATACTCCAAAAGCTACGAAGATCATGAAAATCACATGCGCATTATCCTGAAGACTCTGAGAAGACATGAATTATATGGGAAGTTTAGCAAGTGTGAATTCTGGCTTCAGGAGATTTCATTTCTTGGCCATATTGTCTCTAAATATGGAATCTCTGTTGATCATTATAAGACCAAGGCAATCAACTAATGGCTAGCACCTACGAGTAGAACTGAGGTACGTAGTTTTATTGGTTTAGTAGGTTATTATCGACGTTTCATCCAGAATTTTTCCCAGTTGGCTAACCCATTAATAAAGCTCACACATAAAGGGGATAAATTTGTTTGGACAAAATATTTTGAAGAATATTTTGAATAACTGAAGAGAAGATTATTCAATGCTACTATATTGAATCTACCATCAGGTAATGATGGGTTCGTTATTTATAGTGATGCATCGAAGAAAGGACTTAGTTGTGTCCTTATGCAGAATGATAGGGTTATTGCCTATGCCTCACAACAGTTGAAAATTCATGAGCAAAACTATCCAACTCATGATCTAAAGTTAGCATATGTGATCTTTTATTTGATGATATGGAGGCACCACCTCTATGGTGAAAAATGTCAGATTTATACTGATCACAAGAGTTTGAAGTATATTTTCTCACAAAAAGAACTCAACATGAGGCAAAGGAGATGGATTGAATTGCTCATGGATTATGATTGTACAATACACTACCACTCAGAGAAGTCAAATAATTGGAAGATGCTTTGACCATAAAATATCATGGACTTTTGACCATGATGATAATTGAAAGGGATCCTATTTTTATGGATCTAGTGAAGATTGACATGGGAAGAACCATGGAAGGTCAAACATCAGTGCTTTTTCAAATGGTTGCCAAACCATCTTTACTAGAAAGGATTATGAGTTATCAGACCGATGATGAAGAATTCCAAAATAAGATTAAACCTGTGAATGATTGGAGATTGAGAGACATTGTGTATGAAGAAGGAATTTTGAAATTTGGGAAGAGACTTTGTGTTCCCGATATACATGATCTAAAAAGGGAATTGTTGGACGATGCTCATAGTTCCAATTTCTCTATACACCCTGGGAGCACCAAAATGTATAAAGACATGAAGGAAATTTTTTTTATGAGACATCATGAAGAGGGAGATTGCTGATTTTGTGTCAAGATATATGGTTTGTCAATAAGTGAAAGCTAGAAGGCCACGGCCAGGAGGAGTCATGCATCCTCTTCCCATACCGAAGTGGAAATGAGACAATTTTACGATGGACTTTTTCATGGGGCTACCAAAGACTCCTAGAAGGAACGATGAAATATAGGTTATTGTAGTTCATATTACCAAGTCAGCACATTTTCTTGTATAAAAAAGATCAACCACTAGAACGTCTAGAAAGACTATATATTAATGAAATTGTGAGACTTCATGGATCACCCATACATATTGTTTGTAATCGTGATCCCTGTTTTACTTCATGATTCTGGAAGAGTCTTCAGAAATACCTGGATACTAAACTTCAATTGAGAACTACCTACCACCCTCAAACAGATGGACAATCAGAACAGAAAATTTAATCCTTAGAAGACATGTTGAGATCTTTCTCACTTGACTTTTAGGGTATGTGGGATCAATATTTACCTCTGGTAGAATTTTTCTATAACAATAGCTTCCATTCAAATATTCAGATGACACTATATGATGCGTTATATGGAAAGATATGTCGCACACTGACCTGTTGGGATGACATTGGTAAAATAAAACTTCTAGGTGTAAAACTGGTGGAGGAAATAATGGAAAAGGTGAAATTAATCCAAAACCACATCAAAGCAGCTCAATGTATGCAGGAAATCTATGCTGATAACTGAAGGAAGGATTTGGAATTTCAAGTAGGAGATCATGTTTTCTTGATGGTATCTCTATGGAAGGGAATTATTCATTTCGGTAATAATGTTAAATTGAATCCAAGGTACATCGGACCTTTGAAATTCTAGAATGAATTGGGGCTGTAGCTTACTGTTTGGAAATGCCGCCAAGTCTCTCCAAATTTCACGATGTGTTCCAGTATCACAGTTGAGGAAATACATGCCTGACCCAATACATGTAATCACTTATGAGGAATTAGAACTAGAACTGGATATGTCTTATTGCGAAGATCCCATCAGGATTCTTGATACCAGAGAACAAGTGCGAAGAAACTGGACAACTCGTCTGGTAAAAGTTTTATGGAGAAACCATAAGATGGAAGAGGCAACGTGGGAACCCGAGGAACTTATGATGAAGAATCACCCGAGTCTTTTTATACAGTAATTTTCTATAAATTTCTAGGACGGAATTATTTGAAGGAGGGGAGAATGTAACACCCCACTCTTCCACGGTATGCTTCCCTTTCAATAATATAGTAGTGTGTGTTGTATGCAACTTCGAGTTCTAACACACACCACAACCAATCGAACTAGCCGTTATGAATAGTAATACCCACTTTTTGAAATTTAATAAATTTTTTCTCTCAAAATTGACTTCGTTTTTGTATTCGTAATATCGAAACATTACTAGGGTTAAATTTTGGAACTTTTCTGATAATATTTATATTTTGATGAATAGTGAAAATTACTAAATATTGATTATAAACAACTTTTTTAATAGAAATAATGAATAGGGATAAATTATGAATTTGAGTGGTTTTAAATTATATTTAGAATATATTTTTACCATTTAATACAATTTTGGTTATTGGACATAATTTCACAATTAAACCAGACATGAACAAGTGTCAATCTTTTGATAGTTATTATCTCTTAAAAACACGCTTTTTGTTTTAACAACAGGAATTAATATTAAATTAATTTATGCCACTTCTGTGTTTTGAATTTGGAAAAATGAATTCCATATTTTGAATCAGGATTTCCAAATTGTGTAAATAGGTAACTTTAATTTTTAGGCATTTTGAATAATTACTTCAGTAAATATTTTATTTACCTTGGTTAAAGGGTAAATTCAGTAAATAAGGGTAAACAATAATACTATAATAATAATAAATTACTCTAAAATGTGTCCTAACCTTATTTGTTGATACATTTCCGACCATGGGCATCTTTCTGTCGATTTTGGGACTCCATGGAGCCGCTTGTAAGTTATAATGACACTTTATATTAATTAAGTTAATGTAAATACAAAAATGACATAAGCATATATCTTTTAGAAAAACAATTTTTACATAGGGTTATATATGATGGATTTTCGACTATAAATATTAATTAGAATGATAAAAATATTTACTACATAATGGTATTTTATTTATAATTTTAATACATTACATAATTTAATTTGTTTATGACACAATGATGATGTTGTAATTACCTTATTAGAGAAATATAAAAATAATTGATATTATAAATACCCAAGTAAATATAATTTGAATCTTTTAATGAATTAAAATGAATTTTATAGATTAATATGACGTGTTAATATTCCTTAAATTAATTTTTTTTCTAATTAATAAAGTTGTTAAGACTTTATCAAAATCAGTTATTGAATAGTGTCAAAATTCACATAAAAGAGTTTTTAAAACAAATATAATATTATTAATTGATATTAAATTCCTAAAAATCTAAGGTTCATCCAAGAGACTTATTTCATGATATTTTTATCATTAATGGACCACTTTGGGGTCCCTTGGAGGTATATAGTAAGTTTATTAACTATATAATATAAAAATACAAAGTGACATGGTAAGTGTCAAACTAATTAACTAATAGTTAAAACTAAAAGATAAGGTTTATATAATGACACAAACCTGTCTAAAATCTATTGGTTGATTGGTTTTCGACCCATCCCCACCTCAAACTTTAAAAAATCTACTTTTGATCCATTAGAAACTGAATATTAATTTATTATAAAATAAAATTTCTAGCTTTTCCAAAGGTGACCCTCAGCCCTCTTATAAAAGGGCACTCACGCTTCTCACTAATTCACACATTCAAAGCCTTTTGGCTCGAAACAACCCTGCCCAAATACTCTCTAAACTTCCCTAAATTCAACCTAGAGGCCTTAGTTTGATCATAAAGTCATCCTATGGAGCCCTTTTGATCAAATCAAAAGGAAGACCCCGATAAAGAGGTAATGTTTTCACCACCCTTTTTCAAGTTCATTTCTTCTTCAACTTCTTCTTTATTTTTTATTCCCATTCTCAAATAATAAATCCAATATCTCCTATATAAGATGATATTATTATAAATATGGTACAACCATATTCAATATTCCATCCATCCTTTTAATTACATGTCACCATACATGCGTAGGTACGTCTTACCGTCTCCACGTCGTGGTGTAATTGTTATTCAATATAATATTATTTGGATGAGTATAATAATGATGTGTAATTATTGTAAATAAATAATATAACATGATAATTATTCTGTATATATTATATACCATCTAATTATATATTATTTTAATATCAAAAGAATGATATTGTCGCTCGTGTGCACGTACGGACTACCGTCACCACGAACGCGATGCGATTTATTCACCATTGTATCCATTCAATACTAATTCTCATTTGATGATTAAAAGTAATGTTTAATAACTTTATATCATTATGGATATGAATAAGGTACAACCTATCCATAATAAACACAACTTATGTAACAAAACATATAAAAGAAAACTAGTAAGTTAACACCTGAAACAATGATAATACTAAGATATTATTAAAAAATCAATGTTAAAAGATTATATATGATATCATAATTATGTATATGGTTCTTGTATAATTTAATACCAATGTTTTAACTATTATAACGAATGTTAACATACCATAGACTAAGTACAAGTACAAGGTAAGGGTTTATTTTACAATCTCTTCATTATTCGAGGTTGTTTATACCAAATTATCTACTAGGGCCTCTTTATTATACACATCCTTGTTTCTTAAAAAAAAATTTCAAAAAATTATTACTATTTTATAGAATATGGGATAAAGTAATTTATACCCTTGTTTGAAATATTATAAGAACATTATAAAGAAATCTTTCCGTCGTTCTCCAAACAAGGTCATTTTTAATCTTTTCAACAGAATTAAGGTAAGAATGTTTTTTAACTTATACGGCGGGTGCGGCTATTTTCTGCCGTTATAAAATCTTAAAAGATTACCATACAAGATTATAAGGATATTTTCAAAGTAAATGTTTTATTTTATAATTATGTGACTTTCAAATGATTTCAAAAAGTGATATTTCTCTCAAATAGTTTTGATTTCATCTATGTCAACATCCTTTGATGGATTTTAAGTTTATTTGGAGTTGATTTATTATGATAAAAAACTTCCATATTGTATTGATGGTTTTGTGATATTTTTTACTGTGGATGTGTTATTTTTATACCATTCATTGTTTATGAAGAATGTATTGACATTTCGTATTCTAGTTTTAATACGAATGTTTATGTTATGTTTAAACCTGTTCATATAAGGAATGCATTGCACTTAATAAGTGATGGGTGGAGCCCGCTATAGCTGCTCGATGCATCAGTAGGTCTCATGAGACAAACTAGTGTCTTGGAACAAGGCCTTGACAAAATCTTATTTGTAGTCTTGTCATGAGGCCTTTGCTATGTGGTTATGATATTCTAGAATTATGCATTCCATCTTTATGAAAATGGTTATTGATATTGCATTTGATTATTAGACTAGTAGAATATCCATGTGAATAAGTATATGGCATTATTTCATTTTATTTCTACCATATTATTCTGAATTTCAACTTTTAAACGGCTTTTGTTTAAGTTATGCACTGCCTTAAATGTTTATGCTTATTTATGAATGTTTCCGCTATATTGTTATCCTTAATGGGCATTTGAGCTCACCCCTTTAAATGTTTAATTTTTCCCAGGCTGTGAAGAAGTATTTTATGAATGACCTATAGGGATAGTATGAGGGGATTAGAGTGTGGATTATGGAGACCATATTGTTGTAGTTTTCATTTTATGATGTAATGTAAACTTTATGAATGTATCTAGTTATTCCAAAGCTACTAAACTAATCAGTATTTTGAGACTTGATATTTCTTGTGATCATGACAATGTTATGTAATAATGCACTAAATCTAGGTAACTTAGGTCAGGGCGTTACAATCAGTGTTACAAAAGTGGTTCAATACCATTTCCTAAACACTAATATACACTTTAGGTTCCTTAATTTCTCAATAAATGAAAGTTTTTAATTTATTTCACCGCCTTATTTATTTCTATTCTCTCATGGATCACTAACCATCCCTATAAATGGAATATAATTATGAGAGGATATCCATCTTACATATATATTTAACATTAAATCTCCCTTCTCCATATGGGATTCACATCAAGGTATCACACTGTTATTAATCAGGTTTATGAATGGATTCCTAGTCATCACACCTGGGGGTTTAGTCCCATATCAATAATGTAGAAGATTACTATACTTCTTTGTAGTACTATTCATCTTTACTATATAATAAATATTTTTATCCACACTCTAAATATAAATTTATATTGAGTTTTAAAATTTATTTTTTTATACAATGAAATTGATATTTATATTGAGAAAACATGAGAATAAGTTTTTCTATGTTTTTCTTAATATTTAATTGATGTTAACAATAAATCTCATATGATTTTTTGTATTCAAAATATTGTGTGTGATTCTATGGCCTCATATATGAAATTTTAGATACATATTTTCAATAGTATTGACACAACATAGTAATCATAATTGCCTCACAATATGTATCCAAAACACTCTATACTAGGTACTCATTCCCACCAACATGGAACTCCATCCACTGGGGGGGGGGTGGAGTGGTGGGGCTCATTTCCCATCCTAACCATGCAAAAAATTAGGGTATCATATTTTCAGAACCCATATCCCTTCCCAATTTTCCAGTGATCATTTTGTTTTTTTGATATTACAACCACTTTGAGATTTATCCATCACTCATAATTTCAAAATTTGTGTCCTCATAAGATTCTACCCTATTTTTTCTCATTTATTTCTCATTTCATGGGGATAAGTACTTCCATCCATGACATTGAAAGAGTTTTAAATGAAGATTGGGGTCACTAAAATCTTACCGTGGTGGGTATGATTGACTCATTAAACCTCCTCATTCAGTTCAATAGTGAAGAATATCTAATCAATCTAAGATCCATATCCTTTAATTCAATCAATTCAATGTAAATTAATTTACTAAAAGGGTAATTCAATTTTAAAAGGAAAAGAAACCCACCCAATTCATCACTTCACACCAGTATCTATACACTGCCCCTTCAGTTCCAAAACCCCATCATACTCAATATTATTAGTAACAAGGAGAGAATATTTGACTATTTGGATACTCAAACTCAATCATTGATTATTGCCTTTTTGTCACAAATTTTTTTGGGGTTAGCATTTCATTTTTTTGTATGGAGTTTTTCTAGATTGAAATAAAAGGAATTTGTTTTTCACAAGAAAAAAAGTAATTTATTAATATTGGTTGGAAATATTAGAGATCTATTTTTGGGAAGGTCATTTTTCACATAGGTGTCACTAGAGTGAGGGTGTTTATCCAATGGTAAATGTTGAGGTTACCTTAATCAAACTTCATTCTGTTATAGTCAATGGAATCTCAAGTAATTTTTTTATTATGGACAAAATAATTATGAAAGCATGAGGCTTAATGTATAGAATTTTTTTCCCTGATTTCCTAACCAAATTTCATATTTTAATGCTAGGTAGATGCATATAAATTATTTACCTATTGTGGTGTCATATATTGAAAAACTGAACCATAATGTCTATCAACCTCATCCCATATTTCCTCAGATTACATGCCATACTATAGTAAGAGAAGTTTTATAGGATTATTTAGTTTCCTCTCTATGATTAGAGTTATTTTCTACCCCTACCTCAATCTAGTTCTAGAATTGGTTCAATGTTTCAATGGGAATTATTAGATTGGTAGGGTGAATTTTCTGAAAATGATGACTCCCAATAAGATCACTATAATTATAAATTATATAAATTATTTTAATGTTATTAAAGAAATATTATTACATTATAAACATGGGGAATGAAAAATGATTACATACAATATAAAATAAAATTAATGGTTAATTGAAAACTATAAAAAAATATATAATATATGAAAACTACAATATTATATAGGTATCCACTGATTTGGGTCATTTAATGACATCTCTAGTCTATCTTCCACTAACATTGATGATAAAACAGATAGACGACTAGAAATATCAACGGGGGAGAAAAGGAAGAAATGAATACAAGAATAGAAAATATGCATTGTGTATAAGGGGAAGAGTTAAAAATACCATAAATAATAGTATCACCATCCAAATACTATGGATACCAGGATGTTCAAGATCAATGGATCCATAATGGAGTTTAAATGAAAAAACAATTTTATATAAAGAGGTTAATAAAGATGGGTTCTCTTCTTCGGTAAAAAATTATATGATTTAGTATATAGATACCAAGGAACATGTTCCAGAATGTGATATAAATAAATTTTTAGTCTAGGTATAGGAAGGCTACATTGATGAGGGGGATGCTATTTTAAAATCAAATCTTCCTATGGGCATATAGAAGCACTACATTATGTATCAAAAGTAAGATGTAACGCCCCGACCCTAGTTACCTAGAGTCGGTGCATTATTACATAACATTGGCATGATCACGAGAAAGATCAAGTCTCGAAAGACCGATTAGTTTAGTAGCCTTGGAATAACTAGATACATCCATAATTTTTTACATTACATCATAAAAAAAAACATCTTGTCTTCATATCCCCTCATACTATCCCTGCAGGTCATTCATAAATTACTTCTTCATAATCATGGGAAAAATAAAACATTGAAAGGGGTGAGCTCAGATGCTCAGTAAGGATAACATTATAGCATAAGCTTTCATAAATAAGCATAAACACTTAAGGCAATTTATAACTAAAACAAAATCCTTTTAAACTTGAACTTCAGCATAAAATGGCAAAGGTAAAATGAAATAATGCCATTTACTTACTCACATGGATATTCTACTAGTCGAATGATCACATGCTATATCAATATCCACTTTTATAATGTTGGAATGCATAATGCTATACTTTAATTTCTTTTCAAGGCCTCGTCCCAAGACCTTGGGGCTAATTGTAACCGGAACCCAACCCGGAGTGCCTCTAATAACCGGACACCAACCCGGAGTGCCTCTAATAACCGGACACCAACCCGGAGTGCCTCTAATAACCGGAGACCAAACCGGAGGGCTTACTTTTACCAGTCCCTAACTTGGAGGGCTTACTTTTACCAGTCCCCAACCTGGAGGGCTTACTTTAACCAGTCCCCAACCTGGAAAATACTTGTCCAACACATTCATATGAAGTAAAGGTTGAAATATAACATAAACATTATTATTGGAACTAACATACAAAATGTCAATACTTTACTCATAAACCATGAATGCTATAAAAATAACACATCTACAGTCAAACATAACTCATTCAATATAATATGGAAGATTGTATTGTATCACATTAACCTCAATCAAGAATAATGAAGGATGTTGACATAGATGAAAATAATCATCAAAACAATTTGAGAGAAATATCCCCCTTTTCATGAAATCATTCAAAAGTTACAATATTTGTCAAGAATCCATTTAAAATAGATTTTTGAATCAAAGTGTCCCATCCCACTTTGAAACTTTTAAAAGGAGTTTTGATTTTAAAACTTTAATGTCTATATAAATAAATCCTTAAAACCATTTTTAAAACATGGACATTAATGAGCAAGATTTAGAATAATAAGTCTTTAAAACATTTAAAAATGGTATTTTAGTTAGAGATTATAACCAAAAGAGACAATTGAATACAAATAATTGAGGTAATCAAAACTTTTTAATTTCATGATAATAAAGGGATTCATGATATACTATGTCAAAGTACATTATATACACCACATAAAAGTGATTTGGTGTATATCAACAAAGAAGTCTCAATGGAATGTAAATTGAGATGAAATCTCTCATAAAGGCCGTATCCTTAGGTTAAGGATAAATCAACGACATAATTATGTGTGACAAATATAAATACACTAAATATGATTGGATATTCAGTGTAAAACAATCAAAGGATATTCACACATATTCTTGTAAAAACAACACCAACGAATTGGATGTTTAACTCAACAAATGGTGAATGAGTTAAAATTACTCTTATCAAATTCATATCAATGACTTGAGAATTACCAATGGGTGATTATGTGTATCAAACTTATATCCACAGGAAGGGGAGTGGAAATACGACATAATCAAATGAATAGTGATTCCACACATAATCATGGAGTAATATAATCAATGAAATATGCGTAAAGCCAAATGAGTGGAAATTGAAATCTCAAATTCCCTTATCGATTAGGTAACATACGAAACATACGCCCATGAAAGAAGTATCATACCATGATGATGTAAATACCCATAAATTAAAGTATATTACACAATGAATACAATCATGGGTAGTACACATACACCACATGCAATAATTAAGTGGTGATCAATGGAAATCTCACGAAATTAAAAGTGAGATAAGAAACCCCTTACCACGTTAATCAACTGAGTCGTATGGCCAAAATTTAATAACCACCAAATTATTTAAATAATAAAATGAATATAAATATAATCATGAATATATATCAAATGGCAGTACACAATACACCACTTTCAATAATTTAGTGGCGAAAAATGGAAATCTCACGGAATTGAAAGTGAGATAAGAAAATCCCTTACATTGTACTTTTTCCTTGGTCGATGGTAGGTTTACCTCCTGTATAATGGTGTTATAATTGTTATTGAATTATAAAAGAATAATTTACTTTAATATGATATCATATATGATCTTTTAACATTGATTTGTTAATAATATCTTAGAATTATCGTCATTTCGGGTGTTAACAGGTTCATTTTACTTTATATTCTTTGTTATGTGGGCCATATTCGTTATTAATGGGATGTATATTATTCATATCCAGAATGATATCAAGTCCTTAGATACTATTTTTAAATCATCAAATGATAATTATATTTGAATGGATATGATGGACAATGAATCTCATCGCGTTCGTGGAGACGGTAGTCCGTACATACGCACGAGCGACAATATCATTCTTTTGATATTAAAATAATATATAATTGGATTTTATATCATATATAAAGAATCATTATCATGTTATTTTTATTATTTACATGAGTTACACATCATTATTATACCCATCCAAATAATAATATATTGAATAACAATTACACCACGACGTGGAGACGGTAAGCCGTACGTACGCACGTATGGTGACATGTTATTCAAAGAATGGATAGAATACTGAATATGGTTGTACCATATTTATAATAACATAAAAGTATATATATGATACTGGAGTTAATATTTTATAATGGAAATAACACAGAAATAGGAAGTGGAAGAAGAAAGGAACTTGGAAAGGGGTGGTGAAAACATTACATCTTCTTCGGGTTCTTCCTTTTGATTTGATCAAAAGGGCTCCTTAGGTTGGCTTTCTGATCAAACTAAGGCCTCTAAGTTGTAGTGAGAGAAGTTGAGATAGTATTTGGGAAGTTTTTGGCCGAACCAAAGGGCTTTGAAGGTGTGAAGAAATGAGAAGGAGGAGTGCCCTTTTATAAGAGGGGTGAGGGGCACCTTTGGAAAAGCTAGAGATATTAGTTTATCATAAATTCATATTCGGTTTCCAATGGATCCAAAGTTGACTATTAAAAGGTTAAGGTGGGGATGGGTCGAAAACAACTCAAACAATAGAATTTAGACAGGTTTGGGTACTTATATTAACCTTATCTTTAAGTATTAACTCTAAGTTAATTAGTTTCACTTTTACAATGTCTCTTTGTATTTTTATATTATATGGTTAATAAACGTACCATATACATACAAGCGACCCCCAAGTGGTCCATTAATGATACACCTATCATGATATAAGTCTCTTGGCCGAACCTTAGATTTTTAGGAATTTAATATCAAGTAATAATATAATATTTGTTTCAAAAACTCTTTTATGTTAATTTTGACACTATTCAATAGTTGATTTTTTTGAAACTCATAAAAGATTGATTACTTAGAAAAAGGTCAATTAAATCAATAATAATATATCGTATTATCCTAGAAAATTATTTTAATTCATTAAAAGTTTTATATTATATTTATTTGGGTATTTTTAATATCAATTATTTTGATTTTTCACTATTATAGTAATTACTGCATCATCATTGTGTCATAAATAAATTAAATTATTTAATGTCTAAAAATTATAAACAAAATATCATTATGTAGTAAATCTTTTTATATTTCTAAGGAATATTTATAATCTAAAATACAACATATATAACCCTCTGTAACAATTGTTTTGTTAAAAGATATATGCTTGTGTCATTTTTGTATTTATTTTAACTTAATTAAAATAAAGTGTCATTATCACTTACAAGTGGATCCATGGGGTCCCAAAATAGACCCAAAGATGCCCATGGTCGACCATGTATCAACCAATAGGGTTAAGACACGTTTTAGGGTAATTTATTATTATTATAATATTATTTTTTAACCCTTATTTACCGGATTTACCCTTAACTATGGTAAATAAAATATTTACCACAGTAATTATTCAAAATGTCTAAAAATAAAAGTTACCTATTTACACAATTTGAACATCCTGATTCCAAATATGGAATCCATTATTCTAAATTCAAAACACAGAAGTGGCAGAAATTAATTTAAAATTAATTCCCGCTGTCAAAACAAAAAGCGTGTTTTTAAGAGATAATAACTATCAAAAGATTGACACTTGTTTATGTTCGGTTTAATTGTAAAATTATGTCCAATGACCAAAATTATATTAAATGGTAAAAATATATTCTAAATATAATTTAAAACAACTCAAATTCATAATTTATCACTATTAATTATTTTTATTAAAAAAGTTGTTTTTAATTAAAATTTAGTAATTTTCACTATTCATCAAAATATGAAAGTTATCCAAAAAGTACCAAAATTTCACCCTAGGATAATTTTGATATTATGAATCCAAAAATGAAGTCCATTTTGAGAGATAGAATTTATAAAATTTCAAAAAGTAGGTATTACTATTCATAACGGCTAGTTTGATTGGTTATGGTGTGTTAAAATCTCGATGTTTTGTACAATGCATGCCATTGCATTATTCGAAAGGAAACATACCGAGGAAACTTGGGGTGTTACATTCTCCCCTCCTTCAATAAATTGCGTCCTCGCAATTTTTAAAATTTTTCTTTGGAATATAATGGAAAGTCCCACATCGTAAAAAGAGCCAATAAAACTATCACTTTAAAAGAAAGAAAGAGAGGTATAAGGGTCATCCAAGATAACCCATACTAGGATTCCATGTAAGAAAACATGGATATGGATGATAAACTAAGTGTCAAGTTCTGATGGAGAGGGATAGAAATCATGATCACGAGAAAGTTAACAATGAGAAAACCACAAACTTGTGTTGGGACAAATGACCATTAGTCTCCTAGTAGGAAAGTAAACGGACAACATTTTTTTTAAAGTTACATTACATAAGGAAGAGGAATTCATTTATGATATTGACTAAGAAAATTATGAGATATACTTACATTTTAAGTAAATTTTCATTCTTTAATAAATTTCCACCACTAACTCAATTTTTTTTAAACGATGAGTATTCAAGAAGACTTGGTCACACTGGAAGAGCTAGAATAAACTTCTATAGAATCACATGATCCATGCAGGATAAACCATATATTTACATTGTCTTTGACGATTAATCAAAACCAAAATGGTTAGTGAATGATCTAATGATCCCCCAAAAGGATATTCATTGAGATAAATATGCACTAATCTTAATTTCTAAAATTAAACCAACAATACCCCAAAGTTAAATAGATACCATTCAATAACCAATTGTCCTTAAAATCCTTTAATATAATCCAAACTAATATTGAAACCCAAATCATAGAAGAATTTGATTATGTAGTCTCCCATGTTACATTGTATCTCCAAATGACATCAAATACTCTTAATGTCACATACTTAAAAGTAATTAACATCATCACATATTCTCTGTTATAGGTTAATAATTTCCATAAATAACCCAAATCACAATAAATCAACAATAAAAACGTAGATAAAAATCCACCATTACTCTACAAATTAAACCCCATTGTATTCTATTTTCCTTGGGCATATAGTGTTTCCAACAAAGCGAACATCTTCCAAAATAACATTTATCACTTAATCACCAAATCATTTTCCTATACAAAGGGTATTCATTTGATAAGACATAAGAACCCAAATCATCTTATTATTGATCAATAAAATCATTTAACAAAAAAATAGTCACATTAACCAGGGACTTCACGTAGTCCAGTGGTAGGCGATAAATCCCAATCGCACTTTGGTTGTGGGTTCGATTCCCACAGATTTGTCCGACGCGACGGGTTGTCACATGGTCTACGTGTTGTCCTTTTTCAAAAACTATATTTTATAATATTACCAAAATGAGATAAATTCCTCAAAATAACATAATTTAATCACAAATGTTATATCATAATTTTCATTTTTATCCCAAATGATAATAACTTATAATTTTCTCAAACCCCAATGATCATATAAAACCAAATGGTTATTTATACCTATATCCACAAGATAAGAGACAATTCTTCTTCAAATATCATTCTCACATGGCAAACTGCGGTGTTACAAATACAAGAGAAAATTATTCCAAAGTACCCATCAACAAGGAGTGCTAATACTTTTTAAGTTTTTCTCCAACCATTTATTTCCACATATCTTCTTCTTTGAACAAGAAAATATCCTATAGAATAATACATTCACTCGGGTAATGACCAGGTCCCCTACATTTACGGAAAATGACTGTAAATGGACTCTTGGGACCATTTTTATCTTCTTCCATAGTACTCTTCATTTTTTTTCGGCAATTCTTAACTTTATGTCCTTCCTTCCCGCACGTAAAACATTTCGTTGTCCCATTGAGACACTTTCCTGGGTGTCTCTTTCCACATTTCCTGCATGATGAAAATTGAGGTTTCTTTTCTCCATGGTCTCCATTGCTGGAGATCTTATCATTTATCACATTTCTCTTCCTTGTTGAGTCTGGGAGTTGGTTAATATATATGTTGTTGATCATATTTTTGGAAAACTGATTTGGCATAAAGACGATATCTTTTACGCCTATCAAAATTCCATTTTGTTTCTCATTTCCACCACCGTTCCCACCTTGTACATCATTCTCAAAGTCACTATGACTTCCTTGGAATCCAGCCATTGACTAAAACCAGAAAGCATTGTGTGAGTAATAGTAGTCGTAAAATCATTTAGAGATTAAAATGTCACCATATTCTCAATTTGAAACATATTAGGATTAACCAAGGTCATTTACTCTCATCTTATGTATATATTACTTAAATCAGTTTGTAAAGAAAATGTAAATTATCCTAAGAATATCCCCCGGGAGTGTCGTAACCAAGAGTGCAGCAAGGCCCGTTGTCGTGAACCAGTTCCCGTTCGAGTCTAGCTCAAAGCGGTGTTTTCGGGTTTTACCCCTAGGTACATCTGTTCCAGAGCCGCCTCTACCTGCTCGTATCCAGACAGGGATGTATTGCTCGGAAAACTCACAAAATCTCTACAATACCAAAATTCTCGGAAGTTCTTTTATACTAATCCTCAAAGTTCATCTTAGGTCTACGTGCTCTAATCAGAGTTTATCTAAATCTAGCTTCCAAGGTTTGTACTAAACTTCCTCTGATACCAACTGTAACGCCCCGACCCTAGTTACCTAGAGTCGGTGCCTTATTACATAACATTGGCATGATCACAAGAAAGATCAAGTCTTGAAAGACCGATTAGTTTAGTAGCCTTGGAATAACTAGATACATCCATTATTTTTTACATTACATCATAAAAAAACATCTTGTCTTCATATTCCCTCATACTATCCCTGCAGGTTATTCATAAATTACTTCTTCATAATCCTGGGAAAAATAAAACATTGAAAGGGGTGAGCTCAGATGCTCAGTAAGGATAACATTATAGCAGAAGCTTTCATAAATAAGAATAAACACTTAAGGCAATTTATAACTAAAACAAAAGCCTTTTAAACTTGAACTTCAACATAAAATGGCAAAGGTAAAATGAAATAATGCCATTTACTTACTCACATGGATATTCTACTAGTCGAATGATCACATGCTATATCAATATCCACATTCATAATGTTGGAATGCATAATGCTAAACTTTAATTTCTTTTCAAGGCCTCGTCCCAAGACCTTGGGGCTAACTGTAACTGGAACCCAACCCGGAGTGCCTCTAATAACCGGAGACCAAACCGGAGGGCTTACTTTTACCAGTCCCTAACCTGGAGGGCTTACTTTTACCAGTCCCCAACCTGGAGGGCTTATTTTAACTAGTCCCCAACCTGGAACATACTTGTCCAACACATTCATATGAAGTAAAGGTTGAAATATAACATAAACATTCTTATTGGAACTAACATACGAAATGTCAATACTTTACTCATAAACCATGAATGCTATAAAAATAACAGATCCACAGTCAAACATAACTCATTCGATATAATATGGAAGATTGTATTGTATCACATTAACCTCAATCAAGAATAATGAAGGATGTTGACATAGATGAAAATAATCATCAAAACAATTTGAGAGAAATATCCCCCTTTTCTTGAAATCATTCAAAAGTCACAATATTTGTCAAGAATCCATTTAAAATAGATTTTTGAATCAAAGTGTCCCATACCACTTTGAAACTTTTAAAATGAGTTTTTATTTTAAAACTTTAATGTCCATATAAATAAATCCTTAAAACCATTTTTAAAACATGTACATTAATGAGCAAGATTTAGAATAATAAGTCTTTAAAACATTTAAAAATGGTATTTTAGTTAGAGATTCTAACCAAAAGATACACTTTAATACAAATAATTGAGGTAATCAAAACTTTTTAATATCCTGAGAATAAAGGGATTCATGATATACTATGTCAAAGTACATTATATACACCACATAAAAGTGATTTGGTGTATATCAACAAAGAAGTCTCAATGGAATGTAAATTGAGATGAAATCTCTCATAAAGGCCGTATCCTTAGGTTAAGGATAAATCAACGACATAATTATGTGTGACAAATATAAATACACTAAATATGATTGGATATTCAGTGTAAAACAATCAAAGGATATTCACACATATTCTTGTAAAAACAACACAAACGAATTGGATGTTTAACTCAACAAATGGTGAATGAGTTAAAATTACTCTTATCAAATTCATATCAATGACTTGAGAATTACCAATGAGTTATTATGTGTATAAAACTTATATCCACAGGAAGGGGAGTGGAAATACGACATAATCAAATGAATAGTGATTCCACATATAATCATGGAGTAATATAATCAATGAAATATGCGTAAAGCCAAATGAGTGGAAATTGAAATCTCAAATTCCCTTATCGATTAGGTAACTTACGAAACATACACCCATGAAAGAAGTATCATACCATGATGATGTAAATACCCATAAATTAAAGTATATTACACAATGAATACAATCATGGGCAGTACACATACACCACATGCAATAATTAAGTGGTGATCAATGGAAATCTCACGAAATTAAAAGTGAGATAAGAAACCCCTTACCACGTTAATCAACTGAGTCGTATGGCCAAAATTTAATAACCACCAAATTATTTACAGAATAACATGAATATAAATAGAATCATGAATATATATCAAATGGCAGAACACAATACACCACTTTCAATAATTTAGTGGCGAAAAATGGAAATCTCACAGAATTGAAAGTTAGATAAGAAAATCCCTTACTTTGTACTTTTTCCTTGGTCGATGGTAGTTTTACCTCCTTTATAATGGTGAAATAATTGTTATTTAATTATAAAAGAATCATTTTCTTTAATATGATATCATATATGATCTTTTAACATTGATTTGTTAACAATATCTTAGAATTATCGTCATTTCGGGTGTTAACGGGTTCATTTTACTTTATATTCTTTGTTATGTGAGCCATATTCGTTATTAATGGGATGTATATTATTCATATACATAATGATATCAAGTCCTTAGATACTATTTTTAAATCATCAAATGATAATTATACTTGAATGGATATGATGGACAATGAATCTCATCGCGTTCGTGGAGACGGTAGTCCGTACATACGCACGAGCGACAATATCATTCTTTTGATATTAAAATAATATATAATTGGATTTTATATCATATATACAGAATCATTATCATGTTATTTTTATTATTTACATGAGTTACACATCATTATTATACCCATCCAAATAATAATATATTGAATAAAAATTACACCACGACGTGGAGACGGTAAGCCGTACGTACGCACGTATGGTGACATGTTATTCAAAGAATGGATAGAATACTGAATATGGTTGTACCATATTTATAATAAAATAAAAGTATATATATGATACTGGAGTTAATATTTTATAATGGAAATAACAAAGAAGGAGGAAGTGGAAGAAGAAAGGAACTTGAAAAGGGGTGGTGAAAACATTACCTCTTCTTCGGGTTCTTTATTTTGATTTGATCAAAAGGGCTCCTTAGGATGGCTTTCTGATCAAACTAAGGCCTCTAGGTTGTAGTGATGGAAGTTGAGATAGTATTTGGGCAGTGTTTGGCCGAACCAAAGGGCTTTGAAGGTGTGAAGAAATGAGAAGGAGGAGTGCCCTTTTATAAGAGGGGTGAGGGGCACCTTTGGAAAAGCTAGAGATATTAGTTTATAATAAATTCATATTCGGTTTCCAGTGGCACCAAAGTTGACTATTCAAAGGTTAAGGTGGGGATGGGTCGAAAACAACTCAACCAATAGAATTTAGACAGGTTTGGGTACTTATATTAACCTTATCTTTAAGTATTAACTCTAAGTTAATTAGTTTCACTTTTACAATGTCTCTTTGTATTTTTATATTATATGGTTAATAAACGTACCATATACATACAAGCGACCCCCAAGTGGTCCAGTAATGATAAAACTATCATGATATAAGTCTCTTGGCCGAACCTTCGATTTTTAGGAATTTAATATCAATTAATAATATAATATTTGTTTAAAAAACTCTTTTATGTCAATTTTGACACTTTTCAATAGTTGATTTTTTTGAAACTCATAACAGATTGATTACTTCATAAAAAGTCAATTACATCAATACTAATATATCATATTATCCTAGAAAATTATTTTAATTCATTAAAAGTTTCATATTATATTTATTAGGGTATTTTTAATATCAATTATTTCGATTTTTCACTATTATAGTAATTACTGCATCATCATTGTGTCATAAATAAATTAAATTATTTAAGGTCTAAAAATTATAAATAAAATATAATTATGTAGTAAATCTTTTTATCTTTCTAAGGAATATTTATAATCTAAAATAGAACATATATAACCCTCTGTAACAATTGTTTTGTTAAAAGATATATGCTTGTGTCATTTTTGTATTTATTTTAACTTAATTAAAATAAAGTGTCATTATCACTTACAAGTGGATCCATGGGGTCCCAAAATAGACCCAAAGATGCCCATGGTCGACCATGTATCAACCAATAGGGCTAAGACACGTTTTAGGGTAAGTTAGTATTATTATAATATTATTTTTAACCCTTATTTACCGGATTTACCCTTAACCATGGTAAATAAAATATTTACCACAGTAATTATTCAAAATGTCTAAAAATAAAAGTTACCTATTAAAACAATTTGAACATCATGATTACAAATATGGAATCCATTTTTCTATATTCAAAACACAGAAGTGGCAGAAATTAATTTAAAATTAATTCCCGCTGTCAAAACAAAAAGCGTGTTTTTAAGAGATAATAACTATCAAAAGATTGACACTTGTTTATGTTCGGTTTAATTGTAAAATTATGTCCAATGACCAAAATTATATTAAATGGTAAAAATATATTCTAAATATACTTTAAAACAACTCAAATTCATAATTTATCACTATTAATTATTTTTATTAAAAAAGTTGTTTTTAATTAAAATTTAGTAATTTTCACTATTCATCAAAATATGAAAGTCATCCAAAAAGTACCAAAATTTCACCCTAGGCTAATTTCGATATTAAGAATCCAAAAATGAAGTCCATTTTGAGAGATAGAATTTATAAAATTTCAAAAAGTATGTATTACTATTCATAACGGCTAGTTTGATTGGTTATGGTGTGTTAAAATCTCGAAGTTGTGTACAATGCACGCCATTGCATTATTCGAAAGGAAACATACCGAGGAAACTTGGGGTGTTACATAAGAGCCTGCACATGGTGTAATAAAGGATGAGTAAATTATGAAACTAATAAATCGTATTTTATAGATATTATTATACACATAAAATGTAAAACACTATTTTTTTGGAAATAATACTTTTCTCAAATAATTTTAATTTCTTCGATAGTATGCATTACATGAAACATCGAGTTTTAATGAACCACCGTGTACAATTTATATTACTTTTTGTAATTGAATTTAAAACTTAGTAAATATAATTGGATGTATTGATAGGAATTCCAAAATTATAAATAATATTTATACTATTTTTACATAACGAAACTATATTTACAAAAAATTACATAATTTTTGGTAAATTCTATATATGATTTGGAAATTATATTTTATCAGGAAATGATTTTATTTATTTATTTGTACCAAATATAAACTAATTTTTTAATTATTTGGGAAGTATTATTGCAATTTTGAAATTAATTGTTTTTAATCAACATATGTGATGTATTATAGGTTGAATTTTTTAATTTTTCCGAAGATATTTACTTTTATATAAATAGTAAAATATACATGTTTTTTTGAAAACATTTTTATTTTAAAGAATATATAATGTTAATTTTTTAAAAAAGGATATAAAAGACAAATTTGTTCAATTATAAATTTATTTAAACACAAAATTTAATTTTTATCAATGTTATATTGATTTTTCTCAAGATAATGTTTTTAAACATTTCAATCTATTATATTTGGAGAACCTATTTTAATCGTGTTTGTGTGATTAACATTAAATTGAAATCAGACACTTATGAGAATTTCATTTTTAAAAATGGACTACATATTTTGAATATTTATAATTATTAGTATATAATAAGTTTGATATAATTTTTTACCATAATGAATAGTGAAATCATTAACAATTATTTTCAGTGTTTATTGTTAAAACTGGGTTTTAGGGGGTAAGATTAATAATAGAAGGGGTAAAATGACATATAAACTTATCCAAAACCCATGTTATTTCCATTTACATACCTTATAACATTTAATTTGTGATGATAAACCATTTTAGAGAATAGTTTTAGGTGAATTATTTGGGCAGACTTTATTCATTTCATATATTACATGTGCGTCATTTCCGACACTTGTAGTAGGACACACCTTCTCTTATCCTATTCACACATAGAAACCCCATTTCTTCAAAAATTATATTTCCAGTCACTTAATTAATTTCTTAATTTCATACTTGTAGCCTTCTCTTATCCGATTTAGTTTTTTCCATCACAAAATAATTTGGATGGATATAATAGTGTATATAATTATTATATATGATATTATTAAACTTTTAATAGAATAATTTAATATATAAATTCTTAAATTCTAATCCATTGGCAATACGATAACGTCACTCATTTGTATGGAGGACTACCACCTCACAAAGTGATGCGATTTTTTTCTCATACGCATTACATGAATGGTAATAAGGATAAATTTTAAGTTAATATATAATATTAATTATGTATTAATAACTACTTAAAATATTTATATCTTATAAATTATTGTAATATAATCCATTTAATTAATAATAAAATCGTTCATATGTACAGTAGAATACCGACTCACAAAGAGACACGATTTATTTTCACTAAAACATTACATGAAATGTAATAAAGGATATTTTTAAGGAATAGATTTAATATATAAAAACCATAAATGAATATTTAAGGGTTTTTTATTATTTAAATTTTTTCTTTCATTCTATTCAGAATACGGAGATGTAGTTCAAGTGTATATATGGATTACCATCTCTCTGAATAGTTTACCTCACCTTCTATGTGTTTCATTACTAGATTACTAAATAAACATATATAATGAATTTATATGATATTTATATCATGTCAAAAATTATTTATATTATGGAACCATTATCAATGAAAAATTACCAAATATAATAAACCAATATCTATATGAAAAATGAATGAGTTACTACCTGAAATAGGATTTTAACGAAGAATTATATATAAATTGGTAATAAAATTCCATAAGAAAAAAATATGATATAAAAAATATTACTATGGGTTTTTAATAGAATTATAATAAACATTTTGTTACTATATAAGAGTTTCAAACATGTATAAAGGAACGTGGGACATAAGTTAAGTAATTTTCATCTCAACTTTCCTTCTTTCAATCATTTGATTTGTTTTGCACCTATACTCTATTATGACCTGTATATACATAAAATTTGAAATGAAATATAATGATTTATTTAATTTAATTGATATTTTAGGTTTTATTTAATATTAAAATGTCATTATACTTATGATTCAATGTAACCAAAGTGGTAAGGGTTTCATGATAAAATCCCATTGTTTACCAGGATTATTTATATTTATGATTTTAAAGATGAAATAATATAATAAATATCTCATGAAACCCAAGAATTTTATTATCCGATTGTTATTCCATGAGATTTATTTTTTTCCAAAAATTTCCACTCTTGATGTTATAATGTGTTTACAGTATTTTTTTGAATAAAAATCCTTTTTCATCTCTTCACTCAAAAATGATTTTTCTTCCATATACTTGTTTTAAAAAAATGTTTTAAATATAATTTTTAAAAATATAATAAAATTGTATAACACCGTTTATTTCAATATTTAAATTTTAAAACCTTTGTTTAAATGGAATATTCCTATCGTTGTTTCAACTAACTAATTTATATTTTTACTAGAAATGTGTTTGAAATTTTTGTTTTATGTTGTATGAAATGAAATGAATTGTCCACCATCATGACCACTCATTTTTATAAATAATAAATTGCATGTTTTAAATACTATTTTAAATGGAAAATGTTTCACTAATATTTATTATGTTTTTTATTTGAATGTGTTTTAAAAATGGAATGAATATTTTCCACATGAAGTTTTTGATGATTTTGTTGGGAATTTATTTAAATCAATGTAATCGACCTTTGGTGTTGATTATATTCTATTGGGGATTGATCTAGTTTAACCACACTTAATTTTTCTCTATATTGATATTATTATGAAGAGGTGATATTTATGAAACCCATTTTTATCCATTATTCTTAGTGTTATTAAATGTATATAAAAACCATTTCTTTTACCTTCATTATACTATAATATAATTCTTAGGAAAACCAATTCACTGAATGGATTCTAATATAATAAATAATTTGTTATATTACTAAAAACATTAGTATTATTTTCATTATGTGATGTGTGGGAAGTGTATCCCCTCTAATTAAATAGTTAATGATATAAATCACATGAGATAAACAAGACTATAATGGTGAGTGAACCTAATTCAGTAAGGTACAGTGTATACTATGGTAGACTTTAGAGTGATACATGACTAGTGTGATGGATTTGGGAGTGAAACCATTCATCTATGATAGTCTTTTAAATTATCCATTACTACTATGGTAATGATTTTATATGATTATGTGTATGTAACAATTCACGTATTATATTAATGTTATGCTCCCATGAATTATATTCATTGATTTGAAAATGATTCAACTATTATAAAAATCTAATATTAATTCCATGGATCAAGATTATGGTATTTTTTTACAATTTATGGATATCATATATTATTATCATTCTCTCATGCCCCTGTACTTATGTTTTGTAGACGTATTTACCATTTCTACCGAAAATATGAGTATGAGGTCACCCTTTCTAATGTTTAATTTTCCAATGCTATGATTATAGGTGTTACATGTGACATGTATATAAAGGGTTCTAGTTATTTGAAAATAAGTGGGAGACAATTTAGTCCATTATTAACTTCTTTTATGTATCTAGTTTTCCAAGGTCTTTATAACATTACAATCTTCAGGTGTGTTATTTTGTAATGTAATGAAATTTCACCAAAAAAATATTTAGTATCTATTTCTGTTAATAAATTGTCAGTACAGTTCACATAATATGATAACATTATTTAACCATTGGAAGTTAAGATGAGTTAAATTTAAAGAAATCCACGAGGATAATAATAAATCTAGGGTAACATCCTAATGTTTTGGTATAAAATATAATATTTGGTTTACCTATAAATAAATTCCTAAATAGATACTATACATAGATGTGGTCCTAAAATAGATATACCTAGTCGTAATAACTATAAAAAAGTACACTAGGATAGAATTGAGCATTACATACTACATGAAAATGGTCTTTATTATGGAAATATTTTGACACTACTAGGTACCTTCTATAACTAATTTTCAATTTATTTATAAATTCTAGAGAAGTATTTGGATAGATTATGACACTATATATCCTAGGTAAAACCTTAGGAGTCTTAGATTTAAAATAAGGTGTCTCGATTTAGACATACTTGAAATGATTTTTCATGACTATGTGCTTTACCAATATCATTTTTATTTAACCTAACATATAATTTGGATTTATTTGTTAGATATAACCCAAAAGAACTATGTTAATGCTAACATTAAAAGACACAAAAATTATTTTCCTCCCGTTAAATTAGTTTTTATGGGAACTAAAATAAAAAATATCATTTATATTCTCATATAACTTTCACAATATTTGAATCATGATGAAAATAAAAATTAGAAATGTAGGGTAAAAAATTATATTGATTACTTTAAGAATAAACTGCCAGTATCATTATGTTGTTTCATTGTTCGTATAGTTGATGAGAAATGGGTCTCTATCACTGAAATGATATTTTCCATACTCTAGTGTTCAAACGACAATAGAAAATCATTTTTATCTATTGGATGTTGGAGTTGATCACTGGATGAAGCTCATCACGAATTCAAAGGCAAGATAAGAAAATAAATATACCTGTTGGGATGAGATTAAGATTTTATTTTCAAACAAGTACTTCCATTCAATTTTTAATATGAAAATAGATAATTAATTCCTTGAGTTAGTGAAGATGGATGATGAATTTATTAGAGTTATATTATAAATATTACAACTCCTTCATAGTATACTTCAAGAATTATCATCCATATAGAATATATGGTTGAGTTATTCTTCATTGGAATGAAGCTTTGTATTATAAGGGATTTATTCATAAGGTACATCATTATCATTGAATAAATAATTTCATGTCCTCTAATAGTGTAAATGGATATGGGAGTTACCCATAAATCACATGGTTTTGATGTGAAAAGAAATCTGGATATCAAGGGAAAAACTAATTAACATGTAGAAAATAATATGATCTTTCATTCATGCATAAAATGTGGAAGTAAACATGGAAATAATATCTTATGAGTAATCTTAAAAGTAATAGGTTTGTATGGAATGGTCATTAGAAAATCAAAGGCCAAAGTGATGTGAGGATGTTTTATTAGGAAGATAATCAGGGGAAAGATCAATACAATGCGTCGCGCACACTCTAGTGTTACAAATTCCAGAAGTATGGTAATCATACCACACAATTCCTAAAACTTAATGTTAGTGATGATGATTTATTTAGAAAACCTATTTAGCCCATAAAAAAGGGGAAATATCAATATGTCACTATTTTTTATGAGGCATGAAATAAAAATGTTTTTAAAGGTACACATATCATCCACTGTCGTACTATTAATGCCTTATTTGATTTTAGACCGACCCAATATTTTGTATCTAAATAATTATATAATGGTATTAAAGTAACACATAATTTATTATATCATTAATTAGTTGTGAAAATCATTAATGGGATGGGGATCTCATTTCATATATATGATTCTTCTCCTGTGAATTATTGTGGGAATTATCTTTCAAAAAATATTGTTATTCTCCCTTTAGTTGAATTTAGTGTTATATTAGTCTTGTGTTCCATTATCTAAAAAATACCTCATCAATTACTGATGAATGGATGTAATTATTGATATTACAAATCATATTACGATCATATATTAGTGTGATGATAAAAATAAAATTTTTAAGGAAATCACGTCTATTATGATGGTTGTGAATCAAATTCAAAAGGGCAATCGATCTCGAATAGATGGGGAGGAAATCAACCATGCTGATTATAAGGACCCATCCTTAAAAAATTTCAAAATCCTTATTTTTGGTCAATAAAATACATTCTTATAGATTGATAATATTATCAGTTTTATAGGTTTATTTAATTAGGCCATATAAATTACATAAAAAGTAAAAAATTACAATGTGGACACTTTTACTCACTATCCATATTTTTCAAAAAATAAAAATCATTAAAATAAATCATGATTTAATTTAAAAAATATTCATAAAATTCATATGGACTTACTCCTTTATATTTCCCATATTTATAACCTATGATTTTTTAAAACATGGGATGAGCACAATATCTCATTAAGGGATATAAAGAAAGAAATCATTAGTCAAGTGATAACATAAAAACCAATAAAACCCATTATATAAAAAATATTAACGTGAATTGAGTCCTCATTAAGTTTCCTTAGAAAATATTTAATGTATCAATCTTACACATGAAAAAACCATTTTTTCAAATTTTATATTCATAGTAACCAATGCATTAGAGA
Source organism: Viscum album (assembly GCA_963277665.1). Classification (NCBI taxonomy): domain Eukaryota; kingdom Viridiplantae; phylum Streptophyta; class Magnoliopsida; order Santalales; family Viscaceae; genus Viscum; species Viscum album. The sequence goes on from OY728145.1 coordinate 1,782,215,199, forward strand.
GCTATACTAGGGCTCAACCCTCATATCTTGATCCATAATGGGATCAACCAAACATATGTTGAGCTATAATAGGTATGAAACCATTATATATATTTCTATAATTATTTAAACCAAATATAAACTATTTTTTAGGAATATATCATGAATAAAAACTTTATAACTCATCTCAATCCTTGAGAAAACCACATTTAATATTTCACAATACAAATTTTTTGAAAAACAATCACTGTTAAAATGTAAAAAAAATGCACATAATAATGACACAATATTCATAAAAAATAACCATGAAAACATATTATAGAAACATCATAATAATATATCCTCATGATATTTGGATAAGACACTCCCTCCATATAAAAAATAGAACAATCTTTTTAGATTTTTTAAAAGATACATTTTAAACGATTTTAAATGGAAGGTCCCCTAACTCGGGTTCAACTTCCCAAATATTTGTTCAATAAACCTAGATAATGTTTTTAATAGTGTTATTAACATATTATGGAACTAAAATCATGATATAATACATTACATTATCTTCTAATAACATTTTTAAATAATTTTTTAACAATAATTTGTTATTGTTGTAGTTTCAAGTGTGTTACATTCCTGGTTGCCAATGTTAGTGAAATAATGGACTTCCTTGTAAAAAAAAACCAAAATAGATAAAAAATATATATTTAGATCATTTTAAACATTTAAATTTCAATTTAATCATTCCATGATTTTGAAAAAATGGAAATGAAAAATCATCATCTATGTAAGGAGTGGATTAACGCACAACAGATGATCATTTCATTTTTTATGAAATAAAGAATAAGTTGAGAGATTTTATGATGCATATATAACATAAAAAACAATCCAGTAAATATGTTATACTATAGTATCCATGAAACATTTTATGAGAGGTGGCGATAAGTTATAAGTGAAAAATAATTAAAATGAGAAGAAAAAGGAACCTTCTTGAAAATTTCTTCTTGAGAACCACTTTAAGGATATTAGAAGTAGTATTTTTGTAAGACCAAGAGATAAATAATGTGGAAAGGGATGAGGAGGAGAGAATTAGTTACAGTCTAGGGGAACAAGATGTCTTGAGGTGGTGAAAATATGTGAAGGAGGGAGCCTCCTTTTACTGTTGAGGTGAGAGGTAAAATCGAAACTACAGAAATTATTAAAATATAATAAATTTTACAGGTTTTAAGACTTCCAAAAAAGAACTAAAATGAAATATGATTACATTTTTGAAGTAATATATTAGTTTTAGGGATTTTTAAATAATGATTTTATTTTTAAATAATTAAATTAAATTTATATTCAAGGAAAACAATTTTGAAAAATTTAAAAAGATTCACAATCATGATTTTTAAAACATAAAAAAGTATCCAATTAGAATTATATTTTTTATAAATATTATACATATTATATTTTCCTATATAAATAGTTAATTGACTTATAAATATCAAATAATTATTATTTTATTATTCTTAATATCATTAAAATGATTTATTTATTAATCAAATAATTAATGCATTATTATTGTTCAAGCCATTAAGGTAATTAATTATCACCTAAAAATTAAAAATAAAATTTCATGAAAATTTTAATTTTATTATATTTCCAAAAACAATTTTTTCGAAATAATCTTTATAAAAATCACATATAAAAATACTATATAAATAAGAAATAATATTGTGAACAAGTTGTCTTCCTTTTAAAAAAATAATATAACGGGACAAATGTGATCCTTGTGGGTCCAAAATGACCCCAATTTGAATAAAACATGGTAATTGTATTTATATTATTATATAATTTTTTATTAAAATTTTTGTCATTTAACAATTCTTATAATTTTAACAATAACATTTTATTTATTTTTTTATTCCTACCCAAACACAATATCAGTATTTCACATTCAATAAAGTAAATTATTTCACATATAAAAATAAAATATAAATTAACATTATAAAAATAAATTAAAAATATTAAAAAGAATTAGTTATAGTCATTAAATATGTGTATATATATATATCCATGATAAGAAAACTTCTTTAATTTATTAAATTTGATTTTCTAGGAATAAAATACTATAAATACATTAAAATCATCCAAGTGGATCAATGCTGAGGTAAAATCGACCCATGGATGGATTTTATAGAATCATACTCATATAATAAAATTATCATAGGTGTTAGGGTAATTTTATAATATTTATAATATTATTTTAACCCTCAATTACCTGATTTAACCTAAATTATGGTGAAAAAATTAATGTTTCAATTAAAAAATTATGTTATTTTTATAAACCAAAAATTTCAAATGAATTACAACCATGTATACACATTTTTAAAATTAAATTAACATAATTAGTTAAATTTAATATAAAAGTTATATTGTTGAGATATTGAAAAAACGAGTTTTTATAGAAAAACCATTCAAAGGATTATAAAGTTTTTATATCCAATACCGAGTTGAAATTTATTATAATGAAATATATTGTATTTACTAATAAAAAAAATTTAATTATACCTTCAAAAAATTAAAAGGATAATATAACTTTATAATTAAATTATTATAAAAAGTAGTTTTGAAATAAAATGTAGCAATTTTTTACTATTCATTGAAGAATTAAACTTATTTAGAAAATTCTAAAAATTCATTCAATGATAATTTGAACATTATAAATTAAATAATGAAATTATTTTTCTCAAATTATAATTTTATAATTTGAAAAGAATTTTTCTAATTAAATAACCATATAATATATTATATATTTTTATTATTACTACTTTAATCAAAAATAAAAATAATTTTAAAAACAAATATTCTATAAATATCTTGATTTTAAAATTCCCCCCACCCTTTTTGAAATTGATTCCTTGCAATTTATATTTACTTATAAATAATTTTGGATTCTTTTCCCTTGAATCATTTTCAGATTCCCTTGTTACTTCTTCTACTACGTCGTTTTTCCAAAAAACCATATCTTTGTGAATTGCCTTATTCCAAAAACATGCTATATACTATGAAGAATCTGAACCAGTTTCTCTTCATAAGAACAGTTATATTCTAGGTGAAATAATTCTAGACTCAAAAGATGATATGGATTCGGAACATTATTTCCTAACATTGAAACATGATAAAAAATGTGTACCTGAGAAAAACTTAGAGGTAAAGCTACTCAATAGGCAATTGGTCCAACATTATCCTATATTTAAAAATATATAAGGAACACTGTACTTGGATTTACCTTTATACCAAATACATAACACTTTTATAAGGAGAGATTTCAAGGAAAACATTATCACCTTACCAAAATGAAAGTTCTTTCGCCCAATTATCTATATTCCCTTTTTACCTAATCGGAGATTTCATCATGTGTCGTTGAATCATCTGATATTTTTATGCCATTTCTTATACAAATTATGGTCCCATAAATTTCATATCCATGACTTCATCCCAAATTCTAGATTTCAACACTACTATCCATATAATTCCTCCAAAGGATCCATCTATATAATGGAATGATAAATGTTATTATAAGAAAACTCAAATAAAGAAATACATTAATACCAACTTAACTGGTAACCCATTTAATAGTCTTGGATCATGTCCTCTAATTTCGGAAGTGTTCATTTTGATATCCAATTTTATTTTGTATGAAAAGGTGTAATGAAATTTAATTCTGTTCCCAATGACTTTTTAAGTCATTTCAAAAAGTTATAAGTGAACATGAGATCACGATCTGATACAATTGAGATAATAACTTCATGTAACATGAAAATCGCATTATGGTATAGTCTGAAAAGTTGATCTAAAGACAGATTCTCTAGAATAGAATGAAAATGTTCATATTTAGTCAAATGATAAAAAGTATCTCATATTGCAAAGTAACATCGAGGTTTCTTTGGTAGTCCCTCTATAATGTCCATGGATAGTTTTTTCCATTTCCATTATAGAAATGGAAAATTTTGAAGCATTCCATTCATTAATTTCCACTCTTAATTAACCTTTTGACATGTAAAATATTTCACAAAAAAATATACAACATATATTTTCATTCTATCTCACCACTAATACCCTTAAAAATTCTCTGACATCATAGTTATTCCTAGATGTACTGAAAATTGAGAACTATTAACTTCACTTAAAAATTATTTCTTTAAATTAGAGTGACAACGAACAAATAATTTTTTATAATACATTAAATCACTATCATTTTCAATGATAATCTCAGGAAACAAACACTCTTAAACCAATTCTACATTTTTCTACAGCTCATGGTCTTCTTTCTGAGAATTCATTATTCTTTCTGATTGAGATGACAATAATGACACCTAAAACAAAATATTGGTATTTCTTGCACTAACAACATACAATCCATAATTTAACATATCATTCACCAAGGAGTCATGTTCGAAACATATCATGGTTAATGTACCATTATTTTTATAACTCAAGGAATTGACCAATCCATTTTCTTTTCCAAGATAGTAATAGATCGTGTAATTATAATCCTTGATTAGTTACAACCATCTTCTGTATCTCATGTTGAATTGTTTTTGACTAAATATATACTTCAATATTTTATTTTTAGTATATATTTATCATTTACTCCATATAAATTTGGTCTTTAAACTTTTAAGGAAAAAACAACTACAACTAATTCCAAATAACGTGTAGGTTAATTTCACTCATGAGGGTTCAATTGATGTGAACCATAAGAAATTACCTGATAATTATGTATCAAAAGACAACTAAGTCCCTTTAAATAAACATAACTATAGATAAAAAGGTAAACAGTTATAGAATATAGGGTTAGAACTAGTGAATTCACCGATATTCTTTTCAATTCCAAAAAATAATCATCACATTATATTGTCAAGATGAATTTGACATCTTTTAAAATTAATATATTGAGTGTCCTAGATAACCCTGATAATTATTCAGCAAACCTCTTATAATATCCTCCTGAACCAAGAAAACTATGATCCATGATTATATTTTTGGGTTTTGGACTTTCTTAAAAAATATTTGTTTTTGTAGGATCAATAGTTATTCCATCATTAAAAACAGCGTGTCCAACAATATATATATTTTTCAACTAAAATTTACACATGATGATTTTCTCATACACATTGTTTTCTCTACTGGTTTTCAAAACAATCCTTAAATGTTTTTCATGCTCCTATTTAATTTTAGAATATACCATAATGTCATAAATAAATAGAACTACAGTCTTATCCACGAACTGATGAAATATTATATTCATAAGATCCATGAATATAGAAGGTGAATTAGTTAACCCAAACAACATAACAAAAAATTCAAAATGGCCATATCTAGTATATAACACAATATTTTGTATATTTACTTACTTTTATTTCAACTGATGGTAGACTAAACTTTTTTCAACCTTCGATAAATTTTGCGCACATGAGATCTGATAAAAGAATCTTCTATAGGAGTCAAAAGATATTTTTCATAAAATAGATTTTATTCAATGATATATAATAAATGAAAAGTCTCAATGAACCATATTTCTTTTTAATTAACAAGACAAGATCAACCCATGGTGATGTTCTAGTTTGGATGAAAGCTTTATCTAATAATGCACGCCACTTATTTTTATACTCTAATGGTTACATTTGAGCCATTAGATAAGGGGTTTTATAAATTGAATTTTCATCAATATTTAATTCAATAGTAAAACCAACCTCTCTATCAAGAATAAAACCTGAAAAACATCAATAAATAAACGAAGCAACTCATTTACAACTTCCACATCATTAACCCGAATAGTTCCATTATTTTCAACAATGTGTGCAAGATAACATTCATTTCTATATTTTAATATTTTTAACTTCTTGATATGTTATATATTTTATGGGCTTATTCTTGTAAAATAACTAAATCTATTTATGAAAACAACTTATTTTACCAATAATATATATTATCATGATATAAAGAAAGCCAATCCATAACTATAATGACATCAAAATATGCTATAGGAAAAACAAATAGGTTCACAGGTAAACTCTTCCCATAGACAAAGATATTTAGATTCATATAATTTATTTTTTCCACAATATTACTTTCATGTGTTTTTTCCATGAGTTCTGGATTCATTACATCTGGGTAAATTTTCAATTTAGAAGAAAAGTTCTCAAAAATGATGGAATTTATAGAACCTAAATATAAAAAATCATTTAAAAAATAAAAAAAATGTAATACTCTTGATACTACCTCATTTTATGGTTCTACATTTGTTACAGTAGTTTCCATTGATTTTTCCACGCCCTTCTACTTCTGATCTTGGTGATTTCCTACCGGAGTGACTACCTTCTGAAACACATTAGAAAAATAACCTAATTCATCATTGTTAAAGAATATCACCATTAACTTATATTAATTTTTGGATCATTTTTCATGAACTCATGTGAATTGTTCCCAAACATTCCAAATCCCTAGAATTACTCAGAATTTTCATTATATTTTCGAAGCTTTTTTACTATGCTTTTAAAAAGACGAGAAGATTTATTTTTTACTCTATATTTCATTGATGAATTTATCCCAAAATCATACCTAACTAACTGCTTATTATTACTGTCATCATGAGGCACATACATGTCAGAAAATTTCATCTCAACTTTCTGAGATCAACGAACAAGTTTCTTGTAGATTTTAAACACTTTTTAGGACAAAGAACTGCATAAAAATGAATTCAAACCAAAGTAAAATATATTAATTTTACTATCGATGTCCCAAGTAAAATTTTGTATGTACTTGTAAAATATTGTGAAATTGGCTTCATATGCTACCAAAAAATCATCATATTTCTTTTTTATTTCCAAGAATTTTATTTACATTCCGAGCTGAACAGTTTTAGGAAAATATTTTTTTCATGAAAAATACTCGTAAAATCAACCCACTTCATATTTTCATGATCATCTATTTCAATCATATTCTAATCTAGATAAAAACATTTTTTACCTTCAAAATAATAAATTTCTCATGTCACATTTTGGGGGTCTGAACATCACATGGCATCAAATATAATTTCTAGGGCATTGATTTATCATTCGGTTATCAATGGATCTTTGGTTCCACTGAGTGATGGAAGAGGTCACATCATAAAATGTTCCAAAAAAATTCATTTTTCTTCATGGTAGAATACATGACTCTCTAGAATGGATGCCTCCACCATTTATCGCCTGATTCAAGTATGACATTACTATTATAAATGACTCAGTTCGGATTCCCACCATTCCAGGATATAGATTTGAAAGGATATCATAATATTGATGCCTTTATACTTTATCTTCCTAGTTTCTTATAAAAAAACATTCTTAATATTAATGTATTAGATGAATAAAAATGGTAACCATTAAATATTATATCACTTAAAATAAACGATAAATTAAAAATGATTTATGGTATTTTATTAAAATCATCCCTACACCTAAATTCATCTAAACCATCCTATGATACCAAATATAAGGACCCAGCATTATCAATTTTATAATATTAAATTTTAGTATGGATCATAAATTATTAAAAAAATTTATTTCAATTTATAGTTTTATATAATTTGTCGATAAATATTACATAAAAACTCAAAAATTATAATGTAGGCCCATAAACTCAGTATCCATTTTTTTAAAAAATAAAACATGTTAAAATAAAACTTGATTTCATTTAAAAAAATATTAATAAAATTCATCCTGACTTCCTCCATTATATTAACCATCATACTGAAATATCATTTTTTTTAAAAATTAGATGAGCATAAAAAACTCCATAAGTGATATAAAGAAAGAAATCATTAGTTAAGTGATGAAATAAAAACCAATAAAACCCATTATATAAAAACCTATTAACATGCATAGAATGATCAAGAAGTTTTCTTGGGACGTATTTACCATTTAACTCATACACATAGAATAAACATTTATTCAACATCCATCTACAGAGTAGCCAATGCATTGTAGGGTTATAATGGGGCTCACCCATCATATCTAGAGCTATAATGGGCTCATCCCATATTATCTTGAGCTACAATGGGGTTCAAACCATAATATATTGAGATACAATGGGATAATACCATCATAAACTATATCCAATAAATATATCATGAATATATAACTTGATAACTCATTTCAATCCTTGATCAAAACACATTCATATTTTTAGAATACACTTTTTTGTAAAACAAATCACATTTAATATATAAATAACGTACACATAATAATAAAATCACATTTTATAAAAAATAAATATGAAAAAGATTAAAAACAATCATTTTAGTATAAAATCATGTAATCTAAAGAAACCACTCACACCATATAAAAAATATAACAATCTTCTTGAATTTTGTAAAATATCCATTTAAAAGAATTTCAGAAGGAAAATCCCTTACATTACGTTCAACTTCCTTCAAATGTTTTTGAAAATAATGTATAATTGTATTAATCATGCTATTTATTTATTACAGATCTAAACTAATGTTATAATACGTTACATTATTTTATTATAATAATTTCTGCCCATTTATTTACACTATTTTGTTATTTTTGTTGTTTTGGGTGTGTTCTCTTCATGGTTTCAATTGTAATTTTCTTAATGGTCTTCCTTATAAAAATTAAATAATAAGAAAAATTTGAGAAAATATATATATTTAGATCATGTTCATTATTTACTTTTCAATTAAACTTTTCCAATTATTTGGAAAATGGAAAACGGAAAATCATTGTCCACGAAGGCGGTGAATTCACACACCTCAGGTGATGATGTTGTTATTTATGAAATATAGGAGAATATGAGATATTTTATGAAATATATAACATATGAAAAAAAAATCTATTATATATTTGATACTGGAGTTTTCACAAAACATTTTATGAGATGTAGGCTTATATTATAAGTTAAAAAGAATTAAAAAGTGCAGAAAAAGGAACCTTACTTCTTGAAAATCCATCCTCGAGAATCTTTTTATATCTCTTATAAGTTGTATTTTTTGAGTCCATGAGATCAGGAATGTGGAATGGGATTAGGAAGATAGAATTTGGTAGAGTTTAACCAAACATGATGTCTTTAGGTGATGAAAAGTTGTGAAGGATAGATCCTACTTTTATAATTAAGGTGAGGGGTAACATTGGAATTACTCAAATTATTAATATATAATAATTTTGATAGTGTTTAAGACTTCAAAAAAAGACTAAAAATATAGGTGATTACATTTTTAAGGAATATCATCATCTTTGGACTTTTACAATAATTTTGCAATCTTTAAATAATTTAATAAAATAATTTTTTCATCGAAAAACAATTTGGTCAAATTCAAAACAATTCAAAATCAGGACATTAAATGAAACAAACAATTTTCCAATTATAATTACATTTTTTATAATATCTCATACATATTATACATACCTGTATAAATAATGAATTTAATTATAAATAGGAATTTATCTTTAGGTTTTTATTCTAATATCATAAATTTATTTATCCATTAATAAAATAATTACTGCATCTTAATTGTTCAACCCTTTAAAGAAATTATTTATTTCCTAAAAATGACATAAAATTTCATTAAAAAAATAATTATTTTAGATTTAAAAATAATATTCTTTTTCTAAACAAACATTTGTAAATAATCATATAAAAATATTATACAAATTGAAAACTATAGTGTAAACAAGTTGACTTCATGTTTAATAAAATAATATAAAGGTAATAATGTTATCTTTGTGGATCCAAAATGTCCAAAATTAATATAAAAAAGTTATAATGGTAATCATTTGATTATATAATTTTTTTAGCTAAAATTTGTTTCATCTAATAAATCTTAGATTTGTAATAAAAACATTTTATTTAATATTTTTATTCTTTCACAAAAATAGTATCAGCATTGCACATGAATTAATGTTAATTATTTATCATATAAGAATTAAAAATAAATTACGATCAAAAACAATAAATTAATTGGGTTTAATATAATCATTTATAGTCACCCAATATTTATATGTACTTATATCCATGAAAAGGTAAATTTGTTAATTTGTAAAATATCATATTATTTGAATAGAATACTATAGAGGCATTGATAGAATCTAAGTGGCTCAAAGTTTTCCTAAAATTGACCCATAGAGTTATTTTTCTAAAATATAGTCATAAAATGAAATTAGGGCAAGTGTTATGGTAATTTAATAACAGTTATAATATAATTTTAACCATTAATTACTCAATTTACCCTTAATCATTGTAAATAAAAAAAGTAACTATTCACCCAAAATTGTGTTTTTCTTATTAGACCAAAATTTTTAATATGATATACAAAAATTTATGTAAATTTTCTCAAAATTCATTTTATTTTATTATTAAAATTAAATTTAAAATTTTTCTTAGTGAGAGATCGAGAAAACATGTATATAAATTAAAAACATTCAATGTTCATATAGTTTTTATATTCAATTTCAATGTGAAATTGATTCTAATGACCTAAATTTGATTAAATGATAAAAACCAAATTTATTATACCCTAAATCCAATTAAAAGAATAATATAACTTTATAAATAAATTAGACAAAAACATAGTTTAAAATAAAATACATTATTTTTATTATTCATTAAATATTAAACTTTTTTCATAATATTCTCAAAATTTCATACAAAAATAATTTCAACATGATAAATTCAAAAATGAAATTATTTTTCCTAAATTAAAATTCTATAATTTAAAAATTAATGTTTTTAATAAAAAACCATATAATAAATTATTTATTATAATAATTACTATTTAAATGAAAAATAATAATAATTATAAAAACAAATATTATATAAATACCTAGGTCTTTACAATGGTGTTCCTATCACAATAGTGTTTATTTAAGTCTTCCAAGAAGAGTTTCAAAGTCTTCCAATGAAATGAAAAATTCTGTTTTCAATTGATGTCATAATTGGTTTCCTCTCTAATTTCAAATAATACCTATAGAATGGCCTCAATTGAGTTGTAGGATTTGAATATGAAACTCTGGGGGATTCATTACATGGGATCCATTCATCTAAGTTGGTCAAAATGGGGTGAACCCATTCCCATTTTTAATATAAAATATGGAGAGATGTGAAATTGCATTGATTTTTAGGAGTTAAACCTATTGACAATCAATAACCAGAATCCTTACCACTTATTGATTACTTTGTTGAGAAATTGTGTGGAGCTCGATTCATTTATAAGATTAGACATAATATTGGATATCATCAATTGAGGATCATGATAGAGGAAATACCCAAGAAAAGATTATGTACATGTTATGGAACCTATGAGTGTATAGCTTTCCCATTTTTTCTAACTTATTCCCACACTATCATTTTGTATTTTATGAGTATAGTCTTCTAAGCTTACATTAATATGTTAATGTTTTCCTTTACATGTGATATTCATATCCATATAATGATAATGAAGGATAATCATGATCAGTTGAGAATTGGACTGAAGACCCTGAGGAATAAAAAATTGTAATAAAAATTTACAATGTGTTAATTATGGCTACAAAAGATTTCATTCTTGGGTCATATAATATCAAGATTGGGTATATCGGTGGATCCATCAAGGGTAGAGGCCATTTAAAATTATCACATACCAACCACATTGACTGAGCTCTTAATTCTTCTTGTCTTGGAAGAATATTGTTGATTGTTTGTTAATAATTTTTAATGATTATATAATCCACTCACCATGTCAACATTTATGAGATAAAAGATCATTTGGACAGATGAATGAGAGGAAACGTTTAGGTAAATAAATATAAGATACATTAGATAAGCTCTAATAACATTAAATTATTGTGTATATGGGTTTTCAATCATTAGTGATACTTCTAAAAATGTATTTGGAATCATTATTATTCATAATGACATGGTTATATCATATTCCCCATAAAAGTTTATTTCTTAGGAAAACATTATAAAACTAATGATTTGGACCTAGATACTATATTTTTTTCATTAAACATATTAATGTATTATCTTTTTTTTAGAAATATGATTTATTTATAATACAAACTTGGGTATAAATTATATAATCATATATAAGTAGTTTTATATAAATTATATGTGATGGTTAAAAGTTGATTAATGATTATTAATGCTCAATAGATTAATACACTACAAAATAGAACAAGGTTGCAGATTCCTTGAGTCGAAAGGATCATTTTAGATTATCAATAATTATAATAGAAAATGATCCATTATTTATTGATTTCAAAAGTATAGATCCAGATTCCATGAAGGAAGAGTAGAAATGTTATATTTGTCCAATGAATGTTTAAACATATATCTATGTGTTGATTAAAGAGGCGAATAAGGATGATGTAGTGCTTTAGAAAAAGGTGAGAAATTTTCCAATTTTTAAACTTGAATTTTAAGGGATGATAAAGTTCAATATCCATGTATATGTCCCACCCAAACCATATTTGATAAAGGAGTTGTTAGAGGGAGATCATAGTTCACTGTTATCCATTCATCATTTAAGTACAATGATGTATAGATATTTGATGGATTATTTTTGGTGGGATTTTATGAAGAGAGATATTATAGTGTTTTTATTTTTAGACTTTATCTGATTGAAGTTAAAGGATAAGTGAAAAAAGTATAAGGGGATGATACATCCAATACTCATACCAAAATAAAAAATGTGAAATTCACCATATATTTTGTCATTGGACTATCAAAAAAATCAAACAAGCACACTGATATATGGGTGAGAGTATATCTCCACTCAAATTTAGCACACTTCATCACTATTAGAGAATATGTCACATAGGATTAGTAATCTTGGATAAACATTAAGGATGATGTATGGTTGTATGGGAACCGCATTCTATTATCTATGAATGAGATCAGAGGGTTAACACAATGTTCTTTAGATATCATCAGTATCATCTTGATACAAAGTTTAGTTTTAGTACTATGTATAATCCTTAAATAGAAGGTTATTTTAAGAGGGTAATTCAAAATCTGGAGTATAAGTTGATATCTTATTATATGGATTTCATAGGTGGTTGGGATCTACAGAATCCCATAGTTGAGTTTTTATAAAATAATTATTTCTAACATGTATTCAAATGTATACTTGTTATGGAATCTAAGGAAGGTTGGTACAACTCCAAAATTTTGTAATGAAATTGTATAATGAAATATATTAGGGCTTGAAATGGATGATTAAATGATGGAGAATGATAGGTAAATTCAAAAACATATTAGCTCAATGAAATTTTTGGTCAGAGTAACACAAGATGGAGTGAATTGAGTTCCCAATAAAGATTTCTATTTGATATTAGGTTAAAGTAAAAACATCATTAATAAAAATATACAGTACAATTATTGAAAATATAATATCGATAAAATATTTATCGTTTTAAGTGATTTCTTAAAAAATTATTAAGTATAAATTAAAATATTGTTTATAAATACCTTAATTTTTGAAATCAGTTTACTTAGATAAATCAAATATTCACACTAGTTAGGATTAATAATCAAATTAATATAAGTGTTTGTAGATATAATTATTATCTACGATATAGTAGTAAAAAAATATAGAGATAAAAATTAATAAACAAGAGGTTATGTAAATAAGTGAAACTTAATTCTCTCTACTTGGAAATCACATGATGATAGGAAGATTATAAACATAATAAAATAATCCAGAAACCTGGATAAGGAATTCAATCTCTAAAAACAATTTATATAGTAAGAAAATAATTTTTTATAAATATTCTTGGGACGTATGAATAGAACAGGTCACACATAGACCTCTTCCCCAAACATGGTGGAAACTTTATTGAGAAGGAAGGGAATAAAATTTATTCTCCAAGAATGTACTTGAGAAATTTTATATTGAACAACAAGAAATACCACCTTTCTCAATATAAAAACATACAAATAAACTAATCATATAAAAATATTAGTCTCCTGTATTCTGTATGTTCATAGTCCTCATATAAGCACTAGTGAGGAGTATGTGCTTTGTTCTGAAAAATTGAAGCAGAACATAGGATCATAGAAATCTACAGGTATGTTTCAGTTGATCTCTGTCTAATGTCCCAATCAATCTTGTTAATGTGTTATATTATTTTTTTTCATTGATATTTTCAAAATGTGAATCATAATGATCATTAAAATTCCCAAATTTAGTTACCTAATCCACTGTAGGTTTGTATAGATCATATGAATATGTCATTATGTATCCTTTAGAGAGATAGATCCTTTGAGAATATATTGCAGCATCATATTTTAATATCCAAATATTTTAAAATGAACCACAATGTTTTTAAATTAAAAACTAAATACAATATGACCTTTATAAACTTGCCATTAAATTTAAATTTTCCACATCTGGGATTCGACTTTCGAAAATTTGACAAACACGGTTCCGATCAGTAAGATGTTTGGAGCCTGCTTGGACAAACATAATTTTCGATAAATAGTAACATACTATTATGAATATTAATTCTACTTTTATGAAAAGTAATATAACTCTTATGAATAGTAAATATTCAAAGTGAATAAGAACCTTACAAATTATAGTGTAAATAAAATTTATCCTTCTAATAAGTGACAATGTGATATAATTACATTATAGTGTTGGTATTTCAGTATGTCATGAAAATTTAATGGTTCATTTATTAATATAAAAGAAACTTTATTTTAATAAAATGTATTCAAAAATTAGTATTTATATGTCTTATGATTATATAAAAATTTTATGATACCTTAATTAATTTTTCAAAGTGTTGGGAAAGAAGTTTTTAATTATAAATTTTTTAATTTTTAATTAAAGCATGTTTTTAAATAAAAATTAAATTAATCATGTTTAAAAAATAATTTTAATAAAATATATTTAATTTTTCAACTCTGTATGCTAGAAAATGGTTAGGATGAATTTTTGGGATTTTTCTAAAATACTTGATTTTTTAGTGGATACTAAAATTCGATGATTTACAATATATGCTAAATAAATGAATTTATGGATCTTGTTTGAGTCATGGATTATTTAAATGACCATTTTTGTGAACTCAAATGCAATTATTAATATTATTAGTCATAATAATCCTCAAAATTTCTTATCTTGTGAAGAAATAATAAATTAAAGAATATAATATTGAGAAAACCCCTCTCCCCTCAACAATTAATACCACCCCACACAACCTCATTTCCTTAGACATATAAAGACTTATGCCTACTAAAGATTCTACTAAAATCTCTTTCCAAGGTATCCCCCCATGTTTATCAGGCCTTGGTATCATTGAAATACCAAAACCATTCCCCTAAAGAGGCTCTCAAAAAAGATATATTTAGGAGGTAATTTCTCTCTCTATTTCTTTCAAATTCCTTTCAAATTTAATTTCTTTTCATCTATTATCCGAAAATTAATATATTCAAATTCCATGTTAACTTCAGTATGATTAATATACTGTTATTATATCATGTTAATTTAATATTATCAATTATTCTCCTCTATCTCTCTCTTTTTATAAAAAAATGAAATCATTTCTTGTGATATGTTAATTTTCCCACATCATGGGTGTTGCCCATACATTTTTCTTTAACTTACTCAAGGATGTCAATAAAACCATTGAATTGATTAAAACAATATTTTAATATGTTTATTTTAACCCATTTCATGTTCTGGAAACTAAATTTATATGTAATTCTAAATCAAAACTTTTTTGTTGTGATCCAAAAACTGCCCAACTTAACCTCAAATGATCATCATTAAATTTTATCTAATTATCCATCCACATGGAATATAAAAAAAATTATTAAAAGAACATTAAAAATATTTGAATTTTATTAATAACAAGTAATATCTATTTAGTATGTTTATACATGTTCAACACAAACATCCATTCATGTGTACAGGTGAACTGTTAATGAAAACTAAGAAAAATAACACTCCCAAACAAATAATTTAAACTCCATAACTCATACAAATAAGTATAATAGAAATTAATAAATTAAAAAGGAATCATTTTCATGTATAAAATGTTCTATAATTATTAATTAATGAATATAATGTCATTATACATGATATTAAAGTGAAGAATGAGATGGACCCAAGGTAAGGAGAATTCTCAAACCCAACTTTTTTGCTTTGGGTTTGCCCCTTTTCACTCCATCTCTTTTATAGTTATTACATAAAAATAATTTCTTCATCATTGTATTTAATTTTCAGGGATATAAATTTTTTCCACTATAGTTTATCTTAAAAATTATGTTTTTCAAAAATAACTCTTCTTTCAAAAGCACAACTTTTAATTCCATGTTAAGGTTAATGATTCTTTTATCACATAAGATATTAATTATATATTTGGAAACCCAATGATTTTTAATGAATTCCTATTAAATTAATCCCATTACAATCCATGGGTAACTATATGTTCAATATTGAAATATGTTCTTTGTGTCATAAAAGATAATGTAAATGTTTTGATGTGATGGGTGCAACAAAAATTATATAGCACAATGTAAATGTTATGATGTTTTAGTTGTTCCAAAAATTATATAGCACTCCAATGAATTGGTTAACATAAAGAACCTAATTATTAATCTGATGTATGCATGAACATGATGCTGAATTTTTTCACCACTATGTGTGGTAGTCGACAACTAGGACATGTTACTTCATTTTTTATCCATTGCCACATTCTAAGTCTCTTATTAATGATTCCTATCATGATTATGATCCTATAACTATGTTATGATGATAATAATTATTATCATCCCATTTAATACTATTTAATTATATTATATTTCCTATTACTAAGATTTTTATTCTTATCCCATGTTTCAAAAAAATTTGTCACAGAATTCCTTAAAAATTCAAAGGACGATTAAGGTTCTCATGTAGATGAATACAATTAGTTGTTTTGTAATTATTTATTGTAAACTTTGATTAAATGTATGTAAGTTTTTGTATAATTCACCCTAATATAGGCCACACAATGACCTAGAATATATAATGTACTGTGAAGAGTTTTTTGTTATTCTCTATAAATAAAATACACATCATCTTTTAGTATTAAATCTAAAAGTTCAGGTACAAGGATCTATATTTGGTATCAGTGGAAGGATATAGAAAAGATTAGATATTAGAGGTTATTTAAAAAATAAATAAATTGAATTTACTTTTGAAAATATAGTTAATTAATTAAACATAAGAATATAGTTTTTTATAATTCTCAATATGAAAATATTCTTAACTAGAAGTACAATAAATGAATTGCAAGGGCACAATTCATTTAAGGGGGAGGAATATAAAATCTAGATATTTTGAAAGGAAACACTATGTGATAAAATTAACTACTAAATATTATGTGACCTTTATAAACTAACCATTAAACAAAATGTTTCCACTTTTGTGATTTGAATTTTGAAAATATAACATACCCAGTTGTAATTAGTAAGATGT
This sequence comes from Viscum album, assembly GCA_963277665.1. Taxonomy (NCBI): domain Eukaryota; kingdom Viridiplantae; phylum Streptophyta; class Magnoliopsida; order Santalales; family Viscaceae; genus Viscum; species Viscum album. The sequence goes on from OY728145.1 coordinate 1,782,232,663, forward strand.
TAGGTGTCTGATAGGACAAACATAATGTTTGGTGAATAGTAACATATCATTAAGAATAGTAATTTTAATATTATGAATAGTAATATGGAATTTATGAAATGCAAATTGGGTATGTGAATAGTAACGTTAGCAATTATAGTATAAATTAAACTTATCCATCATATAAGTGAAAATACTATATAACTACATTATATCGTTTGTATTTTTGTAAGTCATGAATATTTAATGATTAATTAAATAATGTAATAGAAAAATAATTTTCATAAAATGTATTTATAAACTATTATTTATATGTATTATAATTAGTTGATAATTTTTCAGGGCCTTAATTAGTTTTTCAAAGTGTTAGATAAGAGGGTTTCAATTTAAAAAAATTCATTTTTCAAGTACAACATGATTTTATTTTAAAAATAAATTAATTAAATTCAGGAATTTTTTTTCCAAAAATGTAGTTTAATTTGTAATTCTACACATTGAAAAATGGTTAGGGTAAAATTTTGGGATTTTTTAAAAGACATGAATTCGTGGTCGATAGTGAAATTATATGATTATCAAAATGTGCTAAATAAATGAATTTTTAAATCATGATTGAGTCATGGATGATATAAATTACTATTAGTATTAAATCAAATGCACTTATTAATAATTTTAGTCACATTAATCCTCACAATTACTTTTCCTTTGGAGAAATGATATGTTAATGAATATAATATTTAGAAAACACCACTCCCCTCCCCTATAAATACCACCCCTCACAACTTCATTTCCTCACACCTCTCAAGCTTTGTTCCTAAACAAAATGCTTCTGAAATATCTTCCCATGACCCCCACGTCTTGTAGTCCTTGGTACCATAAAAATTCCAAAACATATCCCCTAAAGAGGCTCTAAAAGAAGATATATTCAATTTTTAATTCCTCCCTTCTCTCTTTCAAATTCCATTCAAATTCCATTTATTTTCTTCTCTTATCCAAATATAATTACAATTATAGTATGATTGATATACTAGTATTTTATATTTTAAAAAATGATTATTTATTATACTCCCTCTCTCTATCTTTGCTTATAAAAATGAAATTGTAGCCTGTGATGTGTAAATTTACCTACATCATTGGCGATGCACTTCCATTTTCCTTCAAATACTTTAAGGCTTTCAATAGAGCCATGAAATGAGTGAATAAAGATTGAAATATTTATATTGTATCCTATTTTGTGTTCTCAAAAAAAAAACCATTATACATAATACTAAAACAAAACATGTTCTTTGTGATACAAAAACTATCCAAATAAAACTAAAACTATCATCATTAAATATTTACTAATGATCCGTCCACATGGTATATAAAATAATTCATTACATGATCATTTAAACTCATTTAATATCATTAATAAAATGTAATATAAGTTATATATGTTTGTCTATAATCTACACAGACATCTACTCAAGTGTAAAAGTGAACCGTTCAGGAAAACTAATAAAAAGAACACTCCCAAACAATGAATTTAATCTGTATAACTCCTTAAAAGTTGCATAAAAATTTTAATAAGACTATAATGAATTATTTTCATGTATAAAAGGTTCGGGAATTGTAAATCAATGTATCTAATTTTTTTAAAAATGATATTAAAGTGAATAATATTTTCAAACACAAGGTAAGTGGAATTCTCGAACCCTACTTTATTCATTTGAGTTCCCCTATTTTTACACCATTTTCAGTATGGTTATTCCATAAAAGTAGGTTATTCATAATTTTCTTACCTTTTTTGGGATATATATGTTTTATACTAGAGTTTATGTCAAACATAATGATTTACAAAGGAAATATTCTTTCAAAAAACACATATTTTAATTCTCACTCGCAGTTGATGATTCTTGTATCAAGTATTATATTCCCTCATTCATTTGGGAACTCTTGGTTTTTAAAGGTATTCTTATTAAAAGAATCCCATTACATTCCATGGGATACTATATTTTTAATATTGATATATTTTCTATCTTCCATTAATGATAAATAATTTTTTTATATAATGGTTGCACCTGGAATAATATAGCACAATGTAAATATTATGATGTGATGGGTGCACCTGGAATTATATAGCACTCAAATGAATGGGGTAATGGGAATAAACTCACAAGTAAAGTGATTTATGTGTGCAAATGAAGCTATCTTTATTTACCACTATCTATTGAAGTTGTCTTTTAAGAAAAGATGTTTCATTTTTAGGCATTTCCACATTCAAAGTCTTTTATTAATTCATCCTCTCATGATTTTGATACTATACCTATGTTTTGAGGATAATAATTATTCTCACCCCATATCATACTATTTTACGAGCTTATCAATCCTTTTAAAGGGATTTTTATGCTACTCCCATGTTTTAAAATGCTTTTCAAATGATTCCTTAGATTTTCAAAGGACTGTTATGGTGCTAATGTAGATGGATCCAATTAGTTATTTTGAAATTATTTTTCATAAACTTTGATTAAATGTGCATAATTTTTTTCTAATTATCCAAAACCTAGACCGGAAAAGTTCCTCAAATATATAATGTATTGTGTCTTTTTATGTTATCTTTTATAAAAAAATATACAACATGTATTTGTACTGAATCCAAAAGTAAGGGTTTAGGGCTCTATAGATGGCATCAGAGAAAAGATTTAGACAACATTGGAGACTAGAATTTTTTTTAAAACAATATAGCGATTGAATTTAATTTTGAAGATCTAGTTAATTATGTACACATAAAAAATAGTTTTTTATAATATCCAATATGGAAATTGGTAATTATAAGTACATTAAATGAATTGAGAGGGAGAAATTTATTTTGGGGGTGTACCATCCCATGATTTTAAAAGGAAACACTCGGTGCTTAAATGAACTACTAAAAACATTATCGACTTTTGAAAATAACCATTAAATATATTTTTTTCTCTTCTGTGATTTGAATTTTGAAAATTTGACATACACAGTTGTGATCAATAAGACATTTAGAGTCCAATAGGAAAAACTTAATTTTTGGTTAATAGTAGCATTCCCTTATGAATAGTAATTAAACTATTATGAATAGTAATATGAACCTTATTAATAGTAAATAGGACATATGAATTGGAACCTTACCTGTCATAGTATAAATGAAATTTATCTATCCTATAAGTGACAATATGATATAATTACATTATAGTGTTATTATTTTCGTATGTCAGGAAGATCTAATGAGTAATTTAATAATTCAAAATAATATTTATTATAAAAAATTTAATCATAAACCAGTATTTTCATTTTATATGACTATATAATAATTTTATGATACCTTAATTAATTTATCAATGTTTTTTAAAATCATTTTTAAATTTTTGAATTTTCATTTTTCAAGTAAAGTATGATTTTAAATAAAAATTGAATTAGTCATATTTAGAAAATTATTTTCATAAAATATAGTTTATTTTTTAATTTTACATGTCAGGAAATGGTTAGGTTGAATGTTTGGGATATTTCTAAAATTCTTGAATTATTGGTGAATTTTGAAATTTGATGATTTACAAAAGATTCCAAATAAATGAATTTATGCTTCAATCTTGAGTCATGGATAATGTAAATGGACCTTGGTTCAAACTAACATGAACATATTACTATTTTATTCACAAAAATCCTCACTATTTCTTATTTAGTGGATAAATAATATATTAATGAATATAATATTGAGAAAACCCCTCTCCCCTACACTATAAATACCACCCCTCACAACCCCATTTCCTCAAACCTCTAGAGCCTTATTACTTCTCATAATTCAACTATTATCTCTTCACAAGATCCTACCCCATGTTAAAAATCCCCAATTCTCATAAAAAACCAAAACTTCCTCCCTGAAGAGGCTCTCAAAGAAGATATATTAAAGAGGTAATTTATCTCTCTCTTTCTTCCAAGTTCCTATCAAATTTTATTCATTTTATTTTATTTTCCTCATATTATAATAACCAAATGACATGATAAATACATTATGATAGATATTATATTTTCCCATCATGTTAATAGAAGATTATTCATTATTCTAATCCTTCACTATCTCTGTTTGTAAAAATTAATTATTGTTTGTGATGTGTTAATTTACCTACATCAATGGCGATGCACTTCCATTTTCCACAAAATCCTTAAAGTAATCAAATAAAACCCTTAAATGGCTGAAAAAAGATTTTTATATGTATTTGTTAACCCATTTTATGTTCTAAAAATGTATTTTATGTATAATATTAAAACAAAACATGTTTGTTGTGATAAAAAACCGCCAAAATTAACCAAAAAGATTATCATTAAATTTTAAATAATGATCCTTAAAAATGGTATGTAAAATAATTCATTAAAATATTATTTAAACTCTTATAAGATGATTAAAAACATGTAATACATGTTCATAATGTTTTTCCATGTTCTTTATGAACTTCTATTCATGAGTAGAGGTGAACTAATTAAGAATACAAGAAAAATAACACTATGAATCAATGAATTTAAACTCTATAACTCATTCAAAGGACCCTAAAAGAAATTCATAAAACCACAATGAATCATTTTAAAGTATAAAATATTCTGTAATTGTTAATTAATGAATCTAACGTCATATACAAGACATCAAAGTGATTAAAGTTTTTGGACAGAATTCATGGGGAATTCTCGAACCCAACTTTCTTTCTTCGGGTTTCTTATTTTTCAGTCCATTTTCATTATAGTTATACCTTATAAATAATTTATACATCATAATAATACCTTTTCTAGTATATAAATGTTTTCCTCTAGAGTTTATGTCAATCATAATGTTTTCCAGATGAAATATTCTTTTAAAAAGATACCTTTTTACTTCTCACTCAAGGTTGGGGATTCTTGTATAATGTATGATATTCCCTCAAACATTTGGGAACCCTATGATTTTTAATGTATACTTTTGAAATGAACCCAATTAAATTTCATGGCTTAATATATGTTTAATATTGATATTTGTTCTATGTGTTATTCATGATAATGTAAAGGATTTGATGTGATGAGTGTGCCCAGAATTATATAGCGGAATGTAAATGTTATGATGTGACGGGTGAACACAAAATTATATAGCGCTATAATTTTTTGGGTAATGTGAAGTAAAAAATGAGTAAAGTGAAGTATGCATGATCATGATGAATGCTTTGTTCACCACTACATGTGGTAGTTGACCACTAATATATGATGTTTCATTTTTATGCATTTCTGTATTCCAAGTCTCTTATTAAAGATTCCATCCATGATTATGATCCTATACCTATGTTACAATGATAATAATTATGCTCACCCCATGTAATACTATTTCATGATATTATTTATCATATTACTAGGATTTCAATTCTTATCTCATGTTTTGAAAATTTTATTCACTGGATTCCTTATAAGCTCAAAGGATGGTTAAAGTTTTAATGCAGATGAATCCAATTAGTTATTTTGTAATTAGTTTTTGTAAAATCTAATTAAATGTATGTAAGTTAGTGTCTAATTCTCTAGAACCCAGAAAAAAAATGTGATTTAATGTATAATTTACAGTGTATTTTTCTGTTATCCTTTATAAAAAAAATACACAACATATTTTAGTACTGAATCTAAATGTGCGAGTTCAAGGATATACAATTGGCAGTAGAGGAATAGTCTAGAAAACATTAGAGATTAGATGTTGTTATTTAAAATATTGATATGATATAATTTTTAAAATCTACTTAATGAGTCACACATAAGAAAATAGTTTTGCATAATTCTCAATGTGTAAATTCATAATTACAAGTATAATAAATGAATTGCAAGTGAAAAATTAATAGAGGGGGGTGGGATGTAACATCACATGATTCTAAAAAGAACTAATTTGTGCTTAAATGAACTACTAAATACAATTTTACATTTATAAACTAAAAATTAATCATAATATTTCTAGTTTTATGATTTGAATTTTGAAAATATGACATACACGGTTGCAATCAGTAAGATTTTTGGAGTCTACTAGGACAAACCTAATTTTTGGTGAATAGTAACATACCCTTATGAATAGTAATGTTACTATTATGAATAGTAATATGACCCTAATGAATATTAAATCAATAAATTGAATTTGAAACATAATAATTATAGTATAAATAAATTTTTTCCATCCTCTAATTAACAACATGAGATAATTACATTATAGTGTTGGTATTTTTGTAAGTCGTGAGTACATAGTGATTAATTTAATAATTTAAAAGAAGCTTTATTTTCATAAAATTCAGTCATAAAATAGTATTTATATCCCTTATGATTATATGAAAATTTTATGAGAACTTATTTTTTTTCAATGTTTTTGAAAAGCAGTTTCTAATTTTAAAATTTCTATTTTGCAAGTGAAGTATGATTTTAATTAAAATTTAAATTAATAATATTTCTATTTTTTAACAAAATAGACTTCACTTTTGATTTATACACATTTAAAAATGTTTAGGATTATTTTTTGGGATTTTTCTAAAATACATGAATTTTTAGTGAATAGTGAAATTCATTGATTTTCAAAATATTCTAAATAAATTAATATTTTCATCCTTATTGAGTTGTGGATGATGTTGATGAACATCGATTCTGACTCATATGAACTTATTACAATTTTTAGTAATAATAATCCTCAGTATTACTTGTCTTGTGGAGATATAATAAATTAATGAATATAACATTGAGAAAACCCCTCTCCCCTCCCCTATAAATACCACCCCCACAAGCTCATTTCCTCATAGATTTTAATCCTTGTGCCTAATCCCAATTATGGTCAAATTTCATCCCAAGATCCTCCCTCAAATTCATAGGCCCATTATATCATAAAAATACCCAAACCCCTCCCATAAAGAAGCTCTTAATGATGATGTATTCAAGAGGTAATTTCTCTATCTATATCTCTTTCAAATTCCTTTCAAATTTCATTTCTTTTCTTCTCTTATCCTCAACATCTCTTATCAAAATTTCCTGATAAATCTAGTATAATTTATACACCGGTATACTATTGTTCTAATGAAATATTATTGATTATACTCCACCATATATCTATTTTTGGATAAAAATGTAATCGTTTCCCATGATGTGTAAATTTACCCACATCATGGGATATACAATTCCATTTTCCTTAGACTCCATCAATAATAACAATAAAACCATTAAATGGTTTAAGAAGAATTTTAGTTTGTATTGTTCAACCCATTTTATGTTTTATAAGAACAATTTATACATAATACTAAAACAAAACATGTACGTAGTGATCCAAAAACCACCCAAATTAACGTAAATTAATAATCAATAAATTTTTACTAACGGTCTATCCATATGGTATATAAAATAATTCATTAAAAGATTATTTCAGCTCATATAAGATCATTAATAACATGTAATATCATTTATTTTTATTTTTATCCATGTTCTACATGAACTACCAATCATGTGTCCATGTGAACCATTCATGAAAACATAGAAAAAGAACACTCTCAAACAATGAATTTAAATTCTATAACTCATCCAAAGGCCCATAAAAGTAATCAATAAAACCATAATAAAAAATTTTACTGTATAAATGTTTCTAAAACTATTAATTAATGAATATAATGTCATTATATATGATCTTAAATGGAAGAAAGCTTTCAAACACAAGGTAGGGGAAATTATTAAACCCAACATTTGTCCTTCAGGTTTACCCATTTTCAATCCATTTTTTGGTTTCATTAAATAATTTTTTTTAATTATTATATACCTTTCAAGAGATATAAATGTTTTACACTAGATTTTATTTTAAATATAATTTCTTCCAAAATAACTCTTCTGTAAAAAACACACATTTTACTTTTCACTCAAGGATGATAAAGATTGTATCATGTATAATCTTCCATATTTAATTTGGGAACCCAAGGTTTCTAAATGAATACTTATTAAATTAAACCCATTAATTTCCATGTGTTACTATATGTTCATGATTTATATATGTTCTATGTGGCATGCGTGATAATATAAATTCTTTGATATGATGGGAATACCCAGAATTATATCGCACAATGTAAATGTTATGATGTGACAGGTGTTCCTATAATTATATTTCACTTTAATTCAATTTGTAATGTGAATAACCTCCTGAGTAAAGTGAAATATGTGTGAAAATGATCATATATTTATTCACCACTATCTGTGGTAGTTGACCACTAAGACATGATGTGTCATTTTTAAGCATTGTAACATTCAAATTCTCTTATTAATGATTCCTCTCATGATTATTATACTATAACTATGTTATGATGATTTGTAATTATGCTCAACCCATGCCAAAATTTTACATGATCTTATGAAACCTCTTACTATGCTTTTTATGCTCATCCCATGTTTTTAAAAAATTTCACTAGATTCCTTATGACTTAAAAGGATGGTTAAGTGATAATGAATATGAATCCAATTAAATATTGTGTAATTGTTTCTGTACAATTTGATTCAATATATGTATTTTCTTTTCTAATTATCCAGAACCTAGATCGAAAATGTCCTAGAATGAATAATGTAATATATATTTTCCTATTATCCTTTATTAAATAAATAGACAACATATTTTTGTACTAAATCTAAATGTGTGGGTTCAAGGCTCTACACCAAGGGAGGAGATCCACATTACTCAGATCAGATTTTAATATTTCCTGAATACTTGGTCAAACTATCCATGAATAGTTTTAGGCATTGATCTATTCACCCCAATGTTCTCACCTAGAAATAGTAACCTGAAGATAGCAGTGCCTCATCATCTGACAATGACTCACCTCTGGCGGTAGATCCTCTGGCGATAATAGTGAGTCACCTCAAGAGGTACTTAGTCATTATGGTAGCTGATGTTGGCAGTGATGGTGACCCCCTATGGAGGTATCTCACCATAGTGATAATGGGGACTTGCCTCTGGTAGAAGCTCATCCTGGCAGTAGCGGTGACTCCCACTCAATAATGAATTTCCTTAATACCTTCCAAAAAATATAAAAAAAGTAGTATTATCCTATGAAATTCTTTTATAAAAAATTTTAAACAATCGTAATGAAAGAATCATGGTTTTCGATTAATAAAATAAAATACATTCAAACACACTCCATACAAGGATGTTCTAATATTCTCGCCCCTTTCGATGATCACCAAAAATTTCATTTTATAATTCATGTACTAAATAAGTAACCATAAATAATAAGAGAGGTATTTGAGTTTAAAATCAATATTCTTACCAATATAAAACCAAATGCCTATTTGATCTCCGCCGTTGAGATTATAAATAAATAAAAATTGTTTTTAAATTGAGAGATTAAATAGAAGAATAGAATGTGTTTTTCATTATCTAGGAGAAAAAAATATTTCAGTAGAAAAAGATAATCTGGAAAGGGAAATAGTACATGTTCCCATCAAAGAGATAACATCATAATAGATTCAATTTTTAGAATATAGGAGTTGATCATATTTCTCTTTACCTTTGTATTTTTTCCTATATCTGGTATTGTCCTAAGAAGATATTGTTGAAGTATTTGTTAGGATAAATGTTTTAATGGATGGGAAAATGGTAGCAGGGGGAAGTGGATCTCTAAAAATAACAGGTCTATGTTATATGATTACTTCAACTAGTGAGAAACTGTCACGACCCGACCCTACCCGGGCTCGAGCCGCAACTACCCCAAGCCCGCCTCCAAAGGCCAGGGGCTGGCGACCAGTGCCTAAGGCACAAAAACTCGGGGAGGCCTTTGCCTAAGTACCTGTAAACACACACACATCACACTCAATGCAACAGTGCAGAGTAAAATAAAGAAAAAGCAGAGAAAAGGAAATGGAAACTGCTATATATATACCACAAAGTGCATCGACCTATAAACAGTACAAGAAAAATTCCGAAAAGGAAAAAGGTAAAAACACGCGCCCAACCAAAAAGTGCCACAACCTGGCAATCGGTAAACAAAACAAATAGCTAACAGGTCTCCCCACCTGGAACCCGGATACGACCACCGCATGTCGTCCAAGATCCCAAGCACCTACGCTCCACCGAAGTCACGTTCCACATGTCCATTGTCTGCAAGGGCACACCAAGTGCGGGCAAAGCCCAAGCAGGGTTGAGAATAAAAATACTCAGTAGAATACCCCGAAGGCTCAAAGGAGAAACAAAGGAGGTTCTGAAGGGTGAGCAGTAGAGGGAACATGGAAATTAGAGGAGTACAACTGAAAGTGCAGTAAAGAGTGCAGCTCAACCCAACAAGAGAAAGGAAGTAGACTCGTCCAAGAACAAGGAGCTGGAAACGGTGAGAAGATGAACTTCCCGTCGAGTCTTCGCTACCTATAGCAGGAGAGTATACTCATCCAACCACGAGAAGCTAGACACGGAAAGCAAGTGGCATACCCTGCGCGTCTTTGCCTCTCCTAGAGGGAGAGTATCCAAGCCCAAGAAGTGGGTACTCGAACATGGTATATTCACCATTGCGATTCTCTCGAAAAAGCACACAAGATGGACTACTCACGTGTCCAAAACGTTCACCTAGTGATACAGATCTAAAAATCACTGTCAACGCCCAAATGGCCCTCGTGGGCCCCGTACCATCGTGTCGAATTAGGGCGGGCGGATTTCACCATTGCAATCCCCTCAGAAAAGCACCCAAAAATGACTGCTCACTCGCCCCGAACGAACGCCCGATGAAAAAGTCGCTAAACGCTATGCGCAGCTCAAAAGATGGGTCGTGGGGCCCATGCCTCAACTCCGGCTTTAGCACCCGAAACCACCAAAGAAGGATTCGCCCCGGTGCCAGGGTCCCAACGTCACTGATGGCGCTTAAAATGGATATCTGATGCTTCCGCGCCGTCCGAAACAAGAATCTTGGGAAAAGCACTCGTCCACTTAAAGACGCGTCATGCCTCCGAGGCCCCTCTTTTTGGTAATTAAAAATTCCTGAAACAATCTAAAAACATTCCCCTCGACGCAAGTTCCGCGCTTCCACTGACGGTGTGCAAAACGGACGCCCGTAGCGAAATCTACGGGCGTCAGAAATTCAAAGGGGGCACTCCCTTGGGACGGACCGGCCCGGACCGGCCGGTTCGACCACAGCCGGCCCGCGGCCCGACCGTAGGTCCAGTTCAAGCCGCCGCAGCTAGGTGGCAGTGTAACACCGCCACCAACCGGCCTTGACGTCCAGTCTCCCCTCTCTACAGCGACCCGCGACACGCGGGTCACGGTCGCGCCGCACGGGGTCGCGCACCCCGCGACCCCTCCTCCTTCATGCTGTGTCTGCGCCGCCGCGTGGAAGCCCCAGCACCCACCATCTCACCCAGGGAGCCCCGCCACCCACGGCCTGCCATCCACAGCTGCCCGCTGCCGCATGCCGTCGCCGCTAGAGCCACCGCCTGAAACCGCTCGCGCCCGCCGGAACTCACCGGACCGCCCTGCCGACCGCCGGAAACACCTCCAAACCCGCAAACTTCGGCGGGTGGTTGCAGGTCCTCGAAACATGGTTTTATGAACCGAAACAAGCGATGGAATGAGAAAAAACTCTACACGCATCCATGGGATTTGTTTGAAAATCCAACAGTGAATCGACATTATTAAACATGCTCAAAGTAGGTGCGGAAGGCAAAATGAAAGCGACAAAACCCTACATCGTGGGAGTTGCCCGGAGCATCGCCGCCGAACCGCCGCCTTGCAGGAGCTAGCTCGCCGGAGCCGCCTTACCAGAGGTGGAGGAGGAGAGGGAGAGGAGGGGCAGCCAGGGGGAAGGTCAAGGAGAAGATGGAGGTGGGTGTGTTAAGCGTTTAAATAGAAAACGCTTAACCACCCGCCCATCGGCCCGAACCCGAACTCTCGATGGGGTCACGGTTAAGCCTCCCATAGGGTAAACACCACCTCCCGAGAACAACGGTGGTCTCAAAATTTTAATATGAGGTTCCGTTCAAATGTTATAAAACTCAACGCCCGAGGGCACCAAATTACGAAAACGCCCCTGGGGTCATTTCTCACAGATTGGCCGCGCCTGAAAAACATACACCCCTCCTAGGGTAAATAGCACACTCCAAAATCAACAGTACCCTCGGTTTTCCAATCCGAGCCACCCTTTAAGAGATACTATCATTTCTTCATTAAATGAATTAATTAATTAATTTAATCTGTTTAACGTTCCAAAAGCGGGAGAGGGGTCCAAACATCCCGTGCCGGAAAGTTTTATGTCGTTCCTAGGGTAAAAACCCTACTCCGGACCCATCTGTACACTCGGATCTCTGATCTGAAGCAACATTTAGGATTTATACCATTTATTCGGCGTTTCCAGTGTGAACGCACTGAAAATTTAATTCTGGCCACTCCGGGGCTCGGAATCGCACACCGTCTGAAGGCACTGCTCTTGAATATCATCAAGAATATTCCAAAGTCTTTCACAACAAATACCGGGTTCCTATATCATTCCCTCATTCAATATTTTCGTCCCTGAAATGAAAAACTAGGGAGAAACAAAGGGTACTAAGCCCACACCCGTCTTTCTCACAACCAGAAGAACCCACACACAGCTCTATGTCACCGCACAGAGACCAAAGGATTGATCTGTTCACGCAAGACCGACCCTTTCCGATGTCGTGCACCCACTCCGGACTTTGGGGTTAGGGAAAGGCAGTAGGGTACCTCGCCATCCCTTTGCAACGTCCCAAATGGCCCAAAGGCCCTCGGGGATAGCTCACCTCCCCGGTCAAACCTCTACGTCGCACGCCGCGACTGGAATCACCGTATGAACTTGGAACAAGGCCCGATGATTCCCTCTTTCAGAATATCCATATGGTGAAACACCCAAGGACATCTGGTCACACAAGATTCCACAGTCGATATCTCGCAACCAAGGCTCTCTTACTCACTTGGAAGTGAAGGATTCAACACCATCGACTAAAGGAAAAGGTCTCAAACCTTTTTCCCTACCAACACAGGGTCACACCCGACGCCCTGCGTCACCCTGGTAACACCTCAAACAAGCAGCAGGGAGAAAAGCCTTTCACATGAAGATCCTAACAATTCTACTGCAAGAAGTAGAAGATTCACAAGGGGTACCTCTCATCATCCCATGCTCTGCAGGATCATAGAAATCGAAGCTCACAGATGTCCACGGTCCCATCAGTTAGCTCCCGGAGCCTAACGTGGTCCACCTGATGGTGATGGGTATACCTCGTAACATTATCCCCCACCTCCATCTCCTCCCGCTCCTCTGCTAGCACCAACTCTCTAGGCGCTAATCCGATCACGGCGCTGCCTCTGTCGTGGTGGTGCGCCTGCTGCCTGCCCGATGCTCACAACAACTCGGGTCAAGCAGTCCCGTGCCATGTGACCTCGCCCATCCCAAGCATAGCACTGACTCTCTTTGGGCTACAATGGTGCCCTCTGGAACCACTGTGGTGTACGAAAATGCCTTGAGTCCAGTTGTCAGTATGCCACATGCGTCGAGGTTCTGCTTACCGACGCCCACTACCTGTGACAGACGTCTCGGCTCCAATGTGCCTGCTTCCACCACCAACACTAGAACGCGACAGGAAGCCCTCTGTCACCAGCGCCTACTCTAGCACCACTTCATATGTGGAAATGACCTAGGGTACAACAAAAGCACGAATCTCTCGGTGGAGACCCTTCTCAAACTTCCGCGCTCGGATTTTGTCATCATGGACCAAGTCCAGGTAAAAGCGTACATGGACTGCGAAACTAGCCGCGTACTCGGCCACCATCATCCCTCCCTGCTGAAACTGCAGGAGCTCCTGAATCCAAACAGAGTATAATAAGGAGGGGAAAAGCTCCTCACATATCAATGACTGAAAGTCTCCCTATGAAAGCGACGACTCGTCTAGAAACCGAGTCACCATACTCCACCAACGCCAAGCTGACCCATGAAAAAGGCTGGCTGCCAAAGCAACGCTCTGATCTGTCGACGTCTGCACAAGCCCGAAAAGGCGAACCACCGCCTCGAGCCAAAAATCTACTGCTTGAGGGTCTGGCTCACCACTGAACCTCAGTGGCCTCTACCACTGGAACTCTCGGAGCATGCTCAACCTGCTCTCAAGCTCAACATGCTCTACTGGAACTGTCTGTTTCCCAATAGGTGGGGGTGCTGCTACCGGCCCACCCAGAGAAATGGCTCGCATGATGGGTTCTAGACTGTGGCCTCGTAGCTCACATGGTCGTCGTCACGAACCAATGCTAGTATCCGGGCTAGCTGTCCTAGCGGAGACATCCTGAATATTATCAAGGAGTACCGTTGTCAGATGAGCATATATGTATATACTGATAACAATGACGATGGGGAGATGACTCAAGAAGGACAGTCAAGACTCATTCTTATGTGATGCACAAACCAATTTTTCCTTTAATAAGTGTCTCAGCATGCTGAGTCGACAAGTGGGTTATCAAGGTCCTGGTGAATAGATATGTTAGCCGTCGTACCATCACTAGACTCCCTAGCCTGAGAGAAACTCTCAAGACACGATGACACTATTTCCCTAAATCCCAACCAATCCCTCTTTTAGGGACATCCGCACAACGTCCCAAGGAACAAACCACCTCTGATACCACTTTGTCATGACCCGAACCTACCTGGGCTCGAGCTGCAACTACCCCAAGCCCGCCTCCATAGGCTAGGGGCTGGTGACCATCACCGAAGGAACAATAACTCAGGGAGGCCTTTGCCTATGTACCTGTACACACACACACATCACACTCAATGAAACAGTGCATAGTAAAAGAAAGAACAAGCAGAGAAAAGGAAAGGGCAACTGCTATATATATACCACAAAGTGCATCGACCTCTAAACAATACAAGAAAAGTGTCGAAAAGGAAAAAGGAAAAAACACGCACCCAACCAAAAAGTGATAGAACCCACCAACAGGTAAACAAAACAAACAGCTGAAGGGTCTCCCCACTTAGAACTCAGCTACGACCACCACATGCGGTCCAAGATCCCAAGCTCCTACGCTCCACCGAATTCATGCTCCACCTATCCGTCATCTGTAAGGGCACACCAAGTGCGGGAAATTCCCATGCAAGGGTGAGTATAAAAAGACTCAGTAGGATACCCTGAAGGCCCGATGGAGCAACAAAGGATGTACAGAAGGGTGAGCAGTAGAGAGAATAGGGAAAGTTGAAGAGTATAACTGAAAGTGTAGTAAAGAGTCCAGATCAACCGAATAAGAGAAAGGAAGTATACTCGTCCAGGCACAAGGAGATGGAAACATTGAGAAGATGAACTTCCCGTCGAGTCTTCGCTACCTATAGTTGGAGAGTAGACTCATCCAACCACGAGAAGCTAGACACGGAAAGCACGTGGCATACCCCACACCTCTTCGCATCTCCTGGTGGGAGAGTAACCAAGCCTAAGAAGTGGGTACTCGAACCAGGTATATACATATATATATGCTCTACGAGAAGCCCGTACAAGCTCATAAGGGTATCTCCGTCCCGTAGCTCATCCCAATCAAAGAGTCACAAACAGTCCCAGAAGTAACACCATCGATGCCCAACATCCCGCACGTCTGCCCCAAACTACAAGCCAAGGGGCTCAATCACCCCACCTTGACTTTATCCTCTTTGGGAGGCACTGACTATCCCGCATTGTTTTAGATTGCGTCCCAAGAATGCGTCTCAGTGGGGAAAGTGCCCCTCGTACTTGAGAGTTCTGGGGGAACGTCAAACCACCTCGTCACTGCCCCGTAGTCGAGAGGTATCCTTAACGTCAAAGCCTGTCAGAAAACAGAACTGTATAACCAAGGGTCCCGCTCCGGTAATCACGGAGTAAAGCTACAGGCTATCCTAGTAGAAAGGGATGAGCCTGGAATGTCAACGAGTGTCCCACTGCCCAGCCCTGCTGTAGGGTAATTCATAATAAGATGTTGGGTGACCCACTTCCCATCCCTGCTAGAAGGTAAACCATAATACATCATCCAGCGAACCACTGCCCATCCCCGCTGGAGGGTAGACATTAATACATCATCAGGAGACCCACTTCCCATCCCCTCAAGAGGGTAGAACTTGAATAAGTCGATAGGCGACCCACTGCCCAGCCTTGCTGGAGGGTAGACCTGGAATAAGTCGACATGCGACCCGTTGACCAGCCTTGCTAGAGGGTAGACCAGGAACTAGACGACGGGCGACCCCCTGCCGAGCCCTACCAGAGGGTGGACCCTAAGAGGTCATCGGGTGACCCACTGCACAGTCTCTACTGAAGGGTAGACCCTATGTCAGTCGGGCAACCCACTGCCCAGTCTCTGCTGGAGGGTAGACCCTATGAGCGTCGGGTGACCCACTGCATAGTCTCTGCGGGAGGGTAGACCCTAAGAGCATCGGGTGACCCACTGCCCAGTCTCTGCTGGAGGGTAGACCCTAGATGCCAATGAGTAACCCACTGCCCAGCCCCACTAGAGGGTAACAACTCAGAACTGGTCTGTCCATCTCCACTGGAGAGTTCAACACTGGCCAACTGAACATGGAGCGGGTATCGTGCAACCACCCAACTCCAGAACAACAAACCAAAGGAGGTTCAACGCCTGTTCCATCACTGGGTGTCACCAGCACCACTACCGACCAATACATCAAGAAATATACCATTGGGAGACCACTCAACCCTGGTGGTCAAATAAACGATCACAGAGCCAAGAGAAAAACTCCACCCTGCTCGTCAAACAAACGAGCACAGAGGGACCCTCTACATCACGAGAGGTCAAAGTACGCAAAGCAGAACCCGACACGCATGTGGCGCCCACACAATGGGTGGCTCCATCTCAACCCAAACCAGGTGCACAAACGTTCTCTGGTACGAACAACCACATGTTCCTCCAAGCATTCCCGTATACTCCCAAAGTATACCACATTATCAGCCCAAGGGCCATCGTGCACACGACACCCAACGTCAATTCAAAGGCGTGACGTAACAACTCCACCTCAAAAGCCCAGGCACGACCAACCACATCTCTTGAACCATTTACATCACTCTCCCAAGAGTGCGCGATCACACGCCAAGGGCTTGCTACAAACAAGGTAGGGCGAACGACCACTTGAGCAGCTTCGATGCTTCCACATTTAACAAGATCGCGCAAGAGGCTCCGCACATCCAAACAGATCGCACCGTTGTAAACCTCGTGGAATAACACACGAGTTAGACTACTTACTCGCCTCCCTCGGATATCCGACGAAAAATTCACCAACACCACCTCACGCCCGAACGACGTCCCATGATCCCGAGCCTCAGCCCCGAAAATAGTCAGGCACGGTGCACCACTGCAATCCCCTTGGGAAAACACGTCCAAAGCACTACTCACACGAGTGCAGTGGATATCGGAGAAAAAGATACGTTCCGGCGCACTGCACACGAGCGATGCTTCTTGGGATCCGCAACCTGGTCCAAAAACTCAACGAACGGATCACACCGTTGCGATCTTCTCGAAAAAGCACACAAGATGGACTACTCACTTGTCCAAAACGGTCACCTGGTGATAAAGATAGAAAAATCACCATCGACGCCCAAACGTCCCTCATGGGCCCCTTACCATCATGCCGAATTAGGGAGGTAAGATTGCATCATTGAAATCCCCTCAGAAAAGCATCCAAAAAAGACTGCTCACTCGCCCCGAACGGACGCCCGATGAAAAAGTCGCTAAACGTTGTGCGCAGCTCAAAAGACGGGCTGTGGGGCCCACACCTCAAGTCCAGCATCAGTGCCCGAATCCTCCCTAGAAATATTCTCCTCGGCGCCAGGGTCCCAATTCCACTGACGGCGCTTAAAACAGACATCGGATGCGTCCACGCCATCCAAAACAAGAATCTCGAGAAAAACGCTCGTCCACTTAAAGACGCTTCGCGCTTTCGAGGCCTCTAATTTTGGTAATTAAAAATTCCCAAAACCATATTAAAACATTCCCTTCGACACAAGGTCCACGCTGCCACTGACGGTGTGCAAAACGGACGCCCGTAACGAATGCTACGGGCGTCAGAATTTCAAAGGGGGCACTCCCTCGGGCCGGACCGGCCCGGACCGACCGGTTCGCCCACAGTCGGCCCGCGGCCCGGCCGCGGGTCCGATTCAAGCCACTGGTGGCCGCGGCCCACCACCACTGACCGGCCTTGACGGTCAGTCTCCCCCTTTATGCAGCAACCCGCGACACGCGGGCCGCTGTCGCGCCGCACGGGGTCGCGCACCCCGCGACCCCTCCTCCTTAGCGCTACGCCAGCGCCGCCGCGCGGAAGCCCGACCGCCCATCGTCTCACCCAGGGAGCCCCGCCACCCCTGGCCTGCCATCCGCAGCCCCCCTTTGCCGCATGCCGTCGCCGCTAGAGCCCCCTCCTGAAACCACCCACGCCCGCCGGAACTCGCCGGACCGCCCTGCCGACCGCCGGAAACACCTCCAAACCCGCAAACTTCGGCGGGTGGTTGAGGTGTCCTCGAAACTCAGTTTTATGAACCGAAACCTGCGATGGAATGAGAAAAAACACTACTACACATTCATGGGATTTTTTTGAAAATACAACAGCGAATCGACGGTATTAAACATGCTCAAATTTGG
Organism: Viscum album; assembly: GCA_963277665.1. NCBI lineage: Eukaryota > Viridiplantae > Streptophyta > Magnoliopsida > Santalales > Viscaceae > Viscum > Viscum album. Next base: position 1,782,251,237 of record OY728145.1, read on the forward strand.
TGCGGGAAGGCAAAATGAAAGCAACAGAACACTACCTCGTGGGCGTTGCCCGGAGCTTCGCCGCCGAACCGCCGCCTTGCCGGAGCTGCCTCGCCGGAGCCGCCATTCCGGAGGTGGAGGAGGAGAGGGAGAGGAGGTTCTTCCAGGGGGAAGGGGAAGGAAAAAAGAGAGGTGGGTGTGTTAAGCGTTTAAATAGAAAAGGCTTAACCACCCGCCCGTCGACCCGAACCCGAACTCCCGACGGGGTCACGGTTATGCCTCCCTTAGGGTAAACACCACCTCCCGAGCACAACTGCGGTCTCCGAATTTTAATCTGAGATCCCATTCAAATGTTATAAAACTCAACACCTTGAGGGCACCAAATTATGAAAACACCCCTGGGGTCATTTTTCACAGACGGGTTGCGCCTGCAAAACTTACACCCCTACTAGGGTAAACGACACCCTACAAACTCAACGGTACCCTCAGTTTTCCAATACGAGCCACCGTTTAATAGATACTAGCGTTTCTCCATTAAACGAATTAATTAATTTATTTAATCTCTTTAACGATCCAGAAGCGGGCGAGGGGTCCAAACATCTCGCGCCGACAAGTTTTATGCTCTTACTATGGTAAAAACCCTATTCTGGACCCATCCGTACACTCAGATCTTTGATCTGAAGCACCATTTAAGAGTTATACCATTTTTTGTTGTTTCCAGTGTGAACGCACTGAAAATTTAATTTTGGCCACTCTGGGGCTCGGAATCGCACGCCGTCTGAAGGCGCTGCTCTGGAATATCATCAAGAATATTCCAAAGCCTTTCAAAGAGAAAACCGAGTTCTTAAAGAAACTCAATTTTTTAAATGGTGGGGTTATAATACTGGATGAATGAGTGATTGGTGTAGGCCAATATTGAATTGAGTATTTGGATGCGGTGGAAAGAATTCTTGAAACATGGGTAGCTTTTCTAGAAATTATAGTGGGTTTATAGGCATAATGTTAGGGTTTTAGAATATTGACAATGTTCATAATTATTGAACCTCCCCTTTATATTACATTAAAATATTATTCTTTCATATCCATAAATATTTGAAAAGATGGTGTGATAACCATCAACAGTCTCACCTATTCTTTAAAGGAACTTTTCACTTGTGTAATTATTAACTTCTTAGTAAGAGACTTGAAATTATCATACAATTAATTATTGGTATAGATACTTGAAAATTATTACTTATCTTGTCTAATATCTTCAATATAGACTCTTATGGAATCAAGGATATTTTTTCCATGAATATGTATTTTCTGAATTGGATCTTTACGATTCCTCACATCACCCATAGCATTTTTGATTTCTTATTTTATTGTCTATAGTAGAATGCCTATATCAAGTTATAATCAAGAAGGATGTGGTGAATATGAATTTGAGTTAGTAGTGGGTAAACTCTCCAATGTTTTAGAAATTTATTTCAGCGATTCTAATACAAAGAATTTCAGACTCTCTATTAATGATTTTAAAATAGATTCTTCAGTTGAAATACTATGTTCACTACTTCCATTGAATGAATATAAAACCTATATTTTGGTTGGATATGTGATATCACCAATTCAATAAAGCATCTAACACTTTCATCAATGTGTTTTTTTATTGGAGATGGTTGAGATCTCAAGGTGTTTGAAAAATATGAAATCAAATTCCTTATTAGTGAATCTAAAACAAAATTCACATTTATTTGTAAATAAATATAATCATCTTATGTAACTATATTTGGAATTAGAATAGGTTGAACATGTTGTAAATTTGGTATAATAGTCTACATGAGTATAAAAGGACATAAATATTTAGTTTGATTGATCTGATCCACTTGAAATCCTTCTCTTCAAAAACAATTGTCAGGCTCATCATCTCACTCAATATATGAAAGTCCATGTCCAAAAGAACCTGTCTACTTTTACCATTCATAAAAATAAAAAACCAAATATATTATAAACTAAATTATTTTTTAGTATTTCAGAACATGATAACTATGACCCATTGTATATGTTCCGAGAAGAAGTGATGTCTTTTCCAGTTGCAGTTTGGATGTCTCTGGAGACTGATCCACAAGAATTGACTGTTTAAATAAGATTTTAGTCAAATCCCAATCATTTATAACTGATAAAACACCTTTCAAATTGGTCTCCATGTTGTATGCTGGTTCTTATTTACCATTTTATAATCAAGATTTAGAGATTTCTCCCCCTCAATTGCATCTTCTATACCTTCAGTAGGAACCATTGGAAAATCAGTCATTATGGTATCCTTTGGTTGATTTTCATCTATATAAGAACTAGTTACCATAGATAAAGAAGATTTATATTGAATTGTCTCATGTTTTGTATTAATATCATTTCCATTCTTATCATCATCCAAAGGATCATTGTAATCAGAGCTACCATTGGTGTTTCCATAATCAGAATCTATGGGTTCGGGTGCAGTGGATGTGTGGGAGGGTTGGTGTCCAACATTTATTCTTCTAGAATTGATGATAAATTTTGAATCAAGAGAATGATAAAAGAAATTATCAATAAATTGAATTAAGGAAATGGGACAAAGGAATAGAATCACAGAACCAAGAGAGAGAGGATCAACATATTTGGTTTATAATTAATTTAATTAATTAAGAATTACCTCCAATGTGATACTCTCTTAATTAAAGAATTTGGACATATATATGCAGGTGTATCATCATTTTTATGTATATATTAATGGTCCATCTCGTCTATCGGTGATCCACACATGTTCCATATATCTATAGACATCTCCGAAAGAGTCTTTGAGTGATAGCATGGAAGATCCTTGTGCTTGCGATGTCTACCTTCAACCATCTTAAGAACCTCTTATAATGTGTTCTCCTTGATCCGGTGGAGGAGGATCTCTCTATTTCTTGAATGAATTCTTAGAGAGGGATGAACTCTCTAGGATTGAGATATTTTCTCCAATTCTTTGTGCACAACACAACATACATCTCTTATATATCACTTGGATAATAAAAGAATAATATAACATGGTATTTAATTCACTAGGGTAAAAATAAATAATTTTAACAAGTACCTTATATATTTTATTAATCCTAGTGAAAACCCCATTTCATATAATAATAACAACATTATTATTTCATGACATGCACTTAACTTTTGATTTATAAGTAAATATTATTTAAACAAATAATATTCTACATTATTATTTCTCACATGACCATTAAATTGGTCTGTTAATCCTCCACCATTTTTTAACCTTGAGTAATGATTATTTAATTACTAAATAAATATCACTTCATTATTCACCAATAAATATATAAATATTATATTCGCTAAATGAAAAATAAATATTTATAATTTATGCCACTGGAAATATATTATCTCAAATAACTAATGTTGAAATAAATGTGATCTTGAATCCATGAGTATATATAAGACCGAAACCAAGAATATTATTGATTCAACATATTAAATAATAAATAATATTTTATTTAACCAAGGTACAATATCAACTTAGTGTGTGACCCTATAAGCTTCTTTCATAGTGGAATTAGGTAGAACAACCTAATATTCAAGGTTAGGGTCTCGAAACACGAAAAAGAACCCATAGATAAAGAAGATAATTGTTCAATGACATGTAACCTCAAATGAATACTTACTATGTATTATAATCCATTTTTCTTAATTTCTCCAATAAATTGGGTTGCATGCAAGTGGCTTCAACCCATGTGCTCGATTACTCATTCTTTGACTTCCCCGAAATTAAGAATTCCTATAAAATATCATAGACATGGATTTATTATGTCTATATCATTTCCATCAAATGGTCCATGATATCAAATTATTCTATGGATGAGAAGGGAAAATTCATTTCTCACATTATTCATTAATGTAGTATAACTCATGACACACACAATATGTCATACCTCACTGTGAACATACGTCATTATGGTTTTCACAAAAACATCTAAGCATGTGAGTGATAAAAACCATTAATAATAAACATAATGTCTGAGGACCAAAAACACATCCATAGATAGGAACGTCAAATGACACTTATAAATGTGGATTTCTTACTAGAGGTTCTTTTTCTCATAATTTCCTCTTAGACATTACCAAGTGCGTACACCATGAGAATGTTCCTCAAAGCCTGATGAGTCTCCACCCCTGATAGCCTATATCATTTTTTCCCTTCAAATGATGTCATCTGGATGTAGAATATATATTCAAGAATAGTTTCAAGGCACTCTAGGTTATCATCATAGTAGGGATCTGCTATGACCTTTTTGTGTTTCAGCTACTCTTATGACATTCTCACATACAATGTCATGTAGAAGAAAAATCATGGTGTGATAAAGAGTTTATTAATATCCATCCAATGAATACATGATTATCATAATGTAAAAAGAATTTGGTTCTACGACACCAATTCCAACATACTAAAACGTAAAGTAGATCCAAATGCAAATAATCATCGGCCTTCTTGCTCTCACATGATATTCATTCTTCTAGTGAGATAAGAATTTAGTCAAGGGGTCCCCTAAATTCACTTCTATGGATACCCTTCTTGCAGAAACCTCACTCCTTTGATAGAAATCCCACAAGAGGTGATAATTCTAGAGTTGTAGTTTGTCTGTTTATGCGACCTCAGTTCATTTTCAAGAGCCACCGCTATAGTATTATAAGAATAAAATGTTATATGGTATTTACTTCTAGGTACCACATCAAGCTCTTTGAAAATGTTAAACATCTATATGGATTCCTTGGCTACATCAGAAGAAGATATATACTTAGGATCCAATATAGAATTAGAAGCAAATGACTATGTTGAACCCTTATATGTCACATATCCTCCGTTGAAAAAAAACATATCTCAGTTGCAACTTTATATCATCTAATCTGTCTAAAAACTAGCACCGTAATACCCTATGATGACAAGATCCTCTTCTCCTACATACACAACAAAAAAATCCTATTTCTTCTCATATAATTAATGATGGTCTTAACAGCAGTCCAACGATGTTATCATGGATGTATTTGATATCTTACTACCAATATCAGTGAATAGGCAACATCAAGTCTAGTACATAGCATGGAATACATGAAATACCCTATCACTAATGTTTATGGTATCTTACTCATTCTATATTTTCATTGTTGTGTCTCTGGAGACATTTTTATATAAATATGTTAACCATGTGACATTGGAACCAATCCCCTCTTGGATTGTTCCATAGTAAATCTATTTAGTGTCTGGTCAATATATATACTTTGAGTTAGTCTAAGAAGGTTCTTGGATCTATCACAAATGATCTCAGTCCCTATAATATTTGATGGTTCACCTAAGTCCTTCATGGAGAAGCAATTTTTCAACAATAATTTAACTAACTGCAACACTCATATGTCATTTCCAATAAGTAACATGTCCTCAACATATACTCCAAGTATAATGATCGCATTACCAATAATCCTCATGTAAATACATGGCACACATTTGTTCTTAATGAAACCAAACCCCCTTATGATTTCATCGAATCGAATATCCCATGACATGGGTGTTATTTTAAATACATACATGGACCTTTGTAACTTGAAAACCCTTTTGGAATCACCTGGTGTCACAAAACCTTCTCATTTTTTCATATAGACGTACTCCTAAAGGTTCATGTTAAGGAATGTAGTTTTGACATCTATCTTTCAAATCTCATATCCATAGTAAGTTTCCATGGAATGTAATATTATTATAGATTTAAAAATTGAGACGGGTGAAAACGTTTCATCATAGTAAATTACATGACTCTATTTAAAAATTTTAACCACTAACCGTTCTTTATAGGTACTAAATTTACCTTCCATGTCTAGTTTCCTCTTGAATACCCATTTATATTCAAAAGACATTACATCAACTAGCGCATCGACTAGAACCCAAACATGTTTCCATTACATGGAATCTATCTTAGAAATTATATCTTCTAGACATCTTGTAGCTTAGGATATATCTATTGCCTCTCTGTTGTAGAGGGTTCATCATTTTCCATAAATATTGAGTCCCCATCCTCGGTGACTAAAAACCCTTATCTCTCGGTTTCCCTTACATCTCTTAAGCTTATACACAATACAAGGGTTTTAGGGAAAAGTTATTCTATTGGGACCTAGAGAACCATTTCCGGTATCAACTCTAATGTATCTTGAGTATCAACTTTGTCGAATTAAATCTTTATCACACTATCCATTTTGAATATGTGCTCCTTCTAAAAAAAGACTGCATGTCTGGCGATAATTACATTCTTGTCCAAGTGGTTGTATAGGTAGTATCCTTTGGTTTACATGGTACACACTATAAAGATACGCCTCATACCCTGAGGTAATAGATTATTGTCTAAGAAATCCTCAACAAACAAATCTCATCCTCATACACATATACACCAAAACATGGATTTATTTTCACACAATAACTCAAAGGGAATTCCATTTTCTACCTTAAATGGTACTCAGTTTAATTTTTCTGAAATAGTTTTTAATGTATATCACCAAAAGGATAACAGAATATCTTCATGAATCATCAGCAACCTTACCATTTCCAACTAGTAATGGTCCCCCCTTTCTCTAACAGCATTCCACTCTGATGTATAAGTTATAATGCGTTGATATAGAATCCTAAACTCCCACTGAAAGTCAATGAACTATTGGATTTGATATTCTCCACCTCGATCTGATCAAAACTTTATTATCTTCTTACAAAGATAATTATATACTTCATTCTTTAATTCCTTTAATTTACCAAGGGGATCAGACATATTATTCATTAAATATATATAGACAAATATAATCAATTCATTAGAAAAATTTATGAAGTTTGACCATCCACCTCTAGGTGCTACTGAAAATTGTCCACACACATCAGTGTGTACTAATCTTAGAAGCTATATGTCCCTTTAACCTTGTAAAAAAATGGATGTTTGGAAATTTCCCCCTATAAACAAGTGTTTCATATATTAAGTGGGTTTAGCTCAAAAGATCCTAAGTAACCATCTTGATAGATCATTGTCAGGTGATTCTTATTTACAAGAACAAGATAGGGATTCCACAAATGGGTGTTATATCAGTCATGTTAACTAGATTAATTATCAATTTCTATCACTTGGTTTTCATAATTTAATACATATAGTATATTATTTAAATTTAACATACCATAAAATTTTTTGTCCATATAAAAGAATGGACTTTTATTTATGAATTTTAAAATAATCCCATATTTTTCTACACATGATACAAAAAATTATGTTCTTGGTTCCAATGGGTACAAAATAAAATTCATATAAAACCAAAATAATCCCAATCGATATTGAAGGGTTGTTTTCACCAACGGAATGATAAGCCAGTCTTGAACCATTGGTTGTTCACAGATCCACCTTTCCTCATGAAATTATCAAAAATCTACTTGGTTCAAGAATTTGGATATAGATTTGATCACCACAAGCTGTATCTAATACCCAATGTGTAGAAATAGAAATATTACACTTGATAATAAATACACCTTAGGATTTCCATTTACTTTGAGTGTAGTTACTCTTCCAATGGCCTGCCTTTCTACAAGCAAAATACACTAACACCTTTACTTCCCCTACATTTGGATCTTCTTCTTCTTGGTCAGGCGGTTCATGGGCATTTTAGCCTGTTTATAAACCCTAGTCCCAATTTCTTAGTCATTAATCTTCCTATCATACTCCATATCCTTATCTAGTTAGTGAATTAGGGTTAGTTGTTTTGATAGTATCATGACATTATTTCCCATATTATAATTCACAATAAAACAGGCGAACACATTGGGTTGTGGTGATTATATTATATCTGTATCCAACTCATCTAAGAATTTAATCCCTATGATGCCTATATTCTCAATATAGACAATAATCTTGACTACATGGGGTCGAGCTAGCACATAATATCCATGCTTAGTGGTGAACAAGGCATTTGAAATCTTATACCTCTCTTGTCTCCCCCTCTTATGATTGAGATCTCCAAGGTGAGATACATGATATAACTATCCATTTCATCATGTTTCCCAAAGAGATCATTTTTCATGGTTGATAACATGAGGAATTGAATTTATATAGCATCATTTGAATGTTTCCCGAACACAGAGAGATCCCCATCACACACCCCATCTCCAAGTTCAACTAGTAAAGGCTCTTCAAGCACATATAGTTTCTTTTCATAGTGAAGGATGACTTGAAAGTGAATTTTCCACTCATGGAAATCATTATTGGTGAGAAGATCTCCCTTCTTGGGTATGGATCATAATGATATTTTTGATGTCTTTTTAATTTAATTTGTTCAAATAATCTGAATAGACATATAGTAATATAGGTGATAAAATTAAGACAAATAAATAAATAAATATTCATTAGACTCATATTATTTTATAAAAACCCAATAGCCTTCACCATTGGCATCTGAATATCACGTTTCTATTTACATTCTAGTTACAAAGATCCATATTTCCCTTCACATTATGCCAAATTTGGATGGGGAAGAAATTTGATTTGTTTTAGGTAGGAATTCTATATGCCAAGTGCATTAAATCACATCTCCTTGATCTATTGAGTGTACTCCCCAATATTGAAATCCTTAATTTTGGATTTCCATAACCATTTCCTCTCAGTTACACCATTTCATCCTTTGGCAGGCAACCCCTGATTTAACTTAAGTCATTTCAACCCAAAACCTCAAATTAGAATTCTGTGATAATTCAAAGCACCCCAACTTTGGCTGATCAAACCCATTGAACTATGGTTCGATTCTAACTGATGTAATTGAAGGGTATACTGACTTAATATTTTATTGAAGTATTTTTTTCTTTTTTGCATAAATTTTGATTTATTATCTATTTTACATGCCTATTAATATTAAGTGTGATAATCTTAAGTGATTAACCATGTATTAGTTAATATTTTCGCTTCATCGATCTTTCATTTGTTCTTACATCCATGACTGTTAATTAAATAATTATATTATTGTGACACAAAATCCATTTTGAATAACCATACAACTGATTGAAATAAAATAAAGGATATGATCTTGATATTTTCCCAATTGTTATATTATCTAGCGGTTGATAATGTAACAGATGACCTAGGGCAGAAACACCTTGAACAAATTAGGTTCAAGTTTAAAGCTTTCAACCTATCCACCTCGATATCTCCTTGGATTGGTTTAATTTCAGCTCCAAACATTGAATGCCTCCACTAGCTTGAGAGCTACATCCATTATATATGATTTTACTCACACACAGGTGAGAGGTAAAGGTATTTTTATATAAAAGAAACCATGATCACAAAAACCCTACATATTATTAAGGAGAGAAGGCAGATAGACTAAAAAATTAGTTAAAAAGTAATTTAAAATGAAACCAATCACATACAAAGGTATTTTCTATCACATTATTATCCACTTGAATGCATCAAATGGATGCATTTAAAAAAACAGTCATTCAATTTTTTAATCATTATTATTTATGACAAATCATGCTCACATTGATTAATTATTATCATTAATGAATAACTCCTTTTATATTAATCTTTTTTTAATTTCCATGATATTATCATCCATTATAAATTTAATAAAAATCCGAATTAAATTCAAATTAATCTTGAAAACATCACATTACCTTGGAATTATCCGAGTGAATACTCGTCCAAACATACCCAACATGTATTATGCTCAAATACTATTTGACTCTTGTGACATATGGAATACATGAATTATCTTGTACTTTTTTGATGTGTACATCATGGAAGATTACACAAATTATAAGTCTTTTTAGACACATATTATGTGTCAATGCACTTAGAGTAACAATCGGTAATTCGACTTATACATGATATGGATATTTGAAAATATTAATGTTTTAATTATTCATAATTTTTTAAAGTACACAACGTGTAGATCAGATCAACACAACATCTACTACCTTCACTATCTATCCGATGTATACACCTAGGGACTCATTGTGTGAGGCATAATTTTGGAGTACAAGGAATTTCCAGTGGGCCACATGCCGTGTTGACTCCATGATGCATGGTCACCAGTTGTCTACAAAGTGATTAGGATACACAGGCCGACCCTAACCCGTATGGGATGACACGCCTTGTCCAATGGGAGAAATGTTTTTTAGTATGATTGACAATGCACCATTCTATCCTGGTGAACACACAATGTACGAATTTACTATAGCACATGTCATTAATACACACAGGTTGAGTAATTGTCGAATTACTCCTGATGAAATGAACAAAAATACACATCATGTAGAACCTAATACATAGAGTGTACTACTTTGTTACCATGAAAAACCCCCTGGAATCTTCGTATGAGTTCCTTGATGTAATTTTAATCAAAAAAATTAAATGTTTATTTTAGATCTATGACAAACGATAGAGTAAGAAAAGTTTATAATTTAGACTAAAAAGAATGATTAAACATGAATTGAAAAACTAAATTATTAAATAGTAAATCATTAAAAACTTATTTAAATAATTATAAAAAATAATATTCCCTTCTTTGATACAACTTGCAGGTTCCGCACACAGCGAAAGCATGGGAGGGTCAGTGCCCAACTTTGATTTTTTTCCCGAATTCATGATCAATTCGGGATATATAAAACGACAAACACCAGTATCCACAGATTGAATAAAGTAAATAGGATAAAGGAATAAAATCCTTGAATCAAGAGAGTGATGATCAACATATTTTGTTTATAATTATTTTTATTAAATAATAATTACCTCCAAGTTGATTCTCTTTTCATTGATGCAGAAATATCAAATATGAATGTGTACCATCATTTAATTTTAGAGATAAGTGGTAGAACTCCTCTAATGGTGACATAAACATGTTCCACATATCTCTAGATGTTGTTGAAGGAGTCTCTATGTGATATAATGGAAGATCCCTATGCTTGGGATTTCCTTCTTCGATCACCTTGAGAACCACTTCCAAAGAATTCTCTATCATCCAATAGAGGATGATCTTTATTGTTCTTGAGATAGTTCTTTGAGATGGATGAACACTCAAGGAATGAGATATTTTCTCCAAATCTTTTCAAAAAACACAATATGTATTGCTTGGCTAGTGCTTGGCTAATAACAGAATAATATAATATAGAATTTAGTTCAGTAGGATAATAATAAATAATTTTCACAACTGCCTTAACTATTTTATTAATCCTAGCGAAACCCCCATGTTAAATATTAACAACAACATTATTATATCCTTACATGTGCTTAATGTGAGTGTTAAAATTAAATAATTTTTAGTCATATAATATTCAATATTATTATGAATTATTGGACCAATAACTCATCACTACATTCCTCCCCCATATTTATTGAACATTTAATAATGATTATTTATTTCATAAATAAATATCACTACATTATTCACAAATAAATATATAAATATTATATTCTCTAAATAGAAAATGAATATTTAGTAATTATTTCACCCACAATATATTATATCACATAACTAGTGTTGAAATAAATGTGATCCAAAATCCATGAATACTTATTAAACCATAACTGGTAATAATATTTATTAAAAAAGTTAAATAATATGTAATATATTATTTAATTTAGATACCAAATACACATAGTGTGTGACCCTCTAGTCCCCATTCTCATTGGAACTAGGTGGAGTTGCAAAACTTGAAGGTTCGCGTCTAGCAACACGACAAGGAATCCATAGAAAAATTATTTAATTCCACAACCACATTTCACCTCATACAAATACTTACTATGTAATATAATCCATTTGTCTTGAAATATTTAATAAAAAATGTTGCATGCAAGAGCCATTAACCCATGTGCTCTATTTATCATTCTTTGAATTCCTAGAAATTGAAATTGCCTATAGAACACCATGGAAAATGATTTATTTAGGCTATATCATGTCCATTAAAGGGCTTGAGATATCAACTTCCATTATGAAATAAAAGGTAAAAATCCTTTATATCACTATTCATTAATGCAATATTACTCATGAGTCACCCAACATAACGTACCCCGCCGTGAACAAATATCATCATGTTTTTCACCAATACATCTTATGTGTATGATTCATCATACCCATTAATAATAATCATAAAAGTCGAAGGACCAATACACACATCCTCATATAAGAACATCCGATGACACTTAATGATTTGGATTTCCTACTGGTGGGTCTCTTTCTCATAATATCCTCCATGAAATTACCACGGGCGTACAATATGATAAGTTACCTCAAAGTCCTATGAGTCTCGACCCCTAATAGCATGTATCATTTATGTCCCTTAAAATTATATCATCCAGCTATATAACTTTTATTTAAGAATAGTGTCATGGAACTTCTAGGTTCTCATCAAGATAAGTATCCACTATGACCTTTTAGTGTGATAGCTACTCTTATGACATTATCACATACAATGTCATGAAAAAGAAAAATCGTGATATGATAAAGATTTTATTAATATACAAACAATGAATAAATTTTTATCATAATGTAAAAGGATGTTGGTTCAAGGGTACCATTTCCAACAGTATCATTATCTGCAAAAGCTTCATTATTATGATCCTCATCATCTTGACTGGAATTCTTTCTAGTGCTATAATATTGTTATCATCTTATTTAAAAAAAATATCAATTCCTTCAATTCCATTTTCATTACTTGATGTCTAAGAGGTAAAAAATCTAATTGAAAATTATCCAGAATCTTAATTATCATCATCCTTATCATTTTTAGGTATGAGGTTTTATTAGGTTGGTAGAGAGCATTATGTGTTGACACATCCACCAAATACTCTATGTAGAGATTTAATGATCTTTAGATACCCCCCTTCTTCAACTGAAATAACTTCCTATTCTTCTTATTCAACCTATTATACTACTAGATTTTTTATTTCATAAAAAAATCATCATATGTTTAATGAAGAATCTAATAATCTTTAGGACCTAGATCCACCATGTATTATGGTCTATTTGAGTGATCTATAGGGTTAAAATTATAGTAATGTTCTTAATTTTCCCTGACCCAACATCCCTTCTAGAGATTCAAGATTTCTCTCATTCTCTTGAAAATTATTTTGGATATTAAAAAACTACCAAAATTGTATTCCCCTTATTCTCTTTATTTGAAATAACTATTTGAATCTAAAAGATCAAAGATAATCATGGGATAAATTAGAGAATATGATCTCGATATCTTTTTGCACATCTCATGCATATGAGTCATCAAAAATCTACAGAGATTCATTCTCCTCCTTGTATTCATTATATAAAGAGAGTAAAATTATTAATACCTCATTATATTGATTTCCCCTTCAATTATACATAAAACACGCTGTACATATTTAAAAAGAAACTTACATTCACCATCCATCATGGCCTTAGTAGGTCTTTATAGTGTTCCATATCTAGTTAACTATAGGAGATCCATTTCATATATGAAAATTTCACCATCACATGGTATAATACCTTGTAAATACTAATATACCTCTTTATGAGGAAAATTTAAAATTTTTTCTCACTCCAATAAAGATAAAGAAATATATTTTCCATCTTTGAAACATTGAAATCTATTGGATTTATTCCCAAAAATAAATCTCACATTATAATAAAGTTCAAAGACTACCCAAAAATAAAAAATGAAATGATTCAAGGTAAACCACTTAATTCACCTTTTATTCTATATTACATTTAACACTCACATAGTGCTAGTTGTAAGCCACTATAAATCAATTTCATTTTCTACTTCGACTACATGATTTAAAATATGTCGGTTTAGAGAAATAGTTTCCAAACTGCTTAAAGATACCTTTTGTTTCATGGAATGCCTCATCTCTTCTGGAGTCGATTCTAAACTCTCTTCACATGGGCCATTTGTATAGGATAAATGCTTCATATGGAACAATTATAAAGGAATATCAGTTTGAGAGGAAGGAAAAGGTTATATAGAAAAAGGGTTAAAGGTAGTAAATATATTTGGAGTTATCTCGAGGATTTTGTAATTTAGGGATTCTAAACAAATAATAATAAAATAATAATAATAATAAACTAATTGGTAAATTAAAATAGAAATGGTAATAAAAAAATAGAAGCACAAAAAGAAATGGTGAATCGTTATATAGTGAATCGTTATATAGTGAATCATCAACATTGACTCATAATGGTGACTCATCAATAGTGCCTCATCAATGGGGACTCCTCAATGGTGAATCATAAATGGTGACTCATCAATGATGACTAATAAACCTATGTTTATCATTCCAAATTCATGTATCTATTGTCAAATATTTTATAATTCAAAGGATTTATCTATATATCAAATAGATGATATTCAGCTCTAATAAATTCTAAAGTTATATAACCTTTTTGATAATGATCTCATAAAAAGATATTTCTTACATCAATGTAATTTCTTATAGACTGAGATAATGGATTTTTGTAAATGTTTATTGATCTTTTTTTATCTCAATTTATTGTTATATGTTTAAATTGGTAACTAATGTATAGTAAATTATGTTTCACCCACAATATTTGTGCACAAATACTTCCTACAACTATGTATTCAGCTTTATTAGTAGATAGTGTAAAAGAATTTTTCTTTTTTTATAACACCATGGTACTTGATATTTTCCTAAATAAAAACATTTCCCAGATGATCACTTTCAATCTATCTTACAACCACTAAAATAAAAATCGGAATAACTACCTAAATCAAAATCATGTCCTCTTGGAGTGAACTATCCTAAATTGATTGTATAATTGAGGTATTTAAAAATTATGTTGATAGAAAAATAAATTTCAATCTTTTGGACTTGTTTCAAAGAGAGAACCCACACACAAACTATATATAATATCTTGTCCAATAACATTTAATTATAAAATATTTCCAATCATACTTCTATAACTAGTTTGATCTAATGATTTCACATATTCCATAAGGTCTAGTTTATAGGCACTACTCATGGGAGTATCACTTCATTTGGTACTTTCGAGGAAAAAATGTTTGAAAATATCCCCAGTGTATTTACTTTGATTTAAGGTAATTAATTCCTTATTTTAAAAAATAAGAAATTCAAGATTGAATTTGAGTTCACCGATTAAACTCATTTCAAATTCATTTTACATTTGTTTTGAAAAAGTAGTACATAATGAAAATTTTGTAGATAAAAAACTATAATTTATATAAATTTATACTATTGAAACATCTTTGGAAATTGTTTTTATAAAGTGGGTTGGATCATCTATACCCTTTGAAAAATATTTTGAAATAAGGAAAGATGTAAGCATATCATACTAAACTCATGGATCCTATTTTAAACCATGTAATTTTTTTGTAAATTTCAAAACCCAATTTGGAAAATGTAGATTTTGAAATCCTAGAGGTTGTTCAACAATAACATCCTCAATTATAAATCTTTTTAAGAATTAACTTTTAACATATATTTTATATAGTTTGAAGTTTAAAAATTCCTCATAGTAAAGAAATATCCTAATGGATTCAAGTATTGAGACATGTGAAAATGTTTTTTCATAATCAATACCTTCATCTTGAATATAACCATTTGAAACTAGTATATCATTATTAAATAGTATAATTAAAGAATTAAAAACCTTGTTTCTAAACACTTACTTATTTCCAATAGATAAGGTGTCTCTAGATCAGTCAACAAGTTCCCAAAAATTATTTCGTTAAATTTGATTAAGTTATAATTTCATAAATATTACCCAGAATTCATGAATGATGGAATCATTAATGTTACAAGATTCAATTTGTTACAATAAGGCTTGGTGATCAATTTTACTTCTATGGGATGATTTTTTCTATGTACTTCAATCTGCGTTTCCTAATAAAACATTTAAATGGTGGTGTCTATGACTACAAAAGGGTCATTTAGAAGAGGGGCTCGTAGAATCAATGTATTCTTCCTATTTTGGTTCTGGTAGTTTACTGGATGAAATATCAGTTTGTTTAACAATACATTTAGATGGTTTAGAATTAAGATTCAGGGATAAAAGATCATCATCGGGGTCTTCTACGATGGTTTTAGCTTCATTGATTTCAGTTTCAAAAAATAGAATGTGAGATGATTGTTAAATTATTTTAATTTTATTGTTAAAATCTCTATAATATTTTCTAGAAGTTGAATATCCCAGGAAAATTCCTTCATCACTCTTAGAAGAATTTTTTTCCAAATTATCCTTTTTATTTAGAATAAAATCATTGCAACAAAAAAATCTAAATTAATCAACTTTTTTCATTGTATTATTATATAACTCATATGTTGTTCTCTTTAAGAGAGGTCTAATCAATACACTTTTTATAGTCTAATAGGCTATATTAATAGCTTCAACATAGAATTATATAGGTAGGTTATACTCATTTGACATGGTTCGAGTTATCTCTTAATGAGTATTATTTCTTGTTTTTACCAAACTATTTTGGTGTCGAGTAATTGGAGTATAAATGTAGTGATTATAAGTATTTTGTGAAAAAAATGGTTTAATGTCTTGAGTTTTAAAATCTAGACCTTGATCAATCCTTAAAGAAATAATCTTTAGTCCACTAAAGTTTTCTACATATTTTTCATACTTTATAAAGTAAGAACTAGATTCATTTTTGTGAGCTAGAAAGCATAACCAAGTGTATTTATAGAAGTCATTTATAAGGACATAGAAAAATGATTTTCATTTAGACTAGAGACTCTAGAAGGTACAAAGAGGTCCATATGGATTAACTATATATGATGAAAGGTTGAAATATCATTCTTAGATTTAAAATAAATATTATGTAGTTTCCAATTTTGGTAGGGATTACAAACTCAATCATTTGAAAATTCAATCTTTTCTAGGACTGAAAATAACCCTTTTAAAGTTATATTTATTAGTGTGTAAATATTGCAATGGCCAAGTATCCAATTCCAAAGCCAAGATTCTTTGTGAAAGGAACATAATCATGAAATAGTTTTAGAAGAAAAAGAATTAATTTATTAGAATAAATATTATCATTTCCTAAAGTAGTAAAAATTAAATAATTTAAAACATTAAAAACATGGTAGGAAATGTTGTCAAATATTACATTAAATCCATCATCTCATAGTTGGTATATTCTAAGAAAATTGTATTTTAAACCCTCTACATAGAAAAATTAGTAAATCAATACTGAATTAGTATTACCAATTATTCCAAGGATAATGATTTTCCATTTTCAATTTTCACCAAAAGTTACATGTCCACCAATAGATTTGATCAAATTATTGAAGTTTGAATACTCACTTGACATGTGTCTGGAACATCCACAATACATATACCATATGTTTTTTTCTGGTGGTTTTCAAATAGGTTTCCTACAAAAAAAATTTATGTAAAAAATGATTTTGGAACCCAAATCCTCTTGGGTCCAGTCATGTTAGTAATAAGAAATTTTTGAAACCATATTTCTATAATATTTTTCATTAAAACAGTATGAATTATTATATACATATAATATTTATTTGGTCTATTTGAGTAGGAATTGGAAGTATATGATCTTTCATAACTAATACATGATGTAATTCTAGTTTTTTCAATTTTTCGTTCTCTTGGCTGGTATCCTATTCTAGTAATATAAATAGGACAAAAATTCATTCTGATTATTTGACTTAAATTTTTCTTACAATTGGTAAATTTTTCTATTTATTTATATAACTTATCATTTGGAAATTTTAATTCATGTTTTTCTATCAATAAATGATCATAATTCTTCATTTCAGATGTATGGTTATTTTTAACATTTACTATTAAGAAATGATTCTTCTTTAGTGACTTATATTTATCTTTCAGCCCATTAAATGTGTCTTATATCATTTGAATGTAATATTATATATCTTTGCTGGCCATATTTTCCTTATTTTCATTATTTTATCTAGTTTCAGAAATGTATGAGCCATTACTAAAAGAGACAAGAAGAAAATTTTGTACCTATGATATGCTTGTTGTAAATCACATATTGGATTCGTTAATGTTATCATCTTGATTAGTGTCTGAGTCACTTGAACCGTATTTGCAGTTACTCCATGATGCATTCATGGATTTTTTATCTTATGTCTTTATCCACATTTTTATTATATTTCAATTTTGGACAGTCAACCTTAGTGTGACTTTTCTTCATGCATTCATAATAGGTGACATCATTTTGAGTGTCATATTTGAACAAATTTTTCCACTTTCCTTTGTTATCATAATGTATAAAATCCATTCATCCCTTGAGGTAAAAATCATTACATTTTGGTTTTTAGTTATTTAAATGGGGGAAAAGACAACAAAGGCTTGTTGTATGCCTATTACACAACATGAATGGAAGTTAGACACTACTTATTTCCAGGTACATGTCATGCAAATAAGGTTACATACAATATAATCCTAGTATATATAAATCTAATTACATAAAAAATATTTTAATGTACACAACATGTAGTTTATATTACATGCTATGTACCTTTATTTTTTCATTAAATTAGGTAGTAAAATCATTTTTTAGATGGACAGAAATGATCCCCTTCAACGAGTAGCATGCCCAAGAAAATACGAATAAGAAATTGTCTCCCGATTCATTGTCTCACACTAGGTTAAACACCATCAGATGTGTTAAAATACCTAAGGTGAGTGCTTTATTCCTATTGATCCTTTCTTTATGATTTTTTTATCTCGACATAGTAATTGATGATCAAGAGATTATTATTATTTTATAGATATTCACAAAATTATGATTATTTGAAAGATTCCGGTTGAGGATAAGAGCCATACGAACATGAGGTAGGTTGTCTCATTCCTTTTTCTAATTGTGAAGTTGATTATTTATTCTGGATATCCACACACCCATATTTTTGTGCCAACTAAATTGAACATTGACCTATGTTGTTACCTAATGATGGTTATGTAATTGATTTGATGATTATAAGGCATGTTTGACATTCTAATCCTTGATGAGGGTCCACCCCATGGGTGTGTTTTCCCTTTGATGACTAACATTTATCCATTTGGACTGTGATTCCTATGAGAGTGCCATCATTTTCCATTTTATGGGTTGTTTAAAATGGTATTAGTTAATTTAATGATTTTACCACATGAGATAATAAAGGGTTATTCCTTGTGATTGTTTAATTCACATGTTAGGATTATTATATGATTTTACTGTGGGAGTTTATAATTGTTAATCCTGGTGAAGGTTAGATAACATTAAAGGTTTGTGACATGTATGATGCCCACGAGTGTTATTATTTTGGTTAACCAATTAATAGTGAATGTTACATGTGTTATTTTTAATGATCAAATGCTTATATGCTGGGTTTTGATCTTGAAACATTATGAAATGATTATATACATGGTTTTGAACCTAACACATGCTGAAATGATTATATATCAGGTTTTGACATAGATTGACTATTGGAATGCTTATATAGTATGGGTTTATCTAGTTTGAGGTTATGTTATACAATGGTTATATGGTTTTGGTTAAATACACCATGAATGATACATAAATTCCACTATTGGACATCATGAATAGACTTAGTTATAAATTTGATAACGAAATGAAATTACTAATGACATGTCTTCCAGGAAAAAGCACAAGCGTGGATTCCGACTTCACCTATACTAGATTTCATTGTCTTTTGAGATATATGTTCCGCGTTCTTTTGAGTACCTAATGTTTACAACATTTACTATTGTACACTTCCTGTTATATATTTTGACAGAGTGATTGGAATTGACCTTTGGTGGTTGCCTATTGGGATTTAGTCTCACACCCTATTTGGGTCATTTTTTTGAGACCAAGAAAATTATGTTTTTAAAGATTTAAATAAGGGAATGATATGTTTTACAGGTAATTGATTTCTACTTAGCAGTAGGAGGAATTGAACCAATCTGAGAGTTGCGATGCTTCTAATTTTCTTTTGTTTAATTTATGATTTTGGAACAGATATTGTTGATTACTCTAGTGTAGATATTTTGGATATTTTCTTCTAACATAACATTATGCATCATATTTTTTATGGAATTATGCTTGGTTCTTTATATTATCATTCTTCCATTATTAAATTCTGTTGTATGTTTTTTATTGTTTCCATTATTTTATTATTACTGATTCTGTTATGTTACACTTTTCCAATGAGGGCATAGTTTTCCCACTACCTCATCCTAGGAACTCACTTCCAGTTAGCAGAATCTAGAATTCAAAGAAATGTGCTTGAGTCCATGTGACCAACCAGCTACGGGGAATAGTTTAGTGGAATCTTGATCTGAGACATCAAAAAGTGTTATCATAGGATTTTTCACTTCATGTTTTTCTTAATGTTTGGATACATTAGATAGGGAATATAAGGAAGTGGAGTATGGTAATAAATGGTGCCCTGGAGTAGCTACCTCATGTACAAGGAAAATCCAAATTTTCTCGAATTGAATTACGACTTTTGGATTTTTAGTTTTTATATTTTATTTGATTTTACCATTGGGTGACACACTTTTATTGTGTAGTTATTATTGATTTCATTGATGTTCAATTTTTTGGTAACCTGATGAGATGAGGATATTTCATATAATGAGTCATATAGGAACTTGTTAGAAATCAAATTCAATTCCTTCTTGCCATTCATTTTAGATATAATTTCTGATTTCATGTTGTTGTGATAGATACCATGAAAGATATGCAGGTTTTTTTGATAGGTGTATTGTTACGTGCTATTGTTTTAATTTTATGAATGCCAAAATTTTGGTTCTTTGAGGTGTATGGGCCCTCATGGATTTGAATTTGGTTGCTAATGCGTATAGTTTAAATTAAATCGTGTTATGATGTGCTATACATGGATGGTAACATTGATTAATGGGGAGTATGGCACCCCACAGATAAGAATTTGGAATACCATTAGTTTAGTTCTCATAAATGGGGGTTTCGGGAAATTATTAGAGGTATACTGCCTGAAAACATAAACAACTCGGAGTGTGGTCCTATCAGAACATTCCACGTGTTAAGAATTATTTTTTTAATGTACACACCATGTACCCTATGTACACACGGTGTAGAATCTCACTGTGTAACTAGTAATGTGAGAGAAAACTTGGGTTGTTGAGTTTTGATTAGAACATGCCATGTAACTTATGTAAACCAAATTAGTTTCACCAAGGTAGACCCCGTGTGGCTCTGGCCATGTAAAAGTACATGGCTAGGAGTGGAGACCTGTGTACATGTTGTGTACCGTACCTTCATGTTGTGGGCCTAGGTTGTCGACATGCCCACAATAGGGGGTACAAGACCATGTGATATCATAAGGTTACACATTGTGTATGGTTTTTACATACCATGTACACCTCTTTTGGTACACTTTGAGGTTAGTTTCCTGTTTTATATTACTTTTTCAGTTTTGGACCACAAATATTATTTTTTGAGTAGTCTCCATATAGATCAGGATGATGAAACCCGTGGAGAACATTGAGGATTCCTAACAGGGTTTTTGGGGCTTTTCTATTTAAATAAAGAGGTTCTTCTTCCCGTTATGTTATTAGTGGCCTATTGAGAGTGAGAATAGAGAGTGAATTATTGGTTGGGTGTTTGGACAAGCCTAATTGAGACCTGGGATCTGAGATGAGCAATGAGCTATCTCATGTGACATATGCTTTGAGAAATTTTATACGTGAGATGTGATGTTATAGACTATAAATACATGAGACCAGTTGTTATCTAGGATCCATTATAGTTTTCCTCAACTTATTTTTCGACCCAGAGGCTCCCGATTAGGATGTGTCTATATCTTGTCTGTATACCATATATCCCCTAAGGGATGCCTTCCCTTACATGATTATATATGGAGTCCCTGCTATGATCTCCCACTTTTGTATCATTTATAGGATCCTTTTTGAAGGATTATTTTAGTATTTATCATTTGGGGATCCCTTGTAAGATTATTCTACTAATGTGTTCATGCTTCTTGTGGTTAAACAAATACCAATGGATTTTCTTTTTTAAGGACCTAGGTTAGTTTAACGAGACCCTTATAGTTCACATTGTTTGTTAAAAAGGACTTTACATTCTAAATTACCACTTGTCTTATAATGTTAATGTTGTTAAATGTATTAAATGGAACTAATGAGACTTTCTATTTTTACATTGTGTTGTTAGATAAATTAGTTTCCATGTATCTTGTTTTTCAGAATGGTGCATGAGATTTTGAGTAAAATTCTTTCAAATGTATAGGGATTTTGATAATAGTAAATCTGTTTCCACACAAACTAGTCATTTAGGTAGACACATATACTTTTTAAGGGGGTAGCATGTGGTAGGTAGCACCATTAGATATCATTCAATTGTTCTCTACTATGAGATTCATGATGTTGGTGCCACCCATGTGCTGTTGTCCATGGTAGGACGTTTAGTTTTCAAAGAGGACACTCTTGTACATATGAGTGACCATGTTGTGTAGAGACTTAATATGGGATTGTGAATTGGAGAATGCTCAGTTTAGTTGGTTTTACATACCCTGGTCATAGTCAGCTACATAGGAGGTCATGTGAACCTCTCTTTCCTTATGTGATGGCCAACATAGTACATCATCATCCATGTACAAATTTTTGTAGATAATTTGATTTTGAGAAAGATACAAAGTGAGATTTCTTGTAGTAGGATTCACAGGGGGGATAACCTATGAATAGTTTCTAGAATGTGTTATTTTCTCCCACAAACCTTGGGTAATATATGTTAACATACGTGGTACCCTTTGAGTATTAAATGATAAAATGAGCCGTTGGGTTCAGTTTAATCATTGTGCTCTTAACAATTTTGTACGTTCACAGGTTATCTCCAGAGTAGATTTATTTAAGCATTTTAGAACCAATATCATTCCACTACTCGAGAGGACATTCAAGAACAAGCGTTTTTTTGACATCCCAGTCAGTTTAATTTCTTCTTTCATGACACATGATATGATGTGTTGATCGTTTTTCATGGAATGATAATCAAGTGTTCAAGTTTTTCATGAACTAGCACATTGAGAGCATCAGAAATTTATTATCAATGACTAGAACACTCATAGGATGGGTGCATCATGTCGGTTCTATTTAAATGTTCCCATTATAGGTAGAGGGATCACAATCGAGGACCATTCGGAAATGATCATTTCTGCATGAGTGCTTTTGAGGCTTGCGACTCTTATTTCTTGATGAAGATTTCGTGAAATAGAACATGTGATATGGTTGGTTGTGTTTTCAGTCCTTATAATAATCAATGATTCAGGATAGATCTCAGTGGTTAATCATATTCTAACACCAAAATGACATGGGTTAAAGGAATTGTGGTTGATTAAATGATGAGGCGTCAGCACGTGAATCCAAGTTTATTTTAGAAGGATGACCAATAGTGGTTCAAATACACTTTTTTAAGAAATACCTTAAATCCTTTTAATGTTATATTTTTTAAGAGATGAGAATGTTCCATATATTCACATCATCCTGGATGTAGTAAGGGATAGTCGGTTATAGACCTCACTATATTTTAAAGACATTAGGCTAGTTACTGATCTTTTTTGTGTCATGCATTGATGTGAGGTATTCAATGTGGCTTGGTTAATATTGATTGATATTTGGGTTCCTATGTTGTAACTCCTTGAATAGAATAAGGACACCTTCTACATTTCCTAACGTGACTACCAGGAATATTCTTCTCTAGGTTCAGTTAGTGTTCTTATGTGGAATGTTGGCCTTGTACCAATGTCTAAATTATAATAGGGTGTATGGACCACCTTGGTGATTTCCTTAGACATCGGGTTGGTGAATTTGAGGTTATTTAAAAAAAATTTAGGATAAAATGAAATGCTAAAAAGAGATAAATTTCTTAGTATGGTGGATCTGAATAACACTATTGCTAGTTTTGGGAATGTGGTTCCTCGATATAAAGACAAGTGTTTATGATACAGTACGCCGACTTCATAAGTCGGGTGATTCTAAGATAATCCATCCAGTGATGGTTTGACTCCATAAACTTATTTTTCCTCATGTATAGATTGAGTGAACAAATTTGAACACTCTTCAAGTTTATGTTTAGTGTGGTGTGAAAGTACACAATATATTTCAATGGAATATTGTGTGATCGGTTATGATGAGATCGATACAGGTACAACCTTCTTTTATTGTGTGTCCACTAATATGACCTCATTTGTGTTCAGGATCACCTAGTTAATGTAAATCATGATGTAACATCACTAGGATGCTTAGGGGAATGATTTGTGGTGTTTTTATGAAGTTGGATGCATCTAGGTAATGATGTCAAGTGAGTTAATCTTGAAAGGCTCATGAAGGATTCACTTTTCATTCCAATCAAAAATACCATCAGTGTTGATGAGATTGTATAAGGCCCCAGCCTTAAACCTTACTTAATCTTGAGTTACTTCAAGAATACACGTTGAGGATCTTTTCAGGATTAGAGTTTTAGAGAATTAGATCATAAAACATGCATTACATTCCATATTTAAACATAGTGGTGACATAAAAGATAGTACTCATTTTTCCCATCAACCGAAACATATTTAAAATAAAACATGGATTCCTTCTTGAAACTTTCTTGACACTATCATCACTTCATGTACCTTTCCCTTGACCTGTCAAAAACATTTCAAAAACTTGGGATGAGCATAAAAAGCTCAATAAGGGATATAAAAATACGAAATGAAAACATTAGACCATGCATGAAATCATACATTACTCATAAAACATAATCACAAACCTCATCAAATCATGAATAAATCATAGAAATCATAAGACATAATGGTAACTTGAGGCATTCGTAACATTCTTACATAGGGAGTAACCCTCATGGTTACGTTTGGAATATCTATCACAGTATATTCCCTAAATCTCTTCAGAGAAACCTTAATATTTAACTCCTTCGCGTTACCCAATGCAATGGAGAGCTATATCAGGATCACCCGCCCTTAGTTTATCATGGAAGCACCCGTCTTCATAAGAATTCCCAAGAACCATAACATAATCGTATCACATAAAACATGCATAAAGGAAACATAACATTTACACTTTTCAATCACAAGATATTAATACAAAAAATTGATATAAAAACATTATGAAAACCATTTTCAATACCAAAATAAAAGAAAAGAAAAATATTGTATTTATTTTTCATTAAAAAAATGTTATGTCTTGTAGAAGAAGCCGAAACTCAAATAATGGTCATGACGTCGGAGAAGTCGTTGTTGCCGCATACATACGACAAAAAACATTCCTTTTGTCGTTTAGTAAAATGCTTCGTATAAAAAATATTCATTTTGGATAAACGTAAAAGTCAAAGGGGTTTATACACCGTATAAAAAAAGTTGTCTATAAAACAAAATATTCCTTAATGAAAGGAGATTGAGATGAAGTCCCATACAAAGATCATTTTTTTAAATAAAATAGATCTATTATGTGTATTCACTATAATTACTAATGAAGAAATTAAAAATACAAGATAGGACATAATAATATCATGACATAATTTGAAAGTATGAGATAAACCCAAAGAATAGAAATTGGGTTAAGAGGTTCCCTTACAAAAATTGGACAGCCTAACGACGTCACTTCAGAATTCAAAAAATGTGTTGATGTGAGATAAAAAGGGTATCTCATCACTTGGAAATAAAATTTACATCAATAAGGATATAGAAGAACATATCCCAAAATTACAATATGTAAATTGAAATACCCAACAAAAGAAGTCTTTAAAAAGATGAGGGTGAAAGGTTCCCTTACCGACTTGGGTATCTTTCGAAACATACACCCCATGAAAGAAATACAATACAACATTGATGTAAATACTCATAAATGAAAGTATATTATTCAAAGAGTAGAATAATGGGTAGTACATATACCACTCAAAGTAAATTCTGGAAAATTTATCATAAATCTCATGGGAATAAAAGTGAGACGAAAAATCCCTTACAAAAACTCGGCAGCCTAACAACGCCACTTAAAACATCCAAAAAGGGATTGATGAGATCAAATAGGGTCTCTCATAATATAAACATAAAATGTACAGAAAGATGAATATAAAAGAACATCCCCCAACCTAAAAAATAGGAGATTAAAAGAAGTGACATAATGGAGAGTACTTTAAAAGAAAGAGAGTGGTTGGATCTCTTACGAAAATTTGGTAGCCTAACGGCGCCACTCAAAACATCCAAAATGGATTGATGAGAGCAAATATGTTCTCTTCATCATATGAACATAAAAAGCACATTAAATATAAAATAACATCCCAATAAAAAGAAAGATGAGTTTAAAAGGAATGACATAAAAGATTGTACTTAAATAGGAAGATAGGGGTAGGATCCCTTACCTCATATCCGACTTGACTCGATCGTTCATTAATCTCCTTAAAATCAGGTAACTCCCTTTGGTTGGAACCAAAAGGGTTTCTTGAAGAGATTCCTGCCTAAGGTAAGGATTCTAGGATGAGGAGAGGGATGTGGAGCAACAAAATTATCAGATCATGGCCCAGCCAAAGGCTTGAGAGTTGTGGGTAATGAGGTAGAGGTGTGGGCCTTTTATAAGAGGATATGAGGGGCACTCTTGGAAAGGTATAAAATGTTACGTTATTTTCAAATGATTTTGGATTTTAAAGGTCCCATATTGATTTATTTTTAGGATAAGGTGATAAGAGTTCAAAATCAACCCATCCAATAGGTTTTTGACATGTTTAGGTCTTAGATTTTACATTATCTTTTCATTTTATTTAAATCGTTAAATAATGAGGTAATCACTACATCATCATGATGTCATTAATGATTTAATTTATTTAATATCTAAAAATTATAAGAAAATACTATAATGTAGGAAATACTTTTAGATTTCCAATGATTATTTATAGTCAAACATCTTACTTGTATAACCCCATGGAGAAATTGTTTTAGTAAAACTATACATGTTTGTGTCATTTCTACTTTTACGTTAAATAAAAGGCATAAATGTCATTATCTTACCCAAGTGGCTCCATGGGGTCCCAAAAATCGACCAATGGGTTGTATTGGTGGTCCATGACTCATCCAATAGGGTTAGGACAAGTGTCAAGATATTTTCATTTTATTATAATATCATTTTTACCTTAAATCACACTAATTACCTTTAATCGCGATTAATAAAACTTAAAAGATACTTTTCATCAAAAATTATTTTCATCCCATTGAAAAAAATTTTACTTAATAATGAAAATCATTTATTTTGGAATTTTGAAATTCAAATCACAGAAGTGGAAAAGTTCTATTTAAATGAAAAATCGGTTTTTGTAACTACCACGTTGTGGTTTCACTATTCATCAAAACTTAATATTTTTCAGAAAAATACCAAAAATTCAACCTAAGTTATATTTTATATTCAGAATTCAAAAATGATGTATTTTTTACCAAATTCATCACATATAATTTGCATTAATTAATTTTATAATTAAATTCCACTGTCAAATCAAATAGCGTGTTTTTAAAAAACAATATCTGTCAAAATATTGACACTCGTTTATGTCCAATCTCAAAGTGATATTAATTAAAATGACCCAAATTGGATTAAATGGTAAAAATATATATTCTAATTTAACTTTCAAACCAATTAAAAAGATAATATAATCATATAAATAAATTATATTAAAAAGATGTTTTGAATTAAAATACAACATTTTCACTATTCATTAAAAAATGAACTTTATCGGAAAAATACCAAAAATTTACACAAAGTAAATCTTGATGTACCGATTCTAAATAAGAATTTTATTTTGTCATATATAACACATAAAATTGTCAAAAACTGGGTTTAAAAGAGGTTCGCCATCAAAAGGCGGTTAATCGACCTTTTTAAATAATATTAGAATGTTTATGCTTAAAATTGGATTCATTCTCATTTTAATCCACTAACATTTATTGTAATAAGTTAAAATATTTGACAAATATATATAATCATTTTTTTAGTTCTGTTCATTCCCTTCATTACAACGGCTGGGTGTTAACTACCTTTTAAAATAAAATTATTTTATTATTAGAGTGAAATGTAAGATTTAAAAGGAACTCATTGTTGCGTATTGGGTAAGCCATCGAGCATAGCATTCCATTTAAATTAATATTAAAATTTCATTAAAAAATAGGTATAAATATAAAAATGAAATATTATTTATTTACCTGGGGTGTTACATCCTTCCCCCCTTTTGGGAATTGTGGCCACGTAATTTTAAAATTGGGCTCAGAAACATCATTGAATGTCACACATCGGAACAAGAGTCGGTAAAACAATCGCTTTAAAAGAAAGAAAGAGAATTATAGAGGTCACCCTGGTTAACCCATACTAGGATTCCATGTAGGAAAACATTGATATGGAAGAAAAAGAAAAGGGTCATGTTCTAAGGGAGAGTGATAGGAAACATGTTTAGGAGAAAGATAACCACAAGAAAATCACAAACTTGTGGTGGGTTAAACGGTATTCAATTCCCCAGTAGGAAAAGTTAATTGACAACATTTTGGTTTTAAGTTACTTTTCATTGAGGAATTTATTTTTTATCTTAGGAAAACATAATTACTTGTCATATTGACCTTTAACTTTTGCTATATTTCATACACAAACTCATACTTTCTCCAAAAGATGAGAATTTAGGAAGACTTGTTCGCATTAAGAGTACTATAATAATTTTCTTGAGGATCACCTAATACACAAAAGAGAACTATATATTTCCCATGTCTTTAGACCCTTACCAAAACCAAAATTGTTAGAACAATAAACCAAAATTGTTAGAACAATATCAGATAAACCAGAAAAGGATAACCCTTTATAAAAAGAAAATCTATTCTTAATCTCCAAAATTTGTTCAACAAAACCCAAAGTTCAACGAGGACCATTTAATAAACAATTTGTCCATACAATTCTTCAAATTAAACAAAACTAAGATCGAAACCCAAATATTTGAAGGATTTAGTCACATATTCTTCCAAGGTACAAATTAACACTTATCTCCAATTAAAATCAGTTGCTTTAAATGTATCACATTGAAATGTAATTAACCTAATCACATATCCTCCATGATAGGATAATAATTTCCATAGAAAACCATAAGATCAACTTACTCTGAATTCAAAAAATCATCTAACTAAAAAGAATCATTCAAACAATCCAGGGACATCACGTAGTCCAGTGGTAGGCGATAAATACCAGTCGCACTTTGGTTCTGGGTTTGATTCCCACAGCATTTTCCGACGCGATGGGTTGTCACACGGTCTGTGTGTTGTCCTTTTTATAAAACTCCAAAAATAACGCTAACATGTTTTAACCTCAATAGTTTCCTTATACCTCTCATTTTCATCCAAATTCATTAGGATCTCAACATCTTTACTCTTGAAGTCTTATTTCACCACCATAAAATAAAACGATTCCAAAAATGAATAACATCATACCTTGATCATGGCATCCAGTCGGTTTCATTGTCATATTGTTCACGTAGGTAGAAGTACCATGCATTAAAACAATGATTTAGAGATCCTTCCAAAACCATTTGCTTCCTCCAACCAAATACACCTTGTACAACATGGTTCATATGGGTGTTCACAGAAAAATAGTTTTGGAAAATAATCATGTATGACATATAATTCCAAAACATCTGATAAAACATGATTTCTATAAAATTGTCAGATAGCATTTGAGTTGAAACTTTCTATTATTGGTCCTTTTAAAATACCATAAGTATGTGTTGAGAGACTATATTTTAAAAGAAAATATAAATAGGTTGTTCAAGGGTCTCCTTCCTCAGCACCATTTTTAAAATGATAATATGCTTCAAATTCTTCTGATAAGGTAAAATATTTGAAAATACCTTGATAATATTTACCTTTATTGAAAATATGAGAATATTGTGAAAATATTATTTGTCTAAATACAACCCATGATCCACGATGATAACGAGGTATAATGGAGGTGTTTGATATCTCAATCAAAAGCTTAGAAGAGAGTTGTATGCTAGAAAAAGTTTCAGATTCATCTGAACATGACTTTGCAATAATTATTGCAAGCATGTCATCAGGAAGAGATAGGAATGTCATTTGAGATCCTCCTCCTTCCATTCGTAACTAACTTTACTTGACCTGAAAAAAGTTATAAAACAAGTATTTAACTGAAATAATAGATATAGGGACTAACCATGTGTCAAAAAAAAACACTTAATCCCTAAAGTTGTCTAAACCTACCATTGATACCAACTATAAGGATCCAGCCTTAAACCTTACTTAATCTTGATTTAATTCAAGAATACACATTGAGGATATTTTCAGGTTTAGAGTTTTAGAGAATTAGATCATAAAACATTCATTACATTCCACATTTAAACAAAGTGGATACATAAAATATAGTACTCATTTTTCCCATCAACCGAAACATATTTAAAATAAAACATGGATTCGTTCTTGACACCTTATTGAAACTATCATCACATCATGTACCTTTTCCTTGACATGTGAAAAACATTTAAAAAACATGGGATGAGCATAAAAAGCTCAGTAAGGGATATAAAAATAGGAAATGAAAACATTAGTCCATGCATGAATCATAATTTACTCATAAAATAGAATCACATACCTCATCAAATCATGAATTAATCATAGAAATCATAAGACATAAAGGTAACTTGAGGCATTCATAACATTCTTACGTAGGGAGTAACCCTCACGGTTACGGTTGGAATACCCAAAACAGTATATTCCCTAAATCTATTCCGAGAAACCTTAACATTTAACTCCTTCACGTTACCCAATGCATTGGAGAGCTATATCAGGCTCACCCGCCCATAGTTTATCACTGAATAACCCGTCTTCATAACAATTACCAAGAACCATAAGATAATCGTATCACAAAAAACATGCATAAAGGAAACATAACATTTACACTTTTCAATCACAACATATCAATACAACACATTGATATAAAAACATTATGAAAACCATTTTCAATACCAAAATAAAAGAAAATAAAACATGGTATTTATTTTTCATTCAATAAAAGTAATGGCTTGTAGAGGAAGCCAAAACTCAAATAATTGTCACGGCGGCGGAGAAGTTGATGTCGCCGCATACGTACGACAAAAAAACATTCCTTTTGTCATTTATTAAAACACTTCTTATAAAAAATATTCCTTTTGGATAACCGTAAATGTCAAAGGGGTTAATACATCGTATAAAATAAAGTTGTGTATAAAACAAAATTTGCCTCAATGAAAGGAGATTGAGACGATGTCCCATACAAAGATCATTTTTTTAAATAAAATAGATCTATTATGTGTATTCACTATAATTAAACATAAAGAATGTATAAATACAAGATAGGACATAATAATATCATGAAATAATTTTAAAGTATGAGATTAACCCAAAGAACGGAAATTGGGTTAAGAAGTTCCCTTACAATAATTTGACAGCCTAAAGGCGTCACTTCAAAATTCAGAAAATTTGTTGATGAGAGATAAAAAGGGTATCTCATCACTTGGACATAAACTTTACATCAATAAGGATATATAATAAAAAATCCCAACATTACAATATGTAAATTGAAAGACCCAACAAAATATGTCTTTAAAAAGAGGAGGGTGAATGGTTCCCTTACCGACTTGGGTATCTTTCGAAACATACACCCCATGAATGAAGAATAATACAACATTGATGTAAATACCCATAAACAAAAGTATATTACTTAAAGAGTAGAATAATGGGCAGTAAATATACAACTCAAAGGAAATGGTGGAAAATGTAGTATAAATCTCACGGGAATAAAAGTGAGGCAAAAAATCCTTTACGAAAACTCGGCAGCCTAACGACGCCACTTAAACCATCCAAAAATGGACTGATGAGATCAAATAGGGTCTCTTATCATATTAACATAAAATTTAAAGAAATAGGGATATAAAATAACATCCCCCAAAATAACAAAGAGGAGATTAAATGATGTGACATAAAGGAGAGTACTTAAAAAAAAGAGAGAGGTTGGATCTCTTACGAAAATTCGGCAGCCTAACGGCGCCACTCAAAACTTCCAAAATGGATTGATGAGAGAAAATAGGGTCTCTTCATCATATGAACATAAAAATTACAGTAAATATAAAATAATATCCCAATAATAATAAATATGAGATTAAAAGTAATGACATAAAAGATTGTACTTAAAAAAAGAGAGGGGTAGGATCCCTTACCTCGTACCCGACTTGACTCGATCGTTCTTTAATCTCCTTAAAATCGGGTAACTCCCTTTGGTTTGAACCAAAATGGTTTCTTGAAGAGATTATTTCATAATTTAAGGCTTCTAGGATGAGGACAGTTATGTGCAGAGACAAAATGATCAGATTTTTGCCGAGCCAAAGGCTTGAGAGGTGTTGGTAAGGAGGTAGAGGTGGAGGCCTTTTATAATAGGAGAGGAGGGGAACTCTTGGAAAGGTATAAAATGATACATTATTTTAAAATGAGTTTCGGATTTTAATGGTTCCACATTGATTTATTTCAAGGATAAGTTGATAAGAGTTCTAAATCAACCCATACAATAGGTTTTTGACATGTGTAGGTCTTATATTTTACATTATCTTTTCATTTTATTTAAATTGTTAAATAATGAAGTAATCGCTGCATCATTATGATGTCATAAATAATTTAATATATTAAATGTCGTAATATTATAAAAAAAATACTATTTTGTAGGAAGTCTTTTTATCTTTAAAATGACTATTTATAGTAAAAAATCTTACTTTTATAACCCCATATAAAAATTGTTTTAGTAAAACAATACATGTTTGTGTCATTTTTACTTTTACTTTAAATAAAAGGCATAAATGTCATTATCGTACCCATGTGGCTCCATGGGGTCCAACAAATCGACCCATGGGTTGAATTGGTTGGACATGACTCATCCAATAGGGTTAGGACAAGTGTCAAGATAATTTTATTTTATTATAATATCATTTTTACCTTAAATCACACTAATTACCTTTAATCACGATTAATAAAACTTAAAAGATACTTTTCATCAAAAAATTATTTTCATCCCATCGAACCAAATTTTACTAAATAATGAAAATAATTTAAATTGTACTTTTGAAATTCAAATCACAAAAATGGTAAAGTTCAATTTAAACGAAAAATCAGTTTTTGAAACTACCACTTTGTAGTTTCACTATTCATTAAAAATTAAGGTTTTTCAGAAAAATACCAAAAATTCACCCTAAGATATATTTGGTATTCCGAATTCAAAAATGATTAATTTTTTCCGAAATTCATAACATAGAAGTTGCATTAAATAATTTTATAATTATATTCCGCTGTCAAACTAAATAGCGTATTTTTAAGAAACAATATCTATCAAAAGATTGACACTCGTTTATATCCAATATCAAAGTGATATTAATTACAATGACCACCATTGGATTAAATGGTAAAAATATATTCTAATTTCACTTTAAAAACAATTCAAAAGATAATATATTCATATAAATAAATTATATTAAAAAGGGGTTTTGAATTAAAATACAACATTTTTCACTATTCATTAAAAAAATGAACTTTGTCAAAAAAATCCCAAAAATTTACACAAAGTAAATTTTGATGTCCCGATTCTAAAGAAAAATTATATTTTCTCAAATATAACACATAAAATTTTCAAAAAGTGATTTTATAAGAGGTTTTCCATCAAAAGGCAGTTAATCGACGTTTTTAAAGAATATTAGAATGTTTACGCTTAAAATTGGACTCATTCGCATTTTTAATACTCTAACATTTATTGTAAAATGTAGAAATATTTGAAAAACATATATAATCATTTTGTAGTTAGTTCTTTTCATTACCGTCATTATAACAGCTAGGTGTTAACTACCATTTAAAATGAAATTATATTATTATTAGAGTGCAATGAAATATTTCAATGGAACTTGTTGGTGCGTATTGGGTAAGCCATCGAGCATAGAGTTCCCTTTAAATTAATATTAACTTTTCATTCACAAATAGAGATAAATATAAAAATGTCATATTCTCTATTTACCTGGGGTGTTACAGATTGTGAGGTTTTACATCTATGAGATTGTACTAATTTTTGGGGTTCCACATTCTATCTTTTCTGATAAGGATTCCCTGTTTGCTTCTCTTTTCTTGAATGAGATATAGAGGGCACTAGGTACAAAGTTGGTTCTGAGCATACCTTATGACCATCAGTCAGATGTATAATCTGAGCGCTCAATTCAGTTGTGGGAGGACATGGTTTGGGAATATATCCTAGATTTCAGGGTTATTGGGAGAGAAATATACCCTTTATTGAGTTCTCCTACAACAATGGTTTCTAGGATTATTTTCATATAGTACTGTATGTGGTTTTTTATGGTATGCCACACTATTCAGACTTGTGTTTTTTGAAGGTTGGTGAGATAACTTTACTAGGACTGTGTCTCATGCAGGAGTCTTCTAAAAAGGTCTATTTGATTTAGAAGAGTATAGACACTACACTTTTTATAATAAATTATATGCCAATAATCATAGATGACCTATAGAGTTCGAGGTCAGGGAACGCGTTTTATTGGGTATTTCAATGAGGTTGGGACACAAGAGGATCAAGAGAAATGGTATGCTTTCACCACAATATGTCGGGCCATTCTAGATTTTAAAGAGAGTTGGATTGATTGCCTATCAGTTATAGTTACATCAAGGGTACATGGCTATGCCTAAAGTTTTACACCTTTCTCAGCAGCAAAGTTACTATTCAGAACCATCTCATGCTTTTCAGCTCGAGGATTTAGAGTTGCAGGAAGATTAACCCTTTGATGAGAATTCCATTAGTATTGTAGACTATAGCCCAAAGGTCCTCCAAGGTAGATTTGTTCCATTATTAAGGGTTATATGGAAGAATGAATGAGTGTATAATGAGCCTTGAGAGAGGGATGCTGACGTATGATCATAGTGGCTGAAGTTATTCTCTGATGTTACTCCACCACCCTTGTAAGAGAAATTCAGGGACATATTTCATTAAGAGGGAAAGTTTCTAAAAAACGCATTCCTCTATTAAGGTACAAATCATTCCTTTTTTAGTTTATTATTATTAAAATGGGGGGAAATAGATCAAATACTGGCTACATGACTATTATATGACTTGACTAGAAGTCATAAGCTGTGTAATTATGGTTACACACTCTATAATCCAAGTACATGGCCATGTAATGACAGGGCCATGATTTGTACGGACACATCATGTTGTTTCTAGTTCACACTAAGTACTTTTATTTTTTCCATTAAATCGACCAGTATCATATTTTTTATCAAACATACAAAGAAAACATTCTTCAGCAATAAGTGCACCCTAGAAAATTTGAATGAGAAATTGTCTTCTATTTCAACGTCTGATACCTGATTCAAAAACCATTAGATCTGTTGAAATCCCTTTAGTGAGTGTTTGATTCTTCTTGATAATTTCTTCCTAATTTCTTCTCTCGACATATTTATTGATTGTTGAGAATTTTTTTATAGATCTACACTGAATTAGAACAATTTGAAAGACAATGCTAAATGAGGAGAGTCATACGAACATGAGGTAGGTTGTCTTGTGCCTTTCACAAATTTTCAAGTTGATTTTATGTGGAGTATTGGGAACCCATTTTTAGATGACAAAAAAATTAAATATTGACCTATGTTCTTAAATGTTGTTGATTAAGTAATTTATTTAATGATTAAAAATAATGTTTTTGATTATTATCCTTGAATGAGGGCCACCCCATGGCTGCATTTTCCCATGGATGACCAAAATTTAGCTGTTTGGGCTTGGATACCTATGGGAAAGCCTTTGTCTTTCGTTTTATGGGTTGTTTAAATTGGAATTGTTTAATCAAATGATTTGACCACATGAGAAAATAAATGGTTATTCCTTTTGATAGTTTAATTAACATAAGGTTTGTGATATGAGTTTTCCATGTGAGTTTATATTTGTTAATCCTGGTGACGGTTAGATTACATGAATGGTTTTTGACATGTTTTATGCCCACATGAGTTATTAGTTTTTTTAACCATGTAATAGGGTATGTTACATGTGCTGTTTTTATGCTGAAATGTTTATATATTGGGTATTGATGTTGACAAATGCGGAAATTCTTATATACCAGTTTTGACCCAAACATGCTATAATTAACATACACCATAATTTGACCATGATTGGAAACTAAAATGCTTATATAGAGGGTTTTAATCTAGTTTGTTGTTATGTTATACCATAGAAATATGTTTTTAGTTAAATACACCATGAGTGATACTTAAATTCCACATTATGATATCAACAATAGACTCAGTTATAAATTCAATAATGATATGAAATGACTAATGACAAGTCTAAAATCCAAAGAGCCATCTTGGATTCAACCTTCACCCATACTTGAATACATTTTGCTTCTAAGACTTCTATTGTGCCTACTTTTTGAGTACCTATAATTACTGTTTCCACTATTGTACACTGCCTGTTATATATTTTCACAGACCGATTAACACATTCCTTTTGTGGTTTGTAAATGGGATTTAGTCTCACAACCTATTTGGGTCATGTTTTTAGGCCCAAATATAGTATGTTGTACTAGGTGTTGATAAGGGAAAGTTCCCTTCAATAGGTACTTGATTTGCTGTTTAGGAGAAGGAGAGAATCGGACCAAGCTATGGCTTGTGATTATTATGAGTTTCTTTTGTTTCTTTTGTGATTTTGGAACATATTTTGTGGATTTTTATAGTTCACCTATTTTGGATATTTTTTAGAACATAAAACGCAACATCATCTATTTTAAGGAATGGTGCTTGGTTTTTTATCTTATCATTATTATTTTATATAATTCAGTTGTTTGATGTTTACAGTTTCTGATATTTTAATGTTATTGAATTTGTTGTGTTATACTCTGCCAATGAGGGAATAGTTTCCCCATTATCACTCCCTAGGCCCTCACTACTAGTCAACAGACTTTGGTATTTGGGAAAATGCGCTTGAGGCCATGAGACCCACTAGGTATGGGGCACCCGTTGAGTGACATCTGGATTCGGGATATTACACATAATTTCTTTGAAAATTTGATTTTTTGAGGAACTTTTTATCGTATTGAATTTATTGTATATTCTGTACATGTGTTCATTTTATTAATCATTGTCATCAGGAGATCCTTCTTTACTAGAATTTTTAGTTTGTCATTTTTGTCTTTGTCTAGTGGTAGTAGTTTTGATGGATAATGGTTTTCTTATTGGTTTATCTTCATCAATTTATATGTTAACATTAATATTTTATTCACACATCCTCAACTTTCCTATCAGTTGATAGGTATTTGAAATAAATCACATAATTATATGATTGAAACCAATGTTACTCTCCATTTGTCTAGTTAAAATCTAAGTAGTCTCATTAAATGATCTTTTTATGTCACATTATTTCCATGTGAGTGCATGGTGTTGACTATCTCATTGAAACTGAGATAGATATCGAAAATAGGATCATCAGATTTATTTAAAAGTATCATACTTCATTATGTATGTATTTAATCAAATTTAATTGAAATTTAAAGTTCCTTCATGTGAGATGACTGAATTATGCCATACATCAAAATAATATTTTCAAGTAGATATCTTATTCAATTCATCATATCTTTAGGAACAAAAAAAGCATTCATTTCTTTTTGATTGTTATTTTTAGTGGGTTTTATAGCATTTCTCCATTAAATTTCAAGAGTTTTTGGTATTTAATATTTATATTCTATTAAAATACATATGTTAAAACCTATACTTTCAAAAAGGATTTTTATCTTGATTTTCCATTGTGTGTAGGTGGTACCATTAAAATAAGGAGGTCTGTTTGTAGCAGATCATTCTTGTCTATTATCCATAAAGAACAAAAATTTAGTATTTACATAAATTTGAGTTCAATAGAATATATCAAAATTTATAGTTTAAAAGGTAATTATATATATAAAATAAAAATTCTATGATAGCAAAGGTTGGTCAGAGTGAGTAACCTAATAGGGGGTGAATTTAGATCCCAATAAAAATTTATATTCAAGATTAGTTAATGTAAAAATACCTTTAATAAAAATAAACAAGACAATTTACAAAAATAGCATATCAATATAAGATCCATCATTTTATAATATTTTATGATGGAAGATTATGTGTTAGTTAAAATATTGGTTAGGAATACCTTATCATTTGAAATCAATTTACTTATATAAAAAATTATCGACACTATTTATGAAGGATTATCAAATTAATATAATTTTTTATAGATATAGTAATAATATAGGATATAGTAGTAAAATACAATATAATGGAACCATGGAATAAAAAATTGTTTCAGTATCATGGTGATACTTAATCCTCTACAATCTAGAATCAAATACTACCAAGAAGATTATAAATATAACAAATAAATCCACAACCTGGATTGGGTATACAATCAACATCATACCGTAGATGAGGGTAAAAAGTTTCTTTTACATTTATTCCAGGGATGTAAGAATATAAAAGGATTCATATGGACCTCTTCCACAAACAGAGTGGGAAATAGATTGAGAAGGAAGAGAAAAACATGTATTATACAAGAATTTTCAATAAAGCGTGTGTTCTGAATAATAGGATGACAACACACTTCTCAAATGTAAAATAGATATAACAAATAAGAATAGGAAAAACTTAGTCTGATGTGTTCTGTATGTTCATAGTACTCAAATAATCACTACTGAAGAGTATGTACTTTGTACTAGATAATTGATACATAATAGATGGTCATTGAAATCTACTGGTATGTTTCATTTGATCCCAATCAGATGTATCAATCAATACTAGTAATGGATTCTATGATTCTATGTCATTTATATTCACATAATGGGAATTATAAAGTACGTGATAATTAAAAAATTTGGTTACACAATCCACAGTAGGTTTATAAGAGACTGTATGAATCTTTTGTTCTTTATCCATGAGATATAGAGGTAGATTCTTTTCAAATATATAGAATCTTTGGTTGAAGGATATCCACATTTCTCGGATCATCTTTTACTAAGTCTTGACGACTTGGTCAAACTTTCCAAGAATAGTTTTATGCATTGAGCCATTCACACCAATGTCCTCTGACAGTAATGGGAATAAGTTGATGGTGGGGACTCAACATCTGGCGATGACATGCCACTAGAAGTATCTCCTCTAGATATAATAGTTACCCACCTTTGGTGGTACCCCACCCTAGTGGTAACTCATGTTGACCATGATGACGACTCTGTCTCGCTATAGCTTATCATATGTGTAACTGTGACTTGCCTTTGGCAGGATCTCATCCTGGTGGTAACGGTGACTCCGAGCCAATGGTGAATTTCCATAATACATATAAAAAATATCGTAAAAGAAGTATTAAAGAAAAATACAAGTATAAAACATCTGAATCATTAGTACTAAAAGAATCATGGGTTGTGGTCATTAAAATAAGATAGTGTCAAACACACTCCATACAATGTGGTGCCAACAAAAATGTTGACGGAAAATTTATTTTAAAATCATTAAAATTATGTTGATTATGATGTTTGTGACAAGGTAATTAAAAATATTTATCTATGTAATAAAATAATGAGATTTGGTAATAAGAAAAAAAACTCTATGTATATCTTTCCATTTGAACATTTTGATCCTATTGAGATGGTGAACTATCATTTAGCACATCCACAAAATAACTCTTGAGCCCATGATTTGTTCCAAATATCTCTCTGAATTATGTACATAACACCACATGTTTTTATAATTTTTTATCAATTTCAAATAAAAATAATTTCATTGATAAGATGTGTTACACATAATAAAGAGTTTTAACAGAAAATAATATATTATTAAAAGGATTATTAAATAATATTTTATTCATACTCATTATATAAAGGGATATGAATTATAATCAATTATTTTTGAATATTAATTATCATGGTTTTATATAAATATAACACGTAGATAAGAAAATTAAAAAGTTTTTATATGTTTCAAAAATACCGTTTTCAGGAAATATTATTTTTTTTATTATT
This sequence comes from Viscum album, assembly GCA_963277665.1. NCBI lineage: Eukaryota > Viridiplantae > Streptophyta > Magnoliopsida > Santalales > Viscaceae > Viscum > Viscum album. The sequence goes on from OY728145.1 coordinate 1,782,291,348, forward strand.
ATGAGTAATAATAAACTAAATAGTTGAAATATGTAATAAAATAATTTTTTTTAAAAATAAAAATATGTTTTCAAATAAATCTGTAAAAATTATATTAGGGTTAATTATATTAAATTTTATAAAATAATTAATTTTTCAATGAATAATGAAAAATATTTGTTATTTTGAATACATTATTTTCATATAAATTGTTTTTGAATATAAATTTTGTTTTAAAATGGGATTAAAATGATGATTAGTTAAATTATATATCATTAACTTCAATTTATTATATTTTAATAATTTTCATATTTATTTATAATATAAAATATTTTTAAACATTGCAACATTTTCTCATTGGAAAACCGCTTTCTCACCACATCTACCGGTTTAAATTTAAGTTAAATATCTAAACTTATATTAATGGGATTTGGAAAAATAAATTTAATATTTTTAAAAATAATTATTTTTATCCAATATAATAAATTTAATTTTTGACCATATTGATTATTGAAAAAAGAAAAAATTTTATATCAGAGTTAAGGTAAAAACTGGATTACAGGGGATTAAACTAAAACGATAGTGGTTAAAATTTACCCAAAGTGTATATAAAACAAAATTTATGGCCATATTTATACCATATATCTTATAGTATCTAGAAATATAATTTTCTTTTCCTTGATGCAAGAAAAAATTTTGGGAACAACTTTTTTATTTAAAAAATTACAAGTGTGCCACTCACCTCACATATAAAAGGCCACCCCTTCTCCACACCTATTCAAACATCCAAAACCCTTAATATTGGAAAATAACTTTAAAAATAATTAAATTACTTCCCTCATCTAAAAATATATATTTTTTGGTCATATTGATAACTTATGAATCCCTTTGGTGAAAACAAAAATAAGTTATCTGAAGAAGTGGCAACGCCGCTAACCATGGTTTTTCTTTTATTTATTTATCCACACCATTAAATTATTATTAAAAAAAATTTCTATAATAATTTTATTGTCTAATATATACAATAATTATTTTATATTAGGTTTATGAACTACAACCATCTACTTTTCCATCAAATGGTATACAAAATAGTCATTCGTATGAATAGAGGACTACACCCTCGCAAACTGTTATTATTCATTTTACATCACCACCTACCAAAAATGTATATAATTATGGATTAATTCTTTAGATATGATATTAATGAAATTATTATACTTATATAATATTTATATAACTTATTTATTAATAATTTATATTCTGTAAAAATATGATAGCATTACTCATTTCTAAGACAAACTATCACCCTATTATGTGATGTGATTCATTACTGCTTTAGATAAATGGTTATTATGATGGTTTTATTTAATTAATGTTGTATATGTGACAAAAAAGAATTATTTAATAGTAATATGTTATTTTAAATTCATTATTTTTTATCCATTAAGAAAATTTAAACATCATTCATGGCTACATATGACCAACTGTCTCTATGAACGATGCATTTCATTTTGTATTTGAAAATATTATAGATTACTACAAAACATATATATTTAATATATATGAGATTTATTAAATTATTTAATTTCTATAAATGATATAACCAATATCATTTTGAGATTACTAGAAACTAAAAATGTAATCATACACGATAAATAAAGCAATTATTGCCTGAAACTTAACTTTAAAAGGAATCATAAATAAAATTGTAATAAAAGGTTATAACTAAATCATATATTGTATGATATATATAATTATGGGTTTTTATTATATTAATTATAAACTTATATTTATATAGGATGTTTAAATGATTATGATGGACATCGAGATATAACGTATGGGATTTCTAGTCTCACTTTTATTTCTGGGATACATATGAAAATTCGTGACTCATTTTCTTCATGTGGTGAATATACATCCACATAGAAATATTATATAATAAATAACATATTTTAATAATATTTAATGTTTTATTTTATATAATTATTTTATTTTTCTTATGATGTAAAATATTAAAATGTGATAATGTATTTTTTCCCAAATTACATTCCTGGATACATTTATTATTTTAAGAACCTATCATATATTATGGTGTGTATATGCATCCCCATTTCCATATAATATCATGAATTAATTTATAATTAGGATATTCTATACTTCATTTTTAAATTCTTACCTTTTTCTTATAATTCAATGATATAATAGTTTTAAATATTTAATTTTATAATCCCACCGTTTATCAAGAATGTTTATAATTTTGTTTACAATGATATTATTTTATGATACACCTCTAAAGAAACACATGATTTTTATTATTCTCTATTTATCTCATGATGAAATATGTTTTCACTTAATTATCATGTTTTTATTTACTAATGAGTTCCAAATAACATTTTTTACAAGAATCCTTTATTTATCTAATTGTTCAGAAAATATTTTTTGATTAAAATATGTTCTCTAATTTTTTTAATATTTTTTCTACATTAAAAAAATGATTTATTAATGAATTTTTTTAACATGTTTTACTCTTTACAAATTATTTTCATAGTCTTATATATTTCATTTTTCTAATAATTCCCTTATATATTTTTCAAAAATATGAACGAAATCTTCGTATTAATATATATTGAATGAGAGTCATTTTACACCATCATGATCAAACATTTATTTAATGAATCTGTTGTAAAATTGAAGTGTTATTTTCAATGATTTTTTTTAAAATTTTTTATATAGTAATTTTCAACTTGAAAGGAAATTGTTTAGAGGAAATTATTTACGTGATGGTTCAAAATAAATTTTCTTCTAAAATAAAATCGTTTGATATTACCTATTAATTACCTTGCATATAATCCATGGATAAAATTAGTATTTTTTTTATTTTTTAATTAGGGAATGATTTTTATCAAATTAGTTTCTCATCCATGGGTTATAACATGGTGAAATTGTTTTTGAAAACATTTTCATTCACAGTTTATTTTTTGATGATAACATAGGATATGATAGGGATACCTTTTTATAAAACCCATTTAAATACATGTGGAATAATATGATTAATGATTTATGATGTTGTGGAATAAATATAAATTATTTTCATTATGTGATGGGTGGGGCCTATATCTCGCTCAAATTAATTTGGTAAATATTAATATATTATTAGATAGATAAGATTAGAATTGGGAGTGAACCCAGTTCATTAATATAATTTCTTACAATGATGATATTGGGATTGAACTATGAATTATATGATGTTTTGGGGAGTGAAACCATTCTACTATGATATCCTTGGTAACGATCCTTGAGTACTATAGAAATGAATTTTTATTATTATGTTTATACCAAAATTTTATATCTTTTTCCATTTTCCCTCTCATGGATCATGTACATTGATTGTATTATGATTTATGAAATATGAAATTCCAATAATTATTATATGACTAAATATTATGATCATTGATATGTATTTTATGGTTTTAAGATGATATTCTCATGTCCTTATACACATTTGTTCATGTTATGCTTATGTATCTACAATTTTTACACTTACCAACAATTCGAGCTCACCAATTCTTGTGTTCCCATTCCCCATGTTATGAAAAACTTGATTATATATGATATATCTAATAAGGGTAATATTTATGGTAAAAATATTAGGACATGACAAAGATCACATCAATTGCTGTTGTTTATGTTTCCATGTTTCCAAAGGCATTATACCATTATAATTCTCTAGAATTTGTTTTTTAATGAATTGAATAATAGTCTAAAAAATTGTAAATGGATCCATTCTCTCCTAGAGCACTCTCTCGAGAGTGATATGACTCTATCTAGGGTTCATCCCCTGGATTTGGAGCTTCTTACCTCTCCATGTCTCTCCTCATCTTTGTGATTCTATTTTAATTTTCTCTGAACTTGTTTCGACCTTCTCGTTTTGTTATCTCATCTTTAATAACCTTTATTTCCCTCCTTAATCTCTTATTCCTAAATATGATTGTCTGGGTTGTGGTTTTCGGCTATCTCATCCCATTGAAGATGATTTTTTGGTGGTTCTTTGATCCCGATTTCATATGGAGTCATGATCTCTTTTTGACAATGATGTTTCATCGATAATGTTTTCTACAAGGTTTAGGGTGTTAGGTTATTCACGGCTTGATGCGGAGGTATGGAATGCTATTACTATACTCTGGCTTCCAGATCCATTACTCTATTCCAGGTCGGTTTAGAGTAAGGGTTCAAAGAAGGTTCTGTGTGGGGTCTGTGTGAGTAACAAGTGATTATGGAGGCATATTTTACGGAGGACTTTTTGTCTCCGGGTTACCTCAGTGGTTGATCTTATTTTTTGTGATTCTATTTGAGGTGTTCTTTTGGAGGAGGTTACTGGTCATGGTGACATTTTTTTTCTCATTTCCAGTGCTAGTGCTCTAGTCTGGCATCATGACCCAAAATACTTCACCCATTCAGACATGGGAGATTGTTTTCATGGAATTTGGGGAAGTGTAGTTTTAGTATTTGATGACATTCTATGGGGTGTTTTTTGAGATGGATAATTCATATAATTCGGTTCATTACTGTGGTAGTTCTCTACAGATATGGTTTCTTTCCATTTCTGTGAAATATTTGTCTCGAATGGTGATGTTTTCAAAAGATGGATCTGTTATGGATTTTAATTCGTTAGAAAGGTGTTTCAATGATGGAAAGATTGTTTGTGTCTTCAGAGATCATGGTATGTAGCTTTAGTGGGAATATTACTGGTGATATTTTTTGAAAGTGGTAATTTTGTGTTGATGATGGTGATTTTTATGTTGAGGGAATGGCTCGAGGCGGACCGCTACAATAGGTTTGGTGGCACGATGCGGTTTGATGGTGATTTGTCTAAGGAATATCATTTTTAATTTTAAATGTGGTTTTTGTGAATCTCTTTTGAATTTTTAATATGGGATATGAGGGTGTGATGGATGAAAATAGTGAATGTGAGTTTCCCAGTTAACCATAATGTGGAGTTTTAGAAAGTACCAAAAAATGGATTTTGAGAAAAAGTGGTAATATCTATGTATACAAATATTGAGTCTACATAATGAACATACCTAAATGATAAAATATAACTAAATCAATGTTCATACCACCAGATAAAGATCATTATTATGAGGAACAATCTATGGAGACTTTAGATCATAAGAAGAATGTTTTATTTGATAAAACCACTCAAGTAGTCAAATATTTTATTGAAACACTTATTTTATGTAATGTTTGAGGGAAACTGATGATGTAAAGAAGCATATTTATCTTCATATTTTATAAAAAAGAGTTTTAATTTTGAGGGATAAATTTACTTTATGGTGTTAGAATGAAACATATTTTGATTTTATAAAATAAATTTTTTATTCATGAATAAAATTAAGTCATTTGATAATTTGAGATTCATGAAGCACTGTTTTCTTATAGAAAAATATACTATTTATATTAAAATTTAAAATTTTATTTTTAAGCATGATATAAAAAAATGGGATTATTATGAGTAAACTAATATTAAAAATTAACTGAAACGGTTTTATATAATGAAATATTTTTAATAAAAAATAACTAATTTTTTTCAATGTTATTATATGTCTCGAAGAATCAATATTTGAAATAAATGATATTATATTTTTTTTGTGAAAAAATATGTAAATATGTTTTTAATGGTTTATAAAATTTATTTAAAAAATTAACATCATTTTTGGAATCATAATTTCAAAATTATCTTGAATTTCTTTTTAGGTATTTTTCGAAAAACATTATTGTTTGGTAAATAGTGTAAAATAATTCATTCATTGAAAACATTGATTTAATTGAAAACATTTATGGAAATAAATTATATTTTAAAATTGGTTTAAATTTAATATTCATTTTGTTAAATTATTACTAATAATATATATTTTATTTGAATCAAATTTATATTGAATATTTATATAATATATTTTCTAAAATTTGGAAACTTTTCTATTTGGAAAGCATAGTTTTTATTTTTTTGGGTGTTTTATTTTAAATTAAAATCATTAAATTATATGAAAAAAAAGAAATAATGGAATAAATTTTTTCTATAAATATAACTAATATTATCTAATAAGTTCAACATATTTTTTAAACATAACTAATAGTGATGAAAACAAAATAATGGTTATGATTTATATTAAAATGGGTATACATGGGATTAAAAATAAATAAAAAGTGTTAAATGACAAAGAAACATGCACAAATGACATTTTATAGACATAATTTGACCATATATCCTATATTTATTGAGTATGAATCATTTGGGATCCTTTTAAACTATGAAAAGCATGGGTAAACATTATTCATTTCAAAATTACATTTGTGTTTTCTCCCCCACTTATAGAAGCCCCGTCCTTTGCATATCCAATTAACTATTTAAAACCCCAATGGTTCACCCAAGACCTTACCAAATCAATTCCTATATTCCCAATACATTTCATGGAATCATTGGTTTGATCATAAATCCATCCAAGAAACGCTTTTCAGTAAAATCTTAATATGTTTTTGAAGAAGAGGTGGTGTCCTTAACCAAGCCTTTTATTTAATTTATCCTTCCACCTCATTCAAATATAATTAAATCATGATGATATAAGAAAAATAATATCTTACTTATATATAAATGGTTTAATGTTCTAGATATTACATTAATATAATTCCTCATCCCTCAAATGGGAAACAAAACTATTGATCGTCACTATGACAGACTACCAACTCATGATCTGACAATATTCATTTTTCATCACCAGTTGTTTTGGATACATATAATTATTCATATAAGTATTATATTTTATTTTTATTAAATAATTTTACTTATGGAAATATAATATCAGATATACCCTCTCACTCTCATTTCTTCATGAATACAAGAATATTGCTCATTTTTCGGGTGGACTACTGCCTTGTGAAGTGATTTGATTTTATTATCACTTATTATTTAGATATAAGTTGATATGAAATAATTTTATATATCTATATAATATATTTTTTAAATATTAATATTTATTTAAATTAAATGTATCATACAATTTCTTACATTACCGTCCATTGAATAAATGAAAACATTTTTCTTTGTAGAGTGGACTGCCACCCCATGAAGAGAAGAGATTCATTTTTAACAAAAAATATACATAGAAGGCAATAATAGAAATATTTAACGAATTTATATGACATTTTTCACAAAATAATTAATTTATAAGGGTGAATTTATATTTTGTTCCCTTTATTCAATCAAACATGATAATGTAAACATTATTCATGGGTACGTATGTGTTACCATCACCATGAATGGTCAATCTCAATTTATATATCTATATTTCACGGATTATTATGAATATATTTATTATTTATATTTATGAAATTTATATAATTTTTTATATTATATATATCATCAAAACACCATAAATTTTAAAGGATAAAATGTACCAAACAAAAACATACATGAAAAATTATGCAGCTATTACCTAAAATGTAATTTTAGCAAGCGGTTATTGATAAATGGTTAATAAAATGTAATAATTAAAAAATATAATTTATGATAAATGTTATTATGGTTTTCTAATATATGTATAATAGACATATATTTATTATACAGGAGGTCTGAGCATGTTTGAATAAAATAAAGATGTAATGTAATGGTTTTTTGCCTCATATTTCTTTCTTCGCTGCAAAAGTTATGTTATTCACCAATCTTATTTTAGGACTTATATATAAAAACAAATTTACTGTTAATATAATTTATTTATTTATTTTCATGATATTTTATGTTTAATTTAATTTTAATCTTTCATGGTGTTTATGATAAATGTTACTAAAGTGTCATGGGGGTTGTGATACAGTCTCATCCTTTATCAGGATTTTTTATGTTAATGCTTATAATAATGTAATATTATTATATATATCTAAAGAAACATGTGAAATTAATTATCCAATATTTATTTAAAGAGAATAAATTATCTCTATTTTTTATTTCTATTTATATTCTATTGATTACAAAATAATTATTTATGATAAATTGTATTTATTTCACAATTCCATTGAAAATGGTTTTTCTTCAATATCCATGTTTTAAAAAATTTATTTAATGTTTTTTTAAATTTCCTATTATTATTAAATTTATTTTCTAGACTCTTTTTAATTTTTATAAAAAAATTAAAATGAATTATCCTTTCATTTACTGAATGTGGTGTTTTTGAATTTTACTACAAATTTGAAGAGGAATTTTATTTTAAAGTGCATAAAATGAACCAAGTATTCCTCCAAAATGACAAATAAATTTTTTTATAGATTCTACTAAAATTTTATGAGATGATTTTAAAATAAATATTTCCCTTAATTATAAGGTATTTTTTTAGATTTTAAATGGAATTTTTCATAACAGAAAGGATATTTTCCTCAAGTATGATTTAATCATTATTTTTGGAATGTTTATTCTTCATAAACACAATCCATTAGTTTTTTATATGTTATACTAGGGATATTTCCCTATTGTTCAATCATTATTCATTGTTTGTATCATTTATGAATATGATTATGAATGTTTATCAATTACTTTTCTTTTCTTTAGGTTATGTTGTGATGAAATATAAAAGAAATCTATTTATTTACTATAATATAATTATTTTGAAACCCATATCTTTTCATGGGTTTTGATATGAGGAATTTTGTATGATTTGGTTTAGAAATATTTTATTAGTTTCATTATATGACATGTAGGGAATATATCTCCCTCCAATTCACTAGGTGATGATTGGAATATATTGATATAAAAAGGTCAATAATGGGGAGTGAAGTTGGTTCAGTATGAGACTTTTTACACTATTTTTATATGGTGTGTGAACCTTGAACACTATGATGTTCTGGGGAGTGAACCCAATCCAAAATTATATCATTGGAATTGATCAATGAATATAATGTAAATTATTTTATATATTTCTGTGTATTCCAAAATTCCATGCATTATATTAATGTTATGATGTCATGGATCATATTTAATATTTTATTATAAAATTTGTCTTATCAAAATAAAATATCTATGAAAATATTTATGATTATTATATTTTATATTTTGGGATTGGTTAAAATATTTGATGTTATTGTTCTCTTACAATTATTACCAAGTTATGTTAATATTGTTTGCTTTCATACCATTAATGAGAATCTAATCTCACCCTTTTTTTATGATTAGTTTTCTTAGGATTTAATGATTTTTAATAATTTTTATATTTATAAGAATGTTTGTAATTATGAGAAAATATATGGGAGAAAATTTAGTTTACATAAAAACCTATCTTTTATGTTTCCATGTTTCCAACGACATTATAACATTATGATCCTAAGGTCCGGATTATTATAAAGTTATGAGTGTTTATAAAAAATGTACTATCCATGTATGAAAATCAAATATCATTATAAAAATTAATATTTAATAGAGGAGGGTATCAATATGAGGGATATATAGGAGGACATGAATAGAAATTTAGAGATACATATTTTATTTTTTCTGAATGAGGATCATGAGTTATGGGTAAAAAATTCCCAATTTTGGAATATTGTTTCAATGAAACAAAAATCAATCTGGATGAGTATCTTCGAAAAATGAAAAATATGGGGATACACATTTAGGATGTAATCATGTACAAGTTAAACATGAAGCTAACCTCAATTGATTTGAAGATAAATAGGGTAAATGACAACAAAACTTTTGATTTATTCTCAATGGTCTTATGTTATCTCGTGACGATTGATATTGTGGGTTTCCAGAATAGTGTGATGATTCCTATTTTTAATTTAAAAGTGTTTTTTATTTTTTTTATTTTTCATCTATAGTAGTTCCAAAATGTTTAGATACCCAAATTTATAGTATTTAATACCCTATTATGTATCTTATAATATTTATTACAACACTAAAAAAGTAATTTTATATATATGACAATTAGTTTAAACGATCAAAATACATTATTAATTATGTATAGTTTTGTATATATTTTTTATGATTTTTTAAAATAAATTAAAGATATGACCATAATAATAACTATCTTCATATACTTTGCTAAAAATGTATTTCAACAATAGTTGTTGAAATTGGAATATATACTATTGGTTTTTATAATGGATGGGAGTTAGAGTGTAGGATGAACTCTGGGATCATTCCAGAAAAAGATACTTTGGATAAATCATTTTTACACTTTTGTGTTATATATTTTTCATTTTTAAATGTATTTTTATTTTTAATTATTTTGAAATAAATGAAAATTATTAATTCAAGTGATTATCATAAAATGGAAATAAATAACAAATGTTTAATATTAAAATATAGGAAAAAATTCTTGTGGTTGAATATATTTAGAGAGATATAATATATAACTTATGAAACACTATTCAAAATTAACATATCATTTTTTTATTTTTGAAATAAATTTTAAATGAACCCTATCTATTGAATGACTAATCTATTTATATGATTCAATATACCTATATATTTTTAGAATAGAGAATACCCACTACTGAAATTCCTATCTTCTTTAAGAATTATCTACCTAAATTTAATGGGTAATCATTAAGATGTATTTATAAAAAAATATTAATTATATATTTTACAAATACCCTTGTTGGTAATAGTAGTTATATTTCATAAGTGTTAATTTAATGCCAAAAAATAAGGAATACAGGATCTAGTCACTCATTTTTTTAACCCCAATAATCATCCTCATCTCTATAATCATCAAGGAAAGAATAAATGAAAGATAATTTAATTAAAAAATTGAAATCAACCGAAATTTCCAAGATCAATCAGTAATCCAAATAACAAATCAGTTCAAAATTATAGAGGTAATAGATCACGAAATAATATGATGAAAGAAGATAACACTAAAATAATGGAATATCAGAACACATAAAAAAATCAATATGAAATATAATTAAATTAAAAGAATAAGTTTGTGCAAATTAATATATATACGAACATTAAAAAATATACAATTCATTAAATATAAGGGAAAGAAAGAAAAAACAAAATAATTAATTTAAAACTCTATGAACAAGATTTTCATAGGAAATAGTCAGTCATAATACAATTAAAATGATGTTAAAAATAAAACCCAGCAGCCAATAGAATAATGAAATTTCCCATGACGTTTACTTTTTATTTATAATGAGTAGTAACATAGATAAACTATTCTCATAGGTGGGGGGTGGAATATATTTTTTATTATGATTCCTATAAGAATGTATATAAATATAATAAATAAATAAATACATATACTATCACCATTATATATTTATAATGATCCCATATTAAAATGATAACTAATTAAATGTTTAAATTCCTAAAAATATTACCCACATCTCTCCCTCACTTTCATGATTCTTAGTGTCTTAAAATTTTGGGAAGAAAAAATCTTTTGGTTATTATATATATAGTTTTGTGGTTAGGGTTTTGATATATTAGTATTTTGTTGGACATTATTTAAGGATTAATAAAGGTATAATATTTGATGTTATACATAGTTAGAGGTATTTTAGTTAAGGGAAAGGATTTGTTTAGAAGATTTCAGGCATTGTAATTTTGCGGTAGTGGTATTTTAATTGGATATGTTTTGAATTATATATATGGGTCTGAATGGATATTCAATTATATGAATTCTAGAGTAGAATTAAACATTGTGGTAGGTTTGGTTTTTGGGTGATTTGGAAAATTGTAAACAATCTATAATTTGGTTGGAAATTTAATCAACGTTTTATAATGTTAAACACTATATATGGATTTTTAATTTGGATAATAAATATCATTTCATAGAATAACTATTATATTTTATCTATTGACGGAAAATCAATGAATGATTAATTAAAATTACTCCAAAAACATACATGAAAAACCCCATTTTATTAACATACAAAAAATAAAATTCCCATGGAATCACCAATGAATGGTAAATTCATATCCAATCATTAAATAAGTTACCTTTATCATAATACTAATAAATGAAATTATTTTGTGATTTTAATAATAAATATTCAACATATAAGAGACTTTGATTATCATAGCTGATAGAGAGATCTATATAAATTTCTATTAGTGTTGAAAAAGTCCCAACCATTGATTGAATTATCACTGAAAGAGAGAATTTGTGAATGAATATATCATCCCAAGATATAATAATTTTAAAATATGGGAGTTATATTCGAAATTAACATAGAACGTATTCATGTACATGCATTTTTATCATGACCACATAGTCCCTTTACATGTAGTCAATAGTGATCTTTTGTTGTAAACAAATTCCTTTATGGATGACATTAGTTTGTGATGACTTCATGGAAGCACTGTTGTCTACATGATTCCATCATGAATGGAAGTCGTTCATAGCTAGATTGGGAAGAGAATACATGGAATAATTCTTTATTTATGAGTTAAAATAATTTACAACCCCTCATATGTTATCACACTCCCCACTTCAAGGCCTTGTGATATTTATTTTACTACGTACCTTATAGAATATTAAAAAGGCATCACCTAAAAATACTCAAATTGATTATAATTAAAACATAAAAAGGTAATTTGATGTAATTATTTTTAGTTTTCATCCTTTATATGGCATTATGATTCTTTTGAGAAGAAGCCCATATTTTTTCATCCATATTCATAAACTAATTTAAACAAAACCATGGTAATATGTAACATGCTAGTAAGAGAATAATCCATTCTAAACCATCTGCAAAAGGCCCATTCATTAAGGGATTCTGAAAAAATATCATTAGATATAGAATTCTATAAATTCCATCTTTAAGTATGACATTCCTTGAGACCCTATTATGGAAGGCCCAGGATGAAAAAACTCTTAATGATATGACCCGATCAATATTAATCTCCCAGGGAAATCATGAGAAATTATTCATGACTAGTCCTTAAATATTATCTCTTTTCAAACCTTGTAATTCTTCATATATAACATTATGGATACATAAACTAAGGTATTACTATTATGTTTTAATCCACCTCTATATTTTCATTAGGCCACGAAGAAGATATTTTGCTCCTGGTATCTTCATGAGGAACCCCAATTATTGGAATTCCAACCTCTCACATGCATGTTTCATTTCTCATGATATGTATCTGGGGAAAATAAACCAAAATGAAGTTATTAACATCCTATCTCTATGGTAAAAACAAATAAAAGTTGATTCTATAAAATATTTTATAAAAACCACCAGACATTCATCTTAAGGATGTAAACATCAGTATGAACCACTTTGATCATTTTTATATTGAATGTAGACCTCTCTCATGAAATCATCACTAAATTGGAAAACCATTAGTCTGATAATTATCATATATTACCTGATAATAAGGGATATGGTTGTGCGGTTACACAAAAATCCACATAAAATCATTTTATTAATCATGTCTAATTTAAATTAGATAAATATTTAGCCACAATATATAATGTACACATTTTTCCACTTAATCTGCCATGAGTATATAAAAAGGTCTCCTACTAGGTGTGGGACCCAAATACACACCTTAACATAAATCACATATTTGGGTGGTCATGATAGGGAATTATCCATGCATATTTCTCCTAATCAATGGTGGGAAAGCATATAATAACACTCCACACATATACTTCATATTCCTAGGCATGATTTGGACCACATATTTTGAATAATCCCTAATTATATCCACATTAGTGATCTCATACCTAAGATATATTAGAGAACCACACACTCAGACACACACACACACACAGATATATATATATATATATTCAACCATTTATAAGAACCAACTCATCATTACAGGGTTTCATCCCAAATGAGACCTTCCATAAATTTCCATATTATATAGAACCCACCATGTCCTTAATGGTTCATATTACATGCGGGTATTTAATATATCATCGTTTATTCAGTTAGAAATAAATAGTCTAAAATAAAAGACTACATCTCTATTTAATTTTTATATAATCATTTTCTAGGTTTCCTTCCCCTAGAATTTAATGATTATGTAATAAATTTTTTTATTACATGCTATTTTTGGATAAAGTCAATCTTTATGACTTGATCCAATATAATGATCACAAAAAAGTGACTCAAACTACATGGGATTTTATTTATATTGATTAAGATTTTTCGGATACCTCTATGAGGATCATTCACAATATCAAGTAGGTACAACATACATCAGCATAAAAGGAACTGCATTAGTCCATTTCATATTACGTTAAAATGAATGATGTGTCAAATTAATTATTAAAAAATAATTTGTGTTTTTGTTCAATTAATATAGATGAATAGAAATACTCTATCATGAGACCAATATAAACTCCACAACACCTACCACCTCCTAAGATAGGGATAAATTCAAGAATTCCCAACTATATGGATTTAATCCATCAAATAGTTAATTAATAAGAAAAATATATAGATCCTTTAATATATAATTACATAAAAATTGATGCATCGATCAAATTGATATATTAAAAACTGGTAACCATTCAAATTTTTTTATTTAGGAAGGATTCACATGTATATATTTAATCATTAAGAGAATAATTTGGTAGAAAAAATTATATTAAAAAGTAAAATAATCCTAATATACCATTAACTCAACCAATGTGAAACCTATGGATCATTATAAATGTCCTACTAACCACAATTAATTTAAATTCCTGTTTTGTTGAGTCATAAAAATACAGGAACAATACAAATTAAAAAAATAGAGAACCTGATGTGAAATCATTAATCAATATATGTTTAAGGAACACTTATGTTACACCACAATATTTTACTAGATATAATTCATTATATAAACATAATTTGTTAAAAATCATTCCAATCACACATAACATCATAACAAATTGAGTGGAAGTACATTAGAATATTTTTATCAAGATAAATATAAGAATAATAAATCCTCTAGTAAATAAAAATATATTAATCAATCTAATACACATAAATTTATAGGATACATAGAAAATATGATTTAATATTTATAATTATATTCCACTATTTAATATGTCACACCCTGAGATTTTATGAGAAATATTTTTTTGTATCTTATGTTATAAGCAACACCAAGAGAATATTTCACTACACACAACACTGGCTTGGCTTGCGTTACACGCAAGAGCAACCTTCCTCGATAGCTTGCGTTGCACACAATTCCAAGTTTCACTAAAAAATGATATATTATTATAATGATATGAACTAACCATTAGGAATAGTATTAACCAAATTTTAAATTTTATAACATTATAATTCATCTTACACATTTTCTAGTATGAGATATGAAAACAAAATCAAATTTTTGGATAAAAGAATTATTTTAAAAAAAAATGAAGTTTTACCACCTTTTGATGGCGCACCCATTTTAGATATAGTTTTTGACCAGTTTATAAGTTCAATTTAACAAAATAAAATTCTTCTTTTGAATCAGGATATAAAAATTTACATTGGAACAATTTTTTATACTTTTCTGATAACATTCATATTATGATGAATAATAAAAATACGCTAAATTTTTCTTAAAAACGACTTTTTTCATCAAGATAATTTTTATAGTTAAATGATAAAATATAATGATTTAATGTATAAAAATAATATATTTTTTCTATTTAATATAATGTATGTCATTACCATTAATTTTTCATTTAATTAATAGGTAAAATCTTTTCAATCATTGACAATGTTTTAACTTTTAAAACCCATTTTCTTAACAACGATATTAATTTTAAATTAATTACTGAAACTTATGTGTTCTGAATTTTGAAAAATGGCTTCCATATTTGGATTCAGTGGGTCCAAATTATGTGAATATGTTACTTTTATTTTTTTTGACATTATGAATAGTAACTACAGTAATTTTTATTTACTACTGTTAAAGGTAAATCAGGTAATTAAGGGTAAAAATAAGATTATAATATTACACTATCACTTTCCAAAATTCAATTGGATGATTAAAAGTAGACCCATATCACCTAAGAGCCAGAATAGATTCGTTTCATGAAATTTTGACCATGAAAATCATATAATTATAATTAAAACCAAAGAAAGTGACAACATGTCACTCTCTTGTATCATATAAGTGTAATAATTTTAATTTAGTGATATACTTCATAAAATATTGATCATGAATAGTCACTAGAAATATAGTTAAATTATCTACCTCATGTGAATTTATTAATAAAATTTAGGGAATAAATAATTATCATTAATGATGACACAATAGTGATGTTGAAAGTATTTTATTAATTGAAATATCAAATAAATGGTATCAAAAATATTAAAATAAATATTATATGAACTGTTTAATGTAATACACGAATTTTATAGAGGAATATAACTTGTTAGGAATCTATTAAATATTTTTGTTCGAATATATCCTCTGTGTAGATTTTATGTAAATTCAAATTAATGATTAGTGTTAAAATTGACAATGTTTTTATTTTATAAAAATAACATATTATAAAATTTTATAAAAATCACAAAAAGATTTAAATATTATAAATTAAAATTTATATTGTCTAAAATTTTATCAAGTATATAATTATGGAAAATTCCCAGAACATAAGTAATTATTTATAACAATTTAAATGTTAGAATATTATTACCACAAATAGAATTAAATAGATTAAATAGATTAAATAAGGATAAATCAATTTGAAAAGGTTTACAATAATGTCACAACATGTATAAATTTTATTGGATGATTATATTACAGACCTATCTAAAATCATATTCAAATTGATTCATTTTTGGAGGTTTTTAAGTGGGTTTGGAATTTATTATAAATTAATTTTTCTTATGTTTCCAAAGGTGCCCCTCTCCTCCCTTATAAAAAGGAACCTCCTCCCCCTCCTCCTCATGCAATTTTGAGCCTTCAAGCTTGGCCAAACCCTAAAAATGTATCTTCTCCACTTCTCTAGAGACATACTAGAGGTCTTTTTCTTCTTCAAATACCATCTTTAGTGCCCTAAAAGGAGGTTTAGAAGTGGCACGTCGAAGGAGAGGTAATATCCTTTACCAATCCTTTAAAATTTATTTCTTATTCTACTTACTATTATTTATTTTATTCATTATAAAGTAATAACATTAGTATCAATCATATAATTATTTGTTACTATAAATATGAAACAAACATATTTCACCTTTAATCCATCCTATGGAAAATTAAATCACCACGCGTGCGTACATACATAATACCATCTCCATGCCGTGGTGTAATCTATTTTCCACCACCACATTACATGGATGGGTATAATGGTGTAAATAATTACTATATATGATTATAGTAACATGATATATATTATTATGTATTCTAACATCCACTCCAAAACCATTCAATAATCATGGGAACAATATCGTCACTCGTGCGTACGTACAGCTTACCATCTCCACGATGCGATGTGATTCATTATACATGATCTTAAATAAACCATGATTATATAAACGAATTTAATGAATAAATATGATATATATTATAATACTACCATTCTGTAAATTATGTATCTATAACCTAAAAAGAGGAATAAGAATTTATTCAACAAAACACGCATAAGAAAATAAAGCAATGAACACCTGAATAACAAGTAGCAATGAAATATTACTAATAAGAAGATAAGAATATGACCATATATGATATAATAAAAATGATTATGATCCTATAATAAGTCAATGACTTTATTTAAATCTATACACAGGAGGTTCAGACACGTACAAAGCATATCAAACCTAAGGTAAGGGAAAATATCACAATCTAATTTTTATCCGAGATTGTTTATACATCAGAAACTACTGGGGAATATTTATCATACACATCCATGTTTCCTAAAAAATTAATATTATTTATATCCTCCTACAATTTTTTAAGTCCAATTTTACCTATAGGTGAACTTTTACTAAAATATATGAAAGGAATCTTTTGTCGTTTTCAGTACGACATTTTTTGACTTTTCCGGCCAAAGTACATGAAGAATGTTTTTTAACTTATACGACATGAATGGATTTTTATTATTTCATAAAACATTATTTTAACGAATCTTCTTTTACATGTTTTCATGTTTATTTTTAATTTAATTTTTTTATTTTAAAAATGTATGACATGTTAAGAAAAGAAAAATGTTTTGTAAGTAGAAAGGATATTTTCCTCAATAACGGAGTTCAAGTGTTTTATAAAAATAATTTTTCATCTAAGATTATACAGGGTTATGTTTCTATCCCTATTTTTACATTAATTTGATTATGTTATGATGGAATTATTTTTATGAAGTCTTTTTACCTTATATGGATTATGTTATGATGCCATGTAGTTTAAGAATCCCATTTTTATTACATGGGTTATGCTATGATATATGATTTATGATTTTATGGCACACATAATAATGTTTTAATTATGATATGGGTGAGACCTATAACTCCCTCCAATGCATTGGGTAAAGATTTATATCTCATGAGATATACATGGCTAGAATGGAAATTTAATCTAGTTCAGTGATACAAGACTAGAACGAGGATTGAACTCAGTTCAGAAATGGACTTTGTCCACTATGATGGTCTTGACAATGAGACTTGACTAATATGAAATGATTTTCTATGATTATGTGTGTATACCACAATGTTTCATGTTTTTTTATATGAATATTGGGTTTAGATTTCTCTACTATGATTTATCCAATGTCAAGATATTATGATTTCTTTTGCAGGTTAAGATTTTCAAAATGTTATGTTCTTATGAATATGATATGATTGATATTTTATTTGTTTACCCTTAATGAGCATTTGATCTCACACTTTTGTATGTTTCTTTTCCCCAGGCCAGGATTAAAGGTATTAAGTAGGATATACAAAAAGGGACTCTAGATATGATGAAATAAGAGGGAGACAATGTAGATGTTTTATGAACCAGTTGTTTATGTTTCCTAGATTCTAAAGACACTATACCTATATAGTCCTATCATGGTTTTGTTATATGATGTAATAAGTTTGATTTAATTATGATGTAATAACAATGTATGTTATGTATGGGTTGTTATAGTTGGTATCTGGGGAAAGGTATAGGCAACCATTGGAAACTAGGATGTGAAAGCTTTAGTAAGAACCATAAAGATTTTCTTAAGCATAGAACACAATATTAGTGTATTAGAAATTGCCATGAATAACCTATGATAATACCTAAAGTGTGACATTTTATTCATGATTATTTGTTTTCCTATTATGATTAGTGTTTCTCACACTATGCTTATTGGTTTTAGTCAATGGCTGAAACCTGAAGGAACCATGCTAATGTTGAATGTGATGGGTAATGCAATGATTGTCCCCCTGAGCAACCAAACGTTATGGGAGCTGGAATGAAAAATCTTATAGCCATGGTTAGTCAACTTTCTCAATATATGAATCATAAGGGACTTTCAAACAAGAAAATTAAGGAGTAACATTCTGTTGAATCTTTCATGAGGCACCGTCCACCTTCATTAAGAGGGTCTTCTGATCCATTAGTGGCTGAACATTGAATTAGTACTACTAAAAAGCTATTTTCAGTTCTACAACATTCTGAACATGATAAAGTCATCTTAGCATAATATCGTTCAGAAGGTGAAGATGATCAATGGTGGATTCTTATAAAGAATACGAGGCAAAGAGACGAAATTGAGTCCATGGAATGGGACGAGTTTAAGAACTTATTTTTCAATAATTACTTCCCTCGTATTCTTCGAAAAAATATTGAGAAGGAGTTTCTTGAATTGAAGCAAAATTATGATGAATCTATGTGTACCTGAAAAGAAAATTTTACAAGGCTAGCAAGGTACTCTTTTGGGATTATTATAGAACCTGAGAGTAAGATCGATCGATTCTTTAGTACCATAAAACCAAGTCTCAAAAGGGAATTAGCCATAAGAGACTTCAATAGCTATGAGGAAATTGTTCTATGTGCTCTTAAGGTTAAGATGGATATTGGAGTAACCCATCAGTCATATGGGTTTGACAAGAAGAGTAAAATGGAATTCAAAGTGAAATATAAAGAGCACACTGGAAAGAATATGAGTTTTACCTTATGATCAAAGTGTGGAATGAAACATGGAGGGAATTGTCTTAAAGGGACATGTAAATGTTTAAAATGTAGAAAAGAAGTTCATTGATCATTTGAATGCAGTAGTGATGGGGAAAACATGTCTGGTGATGTGAACAAATAAAACGATGCACAAAATGCACTTCCTACACTTCAATGATACAAGTGAAATGAAAT
This sequence comes from Viscum album, assembly GCA_963277665.1. NCBI lineage: Eukaryota > Viridiplantae > Streptophyta > Magnoliopsida > Santalales > Viscaceae > Viscum > Viscum album. The sequence continues at coordinate 1,782,311,596 of OY728145.1, forward strand.
GGGGTATTATGATAATTAGTGCCCTAATCCGAGAGTTGTTGATGATGATCGACATCAAAAAACTAATAAGGAAAAAGAAAAAGGAATGTCACATGCTATTTATATCAGTGATGTGGAGTATGAAAACAAAGTGGTGAACGGTACAGTTATCATCCAATCTAAAGTAGAAAATGTTTTATTTGATTTTGGATCCACCCAGTCTTTTAGTTCTGAAGAAGTTTATAAGGGTATCATTGTACTACCTCAACAATTAGCTGTTGAGTTAGTTGTGAGAACTCCTAATGGAACAATGGTTTCATAAAAAGTATATAATTCTTCTCTAATTGACATTTGTGGGAAAGTGCTTCCTGCAAATCTTGTGATCCTTCCTTTAGTGGAATTTGCTGTGACTCTTGGCATGGATTGGATTTCCTTATATGGAGTTTATATTGATTGCTATGGAAGGGAAGTCACATTTCATTTTCTTGAATCTATGATCATCTATCATTGCAAGGAGGAATATAACCTTCCAATGGAAATTTCTTTCATTTTATGGGTCTTGATCCAAATAAATTAATGTTATTTTTTTCAAATGGGTGGAAAGAAACTCACGATTGAAAATATTCCCATTGTATGGGAGTTTGATGATGTCTTTCCAGAGGAATTTCCAGGTCTTCCACCAAATCGTGAAGTTGAGTTTTCCATAGAACTCATATCGGGTGCTATGACCATTTCAAAGACACCTTATAGAATGACCCCAATTGAGTTGCAGGAATTGAAGAAGAAACTCCAAGAGAATCTTGATATGGGATTCATACGCCCTAGTGCATCACCTAGAGGAGCACATGTTCTGTTTGTTAAGAAGAAAGATGGATCAATGAGACTCTGCATTGATTATCGAGAACATAACAAGATCCCTATCAAGAACAAAATATACTCTCCCACACATTGATGACTTATTTTATCAATTATGTGGAGCTCAATACTTTTCCATGATTGATCTCCGTTCAAGGTATCATCTATTAAGGATAAAAATGAATCATATACCAAAGACAAATTTTTATACAGGGTATGGACACTATGAATTTTTATTAATTCCATTTGGTCTTACTAATTCCCATGCTATCTTCATGGATCTAATGAATACAGTCTTTATAGACTATCTTGATCAGTTTTTGGTAGTCTTTATAGATGATATTATTGTCTTTTAAAAGAGAAAGTAAGAACATTATGATAACTTGAGAATTATATTAATGACCCTATTAAAGGGTAATATTTATGCCAAATTTACCAAGTGTGAATTTGGGCTTCAAAAAGTCACATTTTTAGGTCACATAATCTCAAAAGAGGGGATATATGTGGATCCAGCAAAAAACTGAGGTTATCGAACGATGGTCGAGACCAACAATAATAACTGAGATCCCAATTTTTCCTGGTTTGGTAGGATATTATTGACATTTTGTGAAATATTTTTCAAGATTATCTAATCCACTGACAAGGTTGACTCGAAATGGAGTTAAGTTTGTTTGGATGGAGGAGTGTGAAGAGAATTTCAGGGAGTTAAAAAGAGGGTTATCCAGTTCACCTCTGCTCACACTTCCTTGTAGTGGATAAATGTTTTTGATCTATAGTGATGCTTCATAGAAGGGATTGGGGTGTGTTCTCATGAAAAATGATATGGTGATAGCTTATGCCTCACAAAAGTTGAAAATCCATGAGCGAAATTTCCCAACTCATGATTTGGGGTTAGATGCGGTAATATTTTAATTAAATATTTGGAAGCATTATCTTTATGGTGAAATGTGTTATTTTTACACTAATCATAAATTAATAAAGTATATTTTCACACAAAAGGATCTGAATATGCGCCAAAGAAGATGGTTGGAGCTGATTAAGAATTATGACTACTCTATTCATTACCACCCTGGGAAAGAAAACAGGGTGGTAGACACATTAAGTAGACAAGACCATGCTTTCTTATCCATGATGAGGATCACAAAAGATACAATATTTAGGGATTTACAAAGGATGGATCTTGGAATTATAATGGACAGGGAAAAATATTATCTTTCTCAAATGAATGTTCAACCATCTATACCTGTGATGATTATATAGGATCAAAAAGAAGATATAGAGTTACAAAAGTAGGTGAGAAATGTTCTTTAATTCCACATTGAATGCGATGAAATTACATGGTTCAGGAATCGGGTTTTTGTTCCTCCCATACCATAATTAAAGAAGGAAATATTGGATGAATCTCATAGTTCTTCATTCTCTATTCACCCTAGAAGCAAGAAGATGTACAGGGACCTGAAGGAGTACTTCTAGTGGGATGGCATGAAAAGAGATGTTGCTGAATATGTATCTTGATGCTTGGTTTTTCAACAAGTTAAAGATGAGAGAGAGAAGTCTAAGTGGATGTTACAACCATTACCCATACCAGAATGGAAATGGGAAAACATCACTATGGACTTTGTCACTGGACTTCCTAAATCATCCAAAGGCAACAATGCTATCTTGGTTATAGTTGATCGTCTTTTGAAGTCCGTCCGCTTCATTTATATTAGAGAAGATTTATATCTTGATAAGATTGCAAGTATATATGTAAAATAAGTGGTAAGATTTCATGGAGTACCACTTTCCATTATATCTAATCGGGAACTGAGTTTTACCTAAATGTTTGGGAAAAGTCTTCAGCATACTCTAGATACATAGTTGAGTTTCAACACTGCTTATCATCCTCAGAAAGACGGTCAGTCTGAGAGGATAATTCAATCCTTAAAATAAATTTTTGAGAGCATGCTCTATGGATTTCAATGGTGGTTGGGATCAACACATACCTTTGGTGGAATTTTCTTATAATAATAGCTTTCAGTCCAGTATTTAGATGGCTCCTTATGATGATCTATATGGAATGAAATGCAGAACTCCAACTTATTGGGATAAAGTTAGCGACATTGAGCTATGAGGACCAGATCTTGTTGATGAGATGGCAGAAATGGTCAGATCTATTCAGCAACACATAAGAGCATCTCATAGTCGATAAAAAAGTTATGCCGGCAACCGAAGAAAATACATAAAGTTTGAAGTGGGTGATAAATTGTTTTTACGAATATCTACTTAGAAGAGAGTAATGAGATTTGGAAAGAAGGGAAAGAAGAGCCTTAGGTATATTAGTCCTTTTGAAATACTGAATCGTGTTGGGAAGGTATCTTACCGATTGGCGCTTCCACCGAATCTCTCTCAAGTTCATGAGGTGTTCCATGTATATCTCCTGAGAAAGTACATACCTGATCCTTCAAATGTACTATAATCAGAAGTTGTACTGCTGGAGAAAGATCTGTCATATGATGAACAACCAATAGAGATTATGGATCATAGTGAAAAAGTTCTATGATACAAGACAACTTGCTTAGTTAATGTTTTATGGAGGAACCACCAATTAGAAGAAGCTACATGGGAACTTGAGGACAAGTTGAGGGAGAGGTATCCTCATCCGTTCGTTATGAAGTGACGAATTTTGAAGGGTAAATTCTATTTAAGGGGGGTAGAATATAGCACCTTGATATTTTATGAGAAATATTTTTTGTGTATTATGTTATAGGAAACACCAATAGAATCTTTCACTACACACAACACGGGCTTGGCTTGCGTTACACTCAAGAGCAACCTTCCTCGATAGCTTGCGTTGCAGGAAATGCCGAGTTTCACTAAACAATGATATATTATTATAATGATATAAACTATCCATTATGAATAATATTAACCAAATTTTGAATTTTATATCATTATAATTCATCTTAAAAATTTTCTAGAATGAGATATGAAAACAGAATCAATTTTTCGGAAAAAACTAGTATTTTTAAAAAATTACAGTTTTACCGCATATTGTTGGCGCACCCATTTTAAATATAATTTTTGAGAAGTTTATAAGTTCAATTATACATAATATACTTCTTCTTTTGAATCAGGATAGAAAAATTATATTGGATAAATTTTTGATACTTCTCTAATAATTTTCATATTTTGATGAATAATAAAATACGCTAAATTTTTCATTAAAACAAACTTTTTTCATCAAGATAATTTATATTTTTAAATGATATAATTTAATGGGTTTAAAGTATAAATAGAATATTTTTTACCATTTAATAAAATTTATGTCATTACCATTAATTTTATATTTTATTAATCGTTAAAAACATTTCCATCTTTGACAATGTTTTAACTTTTAAAACCCTTTTTCTTAACAAGGGATTAATTTTAAATTAATTACTTCAACTTCTGTGTTTTGAATATTTAAAAATGGAATCCATATTTGGATTCAGTGGGTCCCAATTTTATAATAGGTTAGTTTTATGTTTTTGACAATATAAATAGAAACTATGGTAATTTTTATTTTCTACAGTTAATGGTAAATCGGGTAATTAAGGGTAAAAATAAGATTATAAAATTACCCTAATATATGGCCCCGACCTAAAACATTACTTAATCATGAATTAAATGAATAATTCACATAGAGAATCTTTTCAGGTTTATATTTTTGTAGAGTTAGGTCATAACTATTACATCTCAAAAGATTAAATAGTAGACACTTTTACTAAGTTTCCAAAAAATAAAAAAACACTTAAAAAGAAACCTGTCTAGTTCCATGTTTTAGATATCATGTCTTTCCTTGATCCCATCCTTGACCCTATTTATATTTAGGTCCTATGGAAAACATTTCAAAAACTTGAGATGAGCATAGAAATCCCATTAAAGGTTACACAAATAAGGGAAACTGTTAGTTTTTCAAAACAACATGTAAACCATGAATACTTTACCAAAGTAAAACTTTCCCTCTTTATGAAGTAATAAAAGCTATTCACTGAATAAAAGACCATTACATACCCTTTTGTATCCAAAATATTACCATAAAACCCATATAAAGAACACATAACATATAAAGGTAACGTGGGACATAAACATACTTAAATGGAATAACCATACGGTTGACTTCCACACATACTTAATGGAATATCCATACAGACGACTTCCATACCCAAATGCATTGGAGGTCATAATGTAACCACCCGTCCTAGTATTCATGGCACCACCCGTCATATGGTTTATCATGTAACCACCCGTCAAATGTCCAAGTACCATTATAAAATCATAACAATTATAAAGTAAAGAAAACATTTCCACATTTCAATCACAATATATCACCTAAATATATTGACATAACAAATCCATTATCAAAACCATTTTCAATACCAAAATACATAAATTATTATATGGATTTATTTTCTTTTTAAAAAAATATAATGGATTATTGAGGAAGCCAAAGATCAAATAATACTCGCGGTGGCGGAAAGGTCGTTGTCACCGCGTATGTTAAAAAGAAACATACTTTTTGTCATTTAGTAAAACGCTTCGTATAGATAAGATTCCTTCCGAATAAAAGTATAAGTCAAATTGGATTATACACCGTATAAAAGAAAGTTGTGTATAAAACAAAATATGCCTCAATGAAAAGAGATTAAATGAAGTCCCGTACAAAGTTGGTATCCATAAATTACGGATAAATTAATTACATGATTATGTGTGACAAATATAAATACATCAAATATTGGTGAATATTAAGTGTAATACAATCAGAGTTCATTCACACATACTCTTGAAAAATCAAAACCAGTGACATAGATATTTAACTCAGTAAAATGAGATTGAGTTATGATTTCCCATACAAGTTCGTATAAATGAAGTAAGAATTTATCAATGAGATGATTATGTGTAGAAATAGTATATCCACACAAAGGTTTGTGTAAATTACAACATAGATATTCCACACATAATATTGGCATAATAAAATCAAGAAGTAGAGGTTTAACCCAACGAATTGAAAGTGGGTTAGAAAGTTCCCTTACAGAAGTCCGACAAACTAACAACATCACTTTTGAATTCATAAAATGAGTTGATGAGACAAAAAGGGTATCTCATCACTTGGAAATAAATTTTATATCAATAAGTATATATAAGAACGTATACCATCATATTAAGATGTAAATTGAAAGACCTAACAAAAATAAGTCTTTTAAAAAGAGGAGGGTGAAAGGTTGCCTTACCGACTTGGGTAAATTTCGAAATGTACACCCCATGAAATAAGTACTATAAAACATTTATATAAATACTCATAAACCAAATTATATTACGCAAATATTAGAATAATGGTCAGTACATACACCACTCAATGTAAATGGTGGAAATGTAGCATAAATCTCACGGGAATGAAAGTGAGATGAAAAATCCCTTATGAAAACTCAACAGCCTAACAACGCCACTTAAAACTTCCAAAAAAGGGATTTATGAGATCAAATAGGGTCTCTCATAATATGAACATAAAAATTACAGAATGAGGAATATAAAGGAACATCACCAAACATAATAAAGATGGGCTTAAAAGAAATGTCATAAAATGGAGTACTTAAAAAGAAAGAGAGAGGTTGGATCACTTACCTCAAGACCGACTTGTCTTGTTCGTTTCTTTATATTCATGAATAATAGACTTTGGTCACATTATTATTGCTTAAGGACCTCCTTTAAGGATTATTATTCTGTTCATATCAAACGTTTTTGCCGATGTTTGGTACATGAGTCAAAAATGAACTTGTTTGAAAATGATTGTCCATGTAGTTATAAGTAAATCAAATCAAGAATAGAATTAATGATTTAAATATCATATATATCCAGTACATATTCATTTTATACTATTCCATAACATATGGTGATAAAAAGAAATGAAATTCATCGTTCATGGAGACGGTAGGCCGTACGTACGCATGAACGCTACTTTCATTTCTTTGTCATAATAATGGAATTGAAAATAATTGAGAGATATATATATTATAATTACAGTATAATATATATGTTTTATAGGTCACATAATTTCATTAATTTCATTCTTTATACATTCCATGTATTACATTAACGAGTCACATCACTTGAGGGGGCGGTAGTCCACACATCCTCGTATGAAATTATCGCATTTTTATAACATGAAAAGCATAATGTCGTGTTTTAAATATAAAATTCAGAAGCATATAGAAAACATAAATACCATATATATCATATATAAAATACAGTGACATCAAATTTTCCACCGTGAAAGGTGTTAAGTGAATATTGAACAATCATCGTTTCGTGAGGCAGAAATTCGCAATCAACAGAAACAATATGTTCTTTAACCATTAGACGAAGGTGTGTGTAAGTGTAGCTCAAATAATTAACATAACAACATGATAGTATATTTAAGATACTGGTATTGTTACAAAATAAAGGAATAAAAAGAGTTTAGTGGGTTGGAGAAGCAAAATAAAACAAAATAACACAAGGGAAGACATTACCTTTAAATCGGGTAACACTTTTTGATTTGAGCTCAAAGGCTTCCTTGGAAAGGATTATGCCCAAAGGTGAGGCTTCAATGACGAATATAGGGATGTGGAGAGATGAAATGGTCATGTTTTGGCCGAGCAAAAGGCTTGCGAGGTGTGGGTATGGTGGTAGAGGTGGGGGCCTTTTATAAGGGGAGAGGAGGACACTCTTGGAAAGTTATACAATATTACATTATTATACAATGCTTTTTGGATTTTAAAGGTCCCAAAAGGATATTTTTCGATGATAAGGTGATAAGGTTTCTAAATCCACCCATATTATAGGTTTGTGACAAGTGTAGGTCTTAGATTTTACATTATCTTTTCATTTTATTTAAATCCTTAAATAATGAGGTAATCGCTACATCATCATGGTGTCATATATAATCTAATTTATTTAGTGTCTAAAAATTATAAAAAAATACCAGGATGTAGGAAATATTTTTTATTTATAATTAATATTTACGGTAAAAAATATTACTTCTATAACCCCATTTAAGAATTGTTTTAGTAAAAAACACATGTTTGTGACATTTAATTTTAAATTTAAATAAAAAGGTATTAATGTCATTTTCATACCAAAGTGGCTCCATGGGGTCCCCAAGGTGACCCATAGATTTTCAAGGTCGTCCATGACTCATCCAATAATTGTAGGACATGTATCTAAGTTATTTCATATTATTAAAACATTATTTTTACCTTAAATTACACCAATTACCACTAATCACGATTAAAAACTTAAAAGTTACTATTCACCAAAAAAATTATTTTAATCTCATTGAACCAAATTTTACTTCCTAATGACAACCACGTATGTCAGATTTTTTAAAATCAAATCATAGATGTGGTAAATTTTCATTTAAATGAAAAATCAGTTTCTTTAACTACCACTTAGTAGTTTCACTATTCATAAAAAATTTATGTTTTCCAGAAAAATACAAAAAATTAACCCTAAGATATATTTGATATTCCGAATTCAAAAATGATGTCTATTTTAAAAAATTCAAAACATATAAGTTTTATTAATTAATTTAATAATTAATTCCTACTGTGAAAACAAATAGCGTGTTTTTAAGAAATAATATCTATTAAAAGATTAACACTAGTTTAAGTCCACTTTCAAAGTGAAATTAATTCCATTGACCACCATTGGATTAAATGGTAAAAATATATTCTAATTTCACTTTAAAACTTATTCAAAAGATAATCTAATCATATAAATAAATTAGATTAAAAAGAGGATTTGAATTAAAATACAACATTTTTCACTATTCATTAAAAAATGAACTTTATCGAAAAAATACCAATAATTTACACAAAGTAAATATTGATGTCCTGATTGTAAAGAAGAATTATATTTTGTAAAATATAACACATAAAATTTTCCAAAAGTGGATTTAAAAGTGGTACTTTATCAAAAGGCGGTTAATCGACCTTTGAAAGAATATTAGAATGTTTATGCATAAAATTGGATTCATTCACATTTTTAATCCTCTAACATTTATTGTAAAAAGTAAAAATATTCGACAAACATAAATAATCGTTTTTAGTGAGTTCTGTTCTTTCCTGCCATTTACAATGGCTAGGCCTTAACTACCATTTAAAATAATATTATTTTATTATTAGAGTGCAACAGATGATTTCAAAGAAACTCATTTTCGCATATTGGGTATACCATCGAGCATAGAGTTCCCTTTAAAGAAATATTATTATTTTATTCACAAATAGGGAGAAATATAAAAATGTCATATTCTTTATTTACCTGGGGTGTTACATCCTTCCCCCCTTTTGGGAATTGCATCCTCACAATTTTAAAATTTTCCTTGGAAACATCATTGAAAGTCCCACATTAGAACAAGAGTCGGTAAAACAATCAAATTAAAAGATAGAAAAAGAAGTACAGAGGTCACCCGAGTTAACCCATACTAGTATTCCATGTAGGAAAACTAGGATATGGAAGAAAAAGAAATGGTTCATGTTCCGAGGGAGTGTGATAGAAAACATGTTTAGGAGAAAGTTAACCACTAGAAAATCACAAACTTGCTATGGGTTAAACGTTATTGGATTCCCCAGTAGGAAAAGTTAATAGACAACATTTTTTTAAGTTACTTTTCATTTAGGAAATTATTTTTGATCTTAACTAAAATATAAGGAAACATACTTACTTGTCTTGTTGACTTTCAACTTTTACTAGATTTCTTACACGAACTCATATTTTCTCAAAAAGATGAGTATTTAGGATGACTTGTTTACATTAAGAGAGCTATAGTCAACTTCTATAGAATCACCTAATCCACAAAATTGAACTATATAATTCCCATGTCTTTAGACCTTAACCAATACTAAAAACAAAAAGGTTATTATGATATCAGATAATAGCTGAATAGGATAATCCTTTATAAAAAAGAAATCTATTATTAATCTCCAAAATTTGCCCAAGAAGACCCAAAGTTCAATAAAGAGAAAAAGTAAACCAAACTAATATTGAAACCCAAATATTTGAAGGATTTAATCACATAGTCTTCCAAGTTAAATCGTAACATTTATCTCCAAACAACATCAGTTTCTCTTAAAGTCTCATATTGAAAAGTAATTAACCTAATCACATATCCTCCATGATAGGTTAATAATTTCAATAGATAACCCAAAATCAACTTACTCTTAATTAATAAAATCATATATCTAAAAATAATTAGTCAAACTAACCAGGGACTTCACGTAGTCCAGTGGTTGGCAATAAATATCAGTCACACTTTGGTTGTGGGTTCGATTCCCGCAACTTTGTCTGATGCGACGGATTGTCACACGGTCTACGTGTTGTCCTTTTTTCAAACTATATAATTCTAAAATAATTCCCCCAAAAGAGATAAAATCATCAAAAATAACCATATAATAAATTAATCTCAATTTTATCTCATGACTTTCAGTTTCCATCATAACATATAGTAACCCATAATTACCTCAAAAGTAGGGATCATATAAACCCAAATGATTCTTTATAACTATGTCCACAAAAGAACAGATAAATATTCCTTGAATAAAATTTTCATATATCAAACATCAGGGTTACACATACTATAAAAATTATTCTAATGTAACCCCATCATCAAAAGAGATTTAATACTGATAAGAATTTCACCATAACTCTTGAATCCCTTATATGTTGACTTGTTACTCATTCAACATTCTTCATGATCCATTAACCATTCCTTTCTAACTTATTCTGATATACTTCTTCCCTACAAAAAAATCATGGATCATATCCTAAGATTCTATAATAGGAAAACAAATGTTAATAAATAATCCATACCTTTGATTGGTCATTGTCAGTTTCTTCATCCTCAATAAGAATGTTATTAGGTATTGGTAAACGAATATTTGTACGATCTTGGTGATCCCATTCCCGAAACTTCTTCACAGGACATGTGTTTTCATAATGACCATGCACACCACATTTAAAACATTCAATTGATCTTTCAGAAAGAACATCTTTCCCTTTACTTGAGTCAAATGCATGCTTCCTTTTTCCATGGAAGGTTCTTGCTTTATGACCTTCATTTCCACATCTATAGCATATTTCTGTCCCTTTGAAACATTTTTCTAGGTGTTTCTTTCCACATCTTTGACACATAGGTTTTTTATCACACTTACCTTTATGATTATTACATATAGTTCCATAGTGATTTGTTTCACGCATATATGATGCCTTATAGAAATCACCATGGTTTAGGTGGTCAATAATGACTCCAGATAGTTGGTTGAGGATAAACAGAAGAGTTCTCTTTGAAGCTCCCATATCATTCAGTTGCTCTCTTAGAAAACTGTCAAAGTTTCCTTCATATCCACTGTTACTTTGGAGCCTGATAGATCCATCCATTTACTAAAACCAAACATGTCAGTGTGAGTATATTAACAAAACCATCATGTACTAATGAGGAAGATAAACACTAAGATATAATTACTCATTCACTTTATCTAAAAATAGGACTCTTTCTAAAATCCTAACAATTATGGTAATGTCACTTATGCTTAGAGAATACCCTAACCTCTAAAGTTATCTAAACTGACCTTTGATACCAAAAATAAGGCCCCGGCCTTAAACATTACTTAATCATGAATTAAATGAATAATTAACATAGAGGATCTTTTCAAGTTTAGAGTTTTATAGAATTAGGTCATAACTATTACATCTCAAAAGATTACATAGTAGACACTTCTAAAAAGTATCCATAAAATAAAAAAACACTTAAAAAGAAACATGTCTAGTTCCATGTTTGAGATAGCATGTCTTTCCTTGATCCCATCGTTGAACCTATTCATCTTTAAGTCCTGTGGAAAACATTTCAAAAACTTTGTATGAGAATAAAAAGCCCAGTAAAGGATACACAAAAAAGGAAAACTGTTAGTTTTTCAAAACAACAAGTAAACCATGAATAATTTACCAAAGTAATACTTTTCACCTTTATGAAGTAGTAAAAACTATTCATTGAATAAAAGACCATTACTTACCCTTTTGTAACCAAATGTTTACCATAAAACCCATATAAAGAACACATAACATATAAAGGTAACTTGGGACATAAACATACTTAAATGGAATAACCACATGGTTTACTTCCACACATACTTAATGGAATAGCCATACGGCTGACTTCCATACCCAATGCATTTGAGTTTATAACATAACCACCCATCCTTGTATTCAAGGAACCACCCTTCCTATGGTTTATCATGTAACCACCCGTCAAATGTCCAAGTACCATTATAAAATCATAACAATTATAAAGGAAAGTTAACATTTCCACATTTCAATCACAATATATCACTTAAATATATTGACATAACAAATCCATTAACAAAAACATTTTCAATACAAAAATACATAAAATAGTATATGGTATTTATTTACATTTTAAAGAAATATTAGGGCTTGTTGAGGAAGCCAAAGATTAAATAATACTCGCGATGGTGGAAAGGTTGTTGTCACCGCGTACGTTAAAAAGAAACATTCGTTTTGTCGTTTAGTAATACGCATGGTATAGAAAAGATTCCTTCCGAATAAAAGTAGATGTCAAAGGGGTTTACACACCGTATAAAGGAAATTTGTGTATAAAAAAATATGCCTCAATGAAAGGAGATTGAGACGAAGTCCCTTAAAAAGTCGGTATCCTTAGATTAAGGATAAATAAATTACATGATTATGTGTGAAAAATATAAATAAACCAAATATAGGTGAATATTAAGTGTAAAACAATCAGAGTTCATTCACACATACTCTTGAAAAAAAACCAATGACATAGATATTTAACTCAATGAAATGAGATTGAGTTTTGATTTCCCATACAAGTTCGTATAAATGAAGTAAGAATTTATCAATTATATGATTACGTGTAGAAATAGTATATCCACACAAAGGTTTCTGGAAATTACAACATAGATATTCCACACATATTATTGGCATAATAAAATCAAGAAGTAGAGGTTTAATCCAAAGAATTGAAAGTGGTTCAATAAGATCCGTTACAGAAGTCCGACAGCCTAACAACGTCACTTTAGAACTCATAAAATGAGTTGATGAGCCAGAAAGGGTATCTAATCACTTGGAAATAAATTTTAAATCAATAAGGATATAGAATAACATATTCCTACATAATAATATGTAAATTAAAATACATAACCAAAATATGTCTTTTAAAAAGAGGAGGGTGAAAGGTTCCCTTACCGACTTGGGTAACTTTCGAAACGTACACCCCATAAAAGAAGGACTATAAAACAATGATTTAAATACTCATAAACGAAATTATATTACACAAAGATTGAAATAATGGGCAGTACATACACCACTCAAAGGAAATGGTGGAAAATGTAGCATAAATCTCATGGGAATAAAAGTGAGATGAAAAATCCCTTATGAAAACTCGGCAGCCTAACTGCGCCACTTAAAACTTCCAAAAATGGATTTATGAGATCAAATAGGGTCTCTCGTAATATAAACATAAAAAGTAAAGAATGAGGAATATAAAAGAACGTCCCCAAACATAAGAAAGATGATCTTAAAAGAAATGACATAAAAGGGAGTACAGAAAATGAAAGAGAGAGGTTGGATCCCTTACCTCAAGTCCGACTTGTCTTGTTCGTTTCTTTATATTACGGAATAATAAACTTTGGTCAATTTATAATTTCTTAAATACCTCCTTTAAGGATTATTATTCAGTTCATATCAAATACTATAATTTTATAATAATTGTTTAATAATGTCAGTTCATATCAGATGTTTTTGCCGATGTTTTGTACATGAGTGAAAAATGAACTTGTTTGAAAATGATTGTCCATGTAGTTATAATTAAATCATATATATAATATTATTAATGATTTAAATATCATATATATATATATATATATTAAATATTCATTTTATACTATTCCATAACATTTGGTGATAAAAATAAATGAAATTCACCGTTCATGGAGACGGTAGGCCGTACGTACGCATGAACGCTACTTTCATTTCTTTGTCATATTAATAGAATTAAAAATAATTGAGAGATATATATATAATAAATCCAGTATAATATATATGTTTTATAGGTCACATAAGTTCATTAAATTCATTCTTTATACATTATACGTATTTCATGAATGAGGAACATCACTTGAGGGGGCGGTAGTCCACACTTCCTCGTATATAATTATCGCATTTTCACAACATAAAAAGCATAAAGGAATGTTTTAAATATAAAATTCAGAAGCATATAGAAAACATAAATACCATATATATCATATAAAAAATATAGTGACATCATAATGGCCACCATTCAAGGTGTTAGGAGAAGATTGAACAATCAACGTTTCGTGAGGCAGAAATTCACCATCCACAGAAACAGTATGTTATTTAACCATTAGATGAAGGTGTGTGTAAGTGTATCTCGAATATTTCACATCAAAACATCCTAGTATATTTAAGATACTGGTTTTTTTACAATAGAAAAGAATAAAAATTTTATAGTGGGTTGGAGAAGCAAAATAATGCAAAAGAATACAAGGGAAGACATTACCATTAAATCGGGCAACTCTTTTTAATTAGAGCTCAAAGGCTTCCTTGGAAAGTATTCTACCAAAAGGTGAGATTTAAATGATGAATATAGGGATGTGGAGAGATGAAATGGTCAGAGTTTGGCAGAGCCAAAGGCTTGAGTGGTGTGGGTAAGGTGGTAGAGGTGGGGGCCTTTTATAAGAGCAGAGGAGGGCACTCTTGGAAGGTTATAAAATATTACTTTATTATATAATGATTTTCAGATTTTAAAGGTCCCAAAAGGATATATTTCGAGGAAAAGGTGATTAGGATTCGATATCAACCCATATAATAGGTTTGTGACAAGTGTAGGTATTATATTTTACATTATTGTTTCTTATTATGTAAATCGTTAAATTAGGAGGTAATCGCTGCATCATCATGGTGTCATAACTAATTTAATTTATTTAGTGTCTAAAAATTATAAAACAAATATCATGATGTAGGAAATCCTTTTATCTTTCTAATGAAAATTTATAGTCAAAAATATGACTTGTATAACCCCATGTAAGAATTGTTTTAGTAAAACAACACATGTCTGTGACATTTTAATTTTAACTTTAAATAAAAAGGTATTAGTGTCATTTTCTTACCAAAGTGGCTCTATGGGGTCCCCGTGCTGACCAATAGATTTTTGTGGTCGGACATGACTCATAAAATAAGTGTAGTACATGTGACTAGGTCATTTCATATTATTAAAACATTATTTTTACCTTAAATTACACTAATTACCTCTAATCGCGATTAAAAACATAAAAGTTACTATTCACCAAAAAATTATTTTTATCTCATTAAACCAAATTTTACTTCCTAATGACAACCATGTATGTCAGATTTTTGAAAATAAAGTCACAGAAGTGGTAATGATTCATTTAAACGAAAATTTAGTTTCTTTAACTACCACATAGTGGTTTCATTATTCATCAAAAAATTGAAGTTTTTCAAAAAAATACGAAAAATTCACCCTAAGATATATTTGATATTCTGAATAAAAAAATGATGTCTGTTTTACAAAATTCAAAACATATAAGTTTCATTAATTAATTTAATAATTAATTCCCGTTGTCAAAACAAATAGCGTGTTTTTAAGAAACAATATCTATTAAAAGATTAAGACTAGTTTAAGTCCACTTTCATAGTGAAATTAATTCTAATGACCAGAATTGGATTAAATGGTAAAAATATATTCTAATTTCACTTTAAAACCAATTCAAAAGATAATCTAATCATATAAATATATTTTATTAAAAATTGGTCTGTAATTAAAATACAACAATTTTCACTATTCATTAAAAAATGAACTTTATCAGAAAAATTCCAAAAATTTACAAAAAGTAAATTTTGATGTCCTGATTCTAAAGAAAAATTTTACTTTGTCAAATATAACACATAAAATTTTCAAAAAGTGGATTAAAAATAGGTTCTCCATCAAAAGGTAGTTAATCTGCATTTTAAAGAATAATAGAATGTTTACGCATAAAATTGGATTCATTCGCATTTTTAATCCTCTAACATTTATTGTAAAATGTAAAAATATTTTACAATCATAAATAATCATTTTTTAGTTAGTTCTGTTCTTTCCTACCATTACAATGGCTAGGCGTTAACTACCATTTAAAATAATATTATTTTATTATTAGAGTGCAATGTATGATTTCAAAGGAACTCATTGTCGCGTATTGGGTATACCATCGAGTATAGCATTCCCTTTAAATTAATATTATTATTTTATTCACAAATAGGGATAAATATAAAAATCTCATATTCTTTATTTACCTGGTTTGTTACACCTAACACCATCCAAAATTCTATTGGATGAATAAATGTCAACCCATATCACCTAAGGGTCATAATTGATTTGTTTCATGGACTATTGACCATGAAAATGATATGATTATAATTAAAACCAATGAAAGTGACAACATGTCACACTCTTATATCTTATAAGTGTAATAATTTTAATTTAGTGATAAACTTCATAAAACATAGATAATGAATTATCTCCAGAAATATAATTACATTATATACATAATGTGAATTTATTTATAATTTTTAGGGATTAAATAAATATCATTAATGATGACCCAATAGTGATGTTGAAATTATTTTATTAATTGGAATATCAAATAAATGGTTTAAAAATATTAAAATTAATACTATATGAACTATTTAAGGTTATACAAGTATTTTATAGAGTAATATTACATGTTAGGAATGTATTAATTATTTTGTTTCAAATATATTCTTTGTGTAGATTTTATTTATATTCAAATAAATGAATAGTGTAAAAATTGACTCTATTGTTATTTTATAAAAATAAAATATTATAAAATTGTTTAAAAATCACAAAAATATTTAGAAATTATAAATTTAAATTTATATGGTCTACAATGTCATAAAGTATCCAATTTTGGAAAATTCACAGCACATAATTGAATATTTATAACAATTTAAAATTTAGAATATTATTATCGCAAATAGAATTAAATAGATTTAATAAGGATAAATCGATTTGATAAGGTTTAAAATAAAATAAAAACATGTATAAATTTTATTGGTTGATGATATTAGAACCCCAACTCATCTCATCTATGTATTGAGTAAATTTAGAAGGTTTTTAAGTAGGGTTGGAATTTATTATAAATTAATATTTTTTATGATTCCAAAGGTTCCCCTCTCATGCCTTATAAAAGGTCACCTCTTCCTCATCCTCCTCACACAATTTTGAGCCTTCAATATCGGAAAAACCCTACCAATTTATCTTCTACACTTCCCTTGAAACATACTAGAGGTCTTGGTCTTCTTTTAAGACCAACATTAGTGCCCTAAAAAGAGGATTAGAAGAGGCACATCGAAGAAGAGGTAATATCCTTTACCGATCTTTTAAAATTCATTTCTTGTTCTACTTACTCTTATTTATTTGTTTCATTATAAAGTAATAAAATAAGTATAAATCATATAATTATTTGATATTATTGATATTAAAAAAACCTATTTCACCTTTTATCCATCCTATGGAAAATAAAATCACCACGTGTGCGTAGGTACGGAATACTGTCTCCACGCCGTGGTGTAATCTGTTTTCTACCACCACCTTACATGGATGGGTATAATGGTGTAAAGAATAAATATATATCATTATTATAACATGATACTAATTATGAGATATTATATCATCCACTCCAAGACCATTCAATAATTATGGGAACGATATCATCGCTCATGCGTACGTGCAAATTTCCATCTCCATGATGCGATGCGATTCGTTCTACATGATATTCACTAAACCATGATTATATAAACTAATTTAACGAATAAATATGATATAAATTATACTACTAAAATTCTTTAAATTAATTAGCTATAACCTAAAAATATAAAAAAGAATATATTCTACAAAACAGACATAAGAACACAAAGTAATGAACACGCGAATAACAAGTAGCAATGAAATATTACTAATAAGAAGCAAATAATATGACCATATATGATATCATAATAGTGAGTATGATTCTGTAATAAGTCAATGACATTATTTAAATCATTATAAAAGAGGTTCAAATGCATACAAAGCATATCAGACCTATGGTAAGCTAAAATATCCCAATCTCATTTTTATCTGAGATTATTTATACTTCAGAATTTACTAGGGCATATTTATCATCCATATCCTTGTTTCCTCTGTATGTAATACTATTTCTATCCTCCTAATTTTTTTAATACAAGTTTACAGTTTGTTGATTTTTTATTAAAATATATGAAAGGAATCTTTTGTTGTTTTTAGTACGAGACACTTTTTGAATTTTCCAGCCAAATTACAAAAAGAATGTTTTTTAACTTATACAACATGAATGAATTTTTATTATTTCAAAGAACATTATTTCCATGAATCTCACATTACATTTTTTCAAGTTTATTTTTAATTTACATATTTTAGATTATAATTGAATGACATGTTAATTAACGAAAATGATTTTTGAAGTAGAAATGATATTGTCCTCAATAATGGAGTTCAGGTGTTTTATCAAAATTATTTTCCATCTAAGATAATATAGGGTTATGTTTCTATCACAATTTTTACATTGATTTAATTATGTTATGATGAAATTATTTTTATGAATTCCTTTTATCTTATATGGATTATGTTATGATGGCATGTAGTATAAGAATCCCATTTTTATTACATGGGTAATGCTATGATATATGATATATGATTTCATAGAACACATTAGAATGGATTCATTATGAGATTGGTGGGACCTATATCTCCCTCCAATGCATTGGGTAAAGATTTATATCTCATGAGATAGACATGGCTGGAATGAAAAGTTAATTTGGTTCAGTGATACAGGACTAGAACGAGGAGTGAACATAGTTCAGAAATGGAATTTGTCCACTATGATGGTCTTGGAAATGAGTATTAACTAATATGAAATTATTTTCTACGATTATGTGTGTATGTCACAAAGTTTCATGTTTTATGAAATGTTTATTGGGATTACATTTTACTACTACGATTTATCCCATGTCATGATATTATGATCTCTTTTGCAGGTTATGATTTTCAAAAGGTTATGTTCTTATGAATATGATATGATTGATATTTCATTTGTTTACCCTTACTGAGCATTTGAGCACACACTTTTGTATGTTTTCTTTTTCCCAGGTCAGGAAGAAGTGTATTAAGTAGGATATTCAAAAAGGGACTCTAGATACGATAAAATAAGTAGGAGAAAGTATAGATGATTTATGAACCAGTCATTTATGTTTCCTAGTTTCTAAGGACACTATACATATACGGTTCTATCATGGGTTTGTTATATGTTGTAATAAGTATGCCTCAATTGTGATGTATAACAATATATGTAAATTATGGGTCGTTATGTAATACATGTTTGAGTAATTACTAATTTTAACCAACATTTTGTTAATTAACATTATGATACTATATAATCATTTAATATATTTAATAATATGATAAAATTTAGTAAAATAAATTAGTGTTAAATAATAATTAGAAAACATATTGTTTTAGATGTCCACTTATTTATAATTTTTTTTATATTTTCAATGTTTATTTGATAGAAATAATTTCTAATTTTTAGAATTAAAATTTAATAAAATGGCATTATTTTTAAATTACACATATCAATATTATCCTTTGGTGACATTTTGTGTTTTTTCTAATGTTAACTCTTTTTAGGTGACAAGTGGAAAAATATTTTTTACTAGAATCATATAATTTTTGAATATATCCAGAATTAATTATAACATAAAAAATATATATTTTAAGGAAAAATAATATATTTAATTATTAGAAAAATTTATAAATAGTATTATGAATTCAAATCATAATTTCATATACATTTATTAATATAAGTAAATTTTATTAAAGAATAAATTTATTTTTGATTTTCTTTTAATTGCACATTTTTAGTTAAAATTACTCTTTGGATTGATTATTAATCTATATTAAATTTTATAAATTTATAATAAAACTAATTTAGATCATAGAAACAAATAAAAATTATATTCTTGTCCAATAAAAATATTTTATGCTTAAAATACATTTTTTCTAAAAAAAAAGTTTCTACACTTTAAAAGAGTTAATGATAAAATAATATTTTATGAAATATTACTTTTTAAATAACTTTTATTCTTATTTGGAGTAATTATATGAAAATTACTTAATAAAATTCATTTAATTTTGTAGAATAAAAATAGGAATTACTTTCATAAAAAGTACTTACCACTGTAAAAGAAAAATAGTAAAAAAGGTTAACAAAAGGGGTGAAATTTCAAAAATGATAAAAAATGTTTTTAATTGGTTTTTTATATTGAGTAAAACATGCAGAAATTTCAATATTCATTTTTTGGAGTCTTTTAGACAGATGAATCATCTTATATCATTTTTATTAAAATAAAATATTAAAAAAATATGGTTTCATATCATATAAAAGAAGAATCATACTAGACCCTCAAAAATCTCCAAAAATACGTTTTTACTATTGAAAATATAACACCATTCCATTATATTGAATCAGGTTTCACTTTGTTTATCATTTGGTTAAAATAAATTTTCTAAATACCTCTATTTCCAAGGATTTCTCCAAGGGAAAAAATATATCTTCAAGAGCGTACTATTTTTTCTCTAACTTATTTTATTTTTTGTGTTTTATTCCCAAATATAATTTTATCATATATGTTCCAAAATATTATTATTTTGTTGAAAATATTTTTATTATTCTATTAGAATTAATATCAACAAGATTTACAATATTACAATAAGAAATAAAGATAATGTCAATTGTGAAAGTGCTATCTAATACATCCACAAAGTATCATATTTTTTGTTTTGTAATGTTTTATTTATTAAATTATCCTAAATATGATTCACCAACATAAAATATCTACATAATATCATTATTCTACTATAATAATGATATAATTCCCATGAAAATAATATTCATAACAACACTCATTAATTAATAATTGTATGTTCATGTTTGGGTATGTCTAATCATTTACTAGAAAAATTATATTTAATAATATAATTAATGAATATGAAAATATAATTTCTAGAAATATATAAAAAAAATGATACTATTTGGTTTTTGAATAGTAACATTATTAATAAACATGATAATTAAGATATCACAACCCATTAGTAAAAAACCAATGAAATATAATTTTACCTAATTTAATCTACAATAACATTAAATAAAACACACATAACTTGAGTTTAAAACATTTTAAAATACCAAGAAACATATACTACATTACATGTAATTATACCATAAATATGATCTTTCTATTAAGAAGTTAGAAGAACATTGTTGTTACAAAAATAATTCAAATCGATCAATATTACTTACAACCAATATTGAAATATATATTAACTAACAAATATAAATATAGGGAATAATTATGAATATGTTTTATAAAAGAATGTTTTTTTTAAATATGGTTCATAAATAGGTTGTTTAGATAGTTATTTTTTTACAGGATATTCATAGGATTTATTCGATGTCAGGAAATTAGGCCTGTTATTATTTTTTCCAATTTTATTTTCTTACCACATATTTCATATAGTTCACTACCTGGGGTGTCCCAAAAAATCCATTATTTTTTTTGAACATTTTATCACCTAATGAACTAAAAATATAAATAATTTTTTATTTTAGTTTCATTTTAGAATAATGACATAAGATAATTGTTTTAAAACACTGGATAACATTTCCCCATAATTTCATCATGCTAGATTATATTCAAAACATATCAAAGAAAATATCATCTTAATTCCCTGGAGAAAATTCCTCATATAGTGGTCATCTCAAATAGCTAATAATTAAATATAAACATTTAAAAAATTTATACTTTGTGAGATCCTAATCATATATGAAAAAATATATGTGAGTGAAAAATTATATTAAAAGAACCTAGAATCCCCAAAAAAGTTCATATATCCATATTAGAGGAAATATAATCCCATGTGATCAAACTTATAACATGTATTTTACATTAGGGAAACACGAGACTTAAATCATAATCTATAAATAAAAGCATAGTTTTATATCAATGCATTACGACACCAAAATAATCATATAAATAGAATGAATAGGATCAAGTTTCATAACTAATTCCCTATAGTGGACAAGATATCAAAATGGATTTATGATAGTAAATTATGAATCAAAAAATGTTACAAATTTTTTATTGACCATTATTTCTCATTTCACCATTATCCCATTAGATGTAAAATATTTCCCAATGAATTAGTGGGTTGTATATGGATCACCCATCAATTAAGGGTTGATTATACTCATGTGTTCCACCAAAAGAATATATAATCAAAACATCATTAAAACCCATTAATAATAATGGGTTTCTCATTTCATTTCAATGTTATCACATAAATATCTGTTAATATATAAATAGAATCCAAATTCAATCACCCAAAAGTCCAATATTAAATGATTTATAGGGTGATTTGTAAATCATAACATCTCAGAAAAGTGATACATTATTTGATGATTATGAAAACAAAAGATAAATTGTAAAAGGGAGTAATGAAGATTATATTTAAAGGGAAATCATTTTGATTAAAATAATTTATAGATAATTGGACTATAAAATAATAAATGATAAATTTAGTTGTATGTGAAAACATATAAATGAAATAAAGTTCCATTTATGTAATGCCCTGACCCCAGTTACCCAGAGTCGGTGCATTAATTACATAACATTGGCATGATCACAAGAAAGATCAAATCTCGAAAGACCGATTGGTTTAGTAGCCTTGGAAACACTAGATATATTCATAAGTTTTACATTACATCATCAAAATACAAAAAACTACTACAACAACATATTGTCTCCATAGTCCACACTATTAACCCCTCATAATATCCCTTCAAGTCATTCATAATTTACTTCTTCACATCCTGGGAAAATAAAACATAGAAAAGGGGTGAGCTCAAATGCCCAGTAAGGATAACAATATAGCGGAAACTTTCATAAATAAGAATAAAAATTTAAGTCAATGTATAACTAAAACAAAAGCCTTTTAAACTTTAACTTCAACATAGTATGGCATAAATAAAATGAAATAATTCCATTTACTTATTCACATGGATATTCTACTAATCGAATAATCACATGCAATATCAATAACCACTTTCATAATGATGGAATGCATAATGCTGAAATTTAATTTCTTTGTCAAGGCCTCATCCCAAGACTTTGGGCTAACTGTAACCGGAAACCAACCCGGAGTGCCTCTAATAACCGGACACCATCCCGGAGTGCCTCTAATAACCGGACACCAACCCGGAGTTCCTCTAATAACCGGAGACCAAACCGGAGTACCTCTAATAACTAGAGACCAAACCGGAGTTCCTCTAATAACTGGAGACCAAACCAGAGGGCTTACTTTTACCGGTCCCCAACCCAGAACATACTTGTCTAACACATTCATCTTAATGAAAGGTTGAAATATAACATAAACATTTGGATTAAAAATAACTTATGAAAATGTCAATACTTTAAACAAAAACCATGAGTGAAATAAGAATAACTTATCCACAGTCAAAAATATCACAAAACCATCAATAAAATAGGGATGTTTTGTATCATAATAAATCAACTTCAAATAAGCTTAAAATCCATCAAAGGATGTTGACATAGATGAAATCAAAACTATTTTAGAGAAATATCTCTTTTTTTGAAATCATTTTAAAAGTAACATAATTATAAAATAATACATTCAATTTGAAAATATTCTTATAATCTTGTAAGGGAAGCTTTGACGATTTTATAACGGCGATAAATAGCCGCACTTGCCGTATAAGTTAAAAAAACATTCTTACCTTAAATTTATCGAAAAGGTTAAAAGTGCCTTGTTTGGAAAACGACGGAAAGATTCCTTTAGAAACACATAAGGTTATAAATGACTTTAACCCATATTCTTGTAAATAGTAAAAATGTTTTGAAATACATTATTAAGAAACATGGATGTGGATGATAAAGAGATCCGAGTAGATTATTACGTATAAACAACCTCGGATAATGAAGAGATTGTGAAATAACCTTTACCAATTTGGTAACTTATGAAACATACAACCCATGAAAGAGGTATCATACAATGAATATGTAAATACACATAAATTAGAGTGTATTACACAAAGAATATAATTATGGGCGGTACATACACCACACAAAAGGTGATGGTGGCAATATGGCATGAATCTCACGGGAATAAGGAGTGAGATGAAAACCCCTTACCATGTTAATCAACTGAGTCGTATGGACAAAAGTTAATAACCACCAAATTATTTACAGAATAAAATTAATATAAATATAATCATGATAATATATATCAAATGCCAGTACACAATACACCACTTTCAATAATTTAGTGGCGAATAATAGAAATCTCACGGAATTGAATGTGAGATAAGAAAATCCCTTACCTTGTACTTTTCCTTGGTTGGGGTAGGTTAACCTTCTGTATAATGGTGTAATAATTGTTATTAAATTATAAAATAATCATATACATTATTATGATATCATATATGTTCTTTTAATATTGATTTGATAATAATATCTTAGTATTATCGTTGTTTCGGGTGTGAACTTACTTGTTTTCTTTTGTATGTTTTGTTGCGTAAGACATGTTTGTAAAGGATAGGTTGTATATTATTCATATCCAGAATGATATCATGTCTTTAAAAATCATTTTTAAATCATCAAATGATAATTATACTTGAATGGATATGATGGAGAATGAATCTCATCGCATTCGTGGAGACGGTAGTCCGTACGTACACACGAGCGACAATATCATTCTTTTGATATTAAAATAATATATAAATGGATGTTATATCATATATACAGAATAATTAACATGTTATATTTATTATTTACATGAGTTTCACATCATTATTATACCCATCCAAATAATAATATATTGAATAACAATTACACCACGACGTGGAGACGGTAAGCCGTACGTACACACGTATGGTGACATGTTATTCAAAGGGTGGATAGAATACTAAATATGGTTGTACCATATTTATAATAACATCACAGTATATGTGTGATACTGGAGTTATTATTTTAGAATGGTAACAACAAAGGAAGAAGAAGTGGAAGAAGAAATGAGCTTGGAAAGGGGTGGTGAAATCATTACCTCTTCTTCGGGCTCTTCCTTTTGATTTGATAAAAAGGGATCCTTAGGTTGGATTTTTGATCAAACTAAGGACTCTAGGTTGTAGTGAGGGAAGTTGGGAGAGTATTTGGGTAGAGTTTGGCCGAACCAAAAGGCTTCGAAGGTGTGAAGAAATGAGAAGGAGTGGTCTCCTTTTATAAGGGAGAGGAGGGGCTCTTTAGGAAAGAGTGAAAGTATTACTTTATAATATAATTATATTCGGTTTATAATGGTCCAAAAATTATTGAGGTCGAATATAAGATGACTCATATTCTAAATAACATCAACCAATAAGAATTGGACTGGTTTTAGATAATATTTTAAACATTATAATTTTATTTATTTAAATGATTTATTAATGAGGTAAACATTGCATCATTATTGTGTCATTAATAATTTAAATTATTTGATGTCTAAAAATTATAAATAAAATATCATTATGTAGTAAATCCTTTTAGCTTTCTAATGAATATTTATAATCTAAAATACAACATGTATAACCCTATGTAAAAATTGTTCTTCTAAAATATGTAAGCTTATGCCATTTTTATTTTTATTTTAACTTTATTAATATAATGTGTCCCTACCACATACAAGTGGCTCTAAGGGGTCCCCAAATAGACCCATGGATGACCAAGGGCGGGTAGGTGTCCAACAATAAGTTTAGGACACGTTTTAGGGTAATTTTGTATTATTATAATATTATTTTTTAACCCTTATTTACCGGATTTACCTTTTAACCATGTTAAATAAAATATTTACCGCAGTAATTATTCAAAATGTGTAAAAATAAAAGTTACCTATTTACATAATTTGGACATCCTGATTCCAAATATTTAATCCATTTTTCCAAATTCAAAACACAGAAGTGGAAGAAATTAATTTAAAATTAATTCCCGTTGTTAAAATAAAAAGCGTGTTTTTAAGAGATAATAACTATCAAAAGATTGACACTTGTTTATGTCTGGTTTAATTGTGAAATTACGTCCAATGACAAAAATTAAATTAAATGGTAAAAATATATTCTAAATATACTTTAAAACCACTCAAATTCATAATTTATCAATATTAATTATTTTGATTAAAAAAGCTGATTTTAATTAAAATTTAGTAATTTTCACTATTCATCAAAATATAAAAGTTATCCGAAATGTACCAAAATTTCACCCTAGGCTAATTTCAATATTCCGAATCCAAAAATGAAGTCCATTTTGAAATATAAAATATATATGATTTCAAAAAGTATGTATTACTATTCACAACGGCTAGTTTAATTAGTTGTGGTGTGTGTTAGAACTCGAGGTTGCGTACAACACACACTATCACATTATTCAAAGAGAAGCGTACCGTAGAAGCTTGGGATGTTTCATTTTAAATTTTTGATGTCCCCATTTAGTCAAAAAGTTTAAAATATAGTATTTAAAAATGGTTCACTATTAAATGTTGATAAAAGTGCAATACTGAAAATGAATTTGTTCTTGCATTATATCTAAGAAACTCATAATATGGATTCTAAAATTATAAGGATTACAAAAACTTTAAAATTTATCTAATACTATTCATAACCTCTTTGGAATGGCTTGTTTGGTAATTCATGGTGTAATTGAAATCAGTGTTGCGTGTAATGAATTTTATTGAATTATTTTGAAGAAATAACACACTATAAAATCTTGGGGTGTTACATTCTCCCCTCCTTCAATAAATTGCATCCTCGCAATTTGAAATTGTTCTTCGAAAATAAAAGGCTGAAAATAGAAAATATATTTGTGGGAAAACCCACATCGGAAATTGGGTTACTAAAATTTTGTCTTAATATGAGGAAAAGAGAAATGAAAGGGTCACCACCAAATTATGATCTCGATTAGGAGAACATTGGTGGCAATTAGAGACATATAATTGGAGGAAAAATGTAAATATTTATTGGTAGTGATTGAGGTCATCAATCAAAAACAAGTATGAAATTGAGGTCCTGAAACTCATCAATCTATGATGATTTAAAATACCATCGGTTCAACAAAACATAGGGTATTAGGATAACACATTTTTGACATTTCAAAATATCTTAGTTGAAATCCCACATCGAAAAAAGAATTAACGAGGCCTCTATTTAAAATAAAGAGTGGAATGTATGAAGATTACCGAAAATAACACATACTAGGGTTCCATGTAGGAAAATATGGATATGGAAGAGAAATCTAACCATCAATTATCTGATGGAGAGTGGTATAGAACATGGCTATGAAAAGGCCAAAAATCCCAAAGCCATAAATTAGTGATGATTTAAGGTACCATCTAGGACAACATTTTTGTTCTAAGTTCCTTTTATTAATGTTGAGGAATTTATTTATGAGATTGGATAAGATCATAAGGAGATATACTTATTTTATAATTAGAGTTTGATCCATTAATAGATTTCTACCACAAACTCATCTTTTACTCTAAAAGATAATAGAACATAAATTTTTTTTTCTATTTATACTATTCGTACAGGGTTCCAAAATAAATGAATTTATAATTCATCTACCAGATCATTTAAAAAAAACTACATTATTTAATCCAGGACATCTCGTGGGCCAGTGGTAGGTGATACACCCTTGTCGCCCTTCGGTTGCGGGTTCAAGTCTCGCAGCCTTGCCGGACGCGACGGGTTGCCGCCCAACATCCGAGTTGTCCTTTTATGGCAATCCAAAATAATCCAAACTAGAACTATCGAAAATACTTCTATCCAAACTCATAGTCCAACATTTATAAGGAAGGTAAGCATAATGTAGATCCTTTTTACCCCGTAATAGCATATGAATACCATCATCATGTATTCTTTTAATACACTGAAACATCCTGAATTGCCATATTCCTTATTAATTGCATTCATGCTCCCTTATTCCATATAGAATGCTGGATATACTTCATTAATCCAAAAATGTTTTAAACCCCAACAATGATGGAATATACAAATCATTAATCAGTTCCATGGTAGTCAAGAATATCCAATATAATTTATCCAAAAAAATCATGTATTATTCCAAAATCACTACCTCGATATCAGAACTATATTATGGTTTATCATTCTCTCAACCATATATTTCCCAAAACATTATCCTACTATTGAGTCACTTTTCTTTGTTCCACACAATCTCAAGTCCTTAATGAAATAGTACTGCAGTACAATCCTTATATACTCCATAATTATTATAACAAGTACATTGTTGATACAACACTCAATTGACATAATCAACATAAGAACTCTAATCATTCCTCTTCATCTATGGTAGTATCATAACTTGATTATTATCCAATAGCATCATTTGCGGCATAGTCTGATGACTGGGACATAGGTTCGAGTAGTGTCCAAACTCCTTGCAAATGAAGCATTGTACATTTAAAACCATTTTCTTACCCTTATAGTCACGTACTTTGTGCCCTTTTCCTCCACACTTATAACAAACTCCCATTCCTTTCAGGCAAGTTACAGGGTGTTTCTTTCCACAGTTACCACATATGGGAAAATTATTCTTTTCCCTCTTACCTTTATCCATCTTTCTCTATTCCATCCTTTTCTTCTCTTGCTTCCTTTCAAAGCCATAGGACACAGTAAACTCTTTACTTATCTTATCAACACATGATATTATTTCTTCATATGATGATAATACATGCGAGGCTATTTCCCTTATAAATTCTGGCTTAAGACCATGAAATATATGATCCTTCTTTCTCTTTGTATCATGTGCATTGCTAGAGTTCTCATTCCTTCTACTGGGCGCCATTTCTAAATAATGGCACACACTAGATTAGTTTATGAATAACAATACCTAATCCCAAACTTGTGAAACACATAACATAAATTAAATAGTTTATGGATATAATCCATAATCAAAAAAATGCCTCCTTTGAGGATGTATATACTCATAAACCCTTCATAATGTTTTGTAAAGAAAATGAGAGTTATCCTAAGCATATCCCCTGGGAGTGTCGTAACCAAGAGTGCAGCAAGGCCCGTTGTCGTGCACCAGTTCCCGTTCGAGTCTAGCTCAAAGCGGTTTTTTCGGGTTTTACCCCTAGGTACATCTGTGCCAGAGCCGCCTCTACCTGCTCGTATCCAGACAGGGATGTATTGCTCGGAAAACTCACAAAATCTCTACAATACCAAAATTCTAGGAAGTTCTTATATACTAATACTCAAAGTTTATCTTAGGTCTATGTGCTCTAATCAGAGATTATCTAAATCTAGCTTCCAAAGTTTGTACTAAACTTCCTCTGATACCAACTGTAACACCCCGACCCCAGTTACCTAGAGTCGGTGCATTAATCACATAACATTGGAATGATCACAAAAAAGATCAAATCTAGAAAGACCGATTGGTTTAGTATCCTTGGAAACACTAGATATATTCATAAGTTTTACATTACATCATCAAAATAAAAAAAACTACTACAACAACATATTGTCTCCATAGTCCACACTATTAACCCCTCATAATATCCCTGCAAGTCATTCATAATTTACTTCTTCATATCCTGGGAAAATAAAACATAGAAAAGGGGTGAGCTCAAATGCCCAGTAAGGATAACAATATAGTGGAAACTTTCATAAATAAGAATAAACATTTAAGGCAATGTATATCTAAAACAAAAGCCTTTTAAACTTTAACTTCAACATAGTATGGCATAAATAAAATGAAATAATGCCATTTACTTATTCACATGGATATTCTACTAATCGAATAATCACATGCAATATCAATAACCAATTTCATAATGATGGAATGCATAATGCTGAACTTTAATTTCTTTTTCAAGGCCTCGTCCCAAGACCTTGGGGCTAACTGTAACCAGAACCCAACCCGGAGTGCCTCTAATAACCGGACACCAACCCGGAGTGCCTCTAATAACCGGACACCAACCCAGAGTTCCTCTAATAACCGGAGACCAAACCGGAGTTCTTCTAATAACCGAAGACCAAACCGGAGTT
The DNA here is from genome assembly GCA_963277665.1 of Viscum album. Classification (NCBI taxonomy): domain Eukaryota; kingdom Viridiplantae; phylum Streptophyta; class Magnoliopsida; order Santalales; family Viscaceae; genus Viscum; species Viscum album. The sequence continues at coordinate 1,782,341,739 of OY728145.1, forward strand.
CCTCTAATAACCGGAGACCAAACCGGAGGGCTTACTTTTACCGGTCCCCAACCCAGAACATACTTGTCTAACACATTCATCTGAATGAAAGGTTGAAATATAACATAAACATTTGGATTAAAAATAACTTATGAAAATGTCAATACTTTAAACAAAAACCATGAGTGACATAAGAATAACTTATCCACAGTAAAAAAATATCACAAAACCTTCAATAAAATAGGGATGTTTTGTATCATAATAAATCAACTTCAAATAAGCTTAAAATGCATCAAAGGATGTTGACATAGATGAAATCAAAACTATTTTAGAGAAATATCTCTTTTTTTTGAAATCATTTTAAAAGTAACATAATTATAAAATAATACATTCAATTTGAAAATATTCTTATAATCTTGTAAGGGAAGCTTTGACGATTTTATAATGGCGGTAAATAGCCGCACCCTCCGTATAAGTTAAAAAAACATTCTTACCTTAAATTTGTCAAAAAGGTTAAAAGTGCCTTATTTGGAAAACGACGGAAAGATTCCTTTAGAAACACATAAGGGTATAAATGACTTTAACCCATATTCTTGTAAATAGTAAAAATGCTTTGAAATACATTATTAAGAAACATGGATGTGGATGATAAAGAGATCCCAGTATATTATTACGTATAAACAACCTCGGATAATGAAGATATTGTGAAATAACCTTTACCAATTTGGTAACTTATGAAACATACAACCCATGAAAGAGGTATCATACAATGAATATGTAAATACACATAAATTAGAGTGTATTACATAAAGAATATAATTATGGGCAGTACATACACCACACAAAAGGTGATGGTGGCAATATGGCATGAATCTCACGGGAATAAGGAGTGAGATGAAAACCCCTCACCATGTTAATCAACTGAGTCGTATGGCCAAAAGTTAATAACCACCAAATTATTTACAGAATAACATGAATATAAAGATAATCATGATAATATATATCAAATTCCAGTACACAATACACCACTTTCAATAATTTAGTGGCAAATAATGGAAATCTCACGGAATTGAATGTGAGATAAGAAAATCCCTTACCTTGTACTTTTCCTTGGTTGGGGTAGGTTAAACTCCTGTATAATGGTGTAATAATTGTTATTAAATTATAAAATAATCATATACATTATTATGATATCATATATGATCTTTTAATATTGATTTGATAATAATATCTTAGTATTATCGTTGTTTCGGGTGTGAACTTACTTGTTTTCTTTTGTATGTTTTGTTACGTAAGACATGTTTGTAAAGGATAGGTTGTATATTATTCATATACAGAATGATATCAATTCTTTAAACATCATTTTTTAAATCATCAAATGATAATTATACTTGAATGGATATGATGGAGAATGAATCTCATCGCATTCGTGGAGACGGTAGTCCGTACGTACGCACGAGCGACAATATCATTCTTTTGATATTAAAATAATATATAAATGGATGTTATATCATATATACAGAATAATTAACATGTTATATTTATTATTTACATGAGTTTCACATCATTATTATACCCATCCAAATAATAATATATTGAATAACAATTACACCACGACGTGGAGACGGTAAGCCGTACGTACGCACGTATGGTGACATGTTATTCATAGGGTGGATAGAATACTGAATATGGTTGTACCATATTTATAATAACATCACAGTATATGTGAGATACTGGAGTTATTATTTTAGAATGGTAACAACAAAGGAAGAAGAAGTTGAAGAAGAAATGAACTTGGAAAAGGGTGGTGAAATCATTACCTCTTCTTCGGGATCTTCCTTTTGATTTGATCAAAAGGGCTCCTTAGGTTGGCTTTCTGATCAAACTAAGGCCTCTAGGTTGTAGTGAGGGAAGTTGGGAGAGTATTTGGGCAGAGTTTGGCCGAACCAAAAGGCTTCGAAGGTGTGAATAAATGAGAAGGAGTGGTCTCCTTTTATAAGGGAGAGGAGGGGCTCTTTAGGAAAGAGTGAAAGTATTACTTTATAATATAATTATATTCGGTTTATAATGGTAAAAAAATCATTGAGGTCGAAGATAAGATGACTCTTATTCTAAATAACATCAACCAATAAGAATTGGACAGGTTTTAGATAATATTTTAATCATTATAATCTTATTTATTTAAATGATTTATTAATGAGGTAAACATTGCATCATTATTGTGTCATTAATAATTATAATTATTTGATGTCTAAAAATTATAAATAAAATATAATTATGTAGAAAATATTTTTAGCTTTCTAATGAATATTTATAATCGAAAATCAAACATGTATAACCCTATGTAAAAATTGTTCTTCTAAACGATGTAAGCTTATGCCATTTTTATTTTTATTTTAACTTTATTAATATAATGTGTCCCTACCACATACAAGTGGCTCTAAGGGGTCCCCGAATCGACCCAAGGATGCCCATGTGCGGGTATGTGTCCACCAATAAGGTTAGGACACGTTTTAGGGTAATTTTGTATTATTATAATATTATTTTTTAACCCTTATTTACCGGATTTACCCTTTAACCATGGTAAATAAAATATTTACCGCAGTAATTATTCAAAATATGTAAAAATAAAAGTTACCTATTTACATAATTTTGACATCCTGATTACAAATATGTAATCCATTTTTCCAAATTCAAAACACATAAGTGGCAGAAATTAATTTAAAATTAATTCCCGTTGTTAAAATAAAAAGCGTGTTTTTAAGAGATAATAACTATCAAAAGATTGACACTTGTTTATGTCTGGTTTAATTGTGAAATTATGTCCAATGACAAACATTAAATTAAATGGTAAAAATATATTCTAAATATAATTTAAAACCACTCAAATTCATAATTTATCAATATTAATTATTTTGACTAAAAAAGTTTATTTTAATTAAAATTTAGTAATTTTCACTATTCATCAAAATATAAAAGTTATCCGAAAAGTACCAAAATTTCACCCTAGGCTAATTTCAATATTCCGAATCCAAAAATGAAGTCCATTTTGAAATATAAAATATATATGATTTCAAAAAGTAGGTATTACTATTCACAACGGCTAGTTTAATTAGTTGTGGTGTGTGTTAGAACTCGAGGTTGCGTACAACACACACTATCACATTATTCAAAGAGAAGCGTACCGTAGAAGCTTGGGATGTTTCATTTTAAATTTTTGATGTCCCCATTTAGTCAAAAAGTTTAAAATATAGTATTTAAAAATGGTTCACTATTAAAAGTTGATAAAAGTGCAATAATGAAAATGAATTTGTTCTTGCATTACATCTAAGAAACTCATAATATGGATTCTAAAATTATAAGGATTACATAAACTTTAAAATTTATCTAATACTATTCATAACCTCTTTTGAATGGCTTGTTTGGTAAGTAATGGTGTAATTGAAATCGGTGTTGCGTGTAATGAAAGTTATTGAATTATTTTGAAGAAATAACACACTATAAAATCTTGGGGTGTTACAATTTATATGAAATTAAAACTTGGAGGATGAAAAATATACAAAACATATTATAATTTTGAGGAAAATTAATTCATTCATCAATGTGAATTCAAATTAGATCTTATTTATCCTCGAGTTCTAAAAGTTCTAATCATATAAAATGTTTATCATTGAATATTTGGAACATTGATGGTCAATTTTCAATAGAAGCAACATAACTCAAATAATGTTATATAAGTTAACAATGTCCCTTATGTCACAAGGAATCTATAAATTAAAAGAATACAACATGTACTTCTATAAATGACTTTTACAATATCATGAAATAGATTATTATCAAACCCCAATAAATAAATTGGTCTATTAATACACTATTCTAAAGAAACAAAGGTGTTTAGTAAGAATTTTGTCTCAGGGGATTCAAAATTTAGACAGGTATACCTCATCTTTGGTCTTATATTACACATACCCACACTAAAAGCTTTTATAAAAAACATCACTATCATAAAAATAAATTTTAGAATCATGTTAGTACCAAAAACTATTTATAATTTTCAACATTAATTCTTATCTATAGCTATTTTATATATATTTTTTTCCAATTTTTGCAGAACCAATGTTTATAGTTTTGGATGTTTATATTAGTTTAGTTAGAGCAGTGTCAATATTATTTATTATTTTAAATTTTATCATTCCAAGAACATTATTTTAACAAAAATGGAAGAATTATTATTATTTATGATGTTTTAATATCATTTGATGAGTGTTTCATTCTTTATCCTTGAATATGAAATCGATAATAATAACACTTCAGTAATTCTATTATAAAAAATTAGTTTTCCCTAATTACAATGCTAAATATTTATTTAAAATTTATATAACCATTATAAAATAATTATTTAAATATTTATATTATATTATTCAACAAATCATGTTTTCATAGTCATCTTATAAATAATTTTTTATAATTTTTAATCTACGTGGAAAACCGACCCAAATCTAAACATACCATAATTAATGGAATATTTTGAGGCTATTCAATTGTAATATCATTATACCATTAGAATAATAATTGTATTTTTTTAAATTGATATATACATATATATAGAAAATATGTTCAACAAGATGTTAAGGGACAAAACAATTACGTTATATTGATAAATTATTTTCCTTCTTCTTTCAGATGCTTAATATGGTTAACATTAAATATCTTCTTTCAAAATCATATTACTAACTGGTTCTATTGGTCATGTTTATCTTGATATATAGGTTAATTTTTTCCAATCATTGGTATCCCATATTATACATTAATCCACAACTATAGTGGTTGAAGTAGAGTTGATAGACAACCCCAATTTGGATCTATAGAAGTGTATACATACTGTAGAAGCATGTGGAAATGTTATTTTAGATTTCTGTACTTCCTACTAATAATAATATTATATATTTATCTTTTTAACTATATAGATGTATCATAGTGGACATATTGAATAAATACTATAAAAAACATGTTACTATTCACTATATTGATTTAAGATCTCATTCATGATAGGGTTTGTTTACAATTTAAAAATTTACAATGTAATCAATCTTGCAAATATATTTAAGTGACAATACTTCTCTTTTGATTTATTTATTATTCCCAAACCGTGTAAATCAGCATGTCATGTGCTCTTATTCTCCTTCTTAATTATTCAATTTTTTTCTCTTGTTTACTATTAAAATAATACCAGTAGTCATTACTACCCTAAATACTATCATAATAGGTTTTTAAATTTTTAGTACCAAAATATTATTCGTATTATACAGTCATATTTTTAATTTATACCATTTCTTGGAGCCATCCATGAACATTGGTATGGAAAATTGAATTTTTCAATCTATAAATATAGCAGTATTTTTGCATTCATGTACAATGATTTCATTTTAATAGAATAAGTTAAATGAGAAATATGATTCATTAGTAAAATTATTCTTTTACACAATCCATATTTATTAAAATGAAACACGTTTATTTATAGACATGTTTTGCTGGACATTTAAACATTTCATGTTTTTTTATTAAAGAGGGATTGTTTGATAATGGATTATTCATTCTTATAATAATATATTAGAATTTTTTGATACTTATGATATAGTTTTACTATTTTTTAAAGTTGATTAAAGGAGACTAATTTCAAAAAAATATAGAAAATTGAAAATACCTATTAAAATATTATATCTCACTACTAGGATTATATTCATTGTTAAGAGTGTTAAACCATTTAAGGATTGTCTTTTTAGAAGACCAAAACCTCATAAATTTTGATAATATAGTTTAAGAGATTATTATGTTGAATTTGATCTTATAATCGAGGGTTTTTATGTGAAGGTATTAAGGGAGAGGAGAGCCCCCTTTTAATTGAATAGGGATGAAATTCATGTCTATACCTATAACATTTTTATACTGTTATATCACTCTCCAGGAAAGTTACTCGTATATTATGAAATAATTGGTAGTTGAATTTATGATTATGAAATATTAATCAAACACACACTATTTATCTTATTTTAATTATATTTGATTTCATTTAAACTTATATTATTACTTTTAAAATTTTATAATTTATAATAGGGACTATAGTTTACCAAATTAACATATCATTTATGCAAGAAAAAAATAAAATGGATCATAATATAAAAATTTTAAATAGTAATTGAAATATGTTTATTCATTTATTATTATTAAATTTCTAAATATATATAAAATATATTCCGTTATATGAAATATAAAATGTATAAAAACAAATTTCTTGGGAAAAATATTACTTATGATATAAATTATTTAATATTCAATTTAAAAAAGAATCAATTTTATTAAATTTTAAATATAACTCATTGTTGTAATATTTTTTCTTCAAAAATATTTTATACATTTCTAAATCATTATTATAAACATATAATTATATCAAATGAAGTGTATTGATAATAATTATGTCATGACAATAACCTAAAAATCATTATTTTTTAAAACATAAAAAATTGACAAAAATTTTGTATTTAAATTATAAATAAAGAAATGAATTTATTTTTTTGAAATTCATATCAAAAAATTAATAAAATTCACTTTCAATTAAAAATATGATTTACGGTGAACAGATTATTTATTATGAAAATGATTTTTTTGAATATTAACTATTATTTTTATGATAAATAACTAATTGATATATTATTATTATATTATTCATATATTCATTAATTTTATTATTATATAAAAGGTTATTTTTTTACTTGAAATAAATGTAATTGTTTTTGAAAAAGTACATTTTTGAACCATAATGGGAGTTGAGAAAAAATAGAATTTTAAAAAGTATAAAAATTCTTAACATATCTATAAATATAAATATTTTTTTGATTTTTTATTTAAACATAATTTATTATTACATAATACCTTATGATTATTGATAATCGATTCAGTATCAGATAATCCCTGGTTGTAGTTTCTGTTGCAATTTCATATATCATGGATCTTGTGGAAATCTCTCTGATCTTAAACATATCATGTTTATAGTTTTTCTCATTCTATAATTAATTATGATGGGATTGAGAATATTATATGTAGAACCCTAGAGAAATTCTTTGAGATTGTCAGATTTATACCTATTGAATGTATTTTACAATATTTGTATAATAAATCAGATTTGAAGATCCATATCAGGTTTTTTATTCCAATTCTCTTTAATTAAAAAGATACTAAATTTGTAATGATATTTGATAACCCAAATCCCTTTGTTGATTTATATTGATTCCTCTTGATCTTATCCCATCCATGACTTTTCTATTCCACCATAATGCATTATTTCAATTTAATTACTCCTTATCTCTAAGGAAAATTATTTAAATCATTATATTTTATGAATTTCAACTCCCTTAAAAGTATGACATTTTTTAGAATAATTATCATGAAATTTAACAGTGGTTTCCCATCATTGTAAATATTTTTCCATTTCTACCAATGTTATCCTTTATTTAGAAACCCAATTATTTTTTATCTCATGTTACCTTTATATATATAATCTTTAATTTTCAAAAAGATGTTTTTATACTATGTTTACATTGTAGGTTTTCAACATTGGTATTTCAAAATACTGCAACGGTTGTCTATCTATTCATTATAAAATGTTTTATAATACACCCCAAATATTATTTGAAAACATTTATATCATTTAAATGATTTATTATTAATGTTTTCTTTATCATATTAAAGTTCATCCAAAATATTTCACTTCACAAGTTATAATCCATTTTGTATTCTTCAAGGTTCCAATAGTAATGATCTTTAAGTAAATGTTTTCAAAAAAAAATTCACTGGACCTTTTTGAATTTATTATATCTATTTCAAGGCACAATTTTTGATATTTAATTCCAAATATAGTTTTTGAAAATTTATTTATTTCAATTTATAAAAATTAACCCTTTCATTAATTAAATTTCATAGGGAACCGTAACTTCATCACCAATGCTATAGATACAATTGTATTCCAAAAAACACTTTTAATATTTCACTAATCTTTAGGAATTCTTTATTTCCGCGGAAGATATATTTACTCAAACAACCACTGAATTTATCATTTAAATAATATTTTATGATAATTAAATATTGGGTATCGACCATTTATATTCATAATGTTAATTTTTTTTGTGATGACATCTGAAAATGTTATCAACCCCATTTTATCCACGGGTTACTTATGATGTGATTAATGATTATATTTTTATTTCACACATTTTTATAGATTAATAACAAGTGTATTACTGTATATTCATATAATTCATTTGTGAATTATTGATATTACATGATATATTTGAAAAAATAGAGTATTAATGTTTTATACACAATCGTAATAAAGATGTGGTACATACTACATTATTTTATAACAATTAGGTAGTGATGTATGTTCTAAAATGATTATGGGAATCTATTAGTTGTGAATGATCCACTTTAGATTCAGGTTGTGATTCATAACCCACTTTGTTTTTGGGAATCATCTAGTGAAGAAAGCTCCACTATGGGAAGTCTGATATGATGTCTCATACACCATGTTATGAGAAATTGGAAATGACTTCAGATCCACTATTTTATAATTTTATTACATATTACTGTAGTTTAATATTATTCTTAATTTCATTAAATTCTAATTATTGATTCCTTTTATTATTTATCATGGATATTCCATGATATATGCTTTCTATTTTGAGAATACATTAATATTATCACGTCCTGTGGAAAACTCGTATTGATTAATAATAATTTTAATATCTTATTTTTCACTACTAATGTCTTCTCATATTATTTTGATCAAACCCTAGTTGACATGTTATTGCGTATTTTCTTTACTAAGCATTCATGAACACACCATTTATTTTATTTATTTTCCATATAAATCTTATTTATATAACTATCTTTTGAAGTTATAATTTTAAAGAGATAATTTGGTGGATATTTTGAAGGCATTACAAAGGAAATATTAAAATAAGGGAACCTATATTTTTTAAGATTAGAAAGACATGAGAGTTAATCCCCAAATTCCATAAAAATTATATTCTATGGATTAAATTACTATTTTGAGATGTAATGATTAAATTATGGTATTGATATAAAATATAATTGTTTTTTCTCTCATTTTATCTAAGCAATTGTTTTTAAAAACAATTTCTGGACCCAAACACAGGAGTGCGTGTCTATGGATTCCTAATCAGGAATAAAACATCAAAATTCTTCTATACATCTGAATTTACATTCAAAAAAATTTTGAATATGAAATAAAATCCTTGGAAAATAAATTACAGACTCACATCAAGAATTAGAATGTCACACCCCTCATGCTCAGGAGTCTTTGGATAGAAAGGGAATGATGAGTCCAATTTGAATCCTTTTTCAATGGGAGTGACCAATATTAAATTACATTACATATGATTTTGTATTAAAGGGTATATTTATGTGGGTTTATTTTTATTTAGTATTTTCATGAAACATTTCACTTCATGAATCAGAAAAATTATAATATCATATAGTTTGAAATCTCATGTCAAGCATTTAGGGTAGATTGGTAACCTGAATGGTTCTCCTTAGGCTTATACACATTATAATATGATATTCCTGAGGTACATTTCAAATGTTTCATAGGTTATGGATACCAACAGAAAGATTTTTTTGTCACCAATATGACATTGTCATATCCTTGTTCTGAATTCCTCATCAAAAGTGTACCACCTCATAAAATATATTTTGAATCTGGAGGTGGCATGTGAGAGTCGTTAGGGAATAAATCCCCATAGAAAATCCCATAAAAATATGATTGTGACAAATATTGTGGTTCCTATTAACAAATAAAAATACAAGGAAAATATATCAGAAGTGTGATAAAAACTAACATTAATATCATATTGAGATGGAGGATTACATCATTTAGGTCCCTATAAGTGTCTAGGTGTAGGCTAGGATGGTTCCAACAAGAGATATCCACCATTAATCCCCCAAATCCCAAAACATGTAGGGAAATATTATGGGGGATAATGAAGAGATCTCAACACTAGCCTCATAAGATTGTGTATCTATAAAGGGGTCTAATCAATGGAAGAAAACAACCAAAGGTTGGTAAAATTTTAAAAAATTTATTCCCAATAATGAAGGTCATAGAAAAATCCCAAAGGATACTGAAGAAAAATTCCATATTCTAGACCACACTCAACAAACCATCATATATATATATTGAATTATTTATAAGGGGAAAGATTATATATCTTAGTATTAGCAATGGAGTATATTTATGTCCTTACATTCATATATAAACTTCATCGACATATTATTGAAAAAATAAAATTGTATTTTTATCTACCTACACACACCTTGAAGGTCTTTGATCATATCCATACAATGATAGAAAACACCTATTAGAAAATTAATTAGGTGACTAGGGTTCATGTTAAATCTCATCTTCTTTCCAAAATCATGGTTAATGAATATAATATCCTATAGAATACTTATGAGTAGACCCATATTTCTACTATCATATATGATGATCATGAACATATGATAGTGGATAATAAAGTGAATAGGAGGCATTATATATCCATTCATATGATAAATTATTGGAATATTCAAGAAGTCATTCATGGAAAGGAACATATCTTGGAACCCAATATAGGATTTCATTTTCCTATAATGAGATTCACTCAGTGATAGGCTCATACCATTGACCCAAATTGATATGATTAATATCTTGTAAATATAAATACATTGGTTTTTGTTATAGCCCATATCATCTATATAAATCCAATAAAAATATCATGGTGGCACCCATTATATGTAAGATCATGTTTTCTTCCTCTGAAAATAATCGTGTAGATATTTTATGTTGATTACTGAAACCTAGAAGGGTCTAATATCCCAATTACAACTAATATTTTTGAATAATCACGGTATGATATTGTAATGTTTAAAGAAATTCATCACCACATTCGGATTCTATCCAAGGGGGTTTCTATGAGGTCTCTTTTCATGATGGTGTTTACCTAAACTACATTAATATTATCGCTATATTTAGATAATTCACCCTACCATAATGATATAAGAATTATTATCAATGGAATCATATAATTTTGTATAAAGATTATATAAATTCTCTAATAAATGATGATATTATTTATTACATTTAGTGTATTTCAATAGAAACAAAAAAATCTATCTACCCATCTCCAATATGAGAAGGATTCATTTCCAATGAACTCCTCCCCATGTTACCATGATCTATATCTCTTGGGGTCTTTTCTAAGTTCCACATCATGGTTTAACTCATGATGGGTAAATAATGATCACCCATAGAGGATCTTTATATAGAAAGGGTTATAAAGGATCACCCCAATATATAAATATCAATAATAAGTAATTCCCCCTTTAAAATTAATCAACTTTGGATTAACTAAAAATTACTATCCTTGAATACCATGAAAATAACTAGGGAGGTCCTCCAAAATATTCCCACTGTGATGACCCCCGTTACTATTATCTATATCATTAGTACACAAATCATCCCATTTTCCATAATATCCCAATTATTCCCTATTAAATAGAGGCACATAATATGGGGACCCTCATGATACATAGTGACTCAAGATTAAATGATAATGTATCAACCCTTTCTACGGTTGATTTTGGGAAATATTTATCATCTATACCTCCCCCATACATCACATCCCATGAAACAACTTTTTTCCCAAATTATCCTAATGACCATTAAAACATTATGGGTAAATGAAATTATGCTTATATCAGGTTGAGAAATATCTCACTAAAGATATGGGTAATTATACGGTTATGTTTGAGGAGTTTGTAGAATGAAATATAAAAGCAATTTTATAGCCTATGGAAACTCCCAAGTATGAAATTACAAAAATCTCAAAAGTGGAATGTAGAAATTATCTATGCCAAAACATATTGGGGACTCTGTGATATATTAATGAAATATATTTTTCTTATTAGAGTCATTCCAAAATCATCAAGGAAATGATATATCCCTTTCATCAAGTCGAATTGGTGCCATTTTTACTGGAATAAAACCGAATGTATGATAATTTTTTGATAACCATTGGAATTGTTTCATAAATGGAATGACATATGTTTACCAAATAACTATGACACTAACACATGATGTGCACATTAAATGGTGGAAAAAATATGGATTATTTTCCATTACTCCATTCCATAGATTTAAAATTAAAATAATAATGGAATCATTCAATATCTTTGATTTAAGACATTTCTCTATCCTAGTTTCATCATGTTAGTAACAAATCATCCAATGAAACCCTACCATCCTTTGACACTACAATCGACCTACTCAGTTGGATGCCTTGTTCTTGTCGCCAACCCATGGGGAACAAAAACTCCCTTCAGGTTACGTCAATATTGCCTCAGGTACAAGGGTACTGTGGTATGCAGGATGATTCACAAAAAAGTGGTATTAATGGATTGTAGATTAAGAATCTTTCAATGATGTTAGTATGCATTTAAAATATTTTCAAGACATATGGGGTAATTATGTGTTATTTCCTAGAATTCTCTCTTCCTAATGATCCTTATGTCACCATGGGTGTTTTATGAATGGTATTTTTAGGATTAATTTTAGTCTTTTCCCTGATTTTTATTTAGATATATAGAAATCCAAATCTATATCTCTATTTTATGGAATCAATGTTTCTTGATTCTCTTACACGAGTGTTGATCTATGAAATAATTCAGTGTCTTAAATGATGTTTGATGATGTTGTGTGGAATTAGACCAATGATGTTACGACCAAAAAATTCATTAATGAAAATTCCTCTTGGATTATTTAAATGTCTTTTTATGTTTATGATAAACGTATGCACTTATTTTTTTATATGTTTTGTAATTTAATATTCAATTTAGAATTGTAATCATTTATAATATAGTTGCTAAACAATGATCACATAATTAGTATAAATATACGGCTTGAACAAATCCAATTTAATCAGAAAAAGTAATTGATAGCCTCAACCAGTAGACATTCCCCATATGAAGACCATTTTTCGGAGCTCAGAAAGGAGGTTATGTCATTGGTGTTCGATCTTGACCAATCCGGAGCCAAGCTTGAACACGTTAAGCATGAGCGGAACCGACTATGGGAGAAGTGGAAGTTAATATAGATTACCACCAAAGCGATGTTATATGAGCCACCCCAAGAGTCTATCACCATCATGCACCTTACCCTTCAGTCTTATGCGGGTGTTATAAAGGGTTGTGTAATGATACCCTACCACTATGACTACGTACATTATTATTTTATAGAGAATATACATTCTTTTTATTGTTATGTTTTAAATAGTTTTTAATGAAAAAATAGTATTTTTAGTTAATATTCAACTAAGAAATATATTTTGATGAATTAACGGATTTTTGAATTAAATAAAATTTAAATAAAATATTATAAAAATTATTATTAAATTAATTTTTAATAAATATAAATTATTGTATAATTTTATGAATGTAGTTGTGATTTTTATTAAGGTTTGAAAGCTGTTTTTGTCAAAACCCATGAGTTTTAGATAAAGGTTCATTTTTATTTTAAATGTAAAAAATTAACAAATTTGGAAAATTATTTAGAAAAAATGAATATTATTTCAGAATCATGATTTTGAAATTATCCAATGATGAATTTTTCAAAATTTTCTGAGATAGTAGAATTTGTTGTTAAAAATTAATTACCTTTTAAATTAATATTTTGTTTTATGAAAACATAATGAACCAATAATTATGTAATAAAATACTATAAACGTTATGATCAGCCAATATATGTTTTACCCTTAAAATAATGTTATTTAGGGTTTGATTGATTTATTTTACAAGGCATTTTTGTACCCTTCAAGGCTTATAAAATATTTTGTCTTTTTAAATTGCTTTCCTTGAGAGTGTGACTCATCTCCACATAAGAAACGCTATTATTTTAAGAAGTTCGTCCATTGGACATATAAAATATGGTTTTACACTCCCCTTTGAAAAAACCATTGGAAAAATCCATGGTATGGTTTTTGGTTTTGATTAGTTTAATGTGAGATGTCGCAAACCTAAATAATAAATAATTCCATCTCATTTTCTATATAAACCCACTAAACCTCGCACTTCCTCTTCTCTCAAACCCTTTGGAGTTTGACCAAACCCTACTATCCTTTCTCTATAATCCTACCATGGTTCCCCAAAATATCTATAATCCTCTCTCAAGCCTCTCTCAAGTTTCCTTGATTGAACTTCCAAGTAATGGATTTCTTCCTTTCTCATTTTTGTCAAAAAAATTTAAAGTTGTTAGACCCTTTTTTTCAATTAACAATGTTGGTGTATGATTTCACACCTCCCCTATACTGCCCTATTTAGGTTTTTATTATGGTAGACCCCTTTTTCACTCATTAATTCCACCCATTTACACATGTTACAATGCCTATATTCTATGAGGGATTTCTCCCTCCTCTTGTAAATCCAAGAAATTCTTCTGTATTATGCATCTAAATTCCATTAAATTTATTGGGATGGGTGTCTATATGACCCTATAACTATTTGTTTCATGTACATATGATGAGACACTCATTTCTCTCGCATCAACCATTTTCATGAATACTTATGCCACACCGTTATGTTAGCGAAATTGCACCACATTTTTCAAAGCCAAGATCACTGTGTAGTGAATACCATACCCATGTCTCTATCAAGGATATTCACCTTTATGTACATATACATATTGAATGGTACTTTAATGTATTTATTCCACATTAATTAATCATGAAATTTGTTAAGGTTTTTATTGATTCCATGTTATATGATCCATGGGGCACACTTATGCATGAAATTAAATGTTTATGAAGAGCACACCCAGGTAGAGCTCTAATGCATTGGGTAAAGTATTGTATCATGATACATCATGTGAAATTAATGTTAAATCATGATAATTTAAGTTCAACAAGGGTTTACACATGCTTTATGTGCAATGAGGGTTTAATCATGCTCTATGTGCAAGTAGCCTTGACTCAGGCTAAATTCCATGTTAAGTGTAGTTGCCACATTTCCATGTTTTGATTATCAAGATTTATCATTCCATTATGTTCATGTTTCTCTTGTGCTCCATTGATATGCATATTGTCAAACATGAATTTTATTTCTCATGTTATTCCATGTTTATTCCTTTACCGGGATTTATTGCTCACCCTTTTTTATGCATATCCTTGGGTTATCTCATGCAATGCTATGTATGAGAGAATGTAGTGGTTATGTAAATAATGTTTTCAATAATGATGGTGTATTTCATGTTTTATGTTTTTATGTAATGATCCTAAGCACCAATGAAACTATAAATCTCAATCTTCTATGTTGTATGAAGTAATGTTTATGTAATATATCTTGTTTTAGTGTGTAATAAAGTGAAGGGTTTTTGTAGTCGGTAATAGAGGATAAGTTTAGTTATTTTTGGGATTAGGATTATAAAACCATAGTGAAGCCTTAAAGACAAGAATAAGAATAATAAATGCATCCCTATGTTTTGGTGAGTATTGATTAAGTTTTTTTATCAAGAAAATACATCCATGTTAGCTACGAGCATGTCGAGGTGGCTCTGTCACAGATGTACCAAGGGTTGAAAACCACAACAAGGAGTTTTGGTCTAAACTCGGGGTATCCTGGTACATGAAAACAAGCCTTGATGAACTCTTAGTTATGACACTCTGGGGGATATACTTTGGTAAATTAACAAGTTTAGTAAGATCCATTATTATGGGAATTTAAAAAAATGACTCTAACAATACAGGTTAGAAAGTAGATCATGGATAACATATATTAAATCATATAGATTCTTAAGTTAATGAAATAAAATTATTTTATATGTCATACATTTTTGTCTTTGGATTCCCCTTTATGTGATTAATAGTTTAAAGTACTCATCCCATGTATGTATCAGATAAGGTAGAAGTAGAATCAAAAAGTGAAAGGTAGGGTTATTGTACATGTATATACACATTCTTTTATATCCTGACTGTTTAGTAGAACAATCCATACACCTCCAAAAATCAGGGATGTAAGGATTTCGGTAAGTATGGAAAATGGGGAAACCATTTCATCCCATGAATATAACGCATCACCTAACTTAATCGGTGGATTGAAATTCCCAACAAAACTCATCACACTCCCTCTAATCCAATTTGATGTAATTCTTTTCATGGATTGGATTTCCTTATATAGAGTGAACATAAATTTCAGTTAGAGGGTAAATAACTCTCCATGTGGAGAATCGACCCTTGATTATGTACAAGTGTAAGGAGGAAGATGAATCTTCTTTAGATCCATCATCTCAAGCATGGATATTACTACCCTAAGAGCATGCATATCTGGCTCAGATGATTGAGTCCAAAGAGAAATCCATATTTCAATACAATCTTATTGTGAGGGAATTCACTTAAGTGTTTCCCAATGAATTTCCGGGTCTTCCATCTGTAAAGATGTTGAATTTTCAATTTACCTTATACCTAGGGTGTTTCCAATATCTAAGACTCCGTATAGAATGGTTGTTGTGGAGATTGAGGGGCTGGAGAAATAACTAAAAGAAAATCCAAATAAAGGTTTTATTGGCCCATGCGATTCACCAATGGGTGAATTAGTCTTCTTCGTTAAGAAGAAGGATGGTTCAATTGCGCCTTTTCATTGATTATCATTACTTCAATAAAATCATGATAAAGAAAAAGTTTCCTCTTCCAAGAATTGATTAATTTTTTGATCAGATGTGTGGTTCACAATACTTTTCCTAGGTGGATTTTTAGTCGGGTTATTACCAAGTAAGGGTGAAGAAGGAGGATATCACTAAGACTTATTTTCATACAAGATACTGGTACTATGA
Organism: Viscum album; assembly: GCA_963277665.1. NCBI lineage: Eukaryota > Viridiplantae > Streptophyta > Magnoliopsida > Santalales > Viscaceae > Viscum > Viscum album. The sequence continues at coordinate 1,782,358,648 of OY728145.1, forward strand.
ATGAATATTAATTCCATTAAAACTCACTAATTCTCCAGCAATATTAATGGACAAGAAGAATGGAGTCTCTATATATTACACTAAAAAATTTTTGGTAGTGTTTATAGATGATATTATAATATACTCTAAAACCAAGGAGGATCATGAAGATCATATAAGAACTATACTAGAGAACATGCGAAAGGATAAGCTCTATGAAAAGTACAAAAATTATGAGTTATGGTTGAAAAAGGTCTCATTCATGGGCTATATCATCACAAGAAATGGGATATCAATAGATCTCTCAATAATAGTTGTAATAGAGGGATGAACAAGGCCAACATTAGTAATGGATATCTGTAGATTCTTGGGGTTAGCAGGATATTATCGATGATTTGTGAGTAATTTATCATGATTGTCCAACCACTTTACCAAGCTAACTCAGAAGGGAGTAAAGTTTTATTGGAGTGATGAATATGAAGAATGGTTCTAGGAGTTGAAATAGAGGCTTATCACTGTGCCCATGGTCACATTACCCAAAAGTGGAAAACATTTTGTGGTATTTTGTGATGCTTTGAAGAAGGGTTTGGGGTTTTTGTTGACGAACAGTTACAATGTAATTGCCTATAAATCAAGTCAATTGAATGTTCATGAGAAAAATTATCCAACAAATGATCTGGAGTTGGTTGTGGTTATCTTCTCTTTAAAAATTGGGTGTCATTATCACTATGTAGAGAAGCTGGAAATATATACGGACCACAGAAATAGTTGAACAAGTGCTAATGAAGATGGCTAAAACTGATCAAATAATATGACTCCTCAATCCATTACCTCCTTGGGAAAGCGAACAAGGTGGAAGATGATCTAAGTAGAAAGAACCCAATTATTATATCATTGATGATAATTGAGAAGGATCCATTATATATAGATTTGATGAAGATGGTCATGGGAATCGTAAAGAAGGGAACATCATCAATACTTTCACAAATGATTGCTCAATGTCTCTTTTACAAAAGATAATGGATGATCAAAAGGGTGATGTGGGAATTATGAATAAAGTAGAAGCTATTAGACAAAGAAAAATCCTCAGGTTCAATGTTAATGAATAAGGAATTATAATTTTTGGAGAAATACAATGTGTTCCATCATGTCTGTAGCTGAAAAAGGAACTTTTAGATAATGCACATAGATCAAATTTCTCTATTCCTCCCAGAAACAAAAATATGTATCAAGATCATCAAGAGAATAATTGGTGGGATAATATGAAGAAAGAGATTGGTTACTATCCATCAACATTCCGGGTGTGTCAGAAAGTGAAGGCAAAGAGGAAAAAGTCTAAGGGGACGATTCAACCATTGCCCATACCAGCATGGAAATGGGAGAACATCACCATGGTATTTTTTACAAGACTACCAAAGACATCCTAAAGAAACAATGAAATCTGGGTTGTTGTAGATCATCTTACAAAGTTTGCACACATTATTGCAATTTGGGAGGATTTCAAATTGGATCATCTAGAACAGATATTTATCTTGGAAGTTGTAAGTCTTCATGGTGTACCACTATCTATTGTATCTGATTCAGATCCAAGATTCACCTCTATATTTTGGAAGAGTCTTCAAAATGATCTGGATACTGAACTAAACTTCAGTACGGCCCATCTACCTCGAATGGATGGACAATCTGAGAGAACTATATAGACACTGTAGGACATGTGAATATCATATTATATTTACTTAAAAGGAGGGTGGGACCAATATCTTCCACAAGTTGAATTCTCAAACAATAACATTTTCCACTCGATCATCCGAATTGCACCTTATGAATCCCTATATGGGAAGAGGTGAATAACACCAACATATTGGGATGAATTCAATGAGCATAAGATGATAGGACCAGAAATGGTCAAAGAAATGGTGGAGAAGGTGAAAACATTTGAGTAGTATAACAAGGAATCCCAGAGTGGATAGAAGAGTTCTGTAGATAACCATCGATGAGACCTTGAGTTTAATGTTGGAGACTTGGTATTTCAATCCATAACTCCATGGAATAAGTTCAAGAGGTTTGGAAACAAATAGAAGGTAAGTCCTAGGTAAATCTTCTACTTCGAGACTCTTTATTGTGATGGGACAATGACCTATCAACTAACACTTGCACCTATATTGGACAATATACATGATGTATTTCATGTATCCATCTTAAGGTAGTGCATACCAGACCCTTCACATGTACTCTATTCAGAGATAGTACAATTAGAGGATGATCTTTCTTTAGAGGAGAAACCAGTGATGATCTAAGAACATAGATAAAACTTTCTATGTAATAAGACAATTCCCCTCGTCAATGTGTTGTGAAAAAACAACAAGTTCTAATAAGGAACGTGGGAATAATAAGAAGTGATGAAGAAGAGTCACCCATATCTGCTTTAGTATGGGAAAAAGAAAATTTCGAGGATTAAATTTCTTATGGGGGGAAGATTGTAACGAACCACAATTTAATTAATGAAAATACCTCTTGGTCTATTTGAATGACTTATTATGGTCATGTAAAATGAATGCACTTATTTGGTTATATGTTTTTGATTTTAAAATACCATTAAGAATTTTGACCATTTCTAATATAGCCATTGAACAATGATGGCATGGTTATTATAAATATAGAGCTTTTAAAAATCCATCTTTCTCAGACAAATGAAGTAATGAACTCATCCAATAGACTTTCCCCATAGAAAGCCCATTTTTCAGAGCATGGAAAGGATTTGGAATCCTTGAGCATATCTCTTGACCAATCCCAATCCATTATCGAACACATTAATCTTGACCTAAACCGACTACAGATGAAGTAGAAGTTAATAGAGATTACCACTCGAGCGTTGTTACCTGAGCCACCCCAGGAGTTGTCACCATCGCACACCTAACCCTTCTGTCTTATGTGTGTCTTATAAGGGGTTATGTAACGAGACCCTAACACTATGACTATGTAAACTGTTCTTTTATAGAGAATATACATTCTTTTTATTGATACATTGTAAATCGTTTTTAGTGCACAAGTAATATATTTAGTTAATATTCTACTAAGAGATATTTAATAAATAATTACTGGACTTTTGAATTAAATAATATTTTAATAACATAATATTTTTATTATTATAAAATTTATTTTTATTAAATAAAAATTATTTTATAATTTTCTGAATGCGATTGTTATTTTTATTAATGATTGAAAGCTGTTATAGTCAAAACCAATAAATTTTTGATAAATGATGGTTTTATTTTAAATGTAAAAATTCACATATTTATAAAATTATTTTGATAAAATGAATATTAATTTGGAATCAAGATGTCGAAATTATCCAATGGTTAATTTTTCATAAATTTTAGAGACAGTCAAATTTTTGGGTAAAAATTAAATACCGTTTAAATATATAATGTTTTTTATAAAATCATAATGACCCAATAGTGATGTAATAAAATACTATATACATTGTTTCGGCCAATATATGTTTACTATTAAAATAATGTTATTTTGGTTTTGTTTGATTTATTTTACAATGCTTTAGTGGACCCTTGAAAGCTTATAAAACATTTTGTCTTTTTAAATAGTTTTCGCTGAGAGTGTGACTCACCTCCACAAAAGATAACATATTAATTTTAGATGTTCTGCCATTGGAAATATAAAATATATTTTTCCACTACCCTTTGGAAAAAACCATGGGCAAAACCCATGGTATGGTTTGTGGTTTTAATTAGTTTAATGTGAGGTGTCCCAACCCTAATTAATAATAAAGAAATCCCTCTCCTTTCCTATATAAACCCACCCAAGCTTCCTCTTATTCTTCACTCGATGCCATTGGAGTTCAACCAAAACCTTCCCTCACCTCTCTATAATCCTCCCAAGGTTCCATAAGCTCCAAATAATCCTATATCAATCCTCTATCAAGATTTTGGGATCGCACTTCCATGTAAGGGATTTCTTCTGTTCTCATTTTGGTCCAATTTTCTTTAAGTTGTTATGACCATTTTTTTCAATTAAAAATTTTGGGGTATGATTTCACACGTCCCCCATAGTATGTTATTTTTGATTGGAGGATGGGATACCCCTGTCTCTCTCATTAATTCCTCCCATGTACACCGGTTACCATGAAGAAATTCTGTGAGGTATTTCTCTCTCTTATTTTACATCCAAGTAATTATTTTGTATTATACATCTAAATTCAATTATGTTTGTTGGGAAATGTATCTATATAACCCCAATATTATCTATTTAATGTACATATTATGAGACACCCATTTATATCTCATCAACCATTTTCATGAATTCTTATGTCATACTATTATACTGCCGAAATTGCACCGCATTTTCCAAGCCACAATCATTGTGTATTGAATACCATACCCATGCCACTATTAAGGGTATTCACCTTTATGAATATATACATATTGAATGGTACCTTCAAGTATTTATTCCATATTTATTAATCATGGAATAACTTATGATGTTGATTGATTCAATGTTATATGATCTATGTGGCACACTAATGCATGAAATGAAATGTTTAAGAAGGGTGCACCCTGATAGTGCTCCAATGCATTAAGTAAATTATATTATCATAATACATCATTTTCAATTAGTGTTTAATCATTAAAATTCAAGTGAAATGATGTTTTACTCATGCTTTAGGTGAAATGAGGGTTTACTCATGCTTCGGGTTCAATGAGCCTTGACTCATGCTAAATTACATGTCAAGTGTTGTTGCCACATTTCTAGGTTATGATTATTATGCTTTATCATGCCTTTATGTTCATGTTTTTCTTATGCTCCATTGATATTCCTATTGTATAAAATTTATTTATTTCCTCATGTTATTCCATGTGTATTCCCTTACTATGCTTTATATCCAACCCTTTTCTTATAAATGTCCTCAGGTTATCCCATGTAATGCTAAGTATAAGGAAATTTAGTGTTCCTGTAAAGGATGTTTTCAAAAAAGATATTGTATTTCATGTTTTATGTTATTATGTAATGAGCCTAAGCCCTAAAGAAACTATAAATCTCGATCTTCTATGTTATATCAAGTGATTTTCATGTAATAAATCTGGTTTTTGTGTGTAATAAAGAGCAGAGTTATTATATATGACAAGACATATAAATTGGATCCTTGAGATATATACTGATGAACCAGCACCCATTGCCATTTAAGATCCATCTATGGAACCTCATAGAGATATTTTTTAGAATAGTGGTTAGGATTTTAATCACCCAAATTGACAATGGTTCCTAGATTTTAATAATCCTCAATATTTTGAGGATTGGATGATCAGTATTAATCTTTTCATTGATTCCATGGAGATGAAAAATGAGATAATAGTGAAATATTCCACCTCCAAGCTAGATGAACCTAACATGATATGGTGGGACATGATGGCGATAATAAAGAAGATCGTGGGATAATAATGGACGAACAATAAATATTTTATTACCAAAAATTTCTATCAGTAGATTGTGGTGATGTCGAAGGTTTTTATATTTTCATACTCGAAAAGGATGACAAGTCCATGAATATGTATGAATATCACGTTACAATTCTTTTCCATTTTGAGCCTGATATTTTATTTAATGAGAAGATGGAGACTCTTCTATTAAATATAGGAGTTCGATAAGATATTATTTCTATGGTTTTTTGACGCTCCCTTATTATGATGATGTGTTGGATTGGGAATTGATGGTTTATATTGATCTAGATTGTATGTCATGGTTGAAGGGTGTTCTTTTTTCTCTTAATGGAAGTTCTATGAGTTACGAAAAAGGGATGATAAATAGATATGAGTCTCATGGTGGATATTAATTGCAATGTTCTTCTAAATCTCCTATTGGTATGGGAATATGCACTTTGATTTTTATATAGCGAGGAAATCCTGGGAAATATAAACGGGTTTAAACTGAGGCACCCAAGATATGTGGTTCTTATGAACTTTCGGGTTACCTGGAAAAGTTTCTTTCTGTTGAATGTACACCACATAGTGGCATGATATCATGATCATATAAAAGTAAATTGGTGTAATAAGATGATTCTTAAACAAAGGGGTTCCGTACATAGGCATCCAAAAAATGAAGCCTTTTCACTTAGTGGAAGAGTCTCTAGAGGAAGTTGATACAGGTCTAGTGACTGTGATAAGTACCATCAGTATAGCTTAATCATTAGTGACTAATTTATTTGATACTGGTGAATCTCATTTGTTTATTTCAATTTATATTTTAAATAGTTTAAATATTCATATTGATCTAATATCTTATGTGATTTATATTATTACTATCCTTGGAACGAAGTGGGATAAGAGTCATCATTTTCCAACTTAAGTATTTTCATTATCAGATATCGAGTTTAAATAGAATTCTATAGTTCGTGACATAAAAACTCATTATCTAATATTTGTGATTAATTAGTTAATTAATAATAATCTATGAATTGAATTCTATCATTGATGGGTCACCTTTACTGTACCAGATGGGTTGTCTCATATCATTCAGAGAGAATGAGACCTAAGGTCAAGCAGGGTCGAACCATATTATCAATACATGAGGAAATTAATATCTTTGTTTACATTTGACCCAGAGTTAGAATCATTTATTTATTATCTTATTCCCATTATTTCCAAGTTATCTAAATTAGTTTCCTATTACCTTCTCTTGTATTCCATTAGTAGGAGAGGGAGATATATCTATTGATTTAGTTTCAGGTACACAATCTCTATGTCTTTATTATTAATAGATTTAAATAGAAAAAATAATGTATTTTTAGACTTAATTTTATGATCTATTAGAGAAAAGATTCATATGAACTTGTTTTTCACCTTCAGAGGAACCCGTTATCTTTTCTATGAAACCTATGGTTCACATATCCGTTGTGTTTATGATAAAAAATTCAATCGAGTCATTGTAGATAACATGTATTCATTTGAATAATTGATGAGTTGATTGACTAGTTATGAGCGTAAAAGTGGTTATAAAAAATATATCTTCAATATGGTTATAACCAATTGATATTAAAAGAATATGAAACTAAAAAAAATTCTTTTTTATAGCTAGTATGGCCATTAAGAGTACCATTCCATGCCATTTTTCGTAACCAACACCTATTCCATCTCTATGGATTATATAACTAGGATCTTTCTGGAGTATCAAGATACATTTTGGGTGGTCTTTATGGATGAATTCTTTATTTACTCTACCTCTGAGGGGGGTCATGTGTGTTGACTGAGAGTTGTTCTATAATTTTTGATAAGTCAAAAAATTTATTCTAATCAATTAAAATTCAATTTATTGATTTGGAAAGTAATGTTAATGGGGAACATTGTGTTAGAACATGGTATATTAGTTGATCTATAGAATGTGAAATATTTTTTAACATGGAATTAACCACAAAATGTTTTTTATATTAGAAGAATCATTAATTAAGGGGTATTATCTTCAGTTCAAAAATTACTTCCTAATTTTGGATTGTCAGAAGACCACTCTAACCCTAAAGGGGGTAAATTTTTCCAAGGATGAGAAATTTTAGAGTTTTATTGTTGGGTTAAAATTAATTTTTACTACTACACCAATTTATAATTCTACAATGGTCATTTAGGGTTATGGGATAATCTAGGAAACTTCAGTTTTAGGAATGTGTTGTGTTCTTATGCAGGTTGATCATGTCATTGACTACGGTTCTCATAATTTTACGCCACATGAGAATAACTATCCAACCCATAAACTTTAAATTTCTTTTTTTTCTACAAAAACAAAAGATTTTTCTGAATTAACTTTTTAGATATTGATTTACTATGTATTTACACCACAATATCTTGAGTAATATCATCTACCAAAAATATTTTAATCTCCACATATTCATTGGGTGGATTACTTGTAATAATTTGATGTAAACATCACCTATTCCCTAGGGAAAGGGAATGTATTTGGAGAGTTTTTGATAAGGAAAATTATGAACTAGGCTGTGAAATAATATTTGGAATAATGGAAGATGATGGTTAATTTTACACAGTTTCATATAGGAGTTTAGGAAAAAGAATCTAAGGTTTTCAGGGCTATTTACCAATTGACCTATTATCTTCTTGAGATGATTCTTTTGGAATAATATCTTGATGATACATTTTGTATCATTAGGAACTGTATTTATAGATGGGAGACCAGTACTAGGTGTTCCTTTTCCATGAAGGGTATCCCATGTTTCCAGAATTGGTATGTTGTAGCTTTAACTATGATAAAACATGTGATGGGGGATTTCCATAATTTCTAGTGGGTATTACACTAAATAATGTTAAATATTAAATATGACATGCAATGTTGATTTTAGTGGCTAGGTATTGATTGTGAATTTATGAATTTTCCTCTAGTTGTTATATGTTATTGCAAGCCAAGGACGATCCATAGACACCTTTGGGGGTTCTTCAACAATATTTTATGCTAAAATTGTAATGTTTTGTGATTTCTATGGAATTTTTTGTTGGGATTTTTTGTACCCAAAAAAATAATAACACTATTTGGGATGTGATTGATAGGATGACCAAATAAGCTAAATTATTACCCATTTATGATACCACTAAATTTGAGGAGTTGGGAAATTTCTATGTGAGAGATATTATTCTCGTCCATGGAGTTCCATCTATTATACGATCTAATAGGGATAATTATTTTACTTATCTATTTTGGAGAGTCAGATAGGAAGAACAATGATCTCATGTTGATTTATTTTAGGAATATTATCTGTACATGGATGGAAGGAAAAATAGATTTATACATATTCTTTATGATATATTTTAATATTATTTTCATGACATTTTTTGATATTTGGATAATCATTCGGGGATGTTTGATTATTCATATAATAATTTATACTAGTCTATGAACAGAGTGTATCGTTTTAAGGAAGTATATGGTGGGCCTTGTAAATCACTGTTGTGTTGGTTATAGATTAGTGAATGTTCCAAGATGGAGTGATAATGGTAGATGAGATGGCAACAAAGATTAAGACAATTAATCAGAGGATGTTAATGACATAGATCTGGAATAAGACTTATAATGGTCGTCATCATAGATGATTATAATTTTTAGTTGGCAATGAGGTGTTCTTGAATGTTTCGCCTCATTTAGGTCATCATTAACACGATAGGCAAGGGAAGATTAATCTTTAATTAGTGGGGAATTTTGAGGTTTTTGGGAAGTTGGGTAATATGGACTTCAATTATCCACATCTTACATAGTTGATGTCAATATATAATGCATTAAATGTTTCACAACATTGAAAATATATTTTAGTTCGATATCATGTTTTGAGATAGAATGCTCTTGATATTGAGCCTAATTTATCCCTGTCTGAGCATTTAGACAATATTTTTCATTATCAAACCAAGGCACACTATGGGATGGTGATATCTTTAGTTTGAGTGTAATGGAAGCAGAGTTTTGACAGTCATGAGACTTGAGATAAAGTTACATTGATAAGATAGTAGTGGACTCATGTTTTTGACACATAGACTTCATAAATGGATTTATAGGGACATAAATTTTCCATGGTGGGGAGGTTGTAACATAATACTACTTTTTTCTGCCAATCATTGACCCTACTTCCTCTTAATTTTATTTTTGGGTGTTTTTAGGGACACTTGGGGTGAAGGCACGAACATGTTAGGTGGGTATGGGACATTAATGGTGTGCATCAAATTTTCCCAAACAGTGCAACCCTTATACAAAACGTGCAACAAATGGAATTTAGGGAATTTTTGGTTGGTTCATTGATTCCCAAACCATGATCCTACAAATGATAAAATATGAAATCCTTTGTATTGGTGCATGATTAAGGTTTAAAATTACGGAAAATGTGAGACCCCTATTGGAAGCTGTACATGAGAACATTATTAATACAAGAAATAAATTTTAAAATTCATGATCCCCCATATAACCTCTTTTCCAACCCTAACTCAAGTTATTATGTTTTTACATGTCTTGGAGGATCTTAATAACCCATTTGAATCCTCAAAACCCTTACATGGGAGATTAATTCTTTCAAGACATTGTCTGATCACTCTCCAATGGTAGATCTTCAACCATTCATTATCTTTTACACTATTCTTATTTACTTTATAAGGTATTCTAGATCATCCTGCTATTGATGGATCTAAAATATTTTGTTTTGGATGTTATATTTTTGATTCATTGATCTTTTTTTCCATTATTTATCATATAAAATTCAGTTTTTAGGTGTTCTGACATGTGATCTTTATGATAAAGGAAGGTGGTTCATTGAGATACATCATTTTATAAAACCTATATTTTTTTTATTAATTTATATTTATTTCAAATAAATTATGGAAAAACATTTCATTTTTTATTCTAAATTTAAGTTGTAATGGAATGAGTTTTGGGGAAAAGCCAACAACTCCACTCGAATTTGAAATTATTGTGTGCTTTGAATTTGATGGAATTTCTGAAATTTTATTTGTGAATTTATTTTGAAATAAAATTATTAAATTGATTTTTTAATAACAAATGATTTGTGTTATCATAAAAAAGACATAAATTGATTAAAAACCCATGTAATAAGTTTTATTGGGAAATTCAGACATTAGAACTAGAGATATGGAATTATATATTAAAATATTTTAGAAATAATTTTCCCATTACTAATCGATTTATTGTGCACATGTTGTATTGGGTTTTATGTGGGTTATTTTAAAAAACATGCTTGGATGATAATGCACTATAAATGGTTTAATGATTTGAAACTCTAAAAAAATAATAGTTTAGTATATATTATCCCTGATGAGATGTTTATGAGTCCAATTTAGATAGTCTCCAAGGAATGGGTGTACACATATTATCGAGATCATCGATATGAGATGTGTGAGGATCCCAAATCATGGAACTATCATATCTCATGACAGATTTAAATGATTATTTTTGGGATAATGTTGATATATATTCCGTATATTTTTAAATGATTTAATCATGCCTTTGAATTATAAAAACTACTTGATATACAATTTTTATTAACCAAATTCATGAAATGATTTCAAAATTTGAAAAGATAATAATTATTTGATTTAAATATTCAATGGTAAAACCACTACTTTTTTAATATTGCAACAATGATTTATTTTATTAGTTGTAGAATCTTATTAAGGACCACTTTGTGGGAACCAAATGTGATTTTATCTCACACCCTACATTTTCCTTAAAGAATTTAAAGACATTTTTCTATTGTGTTCATGAAAGGGTAAGGTGACAGTTTAAGGCGGCAGTTTTGGTTGATCCCCTAGACTAATACAACAAGTTCCTTACATACATGGGGTTTTTATCTTATCTTCTTGTGAGTACATGATTATATACTTTTTGGGTTTGGATATACATGTTTTTATTCTAGTACTGTATCATTTTTGAGTTTTCCTGGAACACACTAATAGGTATTTATTTCATACATAGTGTTTGTAGAAAATAAGTTCCCACATTCATTTTTTATGATGCCAGATGTCAGTTTCCAACCCATTGGGATGAAGAATACTATTTTGGCTTTATCAATATCATCTTATGAATTAGAGTACTAGATTATCTGGGATGGTTAGTGATAATGGGAATATAACTTCAAAATTTTGATATCATTCTTTGTACAAATTTTAGATTTTGATGGTCTTTTCAAGAATTTCTACAATTTGAATTTTTAAAACATTACATTTATAGACTAATTTATGATTAGTTATGTAAATCATGTAGGTTGTTTTTAATTATATTTTTCTGATTCAAAAACTAAACTAAAATAACTCTGACATGATACAAAAAAAACAAAATTAGTAGTAAAATAAGAACAATTTGAACGTAAAATGAAAAATTGACATTTTATAAAAAAATCCAAATATACCAAGGTTTTTCCATCCACCACACATAGTTTATAAAATGACCTCATTGTTTATATATTATATGAAAAATTAAAATAAATAAGTTAATACATGACATAAATAAGTGTGAAAAAAAGAAACAAACTAATTTTGTTTTACAATAACAAAATTTTGTTATATTTGAAAAGCTGAAACATAGAGAAATACATGCCAAAAAAGCATTAGAATTTTGTCGAATGAAAAAATGTAAAATTTTAAAAATAGTGAGAAGGTCTTTGGGTTTAACGCCCAATTGGGTGCTAGGATATCACTAACCCTAGTCAGGATGTTTTATCCAATCACCCCCAATCTGAAGGTGGGTACTTTTAATTCCTTAGAAGCCACAAAAATAAAATTTATATAATTTTTTTCATATCCCAATGGTAGTTGAAGATCCAAAAATAATATTTTTTCATGTTCCCCTCAAGGAATTTTTTATTCCAATGATATAGTTGATGAGGTAAAAATGTAAAGAAAACATCATCATTATTTATCACTACACACTGCTACAAAAATGGGAAATAGCAGCGCTACCCCTTTTTCAGTGCTAAAAAAAGTTCTAATAAAGGGGTCTTTATCAGCGCTAAAAAAATCACTGATAAATGGTGGCCTTTATCAGCGCTAAAAAAATCCCTAATAAAGGCCCCCTTTATTAGTGATTTTTTAGCACTGATAAAAGGGACCCCTTTATCAGCGCTTCTTTTAGTAGTGCTGATAAATGGAGGATTTTTTAATTCTAAAAAAATTTATATTTCAAAAAAAATCATGAAAAATAAATTATTGTTATATAAGTATATTTATTCGGTTATAAATATAATATATATTTTTAAAATATGTTTTATATACATATAAATAGACTATTAAATATTATATATAAGAAATGTAGTGAAAATGGCTTTAAAATATTTTTTAAAAATATTACTAATTAATAATTTTCTAATTACCATCAATTAAATATCATTTAATAACAATTTGAAGACACAAAAAATCAAAACAATTAATAAAATATCTAAAATAAGTTGAAAATGCAACTCAAACTTCAAACGGACATAAATTTTGATTCGGGGTGTCCGTTTGATCTCTACCACTTATCAAATCGAATCTTGCGATGAGATCTACATCTCTATGACTAGGGCAGATGCCAGATGAGGTTTTTTGAGGCCAAAATTGGCCCAGAAGTCCTCAAAAACTGAGTTTTTAGTCGGGTTACCCCGATTTGTTAACATTCAAACAAGTATAACTTCTAATCCGGATGTCCGTTAAGCATGTACCACATATAATATCGAATATTGATTCATTTTATTCTATTTGATAGGTTGTGGAGTTGAAACGGGCTTCTCGATTATAATTTATGGTCGTTTTAACATTCAATGGATTTTCAAAGACACATATATATGTATTTATTCTTATATGTCTGTGTATGTGGGTGTGTGTGTGTTGTATATATGTATGTATGTATTTATTTATTTAATTATAAACACACATAAAAAACATATTTCATAATTTTATTTTAAACTAATCTTATATGTATATATTAATATACATATAAATATATGGATAAAAAATTTTATATATATATATATATATATTAATATACCAATGAATATATATACTAATATTTGAATAAATATATTTATATTAATATGAATCTATATCTATATAAGAATAAATATAACTATATATATATATAAATATATATATCATTAAATAGTGAAAAAACGAAACAACATAGTGGTAAAGGTGCAGCCGTGAAATGGGGAGGTTGTGGGTTGGAGTTTGGGTGGAGGCAGAGGTGGTGCGCGCATTTGAGGATGCGGGGGAAGGGTAGTGGATGGAGATACTTCATAGCGCTTATGAATGCTCTCCCTGAGTATTATTTAATTTCATTTATTTATTATAATTTTTTTTACATTTATCAGCACTTTAAAAACATAATTGATAAAGGCCCCTTTTATCTATGCTAAAAAAGGGCTGATAAAAGTCCCCTTTATCAGTGTTTTTTAGAAATGATAAAAGGGGCCTTTATCAGCGCTTTTTGGAACGCTGATAATATGGACCCCCTATATCTGTGCTAATCTTTACAGTGCTTTTTTAGTGCTGATAAAAGCCTATTTTGAGCGATGATATAGGCTGTTTTTGTAGTTGTGAAAAACCCACCACTAGTTGTTGAAATTTAATCATAAGATATCATTATTATTAATTATTAAAAACAAAAAAACCATTTCTTCTTATATTAGTAGATAAATACACTTAAACCTAATGAAAAATTTAATCTTCAATATGGAATACCACTCAATATTAAATTTAAGTCATTTTATTCTCTTAATAAAAAATGCATTCCCTTAAGAAAAAAATGGGAATAATATTTGTATTGGGAGATATAATTAAAATTTTAGTATCAAAATTATCTGGTCTACATGAATTTTTTTTTATGATTTATGACTATGTTTTCTTTGGATCCAATATTTTTTATGTTATGGAAATCTTTTATATTGAAATTTTGAAGTTGATAAATTTCCTATAAATATTCGTTATAAAATAATTTCTAAAATAACAATTTTCTTATTCATAGTATTCATTATCATAATGTCACTACAGTTCTCACAAGTTTTGTTTTTAATGCAATTCCAGATTTAAAATGGAATTCATATTCTAAATCAAGTTAACCATATTCTAGGTTTTTAAGATCTTTTTCGTATGAAATTTCCTTCTTTTCCATGTTAAAAATAAATTTTTTTATATTTTCATCTAGATTGTCACAATTATTTTAAAAAACAAGTTTATGTATATCCAGAATCATAATAGTTTCAATCATAAGTCTAAATATAATATAAATAAATAGTGTTTACAAGGGGTGAATAAAATTTAAAATTTAATTTTTACGATAAAGAATGTGAATAGTTGTTAAAATATAAGAAATAAAAAAAATTAAAATAAACAAGGAAAACAATATGGAAATGGTCCCATATGATGAGAAGGTTTTTATTGAGAAACAATAATAAAAAATGTCACCATTATAACATAGCATAATAGTTATCATTGGGCTGTCTCATGAGAAGGTTACATACAAATCAATAAAACTGTCACATGATTAATTAGTTTTTGTTATGTTTAGAATTATATTTGAGGATTTTAAATGACTAAAACAAAGATAAATATCATAGAACCAGATTATATCTTGATATGAGAATGATATATTATAAATTATTAAAATTATTGATTGAACAATTCAAGCTAAAGGTATCATGAGTGGATAAGCATTGATCCTTGGAATCATCCATTATGATCACAAAAATGCTTCCAGATTAATTAACCAATGTCTACATCATGTCCTAAATGAATACAACTATATTTTCTATAATCATATAAAAAAATTAATTTTTTGGTTTTATCCTCTTACCGATGAGATTTAATTTCCTAATGACCTATGATAATCCGATAATAAATTAACCTATTGTGCTAAATAGGGTGACCTATACAAATGAAGATTAAAAGACAATACAAATATTTAATAGTATTTAGTTGATAAATAACAAATAAATAATAGAATAATTTGAATATTAGAAACAATGTAACCCCATTCAATATATATTTTTTTAGAATAATTTAAAATTAATGGTTTTTATAATGAAACAATCATTATCAAGAGGGAAATTACATGGGTTCATCATTTACCACCACCACATAGATTTTATCTTTACATAGAATGATAATGTTCATTAAAAGCCATCTTCTAAAAAATATCATGTCTATCACGTCCGACTAAATATTTCAAAATATCTTCTAAAATAATTTGGTGTTGAAAATATAGAGAGAATAAGGGTAACAAAATCATATATCCAGTTTCCATCATCTCAAGGTTTTCTAAAATTCTGTCTTGTTAGCAGATAAATATTTGAAATTATACATGTTGAATGTTGGTTTAATGTATCTTGTTTTTTCAACCAAAAAATTTTAGATTCATTTTACATGTGATCGAAAAGATATCCACTAAAAATTGATGTTATATTTTTTAGGTGGAAGAGGCTCTTTATCTTCATATAATTGTATGCACCCATAATCCACAGTAATGAAAATTTTGAATGTAAATTTTTTTGGAGAGATGATTAAGTGATTCATATGTCTCATCTGGTTATAGTATACTCATTTGGAAACATTGGGAATTATTTATTTGTCATTTAATCAATGATTCTCAGTTATTGATGAAAAGATATTTTCCAAAATGAGAAATATTTTTGGGACTCATATTTATAAATTCAATAATTGGTAAGGTTTGAAAAAATTTCCCCCACAAGAAAAGTGATAATTAAAAACATAATATCAACAATTTTATTAGTATTTATTTATTTATTCCCAAAATAGAATGTTTTTAAAAAACATTTTAGTAAAAAATTATGTATTTTTCATATGTAAGAAAAAAAATCATAAAAATTCCAAAAATGATTCAATTTATGATAAAGAATTAAATATTTGGTGTATATTCATTCAAATACATGTAAATAATATTAAAAATATCTGATCTATATTTTATATAGAAAATGATGAGGCGATGAACATGATGATTTTGATAGGGTTCTACCCATTCATGTGTAACCTACTATATATCACAGTTTGTTTCTCCATATTTCCATGGATTAGAAACTATAATCACAACTAATTATAAACCTATAATGATGGTATATATGTTCCTTATGAATTTTACTTTCCACACTAAAAAATTATTTTTATACATTACCAACATATTGAATATGTATCCATGTTATGATAGATCATTAAGAAAACATGATTAATTATTTACTATAGAGGAATATCTCCCTCGACGAGCCTTTAACAAAATTGAAGAATAATAGCTCTCCTAATTCAAATCTTATATATAAATAATTCATAATCAAAATTATGGTCTCAATGAATACTCGAACTCTATAACATGTGGATAATGATCATTGTGCCTCATAATAATATTCTTTTATTCTCATTTTTTCTTTACTTTATTGTTATACAATAAGTTATATCTACATTATCCATACACTCCAAATATTAGGGAAACTAAAAATTACTAGAATTTATATAATTCCATTAAAATATTTTCCTGATTAGTATTATAAAATAAACTCTATAACATTATAAAATAAGACATCCAATTATTCACTCATTCAGTTAGGCTCGTAATCGTTGGCCACATGATATTATTGGAGAGTCATATGTCAATATGTATTGCAATAAATATATTCATTAAATAAAATATTTTATATCAACTAAAATGAACCAATTTAAAACATCCCTAAATATATTATCAATTTTGAACTATTATTTTCTTAGAAACCCAATACCCTTTAGATTTAGAGTATTAACATAAAGGGAAAGCCTTTGTGAAATAAAACCATAGCCTTCATCCTCATATTAACATTTTTACCAGTGTACCAACATATTATTATTTCGTAATAAAACACCAATATATATCCAAAATTTATTCATTTATGGTTCCCTTTTGGAAAAATATTACATCATAGAATTCTTCATTACATATAGAAGTGAAAACAATACAAAGTTATCTAATATAATCCATAAGGATAATCATAGTATATGTACATAAATGATCATATATATGCATATGATACAAATAATCATATTGTAGAATAATCAATGTTCTTGAGGATATAATAATTGAATTAATACCCATCAAAACCTATCTCATAAAACATTATTCTTGTAATAAGACAATAGTAATTTGAGTTAACAATCTTAATCCCAGATAAATAAATCTTGTTCAAAGGAACCATTTAAACTCGTATCAATAATAGAAAAATAGTATTTATATACTAAGACATAATAATTTCATTGTAATATCATGTAAAGAGGATAATTCCCATAATACCATTGGTGTAAAATCCATCTAGATAAGTTAGTCATCTCTTATGAGTAACATATATTCAATAAAGTCAATCATCAATTATAAGTATCTTCCTGGATTTTTCTCACCATCGCTATCGCTCTTGCCGTTGTAGTGATGCCCTAGATTCATTCAGCTGGGTCCTTCTCCTCTCTCCCATCTAGAGGGGTTAGTCTCACGTTCATCATTTTCTGGGAAGGATGACTTGTCTTATGATTTTCATTGCGCTTCCCTAGGATCTTTATTTCTCCAAAAGTCCTAGATCTCTTCTGGGAGGATCCCTAATTTTCTCTATTCTCGAAGGAGCTAAATAGCACCGAGGATTTGTGCTAGTATACTTTGGTGGCTCTATTTCATCATCTTTGACCCTCGGAAAATGTTTTTAGATAGTTTGTCACTGAATCATTGACGCTTAATGAGTGAGCAATTTTTGGGTTTCTTGATCGAAGAAACCTAATGGTGCGTTTTTTCTCAGAGAAAGATTTGGTTTTCACTTGGGCAAGGGCTCCTCAGAGGTGTGGAAGATTTGTTTTTATTTATTCTAGTGGATCATTTAATTTCATATGTGGGGGGATCCTTCGTCGATTGAAACATGGGTAAGTCTCCCTGGTCATCCTATTTCTATTCAAAATCCTTCCATTCTCTTCACTATTGGTGACATGATTGGAAGGTATTTAAGCTCGGATCAAAGAATGGAGTTTTTTTGAAAGCTGATCGGAAAGAGGGTCTGTGTTGAGGTCGATGTTGCAAAGCCTCCAGTGCATTTTTTCTGGATTACTCATGGAATTGAGTTCTGTTGGATGCATGAGGTTGTCTTCGAATCGCGGATGTGGTTCTATGTAGGGTGCAGACAGTTTGGGCACCTGGAGTCCGCTTACAGCAGTAACAAGGTGGGTGTTTCCTCTCGGATGGTGGAGATGAAGTATAGTGATGGACGTGATGGTTGTTTTGATGAGTGGCTGGCTCAGGTGGTGGTGAAGGTTGTCCTTGGGGAGACTCTATTAGAGTATGGAACATGAATGGGGATTTGAGTTCTACTATGTAACCTGTATTGTGTACCAATGCTACAAATTATTCTTGGTAGGGAGCCTATTTGGAGTCTTCTTACAATGTCATGGCATTAGTTTAGGACAATTCAGATCTGAAGTTTGAGAGGGAGAAGAGGCAGGGTCTTATTGCTGTTTTTCTGAGTATTTCTTGTAATATGAAGGCAATATAGGTGGCTATGAATCCATTAGTGATGTAGGTTTTTGATAGGTTGAAAAGTGACCTTGGAGTCGAGCCCCGATCTTCAATGGAGGGGGCATGGCATATGAAGTTGGTTCTTCTCTCCGAGGAATCATTGGACAAACTGTGCGGGGTCTCTAAGGATTTGATTATGGGTACTCATGGACTCGATGGAGTTACGATTTGCATTCATTTTGAGAGTCTAAAATCTGAGGATATTTCGCTGCTAATTGAAGGTCCCCAATTGATTGAAGATTTTATATTGCAAGCTTTAGTAACTAACAAAGGAGGAGAAGTGGAGGAGTTATTTAAGAGGGAGTCTTTTGTAGATCCTTGTAACTATTAATGTGGTTAAAACGTGCAATGTTTAGAAATGATTGATACTAGTAGCCACTTTGAGCAAGAACGAGGAACAAGTGATGGTTACCAGGAGGTCCATATCTCTGGAAAATTGGGGGACCTATCTGACAATGAAAAGATGAATGTTAGTGGCAGGACCCAAACATCTTATAGTGAGATTGTTCAGGGTGGGAAGAAGAATGTGTCAGTGAATGATAAAGATATGACTACTCCACAAAGAAGAAAGAAGAGGAAATATTATTCTTCTATGATGTAGCTAATGTTTACTAGGTCCTCTATCAACCAGGGAAAAGGCATGCAGTCTTCTAAGGATTTCATATATTTGGGGATGATAAATCTCATAAGGATGTATGTCAAGACTCTGTCACAATATGATAGATCAGAGTGGGAGTCGGCAACTGTGGATGAAGTAATGGATCATTGATATGGGGATGGGTATGATTTCTATGATATGTAGTTCCTTTTCAGGCTTATGTTGCATTCTTGGTGTACCTTTACATTATTTAATAAATGGTCCGGAACATTATCTCTAGCTAAGCTTTCCTGGTATAATTATATTCTATACAGCTACCTCCATCACAATACATAATGCATATGTTATCTTTATAAGGCACACCAATGAACATGAGATATATTAGGATCACATATCACCATGATCTATATCATGCTCAGATATCATCATCAGAAATATTAAATAAACATTACATGCAATTAGTGAATTGATCATTTTTTCATCAAAAAATTTATAAAAAGCACCATTATTCCCTTCATAACATGATTATCATATGGAAAAATTTTCATGACCATTTTCCATAACACATCATTATAAGTCATCCAAATAAAAAAGTTCATTATACCATTAGAGATCACCCCCAAAAAATAATTTGAAACATAAATGATGTGGACATAGATTAAACCATATTTTAAAATAGTATTACAATATTTATTTGATGATATAGAAAATAACCATTTATATTATTTTCATTAGAAAATAAAAAATTAATAATATAGAATATGTAATGTTATCCTTGAAAATAACAATATATATTTTTCAAGGAATCTTCAAAACAAATAGAAATTGTATCTATGAGAAATTATGTTCATGCATTGAATGTTAAAATAAATATTCTTTTCAAACCTGTCCTAAAAATTTATAAATAAAGATGTCATAAATATTTATAAAAATAATTTTTAATCCTTTTAAAATAAATATTATAATATATGACAATGGAATTTAAAAAATCATTTGATCATATGAAACAAAATTCACGAAAACAATATCTTTAACATGTATATAGAAGAAAATGTTTTTTTGGAAAATGTAGAGATAAGGATGAATTTCAATAAAACTATTTTATAAATATATTTTTATACCCGAAATTTGAGAATGAAAGGACAAACCATTGACATTTAGATAAATATAATGGTTTAAAATAGAAGCGGTTTAAGGGATAAATATTGTATAATATCCCTCAATGAATATTTAATAGAGGTAATCCTAAAATGAAATGAAACTGTAACATTTTACCTAAAAATGTTGCCAACGTTTCATTCATAACACACATATATAAAATTAAATTAAATTAAACGTTAAATAAAATAAATATAGAGTTATTGGTAATATAATATATCAGTGTGGTAGTATATAAATCATTTAAATATAATTAGGTGAATTACATGAAACAAGTCTCAATGAAACAAAACATCATAAAATAGATATCATTAGATGGATTTTTAAATAAAAATAATATTTATTAAAAACATTATAACAAATATTTATGTGATTTATATACACCACATAAATGAAAGAAGAGGTGAATATGGAATATACCTCCCAATAATATAAGTGAGATGAGGAACCCTAACCTCTTCTTTTCACATTCTTCGTACATCATCTTAAAATTATATTAAATAAATCAATATTTGATATAAATATATAAAATTAACATATTCATACATATAATATCATATATGATTCACTTAAAATTTAATTACACCCATTTATTAGTATTTCATTATTAATATCTTATAACAGGTGTTAACAATTCTATTTTTACTTCATGTTTTTTATGATGGATCTATTCATAGAAACAAGAACTTTATTTCATCATATATGGAATATTAATGAATCAAAATTACCAAATTTATTCATTATATGAACTATTATAACCTATTATTTTTGTTGGTAATGATAAATGAATTTAATCACTTCATGAAGATGGTAGTCTGTACGTATGCGTGAGTGATTTTTTCACTTTTTTGATAGATGTAATGAATGAAAATTAAATTTAAATTAACTTTTAAATAATAATAATTTTATCACATTTGTTACATTATTCTATCCATATTCCCCTCCATATAAAGTGAAAATGAAAAATGAACCATATTGCTTCATGGAGGTGGTAGTCCACACATACACATGAGCATTGTTGTCTTCTTAAAACATCATTGAAGTTCATAAGGTGGAAAATATTTTATCATTTAGTAATAAAAATAGTGTTATAAACATCATATAATATCATCAAATGATTCTATATAAACAATAATCATTGGAATTCATGAAAAATTAAATTCATCTATTGTGAAGTTTGTAGTCCATATATACGTAGATGGACATGTTCAATCTCTACTGGGATGAAAAATATATAGATCATACTTATTATATAAAAATTATATCATTTCAATAATGTAATTTCACTAATTCAACTGTAATAATATGGAATAATAATATTGTTTGTAGGGTGAAGAAGAAAAAACATTACATGATTTAGTGAATATGATTACCTTTTCTTTGATAATCCACCTTTTTATATTTTCTTAAAGGCCATTTAGTTTTTATTTTCATCATAAAATCATCTATATTATGCTATTGAAGAATTTTAATCAATTTTAATCTATTTTTTAAAGATATTTATATCAATAACATTAATAAAATATCATACATGAAGTTTCTTTTATATGTGTGGTCAGTGGTAATCCTATAAATACATACAAAATAAATATATAATATGTTTTCAACTTATTTAAATAGATCCAAATGTCCAAATACTCTATCATAAGGTTGGTAAGGTTGTAATAAATTCATCTAATAAAATTTATAAAATATTAAGTGAAAGGATAAAATATATCTCTTAGACTAACCCCGTCTTAATCCTAGTTATCCTTAAATGTGGTAATAAATTATTCAATTTAAACGGGTCATGAATGTTGTTATAAAAATTTTTAGTGGCACATAAATTTATCATTAATTATGTTTTAGAATATTCCCAATAAAATAATTTTAATATAGGATTTCATTTATTTTTAATGAATTTAATCTAAGTTTAACTAATGAAATACCATTTAATGTCATTAAAAATCATATTCATAAAATTTAATATGAAAGGAATATAGATAATAATGAAATTATAATACAAATACAGAAACAATAAATAATCCATTATAATTATCCATGAAATTAATGGAAAACCATATTTCACTGAAATAATATTATATTTAGTTTTTTTGAAATCAATTAAAATATTTTTCTACTACTTGAACAATCCATTCTTCGGTATTATATAAGAAATATATGTAATTATACCACCAATAAAAACATAAAATAAATAACAATAGGTAATATCATTTATTATTAATTAAATTTGTCATCTATATTCATACATATATCATTTTTATCAATATTAATATCATGACAACAAAATAAGTGAAAGAGACTGGAATTTTGTAACTATCATTAACATAAATTAATATATCATTTATAATCATTTTAATATATAACCAAAATTCCATATGTTTTATTATAAATAGATTATGGCCTAAATAAATAGATTATTCAATTTTCAACTTTTTTAAAGGGATGTGGTGTGTGTTTTACTTAACAGTTATGAACAAGAAGATGTTTTTGTTGAACATCCTCATGGTTTTTAATAGATAAAAAATATGAATATATTTATTAACTTAAAAAGAATTATTCAGACTTAAAAAATCACATATTATCTAGTATGATAGAAAAATTGATTTTTTTACAAAACAATCTAATGGAATAACAAATCATACTCTTTCTATAAAGAATGTAAAAAATGATTATGATTGTATAATTACATATTGATTACATTATATTCTAATATAATCAATAATAATTAATATATTCCATTATGAATCTTATGAAATATGAGTTTCATATAAGAATAATGGAGAGATGATATTCATCACGGTTTTAAAATTTCTAAAAAATAAGAACTTATATATATATACAAACATAATTTCATAAAATATCATCCTAAAATTTTCGGATATAGAAATACTGAAAGTATTAGTACTCCCATCGATGCCTCAAAAAAACATGATCTTGATGAAGTTGGAAATCAAGTCGATCAAACAAATTTTAGAGATATGAAATGAAGTTTAATATACAAAAAATAATAGTTGACCAAGAATGATTTATTTTATATGATCATGTGAAAATAATCAAGATAATCTAAAGGAATTCAATCTAAAACTTGTAAAACATATTTTTCATTATCCAAATGGAACTGGTTATTTTTGAATTTTTTATTTTTATCATAAATTTTTTGAATAAATTTGTTTTCTATGAAGATGTTGTTGGATATAGAATGAATAGAATAATGAATTTCTCAACATTTAATTTCATATGAGATTCAATTTATTCTTGTCCATGTAAGACAAAACACTGAATTTAAAGTTCCACTGAAGACAAATATGTAGTAACTGGAAGTTGTTGTGTTCAAGTGTTGTGGATGCAACACAGTCTCACTAATTATTGAAAGAGTTTTAATAAAACATAAATAGTATGTTATAAAACTAGTGAAATTTCCATAAGAAAAAAACATGGAGACCACTACCATGAAAAACACATAGATATCAAGCATCTATTTTTAGGGACCACACACATAAAGGAGATAACATTTTATAATTCATTGGAAAAAAAGAAAAACCTTCTGATATTTTTTAAAATCCATTACATTCTTATAGATTTAAATATATTAAATAGAAGCTATGAATGATCACTATAATGTAATCATTCAAGAATAATAATTTTTTAAACCATCTCCTTATATTATGTTACACCTTTTTATAGGGGAAACATATGACTGATGGTATTTATGAAACTATTATTTTTTCAAAATTTAATATTTTCATAAATTTTTAACATAACAGGATTCATAAAATCAGAATTATTTATAACTCTTTCAAAAACATTTTTAAATTCATTTTTCACTTAGGAATTGTATAAGAGGTTTATAGACTTCAGTTTGGTTGAAATAAAATTTAAAAGTTTCTGAAAATGGTTTATCATTACAACTTTTTTAGATGGATTTTTTTAATTTTGTCACTATCATAATCTATTATTTTATAAATAAACGAAGTAAAAATTATAAATACCAATGATTCTACTTCAAAAGTAAGTATTATTTTGTTTAATAGATTAACACTATTACATTATTATTATTCTTTTATCCTTAGTTGTTATTTTTGTTATATTATTTAATTATTTTCACCCAATATGATAAAAATGTTTTATAAAACCTCAAGATTTCAAATTCTTTAAAAATATATGTTTATATAATTTCTCAATTGTTATATTTTTTGGATGAAATCACAGTATTTAGAACATTTTTGAAGATTATCCATCACCTCAAAATTGGTATAAGAAGGGACCCCAAACTTTTTGTCCCATATTTGATATCTGAAGTGTTTTCCTCAAAATGCTTCATTGATTAAGTCTACATGTCCTATTTATTTTTCCCATCGAAATATACTTATCAAGTCCAAATACAATGGTAGTTAAAAAAGATTACAACAAATAGTATGCTGTCTTAAAATGTTTTATAGAGAAACAATTTTACAAAAAGGCTGATTGGTCTATTAGTAGGTTAATTGGTTTCCTTGGTTGGAAATCATTAAGATTTTAACAATCAAATCCCAATTTTGTTTTTTATTACATGAATCCGGTTAGATATTTTATGCCACATTATTTGTTTTTGAAGAAAATTGAAAGGATTTGTTTTCATTCTGAATATATTTATAGAGTTACAAGATTTTATATCAGGTAGTCATAGGTTTCCTATTTATTTTGTGATACAGTGATGCTTTGATTTTTTCACATAAACTAAAAAATTCCAATGGTACATTTAAAAACAAAATATCTGAAAAGTAATTATTTATAAAAGCCTTAGATGATGAACCAAAAAAGTTTACCTTTATCATTATAAATAATAGATTCATATCCATCCAGATGGTATGATTTCCAATTATGAGAAATGGAGATAATGATACTCTAAATGTATCATATATATTTATTTTGGATTTCCTGTTTAACATGAGGAACACTAATTTAGATAGTTCTTTTATTTTGAAAATAATGAATATAAAATCCAATTCAATCAAGTCTCATATTATATAGTTTCCATATTTTATAAGAATTATTATAGATGGTAGTGTGAAACATTTCAACATAGAAAAAAGTAAGAGAAAAGATTGTGTTCATATGTGGTGTCACAATAAAACATATGAAGTATAACTCTAATACGAAATCAATGATGTTTGTAAAAAATAAATTAGTTTCTACATCAAAAGATTTAGCATATTCCATGTCATAGAATCTCATGATGATTTAGAAGAAAATAAAGGCTAAATGTATTCCTCTGACCAAAAAAATAAACCAAAGAAGTCTCAGATGATGTTGTTGTATAATGTAAAATGAAAAGAGCATAAATGACTGATGGAGATCCTATGTTTAGACTCAACCCTACTGAAGCATTAACTATAAAAATTTATTTATATAAAATTGATGAGAAGTAATACATAGAAAAGAAGAAAAAGAAGAAACTATAGTTGATTCCTCAATGAAAAGAGTATATGTTTCTACTGTAAATATTGTTTTATTAAATCCTAATGTCAAATTATCATTTCTAGAAACCTCTAAAGTAGATTTTGATATTCCAAATGTCATATAAAAGGGTAAAGATGTTTTTTTGGATACATAATTAGTTCTAATAGGTAATGGTGATCTAAGATAAATAGGAAAAAATGTGTCTGGAAATGAAATAAAAGGAGATGTTATGGAAAATGATATTCTAGAAAATGAAAGTGATGTGTTGATGACGATAGTGTGTACAATGAAATACAAGATTATGACGAAGAATAAGCAGAAGAAAAATAATAATAGAAACATAAAGAAAATAAAAATGTTTATAAAGTAGATCTCTCATCTGATAATCTTTTTTCATGAACTTTATAAGCTTCTTCTATAGAATTTACTTTGGAAAATCAAATGAAAAATGGGGAAGTCCAGAGAAATAAAAGTCCTCATCTATTTAAGAACCTCAATCCTCATCCAAAAAAAATTATAAATCTAAAAACAAAAATGGGGGATATAATAAATGTATTGACGTCAATATTAATAAAATTGATATTTTTTTATGGAAATATGGTTCACTAGATAAATGAGAAATATTTTCAAAATAAAAATGACCCTAGAGAAATAAAACTAGTATAATTCTTAATAAATTATCCTTTTTTCTATAATATTTGAATATATGATTTATTGGATAAGATCACAGTTCAATTAATTCATTATATTTCTCATCGACTACAGATGCTTGAAGAAAGAATTCCTTACTTTCATAGGCTATAATAAATTATTGATTTGGACCATGAAAATCAAATTAAAAAATCAGAATCAGTCAAATTTTTATCTGACAGAATTATTTGGAATTAGGATGAACTAAAAATGTGTCCTTTATTTTTTGAATCCCAAATGAAATCATGAAACAAATTTTGAGAAATATTCACATAATACTGATTCTGATATCAATGTGCTAGATCAAACCATTAAAAAATTAAAGAAGTACATAGATGAAACTACAAAAGTTTTAAATAACATATCACATATTATGAAAGAGAGATTAATATTGGTAGAATAATTCTATAATGCAACTGAAATTAGATCTAAGAGTTTAAATATGTTGAATAAAAAAGTTAATTATTTCTAAGATTAGATAAGGAGAGTCAAAATCATAATGAAGAAGTTATTTTCCTAAATAATAAGCATTACCAAAAAAAGAAAATTGAAGATTAACTAACTGAGATGCAAGAAGAAAAGATATATACTCAAGAAGAAATTTTATAAAAACATGGAAAAGATAAAGTATTCTTAAGAATAAATTATATAAAAAATATAAATATTTGGGAAAGAAATCAGTAAATTGAATTCAATTGTATGATCAATGAAAAAAATGTTAAAATCATGGTCACATTGAACTGATGTTGTACTTATGAAAAACTATTTAAATGGATTACTTTTTTAATCTCAGTATGATTGACTGAATTTTTTTCTACCTTTGATTGGTTTAATTATTCTTTCATATATTTCTGGATGATTAGGTTCTTTAATATATATTTTTTTCTAACCCTTTTCTGGTATTTCAAGTATATTCCCCATTACTTTTTGAAAATCACATAGAGCTATAATTTTTAATATAGAGTGAGATATGGGATATATTTATGTCCATTGGATAGAAATATCATTAAATATGAGAATGTGATGCTTTGGGGGATTTTTTATCCTAAGGGGGAGTTAGTAGTAATCATTGTTTTACTAAAATGTTTCATAAAATAAGGGGGAGATATTTACTACTATATAAATTTTGAATAAGTTGTACCTAAAATATAATGTACATAATATTTTTAAATTATTCATTAATTAGATTTTTCTGGTTTATACTTTCAAAAAAGGGGGATACTGTTGAGTTAAAATTTTCTTTATAACATTTCTATTCTTTTAGTTTAGGAAATCACAAATTCTTTCTTAAATAACATGATTACAAACATTTTATTTCCAATTTATTTGTTACAAAATTTATGAAGAAAATATATAATTTTAATATACATTGAAACATTCATAATATATTCTAATATTTAACAAACTTTATTCCTCAAAATTATCGTATTGAGTATGAAACTGATAGTAATAAGATTCACAATTAAAAAATTAAATTAAATTTATTTTGTCATAACATCATAATGATAATAGTCGTTATAATCGATCTTGATGTTGAAACTAATAAAAATTGGATTCACATTAATAGAATTTCTCGTAATAAAATTCTGTAAGATAATTCATTTGATTAAAAAAAGATTAACTTTTGAATATGAAAAAATATTATCTATCATATTGGAATATGTTTTAAATAAGAAATTTTGTATAAAAAATCTATTCATAAATTATATTATGATATAACAATTGTAGTGCTAGCTGTCCAAGTTGTTGCACCATACTCGAAAAAATATGACCATTGTAAAGAAAATATGATTGTTTGGGATCTGCGTATAAATACGAGGTCATTTGAATAGTATTTTTCTGATAAATTTTATTTAAAAATTTCACATTTGGGAGATATATGAATATTTAAATTGTGAATGTCTTGTTCAATGTTTTTTTAATCCATTAGTGTATTTTTTTAATCATTGTGTCCAATTGATTCAATACGATCAAGGGCTTTTGTGTCTTGGAAGACAGAGAAACTGATCACCATATTGATTGAGGGAACACAATGATAGTATGATCGAGACCCATCATCACATGAATGACATACTATGATAGCGAGATAAACTGACCATCATATCGAGGGCCTTTGGGGATAACGAGACAGACTGATCTTTGTATTGAGTGCTTACCCTGGTTAAGGAAAGAAAAAATTTCATGTAATTATAAACAAATATAATTTTATCATAGGTTATTGGATACCTTATTTTTTGGGTTAAACTAAGTGTATTAAGATGTATTAATTATTTTATTTCATGTTTTTTATTTATGGTCAATGTAACAGAAAGTGATACTTTTATATACATCATTCAATTATTATTTTCTTTAGTGTAATAACATTGATTAAGATATAATTGATTTACACTTTATTATTATGTTAATATGATATTACCCTGAATAAAACTCTATATAATTTAAGATAAAATCACTACATTTATTAATATGATATAGCGTAAATTTTTTTATTATGATAATTTTTGTGTTTACATGGATTAAATCGTTTTATACTGTTAGTTTCATTAAACATAGATTTCATTACCACCGTGTCTTGATTATGATTCTATACATTGTTTGAGTTGAGTAAATTTTTCATTACGAAATATGGCCTTACATATAATAATCTAATTTATTGTGAAAAAATTATTATTATCATAACCAAGGGACATGTCCAATTACAATTTATATACTTTTGGGGTTTTGGGAATTAAATTTCCTTAACCATTTTAATATAAATTTCTTTCAAATATAAAAATTTCCATTTTAAACCTACAATTCACCCCAATTGTATTTATCCTTATTAATATACATTACAATGCTACATGAAACACCTATATAAGATAATTATAACATAATGTGAGGAATAAAATTCCATCCAATTAACAATACCATATCATTAGTGTTACATATATTCAGTAAACAAAGTATTATCACAGTTGTTACATATATATAGTTTCCTTTATTTTATTACACAATGAATTAGGGATCCATATCAGGTTCACACATAATAATGTTCTATAATAGTTTGAACAATCATTGTGACCTATAATAATCTCACCAATCATCATAAATAGTTGTTATGAAACATAACGTGAATAAATTAAATGGATCATTTATTTCACAATAAAATTCATGGAAACAATCATTATTCCCTTCATAAAAATATTAACCAATAAAAATTGTTTCTTAACGATTTTTCATTAAACAATAATCATATTATATATATAGAAATGTTGTGGATGATGTCTCAATGCAATATCCCAACAAGGAATTATAAATACAAAAAATGTTGACACATATGTGATATAATTTTTGAAGTGATTTTTTTATTTATTTTAAAAATGGTGATTACCTATTTTATAGTTATCTAATAAAAATAAAAAATTCACACAATGGTGATCATATTATATTAATTTAATGTAATAATGGATATTTTTTTAACTAAACATCAAATAGAAGAACGTCCATGACAACAGAAAATTTTATTCATTATATGAATTTTTAAAGCAATATTTCTACCACTCTTTTTTGTAAAAAGTCATAAATAACCTATTTGGAAAATATATCCATTTTATTAAAGTATTATATGGTTTAAAAATACGTAAAATAATATTTATATATATATAATATAACTTCTTATGTTTATAATGAAGATGATTATGCAAAAAAAATGTTCAAAGACCAGATTTGTAATAAGGTTAAATTTACATAAAAAGTTTTTCTTGTCCATTTTAATTACCATAGAGGAGATAATGGAGTACAAATATTAAAAAACCATAAATAAATAAGAGATAAAAAATATAGGGATTAAGAAAAAAAGATAACAAAAATTTCATCAAACTAAAATTAATCCAGTTATGAATTGAGATTATAACATACACCATTTCCACTTTCGTAACATCAATAAGATAACCACCTTAAATGAAATAAAATCCTAGGGTATGATAAATATTCAGAATATAAAGGGTTAATTATTTAAAATATAAAGTGTTTTTAAATATTATATATATATACACAAATAGGTTCAAAATATTAATCATGTCCTAATGAAACAATATTGAGGTGAAAACCTGTAACACCCCGAGCTTCCACGGTATGACTCTCTTTGAATAATACAATAGCGTGTGCTGTACGCAACATCAAGTTCTAACACACACCACGACCAATCAATGTAGCCGTTATGTATAGTAATACCTACTTTTTAAAATTATAGAAATTTTATATCTCAAAATCGACTTCATTTTTGGATTCGGAGTATCGAATTTAGCCTAAGGTGAAATTTTGGTACTTTTCAGATAACTTTAATATTTTGATGAATAGTGAAAATTACTAATTTTTAATTAAAAACAACTTTTTTAATCCAAATAATTAATAGTGATAATTTATGAATTTGAGTGGTTTTAAAGTATATTTTGAATATATTTTTACCATTTAATACAATGTTTTTCATTGGGCATAATTTCACAATGAAACCGGACTTAAACAAGTATCAATTTTTTGATAGTTATTATATCTTAAAAAAACGCTTTTTTTGACAGCGGGAATTAATTTTAATTTAATTTCGGCCACTTCTGTGTTTTGAATTTGTAAAAATTGATTTCATATTTGGAATCAGGATTTCCAAATTTTAAAAATAGGTAACTTTTATTTTTAGACATTTTGAATAATTATTTCGGTAAATATTTTATTTACCATGGTTAAAGGGTAAATCCGGTAAATAAGGGTTAGAAAATAATATTATAATAATACTAAATTACCCTAAAACGTGTCCTAACCTTATTTATTGAAACATGTCCGACCATGATCATCTTTGGGTCGATTTTGGGACCCCATGGAGCCACTTGTAGGTGATAGAGACACTTTATTTTAATTAAGGTAAAATAAATACAAAAATGACATAAGCATATATCTTTCAGAAAAACAATTTTTACATAGGGTTATATATGTTTTATTTTCGACTATAAATATTAATTATAAATACAAAACAATATCCTAAACAATGATTTTTATTTATAATTTTTAGATATTATATAATTTAATTTATTTATGACACAATGGTGATACAGTAATTACCTAATTAATGAAAAATTAGAATAATCGATATTATAAATACCAAAATAAATTTAATTTGAGACTTTTTATAAATAACAATAATATTATAGTATAATATGACATGTTATAATTTATTTAATTATCTTTGATCGAAGTAATAATTCTGTTCTGAGTTTTACAAAAATCAATTATTGAATAGTGTCAAAATTTACATAAAAGAGTCCTTAAAACAAATATTATATTATAAATAGATATTCAATTCCTAAAAATCTATGGTTCTACCAAGTTACTTATATCATGATAGTTGTATCATTAATGGACTACTTGGGGGTCTCTTGGATGTATATAGTAAGTTTATTAACCATATAATATAAAAATTCAAAGAGACACTGTAAATGTGAAACTAATTAACTAAGAGTTAATACTTAAAGATAATGTTAATATAACAACCCAAACATGTCTACATTCTATTGGTTGAGTGGTTTTTTACCCATACTCACATTTAAAATTAAATAATCCACTTTGGATCCATTAGAAACCGAATATGAATTTATTATAAATTAATACTTTATGTTTTTTTTAAAGAGCCCCTCCTCCCCCTTATAAAAAGACCCAAATTCTAAGCAATTATTCACACCTTAAAAGCCTTTTGGTTCGTCCAAACCCTACCAAAATACTCTCTAAACTTACCTCACTTCATCATAGAGGACTTATTTGGATCAGAAATCCAACCTAAGGAGCCCTTTTGATCAAATCAAAATGAAGAACGAAAAGAAGAGGTAATGTTTTCACCACCCTCTTTCAAGTTCCATTCTTCTTCAAATTATACTTTCTTTGTTATTTATATTATAAAATAATAACTCCAGTATCTCCTATAAAATTTTATGTTATTATAAATATGGTACAACCATATTTAGTATTCTATCCATCCTTTGAATGACATGTCACCATACGTGCGTATGTACGACTTACCGTCTCCACGTCGTGGTGTAATTGTTATTCAATACATTATTATTTGGATGGGTATAATAATGATGTCTATTTTATGTAAACAATAAATATAAAATTATAAGGATTGTGTATATATGATATACCATTAAATTATATATTATTTTAATATCAAAAGAATGATATTTTCGCTCGTGCGTACGTACGGATTACCATCTCCACGACGTGATGAGATTCATTTCCAAGTTCACCATTCATCGATGATTATAAAAATATAAATTACTAATAATTATGTAATATATGACATAATAATTCTACTGGATATATATATATTTATATATATAAGGATTTATGTACTTACATATATCTTATTCACTTACTTCCGTTCAATACTATATGAAAACAGAAACAGCATTTATGCGTACGTATAGACTACCGTCTCCATAAACAGTGTTTTCCATTTCATATATATGTCTATTATACATATTTATATTCTAAATATATATGATATATTTATCATGTTTTATATTCTGGATGTATTCAAATCATGATCTAAGTGATACAACCAAGAGTAACAAGTTAAAACACGTATGATAAAGAAAGTGATTATTACCCGAAATGTTAACTTAACATGGTAATTATTATTAAATGGGTAATATAATGTCATAAATGAATAATTTATGATATCATATATATTAATATGGGTATGGTATAATTTAATAACGTACTACGATCTTTGTATAGGAGGTTAAACGTACCCTCGACTAAAGGAAAGTGCAAGGTAAGGGGTTTTCATCTCACTCCTTATTCTTGTGAGATTCATGCTATATTGCCACTATTACCTTGTGTGTGGTGTATGTACTACCCATAATTGTATTCTTTGTGTAATTCAATTTAATTTATGTGTATTTACATATTCATTGTATGATGACTCCTTCATGGGTTGTATGTTTCCTAAGTTACCAAATTGGTAATGGTTAATTCCTCAATCTCATCATTATCCGAGATTGTTTATTTGTAATATTTACTAGGACATTTTTATCATCCATGTCCATTTTTCGTAAAAATAATTTCAAAAGTAATATTTTAAGGATTTTGAAAGGTATTATTTATCAAAATAATAATTTCAAATGTTTTAATGATTTATCTTTCTAAATATTTTTAATTAATGTCCATGTTTTCAAAAGGATTTTAAGGATTTAGTATTATGGACATGAATGTTTTGAAATGATAATTCTTTTCGAAAGTTTCAAAGTAGTATGGGACACTTTGATTCCAAAATATCATTTAAAATTACTTCCTTTATAAATGTGTGAATTTTAAATGATTATACAGAAAATATATTTCTCTCAAAAATATTTACGCATCATTTTCATATTTGTCAACATCCTTTGATGGATTTTAAGATCATTTGATGTTGATTTATTATAAAAATCTTGAATTGAAGGTTTTTTGATATGTTTGACTATGGATGTGTTATTTTTATACCATTCATGGTTTATGGAGAAAGTATTGAAATTTCGTATGCTAGTTTTAATACGATTGTTTATGTTATGTTTAAACCTATTCATATGAGGAATGAATTGGACTTAGTAAGTTACCGGTGGAGCCCGCTATAGCTCCTCGATGCATCGGTAGGTCTCATGAGACAAACTAGTGTCTTGGTACGAGGCCTTGACAAAATATTATTTGTTTTCTTGGCCCGAGGCCTTGGCTATGTGGTTATGATAGTCTGGAATTTTTCATTCCATCATTATGAAAGTGGTTAGTGATATTTCATGTTATTATTCGATTAGTAGAATATCCATGTGAATAAGTAAATGGAATTATATCATTTTATTTCTTCCATATTATTCTGAATTTCACGTTTGAAAGGCTTTTTTATAGTTTTATACATTTCCTTAAATGTTTATGGTTATTTATGAATGTTTCTGCTATATTTCTTACCCTTACTGATCATTTGAGCTCACCCATTTCTATGTTTTATTTTTCCCAGGATTCCATGAAGTGTAATGTGATTGAAATGCAGGGTTAATCTAAAGGAATAATGGCGTTCATAAAGATTATTTATGTTGTTTTGTACGTCTTAAAGTGCAAATGTAACATTCATGTATGTGATCTATTTTTCCAAGACTGCTAAACTGATCGGTCCTTCGGGACTTGATTCCTTGTAATCATGCCAATGTATTAACATAATGCACCGACTCTGGGTAACTGGGGTCAAGTTGTTAAAAAGCCCCTTAATGTTTTGAAAATATTTGAATAAAATATTAATAATAGAGTAAAATGTAGATGGATTTACAAATATCCATAATATTTATTAAATTTATCATAAAACTAATTCATGGGATTTTCATATAGCACTGAAATTAAACAACTAGTGAATTAGACATATGTCCTCCAAGAATAAATATGAGATGAAAATGATAAATTTAAGTTTTAAATTTCATAAAAAATACTCTCAATTTCCAATATAATAAATTTTTATTCATTAAAAATATATTTCGTAACCATATTATTAATAATAATACTATTTTTGATTCATTTATATTTTTTTCAACGCATATATATATAGTTTATCATTCGAGTGGTTATTTCATGTGTGAATTGTTCAATTTTTTAAGCCTGTTTTGGTATTGATGTTTTTTAGTGCACGGTGGTCATCTATTCATTAACATAATAATCATTATCAAGTTATAAATTAAATATTTATTCAGTATATTCTCTTTTGTATCTATTTTTATATGGTGTGTATGAGAAATTAATTACATCACTCAGTGGTGATGGTAGTCATTACGTACACATATGAGATGTATTTACATTTCCTTAGAAGGGATGCATATGATTTAATTATGAATTAACCATTATATAATCATAATGTAAAAAAATCATATATTTTCATTATATGTATCTCTATTCCAATATATATTATGAAACATCTTACCTTTTCTCCGTGATCTGGCACCATAAAAACATACTTTACATACATAAATTAATACCAACTGTAAAATCATAGATATAACCATCGTTCAATAAAAAATATAATATTATCATTTCATGGTTTACATTTGAATGATATTTTTCTCTTTATATTAGGATAGTTTTTATAATACTTGTACTAAAAAAACCCATATCCTTATTTCTAAGGTAAATATTTCCCAATATATATATATATATATAACTACTTATTCCATGTTGAGTGTTCAACATCTCCCAAAATTTTTTTACATGTTTTTACCTTCTAATCAATTAAAATATGTGAAATTTATTCATAACATTGGAAATCGAAGCATGATAAAATGTGGGATCAACTTCATTGTTAAGAAACAAATAATTGAAATCACAGCAGAATATTGGAATATATATTATGAGAGGAATAACTAATCCACATGAATCCATAATAAACTTATTGGAGGGAGAATTGTACATATTACATAAAAAATTAAATCATATATATCAATAAAAAAGATCTCATTCTAATAGAATTAATAATTTCAAAACTCAAAAATATGATGTTAAGGACTTATTACAAGGAACTATGATATTATGTGGAAAGATGTACACCAAAACCTAACCTGGTTTTCCTCATGAGCCATTTTGTTATCTCGATGAACTATAAAATTTCTGGTCCCACATAACACATGTTAATGTCAAAATAATTTACTATAATATTATAAAATACATTTCATACCATTCCCTAAGAAAGCTATAACATAATAAGACATAATTATCCCAATAATGAGTGATAATAAATGTAAATGCATGATCAAACTATATTTAAAATAAATAATCATATTAAATTTCAATATTTTACCCATATCAAAAAATAGTATAAAATTATCCAAACACAACCCAAGAAAAAACATAAATAGTAAAAATATTCATATTTAAGTTAAAAAATAATCAACCATATAGAAATAACTCGATAAAAAATGAAAATAAAATTTTTTATGCCTATAGAGTAAAATTATTTCTATGTGAAAAAAATAAAATACGAACTATGTAAAAATGTTATGTCCAACCCATATAGAGAAATAAATAGATGGTTAAGTCAATACTAGAATAACATGAACATAATATATCCAATTAATGTCAGTGGATTTATTCAAAAAACATAACCCCATTGATATAAAGGAATATAATAATTATGTTCAAATTTCTGAAAAACCTCCTCATAATAAAATGGAATAAATGGTACCACAATAGATGGAACTAAGAATTAAATTATTTGATACCAAGAGTTGAATCCTAAAAAAGAGAACACACAAAAAAACAGATATATATTAGTATATTATTGAGAAATTCATGAAGACGGAATTAGGGGAAATTGTTTTTAAAATAAAAAGGTAAGTGTAAATGAAAACATAAAAAATATTTTAGAATTTTTTTAGATTGATAGAAAATAAAAATTTATATATAACATTTAGGGGTAAATTTTTAATAGGTAATGTGAATATATTTTAAAACCAATACAAATGAATTTTTTTTTTGAATATTTGAGCCTCTGAAAATGTATAATATTTCTTATTGATAAACTTTTAAAAGAAAAAACCTATAAATGTTAAAGGAGAACCCAATTTTAATATTTTTAAAATATCATATTTCAAAACTCGCACTATGAGGAGTGTAAAAAATCATTTATTTATTTTAAAATGTAATGTTATGAATTTTTTTTATAAAATAAAATATAATAAAATATTATGGGGGTGTTCTTTATTAATAAATAAAGAATTTCATGACGAAACTATAATACTAAAGGAAATGAGACATGAGTTATTAGCACTTCCTATGAGAAACGTACTAAATGAGGAATAAAACATCTAAAATTAGTTTTTTGAGATATAATTAATAATACAAGAGGATAATATATAACATAATAAAAGGGACTAATATACTAAATTTATATGAAATACTTTTTATGTCAAAATTCATCTATTAATGAATGTAGATTAATTTACCAAAAACTCTTACGTCTGAGGTAACACTTGATTTATAAGGTATTTAATGAAAATAGATAATCTAAAATATTATATTATATTAATTAAAATGAATTAATATATACCAAATTAATGGGATAGTAAATCTTAAAAACAAAATCATCAAAAATATGTTGAATAACATGTAATATGCACCCTTGAATCAGAATTGAAATCATAAAAACTCCTGTGGGAGTAAAGAAAACATTATCAAAAAAAATTAAAAGTTTTTTCATTTAATTTAACATCAACTAAAATTTTTACAAGTTAATTTATTATATAATATCACTAATATGTAGTATATACACAACATAAATGAGATTATGATGATAAAACAATTCATATATCCATGATAGTAAATTGAGATAAAAAACCCTCACCTCGACCTCGATTTTTTATTCATGTCTACTAAACATATTTAATTATTAAATTTGGTTTATTAAATATAGATTCAAATACCATATTTTTTAACTATAACCATGCATAATCCAAATTAACTACCATTATATATATATTGGTTATTTTTTCATATTTCAAGCATTGTGTGTATATCATTTCTATTGTGTTTAACCTATTTCCTAAAATTAGTGTTGGTGTCTATTATTTACCCATGTCCATCACCATTATATCAAATAAGATATTGTAATATTTGTCAAATGATATTTATAAATCTACAATTCCATTCCATGTATTTTTTGTTACAATCCATGATCTTGAAATGATGGACAGGCATGTTTCAATGGTTTTTAATAAATGCATGGTGATTTCATAATTAAATCATGAAATGCTGATATAGCCTTTCCAGAATAATAGGAAAAATTATTTTAATATTTATATCATAGTATACCAATAGATAAAATTTCATAGTTTTCCATGATACAAATGTACTACATTATTCATGTTCGTGGGTTAACCGAACAAAACAAGAACATACAATAACTGATGGATTGTTATTAGATGGAAATATTTTAATATCATAATATGTAAGTCATATTTACCATTTGTATTGTTTTATATTGTGATTTATGAAAATTTTATATATGTATTGTGAAAATTAATGAATAATAAATTATTTAATAATATGAATAATAACATTTCCCTCACGGTGTGCTTATTTTTTATGGTTAATGTCACAATGATCTTTTTTATATTATCAAGAATTTAATGAAATATAAAATTTTAAAAAGCATAAATCAAATAAGTCATTAATTGAACCACTAAAACCACTTCTATAAAAATCATTGATATGTGGGGATGGAAAATGAAAGGTGTCATTCATGGAGGCGGTAGTTGTAATGATATGATATAAGGTACCCTCAATCCCAGAACGTGTCCTATTCCGTCACATACTCAAAGAGAGTTCCTGATCCACATGGGATGGTGCCAAGCACATTGGAATCTAACAAAAAACCAAAGAAAATGGTTTCAACCAAACTAAACAAACACATGACATACATATAAACATAGAGAAAAAAGGAACAACAAAATTAGAGTAAATATATTCCATAACTGTATGGAAATAGTAGAAACAAAAAAATGTTAAAGTATCCAAAATCATCAACAGACATGTCCAACTAAAATGTAACAAAACCAAATAGCTTCTTCATGTGATAGTGTGGACGAATTAGCACCATCTCAACACCAGATATCCAACTCAGTTATCATGAAACATTACCACCTCACTGTGGTACCTTTCCGTTACTTGTATTGAAAGACGTACAATTTTCTACGCACCACATAAGGGGGGGGGACAAGGTTTGAGCTAATAGTCTCAATAAGACCCCACATAGGTGTTCCATAATTGTATAATTATAAAAATTATTTTATGAACATTTCAAATAACACATGGAATTATAACAAGTAAAGTAGTTTTATATAAATCTTGGTAAACATTTTACTTTTTTTGGGTTCTAAAGGAAATCAGGTTCATCTATTTCATGGAACTTTTTCTATATCATCTTTCAAAAGAATAAACATGAACATCAAGGATAAAATAGTACAATGACAATAAGTATAGAACAACATTTTATACCCACGTATCACATCACCAAGGTAGACAACATGTCATGATAGAAGAATAATCATAACACAATCAAGGTAGTGAAAAATCTGATTCCTATAACATTAACCAATGAAGTAGAGTAACAACCCGTAAGTAAACCCCATATCCATTTCAATATCAGTCCCCTAGAATAATGGGACTAGGAAACAAGGGTAACCCCTAGGATAACACCTCTCGATAATCACAAACAATGGATAAAAAAATCAAACTAAACCTTCCACCTAAGTACCCAAGGTAACCGAAGTGAATGTTTTCAACATTCATTCAAAATCATTGAAAATAATTTCACTAATAAAATTCAATGATTTTCAATTACCCATTTTCATTCCATTCATCAATATGTATGGAAAATTATATTCATTAAAAAATACTTTCAACACAAAGATAATAATAATTACAATTCCTTTTATAAAAAAGTTTATAAAATAAGAACAATATTGTTTATCAACATAGGCTAGATATGGAACCACCAACTTCAAAACCCAGGCCGCACACACCAGAAAATGGATCCACCGATAACTAAAATCAAATGACATTTAAGAAGTCCCTATAATTAAATACACTTCTTAATATAGATGCCATTTTGAAAAATGGGTAAGAAAAAAGGTGTAAACACAGATACCTCAAGAATGAAAAAACACTGCACCATAACCAATAATGGAATGACCTACAAAATGAAATCACACAACAGATCATGAAGAAGACATGTAGAAACAAGA
Organism: Viscum album; assembly: GCA_963277665.1. Lineage (NCBI taxonomy): Eukaryota > Viridiplantae > Streptophyta > Magnoliopsida > Santalales > Viscaceae > Viscum > Viscum album. The sequence goes on from OY728145.1 coordinate 1,782,399,352, forward strand.
ATTCAGACCAACAAATCTAATAAAACAACTCTAGTGAACTACCATGATTAATGAAATAAAATAAGTGTAAAAATAACTCACCAAGAGTGATTCACAGTAAATAAAATAAAGATCAAATGCTGGACGGATCGATCCGGATGGAACAATGTATCCACAAATACATGAAGAGGAACCTTTGATCGAGGTAAAATAGGAATTGGTGGCAGAATGGATACCCAAAAACCTAAATGACACCCTAAAAATCCATTCACAATAAATTATGTGATTTATAATACCATTACACAGTGTGAAATACACGATGAAGAAATACAACATTTATTTGGTTTCCTTGGATTAAAATACGACCATAAAATAACACATGACTGGTAAAGGCACATCACGTTGTGTAATCCATCATGAATTGAACCCTTATAGTGGATTAAACATAGAAACCATTACAAATTATATAATGAAGTTACATTTCATGAAATACCCCTATAGACTATAGATAAATATGGAAATAAAACACTAAAAATAACACTCTAAAAGAAACATGGAGTGAGGAAAAAATAAACATGATCAAGGTAATGATATGTTACAAAATCTGCACCATAGATACTCTCCATCATTGGGATGTCATGTAGAAGATGTAATCCCAAAATAATGTTGATTCCAATACTCCCTCTTCAATGGATTGTATTACCAAGTTTCATTAGAATCTGATCCAACATTCCCCTAGAACTCTAACTAATTAAATCTAATTCCCATGCAATACTCTCACCTGAGAGTTAACAATCACAAATCGGTTTTTCCAAAACAAAAACATCTGTATCTAAAACAATTTCTTCCCAAATAATAATTTGAGTGGGATCATGATGAAACTTCTTGATCTTAGATATTTGGAAAACATCATGAATACCAAAAAATTGATCTAAAAATGAAAAATGATAAGAATCCTCCCTGAGATACTCATTGACTTCAAACAGAAAAAACATATCATATAACCGACATTCCCTATTTCCCAAAACTGACGGTGAACTATTCAAGGAGAAAAATTAATGTAAACTCATTCAATAAATGAAAACTCCAATGTAAGACGTTACAGTTCTTTATATGATTTATATAGAATTAATGATGGAACCTGACATAGATTTAAGTTCTAAATATTCTTTGATGTCTCAAAGACCAAACACTGTCCAACTAAAGATATCTGACCTACCTCATCCTAACAAAGTGTTGATCTATTTGGGTGAACATAAAACACCTCAAAGGGAACCATTATGATCGAAAAAAGATAAATATTTTTATAATTAAACTCAACCAATATTATATGGATATCTCAATATTCAATGAAATCTAATACACATGCATGATGCATATCCTCAATGATCTGAATTACAGAATCCCTCTGACGATCTTTTTGTGGATGGTATGTTGTTCTGACCTTGACCTGAGTTCCCATAGACACATGGAGGCTCATCAAAAACCTCATGTTAAATTTATGTTCCCTATATAAAAAAATAACATAAATACTCCCATATATCCTCAAAATTTTCTAATAATGCAACATACCCATATCATCAACCATAGTAGTATCATTGATCCGAAATAAATGGGTAGACCTCCTCAACAAATAAAACACTACCCATATAAATTTTATCTATAATGGATTCTATTGTATTATAACAAAAAAATCAATGGATACCTTATCCCATTTCTACGATGGAACAAGAAGATGATGATGCAAACCATAGGGTTTCAATTTCTCTTCCGTAATCTGCAGGCTAGTGTAATAGTGAGACACATAATCTGTATTGTCCAACTTCATAGTTTTCAACCAGAATTTTCATATCATTCCATAATACATATTCATAATTATTGAATGAATGTCACATGAGGAGTTGTGACAATTAAACATGACTAATTCTCTCACTAATGCTCGGATGACAATCAGCTTCCAGAAGTGGAGCACATTATATGAAGAGAGATAGAAACCCCAAATGGTCTCCCCATCATAAATTATTTGGTGAATTTTACTGAATTCATCATCATCTTAGTGAATCAGCAAAATACACTCAAGGAGAGATGAGGCTAAAAGAAAACTAGTCAAAAGCATGCCTACAACATCATCTTAAGAATCTAGGTGAAACTGATCATAAATCCTCCATAGGTTCCACTACTCCTTCAATTCTTGAATAGCCTGCGATTTTTCATTCCATCAAAGAGCATCATCAACAAGAATTCCCTTCCCCATTGTGTAGGTGATATCGATGTCAAATTTCTGAAGGTACTCTACCCATTGTCTCTATCTGATTTCTTAGTCTTTCATAAAAATATATAACTAAACCATTTATGATCAGAAAATACTCTAAAACTTTCCCTAGAAAGATATTTCCTTCAACATTTATGTGCACACATAACCACAAGAGCTCTAAATAATGTGTGGGGAAATTATTCCAATGCGTCCAAAGTTTATAAGAGACTTAATATACCACATGGTAATCTTAAAAAAGAAAGTCTCTCAAATTAGCACTAGAATCATCATAAAACAACTTTTACCCCTTATCGATCTCAGGTAATATCATAATGGGTTCCATTGTTAGAAGTAATTTCTTTTCATTGAAAAAATATAAGCACTTATAATCCCTTGAAAATTTCACCAATTTTCTGGTTTATGAAGTTAATTGTGATGCCAACTTGGATAAATACTTAGCAAACCTTTGGTAGTATTCCGAATGACCAAAGAAGCTCCATATCTCAAAGACATGTTATTGTTCATTCAATGGAAAAATAGCCATCACATTACCATGATCAACTGAAATCCCATGATAAAAAATATCATTCCCGGATAACTTCATTTATTTAATACATAAAATAAATTTTGAAAAAATTCCATACAAATGGTGACATCTTATAATTTATAGAATAAACACTGATGGTGCTAATGCACATGCTCAGATTTTCAGTAAACCATAATATGACCCCTGAAAACTATCGAAAAAGTGTCAATTTATTGATGAAGTTTCTGATTCTTCAAAACCATAAAATGTGCAAGATCATTTTCAGAGAAAAATGTATCACAATATATTCATAATGGAAATACCTAATCTAAAAAGATATCGTCGGTATTTCAGACTCCTAAATATTACCTGATGCTAACCCGAACATATATTAATATTTGAAAACCACTTTCCCCATTTAAATGATCAAAATAATATTCCACATGAGTAAATGATACTTGTTCTTAACTTTTACAAGGATTAACACCTAATAGTCTACACACAACCAAAGTGAACCATGTGAATTATTAGAAAATAGAACAGGAGATACCCAAGGTGAAATAGTAGGTAGAATGAAATAATTGTCCTATAGGTCATCCAAATAAATCATAAAATCATTAATCTCCACTGGTTCCATAAGATAATAGGGTACCGATATCGACTATATACCTGAAACAAGGTCAATCATGAACTATACCTCTCTCACTAGTGAAATAACATCAATATTTTCTATGAAAACATCAATACATTATGGAATGAAAACATGAAGATCAACAAAAGTATAAACATCATCGGGATCTATCACAATAATAGGAAAAATACTTTAGGTATCTGTGCAAGAAGGTCCTATAAGACCTAACATCAGGTCTGACTATAGATGAAACACACAAGATCTCCCATTGGTAGCAAATAAATGAATCGTGATGATGATAATAACAAACCTCAGCTCAATGAGTGAATAGAGGATCCATACCAAGGATGACATCAAAGAGATAAAATTAAGAATGAGAAAATTCTAGTCCAAGTACATATCATCCATCATTAATGAAAAATATGTACATTGAAACCCCTACATATTCCTCTTATAAAGAGGCACCACAAACAAAATTACACTGGATAGAAGATTCATTATATGTATAATAATATCAATAAAACATGTAGACATAAACTAGTGGGAGGAACCATTATCAAATAAATAAATTTCTATTAAGGATGCAATAAATATTGCAACTATAACCAATGTTGGACTTTTATTAATCACAAATAGATTCTCATCTACTATATTAAATATCTTCACTCCAATGGCATATGGATAAAGCCCTAGTACTTGAAGCATCTGACTACCCTGTAGTAGCCCTTGGATCCAACACACCCTGATCATAATGAGGAAAATCTATAGCCTGAGAAAATTAATGTAAGTGACCAACACATACACAAATATTGCACATATTCATAGGAATAAGATGATAACGTCATGTGTTTCTGACCAAACTACACTGATAGTAAGTTAGAGGCACATGCATAGTTGTAGTAGATGATACAGAGGAGGCTTATTGCTAAGAAACACCTCCCCCACTCCTTGGATGATCATGCCACTTCCTCTTCTTCTGATTCATTCCACTGAAGATGCCACTGGATAGAAGAGAAGAGGTAAAAAATCCATCATTTCAAAGCATATTCATATGTTTCATCCTAGATCTAGATTCCAAATCTGAATAGGTAAAAATGTTTTACAAAACCACCTGCTATCTAATATCTGATCTCAAACCCTACAGGTATTTCATATCCAATAACTTGTCATTATTTAACATGTATAGAGAAAAATAGACAAGGTCTGCAAACAAATTGGAGTATGCTAAAAAAGAACACTCCCCAGACTATTAAGGATTTTATCTAGAGATTTTTAACGCATTATATAATCTGGAATGAACTTTGGAATATATATGTTTTGAAATCTAACACCCCATGTGTGTCTTACAAGACTATCGAATCCCACCATTGCTTACCAGAGCCCTGGATCCTAAATGTTTTACACTTCACCTTCATATTCTAATTTGTCTCATGGAATCAAGTGATTTTATTGATCCTATCCATCTAATCCTCTACATCCTGAGATCAATTCATTTCATTGAAGGACAATGGCTTATCATGGAATAATTTTCACAATTATTCTCACTCTACGACATCTCTAATATGCACCACAACAAATGAGTTCTGAATTAATTGTACATTTTAATCAAAAAACATGAATTTACAATACTATATCGTCGATGAGATTAAAATTTATAGGTGGATTCACTTGAGGAGAATCATCTACACCATGCTGAGAAACTCATGGAAGACATATTAGAGGCATACTGCTGCATTTGTAAATTAATTGGAACAATAATACAACAGATAAAATCTTGGTTAAAATTTGAAAAACCATAACTAGAAATTGAAGCAATAAATTTAACCCAATTCAAATGACACATATCCCAATGTCTCGTGGAATTTTGTGTCACGTTACAACATGTTATATAGGGGAACATATTGTAACACACCTATCAGGTACTGAAAATCCTATAGTCAGTCTAATAGACGTCCTGAGACATAGAATCCAAAGGACATGCCTCCTATGATACTAAATTTTAATGACCCGACATGAGTTACCCTCAAACCTTACACCCGGAATATTTTTTCACATACCTGAATGGCATTCTGGATCCCCATGGGCTGGCTAAAAGCACCCAGGAATCGATTAGGAAACAAAAGTGAATAAATCACCCAACCTGAACAAAAACATGGCATACATGTATAAATATACACACATAAAGTAGTATGTAATATTGTAATTTCTATAAATATGGTCCATAACTGTAATAAAATAGTGGATACATAATAACTATAAAAGTTTCCAAAATATCCAACAGTGAATTCCAAAAACAAAGGACCATTGTCAAAGAACTACTACATGCAATAGTATTGAAAAAATCCCACCATATCACTTCTATAAACTCAAATCAGCTGAACAGAAACCTCACCGCATCACTACAATTCCATACCATTCACTAACTTAGAATACATACGACGGTATACACACAACCACAGGGTTGAACATGGTGTGAGCAAACAACATCAATAGTATCCAAGACAGGTGAGTTATAATAATTCTTTATATAAAAATTCACGTATGATCATTTCAAATAAAACAAGGCATAAGTAGAAGAGAAGAAGTTTTATTGAAAATATTGTAAGCTTTTCCATATTTCACAGTTCTAAAAAAAGTTAGTATATCATTTTCAAATCAAATTTTCCATACCATATTTCTTAAGGATCAACATACATATGAAGGAAAAATAGTAAAAATACATGTATTATAAAACAACTACATCAAAGAAGGTATCCCAACCCCAAGTAATGTAACAATTCAACATAGTATACTACTCTTACCAAAATAAATCATGGGAACAATCATGTTCCAAGAACACAGGCCTAGGAATAACCAGAATACCACATGAGTAAACCACCTAATAAACATCAATATCAGTCCCATTGAATAAAGATCCTAGGAAATAGAATAAATCTTTGTAAGAAAACATCATGATAATTAAAGAAATGGACGATGGTGTCAAGCAATACCATTCACCAAATTACCCAGGGAAACCAACATTTAATATTAAAAAATTATTCTATTTATTTGAAAAATATTTCAAAATCATTTCACAAATCGATTTCAACGATTTGAAAATACCCCTTTTCTTTTCATTAATTAACTATAGGGGGAAAACCATTTTCCTTAAAAATAGTTACAACACACACAAAACAATAATGAAAATTCCTTTTATAAATCGCATTATAAAAAAAGAATAATAAATTCCATCATTATAGTCTAGAGATGGAACTACCTTCCACAAAACATCGGTTACACCTACCCACAACAAGATAAAACAATAACAAAAACCCAATGATTTCTACAGAAACCATAGATTCCAATAATCATATCCAAATAGATTCCATTTAAATAAGGGGTTTCCATATATTGGGTAACCCATTAACCTCAATAATGGAAAATCTCTACATGAAAACCAACAATGGAATGACATCCAAAAGGAGATCACACAAAAAATATAGAAGAAGACATGAATAAACTCTAATTTAGACTAATGAATCTCACATCTCAACTCAACGACACTACCACAATCAATAGAAATGTTGTAGTAGAAAGATCAATGATCATTTGAGATGCACCATAACTGTAACTAAGATCGAATTCACTATGGATTGATCAGGATGCAACAATGTCTCCAAAAATCAAGGAGGAGGAACCTTGGATCGAGAGAAAAGCAACATGGGTTGTTGAATTGGCACCCAAAAACACAAATGATTCCCTAAAAATCCCTTCAAAAGAAGTTACAATTCATTTAATACCATTACAAGTCGTGAAATCCATGATGTCAAAGTATGAAAAAAATCCATTACCTCTGATTAAATATGAGGATAAAATAACTCACACTCTAAAATTCTCATCCTGTCATATAATCCTTTATGGCATGAACCGTTCTCACAGCTAGTACCCAAAAACAATTACATGTTACATAACCTATTTACATGTTTTCAAATTCTCTAGTAGCCTATTGAAAAATCCAAAAATATGCCCATAAAATCTCTATGCCCAAATTGGAACCCAAATGGAGGAAAAAACAATCCTGGTCAAGGTAACATGATGTTACAATATTCATCACATACATATGGGAAGTATTTTTTTTCTATTGATAAGGAGAATAATAGATATTGTTCATACCATAAATATTGTAACCATTATGTATATAATTTATACAAATGTTATTATATTCATATGGTTATAATGGGGTTGGAGGAGGTTAGATAAGAATGATAAAGAATAAAATTAAAATGGTTTGTAATACTTACACTGATAATTTGGATCATCTCAGGAAGTGCCCTTATGAAATGAAGGAATTAATTGTTCTATTTTGGGGATAAAAAGGTATATAGGGTGTATAAATGAAGTAGATTGGTTATTGGTTTATGGTAATTTATAACTCTAGTTTTTACATGAGGTAGGAGGAATTATTTTATAGGTGAAAATAGTAGAAAATCATTGGAAAATAATGGAATTTAGGGGATTTGAATGGAATTGTAGGAGATCATGATGAGTGAGGGAACTAAATGGTAGGTTGGACATGTGGGTATTACTTTCATTCCTGAAATTGTTTTCCTGAAGGGATATTTAATAATTTAAATATTTAAAGGTAGAGATACATGATTTACCCATTTTACAATTATTCAACATTATTAAAAATATTACATCCCATCCAAATCATATTTTTATTCGAAAATGAGATTACAACTAAGAAAAATTCTAAGGGGGACTGAAATAGTGCATGATGAGGGCATCCCATCTAACCAAACATGATCCATCTAGTTCAGGAAATTATTAGAGATGAAGAGAGTGCTGATAGAGCAATGGTCTGCTGAAGAGTCCAGATAAACCAAGACCCAATTCCTCTCATTCCATGTATAGGTTACTCAGATGTTGTCAAATAGAAGGGATATACATTTTCAAACAATGTATGTTATGGTCCAAAGAGATGATCCTATACCATGTAAGAAATATTGATGGATTATATATTTGGTATCCACATGGGGGAATCAAATGTTCTTCTCCATGTAAAGGGAGAGTTTAATTTGCATCACATTGTCCTCAGCCTGATGGGAAGTACCATTTATATAGAATGACGTGTAATCACAAAAAAAAAGTTAACTTGAGTACAAAAAATGATTCCCCCTCCACTCATGTCACCCATCTAACATGACCCATCAGAATTTAACTTGAGACCTCTGTTAGGAGGGTGCCAACAGACCCATCTCCCTTGCAGAGGGTAGGACGACAAAGAAGGGGTCCTGACTTGAAGAAGACTTAATGAAGGAGCCCCTCACTAGTCCATGATGAGGGAAACCATATCCCCCATTAGGAAGATAGACCTCACAATTATGGACCGAACCGAAGGATAATGGTCATCAAATATATCTAGGTTCGTTTCTTACCACAAAGACCAGCACCTAGAAATAAAAATCACAGTCCAAGCGATCTGCTACATACCTAAGTCTATCAATCTATAAAATCATCTGACAAAACAATTGAGCATCCTGTAGGTCACGTGAAGAAAAGGTATTAAGGACACCAAAGATAGTTCACACTGCCTGATCGCATTCTCCTTCATAGAAATGGTGGTGGGATCTCTCCTCCGACCTAGTGCATCAATAATGGCACCTTGAAGCCAGAATAATTTTCACCTTATTGATATTATCGTCTTTAGAAATTGCTTAGTTCCTGATACACCACGAAAAAAATATGTACTTCTCTGGAATCTTGTTTCACCACATCACCTCATTCTAGGAAACCTTATTGTTCTATATAGAAACCAACCTGCAAAAATACCTGGCGAAGATGACACCCGAGGAAGAATGAGTAAGAAGAAATTTATTTGGCTTTGAGTTGAACTAGATGGATTTGAGGTGGTCCTATTATTCCCATCTTGGATAGTATTTGTAAATCATGGTTAGAGACCCACATCATTCACCATGATCAGGGGAGACAGACAGCTAAGGAAGGCGAGATTAAAGCCCACCCAATTTCTACTCCAGAAAGAAATATCCCCCACGCCCACCAGCGAGGGGTAATTCAGTTGGAGAGTCTGAAATAGAGGGAAGATGATTGAACAGAAAGAAGAAGTATACCTTCTAACAACCTCCACATTTCTTCGACAGATAATAGATATGGACTTACCACAGAGTGTGTACACCTCCAAAATCTTCCATTTAGGGTTTACATGCATGAAATGAAGCGTTCACTAAAGACTCATCACGTTGATCCCCCCATCATGAACAGATCTAGCCACCTTTTCCATGAGGCCCGATGACTCTTTCCTTCAAAAAATGATTCACAGATTAAAATTAAAAGAAACTTATCAATCATTTCATTATAACTACATGAAATGTATGAAAATTCCATCATATGGAAAAGGCATATAGATAAGATTCCATTAACTAAGGCCATATGACCCCAAAACTATGAGAACATTTTCTTCCAGATAAGGAAATGGCTCGTAATCATGTTCATAATTATATTTATGTCATGATCTTGATGACTAACTATGGATATAGTTGAACCTAGGTACTTCATGGGAAAAACCCATCATTGCATGTCGAGGTGGATGTACAGGGAGGAAACCCGCATGGGAGATCAACTGTGAGAGATAAAGAAGTGACTCTTTGAATTGATGATTCCTATACCACTCCAAAAACAAAAAACATATAGTATTTTCATAATTCCTCAAATGTATCCCATGAATCCATTTGTGAAGATGATAGTATCATATGTGAACATGAGGTGGGAAATCGATGGAATGATCATCTTATTTCTATAAGGTAGGATTTTTCCTTTGGAAAATCCTTGGTTGATAAGGTAGATGAGAGTGTCCTAAGACAAGATGATGATATTGGGTGAGATCAGATCCCCCTTCTGACAGTCTCTCGCAACCTAAAAGAAATAGTGAATCTTCCCCCAGAAAGGGACCTTCAACCATGAAGAGATAAAACTCTTTAGAAGAAGATCTACAACCCTAGAAGTGAACCCAAATACCACAAGAACTCTGTTGATAATACAAAATTAAATCCGATGATAAGATTTATTCATGTACAATTTGATGACCATATTAGAAGCATGGACTTCATGCTAATATCTCGCATCAACTCTTGAGCATTTTCAATAGCTCCCTATATAGAATTACCATGAACGAACCTATGTTGCTCAATGGATATACACTGAGGGAGAAGATTAGATAAACTTTGGTTGATCACACTCACTAGGATATTATTTTGGAAATTACATAAACTCACTGGTCCATATTCACAAAACTAAGAAGGGCCCTTGATCTTAGGGATGAGAATTAGAGTGGTAGTACTAGAAACATTGGACATTCTCCCTTTACAAAAATAGTCTTGAATAGCCTTAGTAATATCCCCCTTAACCACATCTCACACCCCCCATACAAAAATACAATAGGAAGCTATCTTGGCCTAGTGTGCTCTTAGTGCGGAGTTTCATCTTCTCCAAGTAGATTTATTCTTCTTCTAGGATCACCTCAATACATTTATTGTCTATGATTGACACCACTATAGGAATATCATCTCAGAGAGCACGTTTCCACTTGGGTATCCACATTCCATCATTGGGTTAGGTTTGTTTAGGAGATCCCTATAGAGATAATGCACCATGCACCGAACAATATCATTATCATTAGTGTAACTTCCATCCTCGAGTTGAATGTTTGGTTTGTTCTTCTATATACTCTCGATAATATAGGCATGAAAAAAATGTTGTTTTTATCCCTCTCATGCATCCATATCACACGAGAAATATACTGAGATTGTATCTCATATTTAAGGATCAGTTCCTCCCAGCAATCCTTCTTTCCAACTAACTCCTCATATATAGAGTCACTCCACGACCTCTACAGACTAGAATCTAGGTTCGTGATACCCTGTTTCACGTTCCCCATATCCTGATTGAAGGAAGAAATCCCCATGGCCAACTCTTGAATCCCAAGCGTCAGTTTCTAGAGATTAAGAGGATGATCTACCAAGGTATTACCACCACTCATCTAACCCCCAAACTTCTGCATAATCTGATGTTATCTAGTTCATCGACACCACTGATGAAAAAAACCTAAAAGACTCCAGGAATTCGTGCACAGGAGGAAGAGAATCTAGTAGCGGTGAGTGGTAAGATATACCTCATACAAGATGATTCACCTTAGCATTAGGAAACATGATGATAACATTGGTGTGGTCAAGAAACCGGTTGAGCCTACTCCAGCTGTTCCTTCATCTCTTTTGATCATTTCACCAAGTATAATGATCCCCCCCGAGTATCCTAGATCAAAAGGCCCTTTCCATCCATGAAACTCATGACGTCCAAGTTGTTCAGGCGAGGGAAAGTACCTCTCCCTTTATTCTCTATAAGTTTGAGGATAATATTGAAGTCCCCCACCACCATCCATAAGAGATCCTCCAGATAAAATGAACCATTCCAAAACCACAAACTCTTCCTGTATTGAGCATTTAAACTACCGTACACAACAAAAACTATGATACACACTAAATCCTTCATGACTTTCAATGTGATGAATTGGTCACCTACACTAATCAAATCCATAGAAACCCCTTCTTCTAAAAGAGCCAGATAAGTCATTTGATTGTGTCTGCTTGCATGGATCCATGCATTATAAATTTGTGATAGAATACCTTGAGCTTAGTAAGGTTGTATTTGTGTTCAAGTACAATAACAACAGAAACCTTTTGTTTCTTAACTTCTGAAGCAATCAAGTCTAACATCATCGGTGCACCCATGGTAACTGTTTTTTTACTGAAAATATAAATGAATCTAATTTTCCAAATATCAATGTGATGAATCTAAATTTTGGACCTATTTAACCAAATTAAATTTTAAAATATTAGAAAAATAACATTTAAATTAAAAAATAAATTATAAAAAATATGACGGTTATAAAAATTTTAAATTTATATATAAATGATTTTAATACTTATTTCATATTAAATATTTATTTAATGAGTATATATATATATTTTTTATCTAATTAGAAATTATATTACTTTCACCATGTTAATTATGTTTATCTAATTTGTTCTGTTGAAAAATATACTTGAAAACAAATATTTAATATTTACTTTGGTAATTAATATTTATCCTTGTTATTTTATTTTTAATGGCCACATATTTGATTTTAATTTTTACGTAATTTTTACCTACTAATTTTAAATATAAATATAATTTTTTAAAATAAAATTTATATATATTTGGAATGTCAATGTTAATAATTTGACACATAAATAATTTTTTTAGAAAAAACATTGATATTTAACTTAGGACACCATTACTAAAATCACTATAAAATTAAATTTTATTTCATCAAATTAAAATTATACAGTATAAAAATTTATCTTTTCTAAAATAATTTGACATATGATTAAATATTTTTTTTATAAGATGATATATTTTTTAAAGTATTCATGATTCTATTTGATGTTTCATGTAATTTAAATATGAAATAAGTATTTATTACTTATTTATATCATATTTATTTTACCATAATTATTAAAAAATATCATGAAATAGATATTCATATCACATAATATAGAAATATTTTGAAATATATTTTACTAAGTAGTAAATTAACTTATTATCCGTTTTAGGTAATCATATTGAGTTTCATTCAGGTTAATATTTTTCCTTAGTTTCTTTATTAATATATCCTTTAAATATATTACTCTTATTTATTCTTGATAATTCCATATCTTGGTGATAATAGTTATGCTCAAATATTTAAATTTTATCTAAATATATCAATGCTTCTATTTTTGTTTGGTGTTTCTTATCAAGAAATATACTGATGTCATCTATCATTTAATAGGAAATAATATGATAATATTTTTTTGGTGTTACATTCTCCCTCTTAAATTAATTTCATCCTCACAATTAGACTCATAAAATGACATTAATTTCTATTGGGAAAACATAATTAACGATACACCACTAGATGATCATGATTTTGTTTATGATGTGGAATGATATATATTTATAAGACCTATTATCATAAATGTTTTATAAATGATTTTATCTAATTCATTATTTTAAATATATTTATAATAATGGATGGAAGATATATCTCCAAAAGGAATAACTTCCAAAAAACATGAAAATAAGTCATATAATAATCATAATAACTTGTATTTTTATTAATAACCGGACATCATGAAATTGGTGAAAACATACATGACATATGACACTAGGAAATATTGACTTAAAACACACTAAATATTACATTTATTTTAGTTACAATGACATTTATTTTATTTCAGGGTTTTTGGTGAATATTTTCATCTATGGCCCTGAGATTCTTATATTGATTTGCATAATGATAAATGATTTTGAAGTTGAAGAAATATATTTTTGTAGATTCTATCATTCCCTCACTCTTATTATTATGATGACCTCCATATACCCCGTTATAATAATTACCTGTCACATTTATAGAATTCTTCCCATTTTTCATCACACATATTGTTGTAGATGTAATCAAGCCTTATTCTCACCATTATCCCGGTCACCTTAATTTCAATCTAATTCCATATTTATATTATTCATGGTTATTAGAAATATAACTATGATCAAATTTATATTCATAATTTTTTATAGTTTTTTTCATTATCAAAATATTTCTCACCCCATGACTTATATCTTTAGGTTTTTTGTTTGGAAATTTTATGAATTTTACTAGGAATCTATTGTTAACTTGGTTCCTTCATGCTTCTTCCATTACAAATAACAAAACAGTTAGCATGATTGATGATCATTCTTAGATAATTATCATAAATAACAATAGGAAAATTTGGCCTCAAGATGTGTCACATTATAATAGTAAAATGTTACCCTTTAGTCTTCCATCTCAACTTGTACCAAACTCAATTCAACCAAAATCACTATTGATTTAACATATAATATTATTAATTTAACATAGCTTACATTGAGTAGGTTTATCTTTTACATATCAACATATCCATACAAAAAAATATTATAAATTATCATTAGCATTCTTAAAATATTATTGGCCAAATAATAATTGAAATTTATCCTCATAAAATATAAAAAATCCTTTAGAAAAAAATTAAGTATTTTTTACATTCATATACTTAAGTAAATATACAACCTAATCATATAATATCACTAACATATATTTCTCTATTTGATTTCATTGATCCCAATTTCAGTAAATAATAATCAAAAAATAGTTACAATAAAATATAATATTTTAGTAAGAAAATATTTATATGAACAAGTATTCCCTTATATCACCATTATAATTTACAAATGATACTTCCAGATAACCCTATTGTTATGTCCGGAATCAGATTCCACTAAACTGGTGCTCTGAGATGGTGGGTTATAAGGCCTCAAGAACATCTCTATATATACTAGAGGCTTCTGACTAGAAGTGAGGTCATATGGTGTGGTAGTGGGGAGAATATGCCCTCATATCATAGTATCAAACTACTAAAATAGATATGTATCATAGATAGATAAAAGTAATTAGTTTGCGGAAGTATTAAAAAATTGAAATAGAACATGGTGTAATAATAAATGAATTACTTTAAAGGCCCAAAAAGCTATTTAAAACATTAAAATAGTGGTCACCCATTAGGACGATCATATAGATACAAGTACAAGGGAAAATAAAAGTAAACGTACATGGATATAACACTAACTTATAGAATAAAAACAAACCAGGTTTCTTGAAACTATCAAACTACACCAGCCCGATCACGAACCACACTTGTAGCTCCACTCAAACAGGAAACATTGGTCCTCATCCCTCTCCACCATGCAACTCATGATCAAACCGAAGAGAAAACATAAGGTCTACGAATACAACAAAATGCATATATAGGGGTGAGAAAGAATCCTAATAGGCCACCCAAAAAAGAAACGACTAAATGGTTTGCTATAAGGGTATGCAAAATTAGAGTGCTCAACCTCGCCAAGAGACTAAAAAAGTAAGTAAACCAATGTGATCCCACGGTCAAACCTAGAGTCTATAATCCCTGTCAAATGGCAATGTTCCACCATGGATTTTCATAAGTATATATGTACACATGTATAGTCCCATACACATACATATATAAATTTATATGAATATTCATGAGTATGTGAATCAAATAAAAATAAAACTCATCATGGGTTGATGCTTGGGCCCGTAATCCCAATGGCCATGAAAAACCATGAATGTGAATTGAGTTGATATCTTGGTCCAAGATAATAAATGACATATACCTGCTTCAAACAGTGTCAGAATTATATCCCTAAGCATGATACATCTCTACCAGAGGGAAAAAATTCCTACCACTAGGTTCACACGTACTTATCTCCAATCACTAGCAAGGATTACACTTACGATAGTCAATCCATTAAGGTGGGATACCATGTACTGATGGTCAATCCTATGAAGAAATTTTGTAAGAACCATCCAGACATCTAGGGAGATTCCATTAAACCCCTCGAGTAATATAACTAATTTAGAAGAGAATCATCATTCTGATCATATAACATCTAGGCTATGAGTTTTTCTATGGGATCCCTCATCTAGATCAATGTATCACTCAAGGTATTACTATAATCCTCTAGTGAGACCATACAAGGCATCACAAAATTTATTCCAAGTATCCATTATAGATTATTCACAAACCACCATTGAGTTCATCCATATAATCTCTCAACTTGATCAAGGTGTCACTCAAGGTATTCAAGCCACAAATCCATAGAGCACATCATGTAATTCATAAATAGTATCCAGGTGTCACTTAAGGATTAATTAAACAACCACTGAGCCTATCCAATACATTCTCTAACTAGATATGACTATCAATCAGGGTCGAAAAACCAACCCACTGAGCCCATTCTAGGGATCTTTTAACCTGATTCAAGTGTCACTCAGTGTAACATACCCAACAATTGAGTAAATCATTATAATTCTTCAAGTTGATCTAGGTTTCACTAATGGTTTAACCTTCATATCACATATTTATATAAATCAACATCTTACTAAGTCCATCCAAGGTATTCTTACATCGAGAATTTAAGTATTGATTTGGGCGAAACAACACGTAAGGGTCAACAGCTTGATGGCAAGAATTATGTCTAGACATACCAAAAAAATTTATATGACAATATATATGTAATAAGGCCCAAAATCCAACTTTGAGGTAAAACTTCTTGGTATAAAACAAATACTAGAAAAAATCGGCTTAAAAGCTAGTGACCTAGAAAGATCATCTTAGAATCCCAATAAGAAAAAAAGATCATAGGGAGAACATCGCGGGATCCCAAGAGAAAGAAAGGTCACTCACCTCAAGATCATCATCCACCAACTAGAAAGAACCTCTGGTTTCGATCACGTAAATGGTAATACAAACGTCAATATATAAAAAATGAGTGAGGATTTCCCACACACCCAACCCAATAATCAAACCATACCCCTATGGGATTACCAGTTTAGAACTAGTTCTTGGTGACACAAGAACACCATCTACACCCAAACATGATGAAAAAAATCAAGGTTAGACAAACAATGAGAACCCATTAGGTCCCTCATGTAAAACACTATAGGGAATTCTACTCGGGGTCCTCTGGGTAAACTTGAGTGATGGAATCCTACCCATGATTGTTAGATATAATGAAAAAAGAGGGGTCCTTAATGGGATCCTCAAAATATAACAAAAATGGATCTTATAGGGGATCCTCAGATTGATACACACGTATAGGAAAGCTACAAGGGGAACTATATATTATAATGTTATAAATATAATCCCTTAGGGGGTCTTTATAAGTAATAGGTATCACGACCTCATCGGCCCGAAGGGCCTTTCTCATAAGAGAATTTCCTCAATGAATAGGTCAAAAGAGATAGCTCATAGCTTATCTTAGATAAATATCTAAACTAGGTTGGTCGAAACATCCAATCGATAACTCACATTATGCTCTCCCTCAAGATACAAATGAGGTTGATAATTATAGGTTGAACCTATCTATTACAATAAGATACCCATAAGAACCAACATTAAGTCCTTATAATTCTTCAAGGGTTTTTCGATCACGATCTATGTGGAAAATGCATAAATAGTATAATCAGGGGTCCATATCTAAAAGCAAGGTGAAAATATACGAAAACCCCTCTAAGGGTTAAGAAGGGGCAGTATACAATGTGTAACCTTGATACACGATATAGACTCCCATCATTCAACATTGGTGTGTACTTCTTTCGGCCTGGGCATGTAAGAACCCCAGGACCACGATGTGTGAAACCATTACATGGTGTGTACCAAACATGGGTTACATGCCTGTGTCCCTCAACAATCGTAGCTGGATACATCTATGGGTTTTGGACTGTTACATGGCATGCTACACTAAATGGTTTCTCATCCTACACAACGCATGGTCCAGTACCCCTAAATGGGTTGAGAAACTCGGATACTCTGCATCATGACTATGTATTAGTACATGATGTGTATACCCCTTAAAAGGATTATAATCCTTAAAACAATATCCTCCTTGAATAGTAAGAACACATGACATGTCACCCCAGACAACATGTGGTGTCATATAGTTTCCACGCACATGAAACCCTAAGATTGAAAAATTCTCCAATTTTCTCCCAAAAAAAATATAGGACCTTAATAAGCCACAATAAAACATAAAGAATATATAAAATCATCAAAAACATTGGAAAAAAATAATTTCTAGAAAATCATAAAAATGGCCTACTATCAGGTGGAAACTATTGATGCTTTTCTTGATTTCACCGTACATGGTCGTCATACGCCGAATTAGTGCTTTGAGGGAATTACAGTAGTACCTCCATTCCCATCCATATATCAATCACTTTCTCACATCACCTTTTTTATTTTATGACAAAATGACGGAAGTTCCACAATATGGATATGTAAGAAGTAGGAGGAAACACAGGAATATAATGAAAAGAAGAAAAAGGAATGAAAATGAAAAAGGGGCTTGGGACGGCCCATGCACCGAACTCGAATTTATGCCTCGACTAGGAAAAAAACCCCACTAAGTACTTAATGGTGGAGACATAATCTCTATATGATTATCCATTAAATAGATACATCCAAAAAAACTAGAGTAATAAATTAATATTTTATTTAGTAATTTTTAAATATTATTTATTCCGCTAAAATTTGAAAACTTGGATTCCTTTCAAACTTTTATCATAAAACAAACACCCTATTTCGGGATCAACAGTGTGGTCAAAAATATTATCCAATATTATATTATAGGGTAAAATACCATTTCCCCTCAAGAGCATCTGAATAAAAAAAATTTAAATATCTACTGAAAACTGCAGTAGTGAAAAAATTGGGGTTCTAAAAAACTCAATATAAAAAACATTATCATCCCTTAGAATCCTAGTGAAAGGAAAAATATCCATGATCCCAACCCAAGCATCTATAAAACTAAAATATTTTGATTGTCCAATGACCAACCCCATATAATCAAAAACTACCTTCTTTGAAGAATACATTAAACCGTGATTGATATGGTACTCTCCAAAATAGGAATTCCCTTATCATCATCTTAAAAGAAAACTATGATCCCAATAGCCCACAACAAGAACCAATGGTTCAACTAGAAATAAGGGTCACCACCCTTAAATGGACAAAGGTGGACTCCCCTCAATATAGGTTATCATACACTGCTCTTAGAGAACAACCACAACTGGTTCTCTACGTCAACAGGGAAAAATATTTAAAATGAAAAGGAGATCAGTGTATCTATGATGATCTCTCAACATACTGAAGACAAATAAATATAGATAATTCTTGTCTCTAATAGGAGTACACTAGGATTCTACCAAACACATATACATATTTCTTCGACTCATGATCACATCCAATCAAAACCTTACCATGATTCAACCACATGTCAACCGTATCATTTCATGATGTCACCTCTACCACAAAGAGACATTTACAAAACAGCTTCCAGGATCCAAACTCACCGAAATTATTGATACTTAAGTCCTCGGAACACACCCATAATCTCACCTATTTAGATTCAAATGATACCATGCAGAAATATCATGTTTCTTAATCACATGAATCATACTCTAGTGATTCATCTAAAATTAGGCTAAGCTGACCGTGATATAAGCACGTTACTGTCACATGATAGAAGATTCATTGAAACTAATTTTAAAAACAAGGGACATAAAAATGAAATGATTTATTCCCTAACCACCCATCAGATGACATAATTACAATATTTAGTGTCTACCCATGCTCTGACTACATTAGAAACACCGTAAACCGACTGGTCGACCATGCCAGGAACCCAAACTGTCCTACCCGTCAATTCTAGTATTTCAAAAGAACCCCAAAGGTGCTCCATCAAAATTTGATGTCATAAACATGGATATAACATAAAACTAGATCACATGGAATCCCTTGATCACAAGGAAGACATAAAACCCTGATCTATACAAAAATGGAACAATAAAAACATGGGCCAAACACTCATGCAGGTTTCCCCAGAAAAAAATAGGCGTATACCTACAAGGGTCCCAGCTGAACCAAAGGACTCTAGGTCTCCCAACTTGAAAAAAAGATCAAATCCTATCAAATAAGGTAAATTACAAAATGAAGAACAATTTTAAAGGTTAAAAACATGACAAAAAATGTCAGGATCCTCTCTCATCAACCAAAGAAGGAACTGCTCCAAGAGGTCTTGATACCATTGTATAAGAGAAACTGAAGAGACACCCCCAGACACTAGTAAACAACAATACACCTTGGTGGTCCATTTATTATGAAAAGTCTTTGTACGTGTCAGTATCATACTCCACGTTCTGACTAGATAAACACAGAATATAGAAAGAACATCCAAAAAGGGTTACAAAAAAGGACATCACATGCCATAATGACCTCTTAGGTCCCTGCACCCCCATGCATGAGGACTCAGTCAATAGCCTGAAAAAAATGCCTCAATGTAGATCCACATAATCTTACATTAGCATGAAATATATGAATATAGGTCCAAAATAAAAGGCCCCTGTCTTCAGTAAAATCACTCACTAGTAGGACTATATGATTTGTATCCAATGTTCCAAATATAATGCATGAGACACATCTTTCCTTTGTCAGCCAAGTGTAAAAATACATCACTGAACTCTTACCAACGACAAATCTCTAGATATCCACTATAAATCATAACATCTAGAAAAAATGATCATCTCTCAAATAGATATCTTATACAACTATAATATTTCATATCAGAATAATAATCCCAAACAATGGAAACTAGGACCTATTACCAGAACAAGTGTTCTTGATGCAAAAGTCTGATATCCCAGATAGGTTCCTACTTATTCTTTATAATCTTATCTACCATATCCCAAATAATAAATACCATGAGAATAAAACCACCGATACCACTTTGAAACATTTTGACTTGGATTCCACTAAACTAGTTTTCTGAGCAGGTGGGTTACAAGGCCTCAAATGCACCTCCCCGTACGACTGATGCTGCCGCCTAGTAGCGAGGTCTTAGGGTGAGACAGCGGGGAGAATAATCCATAATATCCTATTATAAAACTATGGAAATATAGTAGTATCATACACAATGGAATGTAAATATACTGAAGAAGTAGTAGACAATATAATTAGAACATGATTTAATAATGTATGAAATGTTGTAAATTCCCTATAAAGTTCTGCAATACAATAAAAAACATGTCACCGACTTGGCCAACCATAAAAATTGAAGTACAAGAGAAAAATTAAGTTAAATTTTATGGATATACTTACAACCCTGAGCAATATCATGTACATGATCTCCAGAGAGTTTCAAACTACCCCAATCCGATCAAGATCCACACGAGGAGATCCTCTCAAATATGAAACACGAGTCCCTTGTCGTATCCACCATGAAGAATTTGATCAACATAAAATTTTGGAAAAAGTCCTACACACACACACTAAGGTTCATGTAAAGGGGAGAGAATTAATATTTTTAGGCCACCCTAACAAGACACATAAAAATGGATTACAATATGTTAATGTAAAATCAATGTGCTCAAACTCGATGAGGCACTATAAAAGGAAGTAAACCGAAGAGAGACTACAATCAACCAAAAGGTCCATAATCCCTATAAACATGGGAATTTCCACCATGGATGTCCATAATTATATTATCACACAAGTATCACCCCATATCTATATATATATACATAGATATAAATAATCTTGTGTGTGTGAATCAAACAATAAGAAGCCACATCAGCAGTCAATCCAGGGGTATGTATTCCTGATTGCCTAGAAATAATGTACAAGGGAACTGAGATTTATGTAGTTCCACTAAAGTCACATGCCATTTTGTCAATATCTGGGCCCATGATCTCAATCGACATATAGAAGCTAGAGCCAATGCAGGAATTACATCTCTATGAAAGCTACATCACCATAGGGGGGTACTCTTCCTATAACTGGGTTCACATGTAATCACGTCCAATCACCAAAAAGGATATAATTTAAAAATAGTAAATTATATAAGGAAGGATACTATAACCGGAGGTCAATCCATTAATGAAATTATAGAAGAACCATCCAGACATTTGGGGAGATGCTATGGTACCCCTCGAGTCATGCAACTGATCTGAAAGAGAATCATCTTTCTGATCAATGAACATCCATCATATGAGACCATAAAAGGTATCCAACAACTTTATCCATGTATCAATCAATTTATAACTATAATAAACCACTGATCCCATCCATGTAGTCCATAAATTGGGTCTATGTATTGCTCAAGGATTATGCCCAATACACTATTGAGTTTGTCCCTAGAATCCCTCATCTTCATATAGGTATCACTAAAGGTATACTAGTCATCAATACACTAATAACATCATGGAATTCATCAAGAGTATCCATAGTCACTCAAGATTTAATTAAACCACAACTAAGACCATCCAAGATGACCGTCAACCAGATCTGATTTTCACTGAGGGTGGAATCACTGACCCATTAAGCCCGTTCAAGAAATCTGTCAACCAGAATCATGTGTCACTCAGGGTAACATATCTAACCATTGATTTTTTCCCTTGAAACACTCAAATAGATATGGGGGTCACATAAGGTTTACTTATCTTCCCATTTAGGGATATAAATCAAAAGCCTATTATGTTCGTCTAAGTCATTCCTTCAGTGGGAATCGATGAATCGATTGAGGAAAGAACACATAAGGCTCAATATATAGATGGATAGAGTCACCTATATATCACATTATATACCTAATCAATCACAAGATTCAAACCAGAGTAACAAAAATTGGGTATTTAAATAATTTAAAAACTAAAGTGGTTCCTAAGTCTGATCACAGGAAATCACATATGAGAATCCTAAGAAGAAAAATATATCCCAGGGAGAACATCTGGGCATCCCAAGAGAATTAAAGACGCCTCACATCGGGATTAAAAAATACCAACCAAGAAGCACCTCCGGTATCCATCCCTGCAACAACAATAACCATGTCAGGATATAAAAACATGTGAGGGTGGCCCAAACACGCATCCCAAAACTCCTTCCACGACCGCATGGTCTTAAAAGTTTGGCACAAGTTCTATGTGACACCTAAACACCCTCTATAACAAAAACCAATGAAACAACTCATGGTCATTCAAACAACAGGAACCCAATGGCTCTGCAAATTAATACACTAATTGGAATCCTACTGATAGGTAAACACATGTTAAGGAATACTAGATGGGATCCTTATCTATAATGCAAATGGAAGAATCCAACATGGTATCCTTAAATGATTAAAATTAAAGAATCCTACAAGAGATCCTCATATTGATACACTGGTATAGGGATCCTAAAAGGGACTCTTTATATCAACAAGTTAGAGAATGAATATCTCAGTAGATCCTTATAAGAAATAGGTATCATGGCCTCATAGGACATATTGGGACATCTCAAAAGGGAATGTACTAAAATCATAGGTCATGAGAGAGAGCTCACATTTAAAATTAGATAAAATCCAAAATAATTTCATCACTACACTGATTTGATCACTCACATTGAAGTCTCTCCCTTAGGATATAACTGAGTTCAATAATTAGAAGAATAACCTCTCCATTTATTTTGATGCCCAAAACACCAAATAAGATTCCTCATAACACTACATGGGTTACCCCATCATGATCTGTGAAGAAAAAAAATCAGAATGTACTAATCATGGTTCTGAATTTTACACACTAGAGAAAAGATATGAAAACCCCTCATAGGGTTGTGAAGGGGTAGTACATAGCATTTAACCTTAGTACACGACATGTAATCCCATCACACCACATGTGAGTGTGCTTCCTCCGGCCTGGGCATATAGACACCCTAGGTAAACAGAGTTTACCTTACCTGGGTAACATTCTCATGTCCCTTAGTAGGAATGGCCGGATTCATGGATAGGATGTGTACTTCTAAACTGTGTACTACCCGACATGGGGTCTGGCCATGTAATACACATGACCTTGTACCCCTACATGGGTAGAAAATCCTAGATACTCGGTTACCATTCATTGTATCAATACATGTCATGTATACCCCTACATGATGTGCACTTCTTAAAACATCAACTTAACAAAATGGGAAGAACACATAGCGAGTCCCATGGTTTCCCCAAAGGAAGAAACCCTCAGATTGCCCATATCCCCCATTTTCTCCCCCAAAACAACAAATACAGAATTAAGAAGCCACAATCAAACACATATAGGATTTAAAAATTTATGAAATCAAGTATATAGGGTATTTTCCATAAACACTAAAAACTCCCTACCTTCAGGTGGTAACAGGTGAAGCTTCGATTTGCTTCATCATTCATGGTAGCCATATGCCGACTCAACACATTGAGGGATTTTGGACATTCCTTCTATTAACTTCCTTCTCACAATATTTATACCTTGAAATTTTATTTCATAGGACATGAAAAAGTAAGAGCCATAGGAGGCATGCACATGAATGGGGAGGAAGGAATATTAAATAGAGAAAGGAAATAAAATGAAAGAAAAATAAAAAGCGGCCAGGGCCAGCCCTGATGCCCGACTCGAGTATATGGCTCACCTAGGGAAAAAATACCTATTTTTTACTAAATGATAGAGACAAAATCTCGACATTATTCTCCATTCAAAGGATAAAACCTAAAAAACATCGATGAAAAATTGAAAATTTAATTTAATAATATTAATTAATAATTAGTCCGATAAAATTTTAATGGCATAGATTTCCTTCTAAACTCTAATATTAGGGTACACGCCTTATTCTGGGACCACCAAATGTTTTAGAAAAATGAACTTAGATCATATTCTAGAGGAAAAGACCATTTTACATGCAATGATCATCTAAAAGAAAAAAATTCATATTTCTTCTTAAAAATGCTGTCTGGAAAAAACATGGGTTCATACCCCTCTGACTCTATCTATCCAATTCTTGGTTATCCGTGGTCATTTATGTATTTATTTCCCTAACCAAATGTCTTGATATTTAATTGAAATATTTTATATGGTCTGTAATTAAAATTATTAATCAAATCATATCCCCCATTAGTGTATATCTTGGATTTTAGTAATTTTACATTGTCATATAGTAGATCATGAATGAGTTAATACCCGACACACTGTAACGCCCCGACCCTAGTTTCCTAGAGTCGGTGCCTTATTACATAACATTGGCATGATCACAAAAAAGATCAAATATCGAAAGACCGATTGGTTTAGTAGCTTTGGAAACACTAGATATATTCATAAGTTTTACATTACATCATAAAATGAAAAACTAATACAAAAACATAATGTTTCCACAATCCACACTATTAACCCCTCATAAAATCCCTGCAGGTCATTCATAACTTACTTCTTCACATCCTGGGAAAAATAAAACATAGAAAAGGGGTGAGCTCAAATGCCCAGTAAGGATAACAATATAGCGGAAACTTTCATAAATAAGAATAAACATTTAAGGCAATGCATTACTAAAACAAAAGCCTTTTAAACTTTATCTTCAACATATTATGGAAAAAGTAAAATGAAATAATGCCATTTACTTATTCACATGGATATTCTACTAATTTAATAATCACATGCAAAAATCAATAACCACTTTCATAATGTTGGAATGCATAATGCCAGACTATCATAACCACATAGTCAAGGCCTCGTGCCAAGACTACAAATAAGATTTTGTCAAGGCCTTGTGCCAAGACACTAGTTTGTCTCATGATACCTACCGATGCATCGATGAGCTATAGCGGGCTCCACCCGTCACTTACTAAGTCCAATGCATTCCCATATGAAAAGGTTTAAACATAACATAAACATTCGTATTAAAACTAGCATACGAAATGTCAATAATTTCACCATAAACTATGAATGGTATAAAAATAGCACATCCACAGTCAAACATATCACAAAACCTTCAATACAATATAGAAGTTTTGTATCATAATAAATCATCTTCAAATAAGCTTAAAATCCATCAAAGGATGTTGACATAGATGAAATCAAAACTATTTGAGAGAAATATCTCCTTTTTTAAAATCATTTAAAAGTCACACATTTATAAAGGATGTAATTAAAAAGAGATTTTTAAATCAAAGTGTCCCATACCACTTTGAAACTTTCGAAAGGAATTAACATTTTTAAAAACATTCGTGTCCATATAAAGAAATCCGTAAAAACCATTTTGAAGACATTACTAAAAAGATTTTTAAAGATAAATCTTTAAAACATTTAAAATTCTGATTTTGATAAAGAGTACCTTTCTGAAATTCTTAAATTATTCATTTTGAAATCATTTAAAAGTCACATAATTATAAAATAATACATTTACTTTGAAAATATCCTTGTAATCTTGTAGGGGAAGCTTTGACGATTTTATAATGGTGGTAAATAGCTACACCTGCCGTATAAGTTTAAAAAAAAACATTCTTACCTTAAATTTGTCAAAAGGTAAAAAGTGCCTTGTTTGGAAAACGATGGAAATATCCCATTAAAAACACATAAAGGTATAAATGACTATAACCCATATTCTTTGTAAATAGTAAAAATGTTTTTAAATACATTTCGAAGTAACATGGATGTGGATGATAAAGAAATCCCATTAGATTATTACGTATAAACAACCTCGAATAATGAAGAGATTGCGAAATAAACCCTTACCTTGCACTTTTACTTGGATGGGGTAGGTTAACCACCTGTATAATGGTGAAATATTTGTTATTAAATTGTTCAATAATCAAATACATTAATATGATATCATATATGATCTTTTAAAATTGCTTTGTTAATAATATCTTAGAATTATCGTCGTTTCGGGTGTTAACTTACTCGTTTTCTTTTATATGTTTTGTTACATAAGACATGTTTGTAATGGATAGGTTGTATATTATACATATCCATAATGATATAAAGTCCTTAAACATCATTTTTAAATCATCAAATGATAATTATACTTGAATGGATACGATGGAAATGAATCTTATCGCGTTCGTGGAGACGGTAGTCCGTACGTACGCACGAGCGACAATATCATTATTTTGTTATTAGAATAATATATAAATGGTTGTTATATCATATATACAGAATCATTAACATGTTATATTTATTATTTACATGAGTTACACATCATTATTATACCCATCCACATAATATTATATTGAATAACAATTACACCACGACGTGGAGACGGTAGTCCGTACGTACGCACGTATGGTGACATGTTATTCAAAGGGTGGATAGAATACTGAATATGGTTGTACCATATTTATAATAACATCACAGTATATGTGAGATACTAGAGTTATTATTTTAGAATGGTAAGAACAAAGGAAGAAGAAGTGGAAGAAGAAATGAACTTGGAGAAGGGTGGTGAAATCATTACCTCTTCTTCGGGTTCTTCCTTTTGATTTGATCAAAAGGGCTCCATAGGTTGGATTTCTGATCAAAATAAGGCCTCTAGGATGTATTTAGGGATGTTGGGAGTGTATTGGGGCAGAGTTTGGCCGAACAAAAAGGGCTTTGAATGTGTGAAGAAATGAGAAGGAGGAGTGCCCTTTTATAAGAGGGGTGAGGGGCACCTTTGGAAAAGCTAGAAATATTAATTTATAATAAATTCATATTCGTTTTCTAATGGCTCCAAAGTTGATTATTCGAAGGTTAAGGTGGGGATAGGTCGAAAACCACTCAACAAATAGAATTTAGACAGGTTTGGGTACTTATATTAACCTTATCATTAAGTATTAACTCTAAGTTAATTAGTTTCACTTTTACAATGTCTCTTTGTATTTTTATATAATATGGTTAATAAACTTACTATATACATCCAAGAGACCCCCAAGTGGTACATTAATGATTAAACTATCATTATATAAGTCTCTTGGCCGAACCTTAGATTTTTAGGAATTTAATATCAATTAATAATATAATATTTGTTTTAAGAACTCTTTTATGTCAATTTTGACACTATTCAATAGTTGATTTTTGTGAAACTCATAAAAGATTGATTACTTCGAAAAAAGTCAATTAAATCAATACTAATATTTCATATTATCCTAGAAAATTAGTTTAATTCATTAAAAGTTTCATATTATATTTATTGGGGTATTTATAATATCAATTATTTTAATTTTTCACTATTATAGTAATTACTGCATCATCATTGTGTCATAAATAAAATAAATTATTTAATGTCTAAAAATTATAAATAAAATATCATTATGTAGGAAATATTTTTGTCTTTCTAATGAATATTTATAATCTAAAATCCAACATATATAACCCTATGTAACAATTGTTTTTCTAAAATATATATGCTTGTGTCATTTTTGTATTCATTTTAACTTAATTAAAATAAAGTGTCATTATCAATTACAAGTGGATCCATGGGGTCCCAAAATAGACCCAAAGATGCTCATGGTCGACCATGTATCAACCAATAGGTTTAATACACGTTTTAGGGTAATTTAGTATTATTATAATATTATTTTTTAACCCTTATTTACCGGATTTACCCTTAACCATGGTAAATAAAATATTTACCGCAGTAATTATTCAAAATGTCTAAAAATAAAAGATACCTATTTACACAATTTGAACATCCTGATTCCAAATATGGAATCCATTTTCCTAAATTCAAAACACAGAATTGGCAGAAATTAATTTAAAATTAATTCCCGCTGTCAAAACAAAAAGCGTGTTTTTAAGAGATAATAACTATCAAAAGATTGACACTTGTTTATGTTCGGTTTAATTGTAAAATTATGTCCAATGACCAACATTATATTAAATGGTAAAAATATATTCTAAATATACTTTAAAACCACTCAAATTCATAATTTATCACTATTAATTATTTTGATTAAAAAAGTTGTTTTTAATTAAAATCTAGTAATTTTCACTATTCATCAAAATATGAAAGTTATCCGAAATGTACCAAAATTTCACCTTAGGCTAAATTCGATATTCTGAATCCAAAAATGAAGTCCATTTTCAAATATAAAATATATATAATTTCAAAAAGTAGGTATTACTATTCATAGCGGCTAGTTTGATTGGTTACAGTGTGTTAGAACTCGGTGTTGCGTACAACACACGCTAGCGTACCGTGGAAGCTTGGGATGTTTCATTTTAAATTTTTGATGTCCCCATTTAGTCAAAAAGTTTAAAATATAGTATCTAAAAAGGGTTCACTGTTAAAATTTGGTAAAATTGAAATACTGAAAATGAATTTGTTCTTACATTATGTCTAAGAAACTCATAATATGGATTCTAAAATTATAAGGATTATATAATGTTTTAAAATTTAGTTGACACTATTCATAACCTCTTTTGAACAGATTGTTTGGTAAGTCATGGTGCGATTGAACTTGGTGTTGCGTGTAGTGAAAGTTATTGAATTATTTTGAAGAAATAACACACTATAAAATCTTGGGGTGTTACATTCTCCCCTCCTTCAATAAATTGCATCCTCGCAATTTGAAATTGTTCTTCGAAAATAAAAGGTTGAAAATAGAAAATATCTTTGTGGGAAAACCCACATCGGAAATTGGGTTACTAAAATTTAGTCTTAATATGAGGAAAAGAGAAATGAAAGGATCATCACCAAATTATGATCTCTATTAGGAGAACATTGGTGGCAATTATAGACATATAATTGGAGGAAAACCGTAAATATTTATAGGTAGTGATTGAGGTCATCAATCACAAACAAGTATAAAATTGAGGTCCTTAAACTCATCAATCTATGATGATTTGAAGTACCATCAGTTCAACAAAATATAGGGTATTGGGATAACACATTTTTGACGTTTCAAAATATCTTAGTTGAAATCCCACATCGAAAAATGAATTAATGATGCCTCTCTTTAAAATAAAGAGTGGAAAGTATGAAGATTACCGAAAATAACACATACTAGGGTTCCATGTAGGAAAATATGGATATGGAGGAGAAATCTAACCATCAATTATCTGATGGAGAGTGGTAGAGAACATGGCTATGAAAAGGCCAACAATCCCAAAGCCATAAATTAGTGATGATTTAAGGTACCATCTAGGAAAACATTTTTGTTCTAAGTTCCTTTTATTAATGTTGAGGAATTTATTTATGAGATTGGATAAGATCATAAGGAGATATACTTACTTTATAATTAGAGTTTTATCCATTAATAAGTTTCTACCACAAACTCATCTATCACTCTAAAAGATAATAGAATGTAATTTTTTTTATTTATACTATTCGTACAGGGTTCCAAAATAAATGAATTTATAATTCATCTACCAGATATTTAAAAAAAACAACATTATTTAATCCAGGACATCTTGTGGGCCAGTGGTAGGTGATACACCCTTGTCGCCCTTCGGTTGCAGGTTCAAGTCTCGCAGCCTTGCCGGACGCGACGGGTTGCCGCCCGACCTCCGGGTTTTCCTTTTATGGTAATCCAAAATAATCCAAACTAGAACTATCCAAAATACTTCTGTCCAAACTCACAGTCCAACATTTATAAGGAAGGTAAACATAATATAGATCCTATTTACCCCACAATAGCATATGAATACCTTCATCTTGTATTCTTTTAATAAACTGAAACATCTTGAATTACCATATTCCTTATTGATTACATTCATGCTCCCCTATTCCATATAGAATGCTGGATATACTTCATCAATACAAAAATGTTTTAAACCCCAACAATGATGGAATATACAAATCATTAATCAGTTCCAAGGTAGTCAAGAATATCCAATATAATTTATCCAAAACAATCATGTATTATTCCAAAATTACTACCTCAGTATCAGAACTATATTATGGTTTATCATTCTCTCACCCATATATTTTCCAAAAATTATCCTGCTATTGAGTCACTTTTATTTTTTCCACACAATCTCAAGTCCTTAATGAAATAGTACTGCAGTACAATCCTTATATACTCCATAATTATTATAACAAGTACATTGTTGATACAACACTCAATTGACATAATCAACATAAGAACTCTAATCATTCCTCTTCATCTGTGGTAGTATCATAACATGATTATTATCCAATAACATCATTTGCGGCATAGTCTGATGACTGGGACATAGGTTCGCGTAGTTTCCAAACTCCTTGTAAATAAAGCATTGTACATTTGAAACCATTTTCTTACCCTTGCAGTCACGTACTTTGTGCCCTTTTCCTCCACACTTATAACAAACTCCCATTCCTTTCAGGCAAGTTCCAGGGTGTTTCTTTCCACAGTTACCACATATGGGAAAATTCTTCTTTTCCATCTTCCCTTTATCCATCTTTCTCTCTTCCATCCTTTTCTTCTCTTGCTTCCCTTCAAAGCCATATGACTCACTAAACTCTTTACTTATCTTATCAACACATGATATTATTTCTTCATATGATGATAATACATGGGAGACTATTTCTCTTATAAATTCTAGCTTAAGACCATGAGAGATATGATCCTTCCTTCTCTTTGAGTCATGTGCATTTCTGGAGTTATCATTCCTTCTACTGGGCGCCATTTCTAAACAATGGCATAAACTAGATTAGTTTATGAATCAAAATACATAATCCCATACTTATAAAACACTTAACATAAATTGAACTATTTATGGATATAATCCATAATCATAAAAATGTTTTCTTTGAGGAAGTATATACTCATAAACCCTTCATAATGATTTGTAAAGAAAATGAGAGTTATCCTAAGAATATCCCCTGGGAGTGTCGTAACCAAGAGTGCAGCAAGGCCCGTTGTCGTGCACCAGTTCCCGTTCGAGTCTAGCTCAAAGCGGTGTTTTCGGGTTTTACCCCTAGGTACATCTGTGCCAGAGCCGCCCCTACCTGCTCGTATCCAGACAGGGATGTATTGCTCGGAAAACTCACAAAATCTCTACAATACCAAAATTCTAGGAAGTTCTTTTATACTAATCCTCAAAGTTCATCTTAGGTCTACGTGCTCTAATCGGAGTTTATCTAAATCTAGCTTCCAAGGTTTGTACTAAACTTCCTCTGATACCAACTGTAACGCCCCGACCCTAGTTGCCTAGAGTCGGTGCATTATTACATAACATTGGCATGATCACAAGAAAATCAAATCTCGAAAGACCGATTGGTTTAGTGGCCTTGGAAACACTAGATATATTCATAAGTTTTACATTACATCATAAAATGAAAAACTAATACAACAACATAATGTTTCCACAATCCACACTATTAACCCCTCATAAAATCCCTGCAGGTCATTCATAACTTACTTCTTCACATCCTGGGAAAAATAAAACATAGAAAAGGGGTGAGCTCAAATGCCCAGTAAGGATAACAATATAGCGGAAACTTTCATAAATAAGAATAAACATTTAAGGCAATGCATTACTAAAACAAAAGCCTTTTAAACTTTAACTTCAACATAGTATGGGAAAAGTAAAATGAAATAATGCCATTTACTTATTCACATGGATATTCTACTATTCGAATAATCACATGAAAAAATCAATAACCACTTTCATAATGTTGGAATGCATAATGCCAGACTATCATAACCACATAGTCAAGGCCTCGTGCCAAGACTACAAATAAGATTTTGTCAAGGCCTTGTGCCAAGACACTAGTTTGTCTCATGAGACCTACCGATGCATCGAGGAGCTATAGCGGGCTCCACCCGTCACTTACTTAGTCCAATGCATTCCCATATGAAAAGGTTTAAACATAACATAAACATTCGTATTAAAACTAGCATACGAAATGTCAATAATTTCACCATAAACTATGAATGGTATAAAAATAGCACATCCACAGTCAAACATATCACAAAACCTTCAATACAATATAGAAGTTTTTTATCATAATAAATCATCTTCAAATAAGCATAAAATCCATCAAAGGATGTTGACATAGATGAAATCAAAACTATTTGAGAGAAATATCTCCTTTTTTAAAATCATTTAAAAGTCACACATTTATAAAGGAAGTAATTAAAAAGAGATTTTTGAATCAAAGTGTCCCATACCACTTTGAAACTTTTGAAAGGAATTAACATTTTTAAAAACATTCGTGTCCATATAAATAAATCCGTAAAAACCATTTTGAAGACATTACTAAAAAGATTTATAAAGATAAATCTTTAAAACATTTAAAATTCTGATTTTGATAAAGAGTACCTTTCTGAAATTCTTAAATTATTCATTTTGAAATCATTTAAAAGTCACATAATTATAAAATAAAACATTTACTTTGAAAATATCCTTGTAATCTTTTAAGGGAAGCTTTGACGATTTTATAATGGCGGTAAATAGCTACACCTGCCGTATAAGTTTAAAAAAAACATTCTTACCTTAAATTTGTAAAAAGGTAAAAAGTGCCTTGTTTGGAAAACGATGGAAATATTCCATTAAAAACACATAAGGGTATAAATGACTATAACCCATATTCTTTGTAAATAGTAAAAATGTTTTGAAATACATTTTGAAGTAACATGGATGTGGATGATAAAGAAATCCCATTAGATTATTACGTATAAACAACCTCGAATAATGAAGAGATTGCGAAATAAACCCTTACCTTGCACTTTTACTTGGATGGGGTAGGTTAACCTCCTGTATAATGGTGAAATATTTGTTATTAAATTGTTCAATAATCAAATACATTAATATGATATCATATATGATCTTTTAAAATTGCTTTGTTAATAATATCTTAGAATTATCGTCGTTTCGAGTGTTAACTTACTCGTTTTCTTTTATATGTTTTGTTACATAAGACATGTTTGTAATGGATAGGTTGTATATTATACATATCCATAATGATATCAAGTCCTTAAACATCATTTTTAAATCATCAAATGATAATTATACTTGAATGGATACGATGGAAATGAATCTTATCGCGTTCGTGGAGACGGTAGTCCGTACGTACGCACGAGCGACAATATCATTATTTTGTTATTAAAATAATATATAAATGGTTTTTATATCATATATACAGAATCATTAACATGTTATATTTATTATTTACATGAGTTACACATCATTATTATACCCATCCACATAATATTATATTGAATAACAATTACACCACGACGTGGAGACGGTAGTCCGTACGTACGCACGTATGGTGACATGTTATTAAAAGGGTGGATAGAATACTGAATATGGTTGTACCATATTTATAATAACATCACAGTATATGTGAGATACTGGAGTTATTATTTTAGAATGGTAATAACAAAGGAAGAAGAAGTGGAAGAAGAAATGAACTTGGAGAAGGGTGGTGAAATCATTACCTCTTCTTCGGGTTCTTCCTTTTGATTTGATCAAAAGGGCTCCATAGGTTGCCTTTATGATCAAAATAAGGCCTCTAGGTTGTAGTGAGGGATGTTGGGAGTGTATTGGGGCAGAGTTTGGCCGAACCAAAATGGCTTTGAAGGTGTGAAGAAATGAGAAGGAGGAGTGCCCTTTTATAAGAGGGGTGAGGGGCACCTTTGGAAAAGCTAGAAATATTAATTTATAATAAATTCATATTCGGTTTCTAATGGCTCCAAAGTTGATTATTCAAAGGTTAAGGTGGGGATAGGTCGAAAACCACTCAACAAATAGAATTTAGACAGGTTTGGGTACTTATATTAACCTTATCTTTAAGTATTAACTCTAAGTTAATTAGTTTCACTTTTACAATGTCTCTTTGTATTTTTATATAATATGGTTAATAAACTTACTATATACATCCCAGCGACCCCCAAGTGGTACATTAATGATGAAACTATAATGATATAAGTCTCTTGGCCGAACCTTAGATTTTTAGGAATTTAATATCAATTAATAATATAATATTTGTTTTAAGAACTCTTTTATGTCAATTTTGACACTATTCAATAGTTGATTTTTGTGAAACTAATAACAGATTGATTACTTCGAAAAAAGTCAATTAAATAAATCCTAATATTTCATATTATCCTAGAAAATTAGTTTAATTCATTAAAAGTTTCATATTATATTTATTTGGGTATTTATAATATCAATTATTTTAATTTTTCACTATTATAGTAATTACTGCATCATCATTGTGTCATAAATAAAATACATTATTTAATGTCTAAAAATTATAAATAAAATATAATTATGTAGGAAATCTTTGTATCTTTCTAATGAATATTTATAATCTAAAATCCAACATATATAACCCTATGTAACAATTGTTTTTCTAAAAGATATATGCTTGTGTCATTTTTGTATTTATTTTAACTTTATTAAAATAAAGTGTCATTATCACTTACAAGTGGATCCATGGGGTCCCAAAATAGACCCAAAGCTGCTAATGGTCGACCATGTATCAACCAATAGGTTTAAGACACGTTTTAGGGTAATTTAGTATTATTATAATATTATTTTTTAACCCTTATTTACTGGATTTACCCTTAACCATGGTAAATAAAATATTTACGGCAGTAATTATTCAAAATGTCTAAAAATAAAAGTTACCTATTTACACAATTTGAACATCCTGATTCCAAATATGGAATCCATTTTCCTAAATTCAAAACACAGAAGTGGCAGAAATTAATTTAAAATTAATTCCCGCTGTCAAAACAAAAAGCGTGTTTTTAAGAGATAATAACTATCAAAAGATTGACACTTGTTTATGTTCGGTTTAATTGTAAAATTATGTCCAATGACCAACTTTATATTAAATGGTAAAAATATATTCTAAATATACTTCAAAACCACTCAAATTCATAATTTATCACTATTAATTATTTTGATTAAAAAAGTTGTTTTTAATTAAAATTTAGTAATTTTCACTATTCATCAAAATATGAAAGTTATCCGAAATGTACCAAAATTTCACCTTAGGCTAAATTCGATATTCCGAATCCAAAAATGAAGTCCATTTTCAAATATAAAATATATATAATTTCAAAAAGTAGGTATTACTATTCATAGCGGCTATTTTGATTGGTTACGGTGTGTTAGAACTCGGTGTTGCGTACAACACACGCTAGCGTACCGTGGAAGCTTGGGATGTTTCATTTTAAATTTTTGATGTCCCCATTTAGTCAAAAAGTTTAAAATATAGTATCTAAAAAGGGTTCACTATTAAAATTTGGTAAAAGTAAAATACTGAAAATGAATTTGTTCTTACATTATGTCTAAGAAACTCATAATATGGATTCTAAAATTATAAGGATTATATAATGTTTTAAAATTTAGTTGACACTATTCATAACCTCTTTTGAACAGCTTGTTTGGTAAGTCATGGTGCGATTGAACTTGGTGTTGCGTGTAGTGAAAGTTATTGAATTATTTTGAAGAAATAACACACTATAAAATCTTGGGGTGTTACACACACTCTCTTCAATTTTATTCCCCCAAGGTATATCTATAAAAGAACGACATCAAAATTCCATTATTTTAAAATGGATTTAATTTCTAGGAATATCACAAACTCTATGTTTACACCAATATCATGATGTCATCTTATACATGTGAATATTTATAGGATTTATTGAAATGTTCTCTCATCCTAATCGCCTAAAAAATATGCGCATTATCAAATTATCATTTAAAAATATAGTATACCAAATTGATATCAATTATTTTCAAATTTTTATGAACCCTAACTTCTCAACCATTAAATTTTCATCAACTAAATCCTATCCTTCATACTTTTATAAACCATTAGTTTGATACTAACAATTATTCCTCAGACCGTCTCTCTCGAATTAAGTTCTATTTAAATATTGTCAATATGCATACATTAATACCAAAATTATAATATTGGATATAATTATCCCTAAATATAAAATAAATAACCATTATTTTATCTCTAACAGATAAATTATCTTCCAAGTTTTACAACGTTATAAAATTATTAAAAATAATACCAAAAAAACTAATTTTATTATATCAAAAATAAATTTTTTCTAAACTATATATGAATATACATAATAAAAAATAATTCATCAATATATTTTGAACATTATTTATGACATCATATCATAATAAACATTTCATGTTTATTGCTTTTCATCATTACATAGGTAAATGAAAACATTATAATGGGCGAGATCATTCACTCAATAAGGCAATACAAACAAATTAGGAAACAATCCAACAAACATGGAACAAATAGTATTGAAAGAATAATTTGATAACATAAAGCTATAATCAACATAAAATTTAGAGCATCCTATATCAGTAATAATAAATCAATGTGTGGATATAAGAAAAATTTAATCTAATATATATGGAATTCATAATTCCAAAAATCAATAATATGATGTCAAGTCTTTATTCTATGTTTCCATATTATTATGGGGAGCGGTATACACAAAATACCATCATATTTAGTCCCATGATACATTAAAAAAAATCAAATTTATATATAAATATTTACCCTACCCATCAAATTTTTCTTTCCATTGCATTCCACATAGAAGTCAATATTACTTTTCATTTATTTCCCAAAGGGGACGCCTACTGAATAAAACATTGATATTCATATAATTAAAGATAAAAATTTTCAATTCATGATAAACCCATTTTAGCATTGAATATCAATCAAGAATATTAATCCTTTTCCAAATGTAATCAAAATGGATAAAATGGTCATAAGTAGTCTAGAGAAAGGTGACGGTGGTCAAAAAATACATTGTTAACATTCCAATAATAACCCGCAATGGAATAACAACATATGGAATGGAAATAATCTTACCTATTTCATTATAATTCCATTATTTCAATTTTTGTTATCATTCAATATGAATTATGTAATAATTTGATGTCCACACCATATAGAGAGATGATTATATTGAAGATTAAATACAAGAATTTCATAAACATAAGCCTTCCATTTAATGTTGGTGGATAGTTTCCAAATAACTTCACACCAATATAAGAATAGAATCAGTTAAGGAAATTGATATTTATGAATGGATTCGCCACCAAAAATAATTATTCAAATAATATCCTAAAAGAAAACAAATCAAGAATAATATTGTTTGAAAATATGAGTTCAATCCCCTAGAAAATAACACACACACACACACACATAGATATATATATATATACACACATATATACATACATACATACATACATACATATATATGATAAATAACATTTAATCATAAACCCCATTATGGTAAATCCATTTCATAAAAAAACTAAATTGAAATGAAATATTGAATGGGATTTTAGAAATCCTTTTTAATTTTGATATACTATATATATTTATATATCACTTCTAAAGGTAAATTTTGAAAAGCTGATGTGTATATTTTGGGACATTTACTTAAAAAATGAATAAATAATTATGAATCATTGAATGGTTTTATTTTTAATCTTATACAAATATTGAGTGGAAGACAAAACTTATAAAATTAGAATGCGAAGGCCTTTTTATTATATTCCTAAAATATATCTGTTTGAAATTCACATTTTATAAAAGGTAAAAAATACTAATATTTATTAAATTATCAGTTTACCTTAATGGATAATAAAATAACTTATTACGAAATATTATGGGGGTAGTACCTAGGAATGGAAGAAAAATGCCCTATAATAACAATATATATCAAGGAAATGAGACATGAGTTACCAATACCCCGTACAAGAAAAAGAATAATTGAGGAATGCACCATATGGAAAGGAGTTTATGTAATAAAAATTTAAACAATTAAATATTAACACATAATAAAATAAAATTCAAAATGTACCCATATTATATGAAACATGTTTGTGTGAATGATCCTAACTCAATGAATAGAAATTGAGTTACTAGAAAACTCTTTTGTTTGTGGTAATAATAGATTCCAAAGAAAATTAAATAAAAAACATGAATTTTATTAATTTATAAAATGAATTAAAATAAAATAATTTATAGAAAATTCTTGAAAAAATAATTCAACATAACACCATAAAAATTTATCATAGTTTATAACATAGACCATTTCTCAATGAAACAAAATTTATTCCAAGAAAACCCTTAGGACTTCAGTAACACTTTAATAAAAACCCGTAAAAAGTTTTATATTTTAATTGATCAGAAAATAAGAAGACTAAAATATAATAAATGATATGATATATAAATAATTAAATGTATACACCACCCAAATGTAGTTAGTTTAATAATACCGATGATGTCACAAATAGTGGAATTTGAGATAAATGCCCTTACCTCAATCATTATGCATTATTCACATTTAGACAAAAACATGAAAAATTAAATTTAGTTCATTATAATCATATTCAAGAACCATATTAATAACTTTAACTAACTATAATCCTCATATAAAATATTTATATATATATAAATGAGTTTTTAATTTATTTTCATCACTATTTAAATATATTGTTTATTGCTATGACCCATTTTTAAAAAGTGGTTTCCATATATATTGTGTACAAATTTCTTCATTATTATATCATATACAATTTTAGAATAAATGTTACAAAATATTTTTTTAATATATGATTTAATTAAATTTTATTCTTTTTCCTGAGGCATGAAGATGAAATCGGTGATTAACATGTTTAAGATATTCTTAATGGATAAACAATGATTTATAAATTAATGTTTAAAATCTATATACCTCCTTACTAGAACCAAATTTAATTGTTTTCATATTTATATCATATTATAACAGTGGAAAATATCTCATATTTATCAGTGATATAAATTCATCGTATTGATTATGTATGCTATTAAACTAACCCTAAAATGGATGTTACATGACTATTAAAGGTTTTTAGGGGGTTCATCAATAATATCTTAATAAATAATCTATAATGATCATATATAGTTTTTATTAGAGTAGTATATAAAATATTAATTAATTATTATATGATTAAATTGCTATGAAAATACTATGTAGTATGAATAAAAATACTTTCTTCTGGGTATGCATGTCTACGAATGTTAATGTTATAATTATATCTTATTTCTAATCATTAAAATATAATGACTAATTTATTATAAGAGATTACTAATACTGATATAATTAAATTATATATTCATTAAACTAATTTCTAGAACCATCAAATATTCCTGGTGATGAATAATGAATCATGTCATTTATGGAGGCAGTTGTCCACACACATATCTGAGAAATATTTTCATGTTGTCAATTTTAAGGGGGGAGATATTGTTATAAAATCACTATAATAAAATCTAAGACAACTATTTTTTTTAAAATTTATTTATATACATATATATGGAATGTGTATTGGGCAGGGTTGATGATCATGATAAACAATAAAAGTAACAGTGCATGTTTTACTTATGTTGATAATGTGAGTCGTCTCTTGAAGTATCTTTCAGAAATGATGTTCACGGGGTCATTTTTTTAGGATAAAAGATTGAAAAATATAGATATAATCTAGTAAAATTATGTTAGGAAACTTTTCTTGCTAATTATTTTCTATTGGTGGGGATTGATGTCTGAGGAATTGATCACCATTTATAGGTGAAAAAGAGGGACAAATATTTGGAAAAAATGTTTGGTAAGGTTTTAAAATGAAATCTCATATGTGTAAGGTGAGTTAGGTGGGGAATTGTTTTTTGAGACACGTGTGTTTTCAAACAATAGCTAAAAAAATTAATGGATTTTTTATGAATAATTTTAATTATTAAAATAATTTACATAGCACATTTATTCATTTTCCCTTTTTGATAGTGAATAAAAAACATCCAAGTTATTTATTTTCATAATAAAAATTCAACATAATATTTCTTATATGATTTTGATATTTTCAATCATAAATTTGATTCTATATAACATATTTCTATTTCTAAATATGATAAAATTTACTATTAAATTAAAAAAATTAGATATAAGAATATATTTTTATTGAAAAATGATATTTAAAATATTAATAATTTTTCATTCTTAATTATTTCTATTTTTTAATTGAATGATTGGTTATATATTATTTTATATGTTAAAACATAATATTATATCTGTATTATAATTTATTTTAATATAATTGTTTCTAAGAAAATTTAATCTATGAAAACATCTATTTCACTTTTATCATGGTATTTAATCCAAATAACATTTAATTGAATTTTAATGTATAAAAATCAGATATTTATACTTAAATATAATATACATACCCATTTGAAACATAATGTTTAATTTTTCAAATAAAATTAATATGTAAAGGGAAAATTAATTGAAATATTTGCATGGATAAACATATTTTTAAAGACATCCCAAAAAATC
This sequence comes from Viscum album, assembly GCA_963277665.1. Lineage (NCBI taxonomy): Eukaryota > Viridiplantae > Streptophyta > Magnoliopsida > Santalales > Viscaceae > Viscum > Viscum album. The sequence goes on from OY728145.1 coordinate 1,782,440,521, forward strand.
ATTATAAGCTAATATTAATATGATGACTCAACACATAATATTAATTTTTCCAAATATATTATCTAAATCATGCAAATTAAAAAATTAAATAACAAGGTACAATATTATGAAAAAAAATTTAAAAGAAAACCTATATTTAATAATATCATCCTCTTTCATTTATATTCCTCTTAATTTAGTAATTAAATATCTATTAAAAATATTCTATAACAAATATATATTATCATCCTAAATAATAATTTTCTTGAACTAGAAGTGCATATCGCATAATAGAGAAATTTTTTAAAAAATAAATGTCTAAATAATAAATCAACATATTATTAAATTTGGGAAAAATAATTTAATTTTATTTAGATTAAATATATCCCCTATTTTAATCATATATATTTCATAATTTAGTTATTCATATTCATTCATTGAAATTTAACTGCTAATTTATTATAATTATATATAAATATTTATATTTTATCTAAATTTGTCACCATTTTTTATGAGTTATCTCTATAATGTGGAGAAATCTATCATAATTATTTAATTATTTATATTTTAAAAATTATTTAAAATTGGTTATGTTACACATAAAATTTAGAAATGTAAATTGAATCATATTTCTTCACAGAGGTGGTAACACACATGTATGCATGAGCGACATTGTGATCTTACAATTGATTAGAGTGTTAGGATGTCGACAATATTTAATCACTATAGAATCATAATAATCCTATAATGATAATATATTATAATTGAATATATATGTATAACTGGCCATGATAGGCTATAATTAAAAATAATATATGTTGATGGTGGAAACATTAGTTCGTACATGCACATGGTGATATTTTCATTTTCCATTAGGACGGATGATAAATAACTAATGGTTATTCAATTAATATAATAAGTATTTATTATGTTAATTTTAACAATAAAAAAATTTGATTATGGTTAAATAATATTGGGATGAGGTATAATTAGAATTATGTTGGAAAAGATTTGGTGATATGGATTACCTCTTCTTTGAGATACCACATTCAGGTCTCTTCATAAGAACCCTTCAGTTGGCCTTTTAAATATACCATCACCTATAAATAATTACCGTTAAATTTGAAAATAGATTTGGTTAGGTTTTGTATAATAAATAAGGATCATAAAGGTTTTTAGAAGATATGAGAGGAAGTTCCTTTAATAAGTCCGGTGGTGGAAATCTACAAAATATAAGAAAAATTAATATACAGTATGTGGGAAAATCTTATTAAAATTATATAAATAAACATATAATCAATTATAATAATTATTATATCAAAAAATTAAAAAATAATATTTAGAATATTTTATGTGTCACATTTAACCTTATATCGTAGTTTAAAATGCATATCAACCCTTTTACACTTAACCATGGTAACAAATTTGTCAATATTTAATGGTTATGAGAGTTTTTTTAAATAAATGTTGCATAAAATAGACAATTAATTACTAGAAAAGAAAAAATTTATTCTTCCTGAGTCAATATAATATTTTTATAAATATTTAATTATTAAAAAATAAATTTTCCAAAAATTAAATAAAATTTAATGCGATTTTATGAATTGTTCACAATTTTCTACTTTGAATAGAATAAATATAATAACTAAACTAAAATATAAAAATACATAAAAAATAAAAACCTTTTATAATAATAATTTAATTTCATAGAATAATGTAATTGATGTAAATATTATTACATTTTATTTTTTTAAAGCAATCATTATATTTTCCTAATACTTTGAGAAGTAGTGAATCGAAATTCAATAAGAAATAAAAGTTATTTTAATATAAATAAAAGTTGATAATAAATTAATATGATTGTTATAGAATATTATTAGTCAAATATAGAATATATATATATATATATTATTGTACCATTTTTTGTATCCATACCAAGAAAACATAATTAGTTATAGATTGTGAATTTATTGGATATCTATTACTTTAAATCATATAATGGTTATAATTAATATAATGATGAACCAAAATATTTTTTTTAATATTGAATGATTGTAGTAAAAATACCCACATCCAATGAAATAAATTCAAGAATTTGAGTGATTATTGAAACCTATCTTACTGTTCTTATCATGTTTATGTGAATTTACCCTTTATCATTCTGACTAAATTTTCCAATGTCATAATTCATCATGACATAAAATTATTTCTCCACAATTATATAATATTTTTATTTTTATTAAACCTTGTAAATCAATTTTTATAATTTAATTTCTATAATTCTATAATTTCTTTTTATTAAAAATGTGCGAAACGTAAAAAATATAGTTTTTTGGAAAAAACCCGTTTTAAGGAAGAAAAGATTTTATTCAAATGTAATGAATAATATTGATTCATATGGATTTTTTATGAAATGGGTATTAAATATGCATTATAACCATTTAATAATATAACATTATTTTTTCAAAATTTTAAAATAATAAATGATTTTAATAAAAATAATTTTTTTTTCATTTTTCACCATAAAATCAATCATTTGAGAAAAATCTCAACAATTTGTCTTAATATATATTTTATATGATGATATAAAATATTACATCCATTTAATCCAATTAATTTTTTATTTTTAATATATTTCTATTTTATATAAAAATACTATTTATAAGAGGAAAACATGTTTTAATAGAGTGATGGACCTTTTATAGGTGTAATGGTTTCAATCCTCATATGATTTAATTATTTCTATTTTAAGTTAAAAAAAATTTCATTAGAATTAATAAATAAATTTTAATATTGATTTTTTTAAATATATATTTTCTAATGAGGTTACATATATAAATACTCACCAACCCAATGCCTAGGTTTCGACACTTATATTAAAGTAATTAAATTTCAATAGTATCTAAATATTCATATATTCTATGTGTTTTGTGTGTGAAATTATATATATAATTTATTTAATATAAAAAACATTTTAAACTATTAGTGTGTCGCACATTTATATCCAAATTATTGTAAATTATAAATAATATCACAGGTAGGATGAAACACCACTTATGTTCTTCTTGTTTCTCTCCATATCCTGGAAAAAATATAGATTCTTCACCGTACTTAAATATACTAGATAATAAATCTTTCTTAGTTAACTTTTGAAATCCACAAAAAAGCATTTCTTCTTCCTATAATAATTAGTCTCAAACTATTTCATCATCATATATTTAATTATCAAATGAGCTGTATAAGGTACTACACATAATTAGTATGCATCATGAAAATTTATTCTCAACAAGGATCTATAAATAATCTAATGGAAGTAATTATTTGATATGAAAAATAGTACAACATCTTCAGAATTATTTTCAAAATATATCATCTAAATATTTATGAATAACAGTTTAAGGATTGAGAATCTCTATAAATATTTAGATAAATTAAATCAAAACATAAAACAGACAATGTGATTAAATTTTTTTTATAAATCACACATGAAATTAATTTATTCAAAATTTTAATGTGATGATTTGAAAATTTAGGATCAAATTTAGAATCATCATGTTTGGATCTTAAGAAAATAGAAATTCTAGAAACACTCTTATTCACCCAGGAAAACCACATGAAAATTTAAGAATTATAGGATAGAACATATTGGAAGTTAATAGTGTGAAACTGACACACCATTAGAATCGACAGTGTGCATCAACAAAAAATAGTAACTAATAGATTATTTCGAGATCCCATCAAACACATTTTCATCCGAGAAATCACCTAAAAGGTCTACTGACTATATAAAGAGTTCATGTGACCTCTGGAAGGACCAATAAACTATATGAAGAGTTCATGTGATTGAACATACACATTAACCGAACACATGACCATATGATAAATAAAATGAACAACATATAGGGACCATATAATGTATTATTTATACATCCTAATGTTTGGGCCCATCCATATGAGTACCTCTGTTTCTGCATGAATACACTAAATATTCTACATGAAGTATATCCATTTTCTATAAGGATTCTTATTGGTCATATGAGTATCTCATAAAATGAATGAATATTATCAATGAATTTCATGAATAATACTCATTTTATCATTCATTGAATTATAAAATATATGAGTAACTTATTGGCCACAAAACTAAAATAATGAAAAAATGAAAAAAATTCTCAATGTATGAGTAGAATTTATTTAGAACCATTTTGAATATCCTAGAATCAAGTAAACAAAATTCATCATCCTTAGAAACCTCCTCAAGAATGAATAAAAACCATTAATTACATATTCAATAACTTTAAAGATACTTTAATCACTCTATTAATGATGTGTTATAACCATACCCAACATATCAATTAAAATAAAAGATATGACTACACATTCACAATCTACATGAGAATCATCGCATCAATACTTATCTCATATAACATATATTTTACAACGCACAAATGGATAATGTTATGTAAAATATCTAGATTTTATGAGATAGATTATTTTTAATTTATTTGATGTCTTCTGTTGTACACTACACCAATATTGTCTTGAGCTATACATAACACTGTATTACCTTGTAGTATATGAAACACTATACTTGGCTTGTGTTACACAAAATTTCAAGCTTGTATGATAGAATTAATTTCATGCAACACATAGTGTAGATTTTGTTAAATGAATAAAAGAAATATGTTTGTATTATGTTATATGTAACACCAACGGAAGCATGAACTAAGCACAACATTGGCGTGGCTGGTATTACACGTAAGAGTGACTATCCTTGATAACTTGTGTTGAACGGAATACTGTGTTTCACTAAACAATGGTATATAATTGAAATATTATATAAAATAGACATTGTGAATAGTATTTAAAACACCCTGAGATTTTATTTGAAATATTTTTTTAATTTCTTATGTTGTACGCAAAGGAATCTTTCACTGACACAACACTAGCTTGGCTTGCGTTACACGCAATCGTGACCTTCCTTGATAGCTTGTGCAGTACACCATATAGGGTTTCATTAAACAACGAAATATTGTTATAATATTATTATGGAATAGCCTTTATGAATATTATTAACTAAATTTTGAATTTTATAACATTATTAATTATCTTACACATTTTCTAAAACATGGTATTGAACAAAATAATTTTTTTGGGTAAAATAATCATTTTTCAAAAAATGCAGTTTTTCCACCTTTTGATGGTGCACCCACTTTAAATATAGTTTTTGATAGGATTATAAGTTCAATTTGAAAAAATAAAATTCTTCTTTGGAATTAGGATAAAAATTTCCTTTGGATAAATTTTTCATATTATTCTGATAACTTTCATATTTTAATGAATTGTAAAAACACGCTACATTTTAATTTAAAAAAACATATTTAATCGAAATAATTTATATGGTTAAATTATAATATTTAATGGTTTTAAATTATAAATATATTATATTTTTACTATTTAATATAATTTATCTCATTACCATTAATTTTACTTTTAATTCATAGGTTAAAACATTTCAATATTTGGAAATGTTTTAGCTTTTAAAACCTGTTTTCTTAACAACGGGATTGATTTTAAATTAATAACTACAAATTCTGTGATGTGAATTTTTAAAAATGGATTCCATATTTTAATTCAGTGGGTCCAAATTATGTTAATTGGTTACGTTTATTTTTTTGCTATTTTGAATAGTAACTATGGTAATTGTTATTTACTAAAGTTAAAAGTAAATCGGGTAATTAAGGGTGCAAATAAGATTGTAAAATTACCATAACACCTTCCAAAATTATATTGAATGATTAAAAGTAGACCCTTATCACCTAAGGGTCTAAATAAATTCATTATATGGACTTTTTACCATTAAAATAATTTAATTGTTATTAAAACCAAAGAAAGTGACAACATGTCACTCTCTTAAATCTTATAAGTATTAAAATTTTAATTTAGTGATAAACTTCATGAAACTTCGAAAATTAATATTATTCAGAACTCTAACACAATTTTCTACATCATGTGATTTTATTTAGAATTTTTAGGGATTAAATAATTATCATTAAAGGTCACACAATAATGATGTATAAATTATTTTATTGATTGAAATATCAAATAAATATTATTATCAATATTAAAATAAATACTATATGAACTATTTAATATTATCCAATAATTTTATAGATTAATATGTCATGTTAGGATGCTATTAAATATTTTTGTTTCAAATATATCTTCTGCAAAGATTTTATTTAAATTCAAATAAATGAATAGGGTCAAAATTGACACAATTGTTATTTTATAAAAATAACATATTATAAAATTGTTTAAAAATCACATAAATATTTAAAAATTATAAATTAAAATTAAAATGGTCCAAAATTTCATAAGTTATCCAATTATGGACACTTAAAAATACAAAAGTAATTATTTATAACAATTTAAAATTTAGAATCTTATTACGACAAATAAAATTAAATAAATTTAATATAGATAAATCAAGTTGATAATGTTTAAAATAAATTCCCTACAAGTAAAAATTTTATTGGTTGATTATATTACAACCCTATCTCATCTAATATTTGTATTTGAGTCATTTTTGAAGTTTTTATGTAGGGTTTGAATTTAGTATAAATTAATATTTTTGAGGTTTCCAAAGGTGCCCCTCTACTCCCTTATAAAAGGTAACATCCTCCCCCTCCTCCTCACACAATTTATAGCCTTAATGCTCGTCCAACACTTGCCCAATTCCATTATCAACTTCCCTATAAACATACTAGAGGTCCTGGTCTTCTTCATAGACCAATTGTAGTGCCCAAAGAGGAGGTTTCATAGAGGCGTGTTGAAGAAGAGGTAATCTATTCTACCGATTCATTCAGGTTTCTTTCTTCATCAACATCATCTTATTTATTTTTTTCCTCATAAATTAATAAAATCAGTATCAATAATATACTTATATGTTATTATAAATATTAAACAACCGTATTTCACATTCTATCCATCCTACAGAAAATGAAATCACCCCGCGTGCGTACGTACGGAATACCGCCTCCACGCCGTGGTGTAATATGTTTTTCCACCACCACCTTACTTGGATGGATATAATGGTGTAAATAATTACTATATATGATTATTTTAAGGTGATATTGATTCTGAAATATTATACATACACTTTAATACAATTCCACGATCATCTGAATGATATCATCGCTAGTGCATACGTACGACCTACCGTCTCCACGATGTGATGCGCTCATTCTACATGATCTTAATTGAATAATGATTATATAAATGAATTGAATGAAAAAATATGATATATATTACACTAATACCATTCTGTAAGGTATGTATCTATAACTTAGAAATAAGAATAATAATTTCTTCGACATAACATGCATAAGAACATAAAGCAATGAACTCCCGAATAACAAGTAGCAATGAAATATTACTAATAAGAAGATAAGAATATGACCATATATTATATAATAACAATTAATATGATTATGTAATAAGTCAATGTAATTATTTAAATCATTATACAGGTGGTTCGGAAACGTACAAAGAATATCAGACCTAAGGTAAGGGAAAATCTCGCAATCCCAATTTATCCTAGATTGTTTATACTTAAGAATTTACTGGGGAATATTTATCATCCAAATCCATGTTTCCTCAATATGTAATATTATTTATATCCACCTATAATTGTTTAAATCCAATTTTACCTATTGGTGAGTTTTTAGTAAAAGATAAGAAAGGAATCTATTGTTTTTTTAGTACGATTTACTTTTTGACTTTTCTGGCCAAAGTACGAGAAGAATGTTTTTTTAACTTATACGGAATGAATGGATTTTTAAGATGTCATAGAACATTATTTCAATGAAGCCTCCTTTACAGGTTTTCATGTTTATTTTTAATCATCTTCTTTTAGTTTAAAATTGTATGACATGTTAAGAAGGGAAAAATGTTTTTGTAGTAGAATGGATATTTTCCTCAAGAATGGAGTTCTAGTGTTTTATCAAAATTATTTTCCATCTAAGATAATATAGGGTTCTGTTTATATAACTATTTTTACATTTATTTGATTATTTTATGATGGAATTAATTTTATTATGTCCTTTTATCTTATATGGTTTATGTTATGATGGCATGATGTTAAAGAATCCCATTTTTATTACATGGGTTATGCTATGATTTATGATTTTATGGAACACATAAGGATGGATTAATTATGAGATGGGTGGGACTTATAACTCCCTATAATGCATTGGGTAACGATTTATATCTCATGAGATGTACATGGTTGGAATGACAAGTTAGACCGATTCAGTGATATAGGACTAGAACGAGGAGTGAAATTAGTTCATAAATGGACATTGTACACTATGATGGTCTTGGAAATTGTCTTGAATAATATAAAATGATTTGATATGATTATGTATGTATGCCACAAAGTTTCAAGTTTTACGTTATGATTGTTGGGATTAAATTTCACTATTATGATTTATCCCATGTTATGGTATTATGATCACTTTTACAGGTTATGATTTTCAACATGTTATGTTCCTATGAATATTATATGATTGATATTTCTTTTGTTTACCCTTACAGAGCATCTGATCTCACCCTTTTGTATTTTTTCTTTTCCCCAGGTCCAAAAGAAGGGTATTATGTATGATATTCCAAAGGGACTCTATATTTGATGAAATAAATGGTAGACAATGTAGATGATTTATGAACCAGTTGTTTATGTTGCCTAGTTTCTAAAGACACTATACATATACAGTCCAATCATGGTTTTGTTATATATTGATATAAGTATGCTTTAATTCTGATGTAAAAACCATATATGTAAATTATGGGTCGTTATATGTAAAGACCTGGAAATTTCAAGGAATTTTTTTCTTAATTTCTTTGGGATTTTACAAGAACGCAGTTTCTGAAAGCACCTGATTCCGAGACCCGGTGTGCCCCGAATCAACTTCGGAAGTTTAGCTCATGTACGTTCTGTGAACGAACGAGCGGGTTTTTCTAACTTTTGAACTGGGGCTCAGAATTGTAATTCGAGGGCACCGATGGAACCGCAATGCCGGTAATTGCTTAAGATGACTTTTACTATTGATGCATTTATACAAGAGAAGGAGTTCAATTTTGTGGTTTGATTAAGAGGTGAATAAAATTGTGGGACAATTTTATTATTATATCTTAAGGGTTAATAACCTCTACATGAGGAAGTTAGGGTGGGACCCACCAACAACCTAAGTACTCATGTAAGGATAAATGTTGGGTGGGGCCCACACGAGTCCCAAACCTTCACATTTACATAACTCTCATAAACCCCCCTCTTTAATTTTGTAACTCATTTGTTTTTAAATTGAGTAACCTTCCGTTCCCTCTCTCTTTCCTCTCATTAAAGAGTTATGCTTCTTAATTAATTGATTATTTTAAATTAATTTGAAATGCATGTTTCTTTTTTATAATATTGGGCAGCCTAATGTTTTATTTTCCTTGGAAAATATTGGTTGGGAGACTTTGGGGGAATTAGGAAGAATGATATTCTCTCATCGGAGAACGCCGACTCCACCGAAGAACGACGACATGTTTACCTTCTTCCTTCATCCAATGCAAGAGGGTGAGGTAACACCCATGAGGAACGCTGATTTTCTTCCTATTCCTTCGTGTTAAGGGAGAAGACGTCCCCCGCGTAGAACATGGTCAACGTTTTTCCTTCCAACGTTGAAGAAGCGATGCTACGAACGACGAATGACACGAGGTAGGGGAAATTTCTTGGCGTTCTCTACTCTTTTGAGAATAGAATGAATAGCACAGACCAACCATTTCTAGGTTTATATTCATATCATTCATTCATGCGGGTTGATGTTGAGGTTTATTGTTTTTGCCTGTGACTTTTTTCTTTGCCATACGTCGACTTCTTTTTGTTGGCCGCTTTTTATCATTATAACGGGAGGAGGTAGGACCAGACAAACAAGACCGACCCTCCTCCCCCTTGTTGTTGAATAGGTTGCAGCTCGAATGAAGGTGGGGTGGTGAAACGACACCACGCGGAATCATGGAAAAATATCGCAAGGATGCGCGGCACCATCGCGCTGCACCGTTGAGGCCGAATGAAACCGTGGGAGAAGTTGGGGCCGCAGAGGGAATTAGAAGACTCCGCTGGTAGAATTTTGTGCCTGGATTCACAAGCGAAGACAAACGGGGCCGCAAGTTAATTTTGAAGCCTCCTTAGTGAAGGTCGGGTGCCGGGAGGACAATTGGCGAAGGCGGCGAGAAAAACGGACCACCGGAGTGCGTCTAGTGCTCCGCGGAAAACACCACCGGTGGCGGCCGGCCTCCAGGAGGCGGCGGCACCCGGCATGCCACCGGGGAGGGCCGCTGGTCCCGCGACTGCGCAGGACCGAGGGAGGCGCGGCGTGGCGTTCAGCAGCGTCCAATGGCAAGGGGCGGCCCCCACACGGGGTCGCGGTTCATTCAAGGGGGCGGCGCCCCCCCCCCCCCCCCTTTGCGCATCTGCTCCGTCGTTTTGGCCGAGCTAGCTGGGCCGGGCCACGCCCAAGCGGGATGGACCCAGACCCGGGTCGGGTCGACCCGATTCAGGCCGACCCAGGGGCCCTCGGGCTGGAGCGGTCCGGGCCTGAAACCCCAAATTCCAGACCTTTTTCATTCTATCACCCATATCTTGGGCCACAGACCTCCGATTCATGCACCGTCAGTTGCATAGAGATCCTTGGATCATGATGGTCCTTTGAGATAATTCTGCATGGGAATTTTTGATTTTTAGAGTATCGACCAGTAGCTCATGGAGCGTACCCTCTCGGAGACGAGCGTGCGAAGTACGTAGACCGTGTAGCCGGCCGAGACCTGACGACTGTCTGACCAACTCGACTTGGAGTGAGTCGAGTAGCCTAGTGGATGAAGCATTACTTTGTTTGGGTGCAGACCCATGGTGGACGAAGTACTTCTGTGTGACAGTGTAGACCCGCGATACTCGTCCGTAGAGTACCTCTGCAGGCTATTCGGGGGTGTGCACTACTGTGTTTGGGTGGCATACCCCGGTGGGATGCACTACTGTGTTTGGGTGGCTGAATCGCGGTACTCGATAGGAAGCGTACCTCAGTAGTCTTACGTTAGTGAGCAGTACCTCGGAGTCGTGACAGGACCACTGGACACTCCAGAGACGGGGCTCTTTAGTAGTGACAGTTTCGATAATGAAAATCCTGGTTTGAGATGAATCTATAATCTTGTATTTACGTCATGATTTAGATGGGTCACTTGATAACTTAGGTATATGTATGGGCATATACCTTGGTTGTGGTTATCCATTTATTTCATAATCTTTGTGTTTCCTCATGATTGAGATGGGTCACTTGATAACTTAGTTATATGTATGGGTATATACCAAAGTAGAGGTTATCTGTTGAGATATTTCATTGAGGTTATCCTTGTTGTATTCAGTGAGACCTTGACGGTCATGGGGTCCCTACTGAGTATCGTTATACTCACCCCGGCACGGGCTATGCCCGCACCTCGTTGTGTTGGTTGCAGATGATGGGAAGCGCTGATAGAGGCCGAGTGTTTGAGGATTGGACGGTACCCGGAGGTGGATCTCACGGCGAGTCAGTATCTGGAGGTGGACTTCACGAAATGACGATACTCCGAGAAGGTTGATGGGCGAGAGAGTTGTGGAGGCTATCTGTACCTACCCTTCAGGTAGGATCCGTGGTGGATGAACCAGGAGCTGCGCTATCTGTACCTACCCTTCAGGTAGGATCCGTGGTGGATGATCCAAGAGGTGCGCTATCTGTACCTACCCTTCAGGTAGGATCAGAGGAGGACGACCCATGAGCTTCTACCTTTATCCCAGCTATTTTCTTTTCTGTTGTACTTTTATTCAGTTGTAGCTGTACTTTCGATTGGGTTTGTATTCTGGCCCATTTAGTTTTCATCACTTCCATTTGTACTTAGTGTATTACTTCCGGTTATACTCTGTGGCGTTTTTTTACTTTTATAAAGGCAATACCTTCCCAGTTATCGTGAATTACGCCTTTGGTGCTAGTCGCCAGCCCCAACCTATGGAAGGTGGGCTTGGGGTAGTCACGGCATGGGCCCCGAGGACAATCCATGATAAATTGGTATCAGAGGAGTCTGTTCTACCATAGAACATAAGACTCTGATATTTACTTTCTGTGAAGTAATAGTGTTAAGGGTACCGAGTGTGGTTTTCAGTTCAGGGAGTCCAGTGTTGGTGCGGCTGCCGACGTATCCATACACCGGGACCCTGACTTCTGATTTCCGACTTTGTGAACGAAAACACTAATTGCGTGTGTGTTTCCAAAAGTTTTAAAGTCATCTCAAACTAGATCAGCTCACCAGGTATAAATCGTTGACCGTGTCGCATCTATTCAGGATGTCTCCACACAGACAGTCAGTTGGAGTTTCTAAGAGAGTACTCGATGACAGATCACTGAGCGGCGAGGCACCGGTGCATGGCCCTTTTTACTATGTTGGCACCCTCGGGTGGTGTACCATTAGCAGCACCACCTGTTGGGCAGAAGATTCCACCAATCTTAATGGTGGACGGTTCACACCGGCAAAGCGCATTGCACGAGTTCCAGTAGCAGAGGCCTCCGAGGTTACGAGGTGAGGCAGATTCCCAGACAGTAGAGGACAGGCTGGAGGCAATTGCTAGAGATTTCTGCCTAGCTGAGACATCAGTAGAGTGGATGGTAGACTTGGATTCTAGTGTTTTCCAGTGAGTGACCATGAGGATGATCCGCATAGCGATGAGGATTCGGTACATGAACCGATGCCTGAGGTAGTGCCTTTGAGTAGTGTGGCAGCTATACATCACTACCTGTTGGTCAGCATTTACAACCGGCAGTACTAGTAGGTGAAACATGTTGGCTTACTGCCTTACACACGTTCCAATATTAGATACACACATGTTACGAGGTGAGCCTGACTCGTAGGCAGCTGTGAACTAGCTTGAGGAGGTGGATGAGAGTTTTCTAGAGCTTATACAGCCTTGGCAGGACGATGTTTCAGTAGCTGAGTAATCATCGAGGCGTACCGATCATTCTTGGTACTTGATGACTACGATATGATCAATGATTTAGAGATCAGACTTTAGAGCGATGTGTGTTTGAAGGATATCCGAGTAAGCACTCTTTTCTCTATGCATTCCTACTTATGTTAGGGTGCTAGAAAGAACCTTTTTGGTTGAATGTTCTTTGGATGATCGGTTTTGGCCAGTGAATGTTAACAGTGGGAAGATGCGAACTAGCATCAGTCTCAAAGACTAGGGCATGCGAATGTTTCAAAAAGAGGAAATGTTAAGTAAATATGAATCTATAGAGCAGCGGACGTGGAAGCAGATCTAGGAGATCAGCACGTTGTGGTGTGCGTTTCAACATGTTACAAGCACCCGCCTTTGTTATCCCCGTCAGGCTTAGGGAGCTGGATGGAAGGGGAAGAGTAGCTGCATTGGGGTCAACCGGAGTGACCCAATGGCTCTATGAATGATTCAAGGGGCAATATGTGTCCACTATTAGCTGTCATAGTAATAGACATTGATAAGAAACATTCCTTCCTTACAAGAATCTGGTCCCAGACCTAGAGTTTCCAGTAATCCGTATTCTTGACCCTCACATCTTGAGATACCTTGAGAGGAGACTCGATAATCACACGTATGCCGACAGTGTGATCTGACCCACGAGGTGATATTTTTGGTTGGAATCTCTTGGTGGAAGCATTGAGGCATTACGATGTTGGTCTGAGTATGGATTGGATCCATAGTTCATAAGTGGATTGAATGTATTAGGCAAAAAGGATGTGGTTTATCTACACTGTTGGGATGGGGTTTTCCTTGGTCGGCAAAAAGGAAAACCAAGGCAGCACAGGATGGAATCACACATAGGAAGGTGTAGCCGATCACTTTTTAGTCAGCCAACTTCAGCCACGTGGCGGCAGTTGTTTTGAGTTTCAGTTCTAATCAGGAAAGAAAGACCTCTAGAGTTTGAGGCTGACAACCACGTCTTTATACAGGTGTACACTCGATGAGGTTTACGGAGATGTGGCCGAGGAGGCATGTTATCACCAAGGTTCAATGAAACTTTCAAGGTCCTCATCAGGGTAGGCGAGGTGGTTTAGCGCTTGACCATTCCACATCAGTTGCACAGGGTGCATGACGACTTCCACATATCTCAACTGGGGAGATAGGTGCATGACCTGACGCATATCATCGACCATGGGGAGCTGGATGTTGGGGATGGGGTGACTTTTGCGGGGTTCCAGTAGTGGTTGAGGATTGACAGGAGTGGGTCCTATGAGGATGGTCCATTCCTCTTGTGCGTTTTCTTAGCCATCATGGGAACCTCCAGGTGGGCACATGGGAGCGGGAGGCACAGTTGCATGCTCAGTACCACTTTTGTATCCCTAGTTTGTGTTAAAGCTTTACTAGGACGTAAAGCTCTAAGGTGGGATTAATGTAAAGACCAATAAATTTCAAGGAAATTGTTTTCTTAATTTCGTAGGGATTTTACAAGAACACAGTTTCTAACGGCACCTGATTTAGAGACCCGGTGTGCCCGGAATCAACTTCTGAAGTTTAGGTCGGGTACGTTCAGTGAACGAACGAGCGGGTTTTTCTAACTTTAGAACCGGTGCTCGAAATTGAAATCCGAGGGCACCTATGGAACCGCAATGCCAGTAATTGCATAAGAGGACTTTTACTGTAGATGCATTTGCACGAGAGATGGAGTTTAATTTTGTGGTTTGATTAAGAGGTGAATAAAATTGTGGGACAAATATTATTATTATATCTTAAGTGGTTATAACCTCTACATGAGGAAGATAGGGTGGGACCCACCAACAACCTAACTACTCATGTGAGGATAAAAGTGGGATGGGTCCCACATGAGCCCAAACCCTTCACATTTCCATAACTCTCATAAACCCCCCTCATTAATTTTGTAACTAATTTTTTTAAATTGAGTAACCTTCCTTTCCCACTCTCTCTCCTCTCATTAAAGAGTTATGCTTCCTAATTAATTGATTCTTTTGAATTAATTTGAAAGGCATGTTTCTTTTATTATAATATTAGGGAGCCTAATGTTTTATTTGCCTTGGAAAATATTGGTTGGGTGACTTTGGTAGAATTAGGAAGAATGATATTCTCTTATCGATGAACGCCGACTCCACCGAAGATCGATGATGTGTTTACCTTCTCCCTTCATCAGAAGCAAGAGCATGAGGTAATGCCCATGAGGAATTCCTCTTTTCTTCATCTTCCTTCGTGTCAAGGGAGAAGACGCCACCCGCGTAGAACATCATCAGCGTCTTTCCTACCAATGTTAAAGAAACGATGCAACGAATGACGAACGACCTGAGGTAGGGGAATTTTTTTGGTGTTCTCGTATCTTTTGAGAAAAGAAAAATGTGTGCGGATCAACCATTTCCAGGTTGATCTGCGGATCGTTCATTCATGTGGGTTGATGTTGATGTTTATTGTTTTTTCCCATGATTTATTTCCTTGTCATACGTCGAATTCTTTTTGTTGACCTCTTGCTATCATTATAACGGTAGGAGGTTGGACCGCACAAACACGGACACCCCTCCTCCCCGTTGTTGTTGATTATGTTGCTACTCGAATGAAGGAGGCGAGGTGCAATGACAGCGTGCAAAATCATGGAGAAATATGGCAAGGATGTGCGGCACCGTCGCGCTACACCGTTGAGGCCGAACAAAACCGCGGCTGGAGTCGGCGCCGCAGGGCAATTCAAATACTCCGCTGGTTGAATGTTGTGTGCGGATTGACGGGCGACGAAAAACGGGGCCGCAAGGTAATTTTGAAGACCCCAGAGTTGAGGTCGGGTCCCGAGAGGACCGTCGGAAAGGGTGGTGAGCAAAACGGTCCAACGGAGCGCATCCGGTGGTCCGCGGAAAACACAGCCGACGTGTTGCCGGGGAGGCCCGCCACAGCTTTAGCCGCGGCGACAGGATGCTGGTCCCGCGACCGCACGGGACCAAGGTAGGCGGGAAGCGGCATTCAGCTGCGTCCGTTGACAAGAGGCAGCCCCCACATGGGGCCACAGTTCATTCAAGGGGGGCATTGCCCCCCCTTTGTGCATCCGCTCGGCCGTTTTGGCTGAGCCACCTGGCCTGGCCAGCGCGCCGGGCTAGATTGCCAGGCCGGGCCGCACCCAAGCGGGCCAAAGCCGAACCCGGGTCAGGTCGACCCGGTTCGGGCCAACCCAGAGGGCCTTAGGCCAGATTGGTCTGGGCCCGAAACCCATACTTCCAGACCTTTTTCGGTCTTTCACCAATATCTTGGGTCACAGACCTCTGATAGATGCACTGTCAGTTGCGTAGAGATCCTTGGATCGAGACGGTCCTTTGAGATACTTATTCGTGGGACTTTGTGATACTTGGAGTATCGACTAGTAGATCATGGAGCGGACCCTCTCAGAGACGAGCGTGTGGAGTAGGGAGACCGTGTACCCAGCTGAGACCTGACGACTGCTTGACCGAATCGACCTGGAGTGAGTCAACTAGCCCAGTGGACGGAGCAATACTTTGATTTTGTGCAGACCCATGGTGGACGGAGCACTACCGTGTGACAGTGCAGACCTGCGGTACTTGTCTGGAGAGTACCTCTACAGGCTATTAGGTGGTGTGCACTACTATGTTTTGGTGGCATACCCCAGCGGGAATCACTGATGTGTTCGGGTGGATGACCCACGGTACTCGACAAGAGGAGTACCTCAGCAGTCTTAGGTTAGTGAGAAATACCTCAGAGTTGTGATAGGACAACTGTACACTCCAGAGACGGGGATCTTCAGTAGTTATGGTTTCGATAATGAAAATCCTGGTTTGAGCTGAGTCTATAATTTTGTATTTACCTCATGATTGAGATGGGTCACCTGATAACTTATGTATATGTATGGACAAATACCTGGGTAGTGGTTATCCGTTGATTTCATAATCATTGTGTTTCCTCATGATTGAGATGGGTTACTTGATAACTTAGGTATATGTATGTGTATATACCTAAGTAGAGGTTATCTGTTGAGAACATTCATTATGGTTATCCTTGTTGTATTTAGTGAGACCTTGATTGTCTCGGGGTCCATACTGAGTATCGTTATACTCACCCCTGCACGAGATTTTCCCACACCTCATTGTGTTGGTTGCAGACGATGGACATCGCTGACAGAGGCCGAGTGTTGGAGGTCTGGACGATACCCAGAGGTGGATCTCACAACGAGTCAGTATCTGGAGGTGGACTTTACGACGTGATGATACTCGGAGAAGGTTGACGGCGAGAGAATTGTGGAGGCTATCTGTACCTACCCTTCAGGTAGGATCCGTGGTGGATGAACTAGGAGCTGTGCTATCTGTACCTACCCTTCAGGTAGGATCTGTAGTGGACGATCCAGGAGTTATGCTGTCTGTACCTACCCTTCAGGTAGGATCCGAGGAGGACGACCCAGGAGCTGCTACCTTTCTTCCAACTGTTGTCTTTTCTGTTTTACTTTTGTTCAGTTGTAGTTGTACTTTCAATTGGGATTGTATTCTTACCCATTTAGATTTCAGCACTTCCATTTGTACTTAGTGTATTACTTCCGCCTTTACTCTGTGGTGTTTGTTACTTTTATAAGAACAATTTCTTCCCAGTTATCGGGAATTACGCCTTTGGTGCTAGTCGCCAGCCCATGGCCTATGGAAGGCTGGCTTGGGGTAGTTACGGCACAGGCCCCGAGGACAGGTCGTGACATTATAGTTGGTAACAGAGGAAAGGTATTGTCAACCTTTGGAAATTGGGATGTGAAATCCTTAATAAGAACTCTAAGGATATGTCTAGGCATAGAACAAAATATTATTGTTTTATAAATGGCCATGAATAACCTATGATAAAACCAGAAGTGTAAAATTTTATTCTTGGTTATGTGGTTTTCCTATTATTATTAGTGTTTCTCACACGGTTGTTATTGGTTTTAGTCAATGGTTGGAACCCGAAGGAACCGTGTTAATGCGGAAAGCGACGGGCAATGTAATGATTGTCCACCTAAGCATCCAAACGTTATGGGAGATGGATTGAAAAATTTTGTAGCCATGCTCACACAAATTTCTCAAGCTATGAATCATGCTGTACTTCTAAATGAGAAATGGAGAAAAATTTTGTTGATTCCTTCATGAGGCAGTGTTCACCCTCATTCAGTGGGTCTTGTAATCCATTAGTGGATGAACAATGGATCTGTACCACTGAAAAGATATTTTCAGTTCTATAATATTCTAAACATGATAAAGTCATCTTAGCAGTATATCATTTGGAAGGTGAAGCTGAACAATGGTGGAATCTTTTTAAGAATACGAGGCAAAAGGATGAAATTGAGTCCATGGAATGGGATGAGTTGAAGAACATATTTTTCAATAATTACTTCCCTCGTATTATTCGAACAAAGATGTAGAAGGAGTTTCTTGAATTGAAGCAAAAATATGATGAATCTGTTGGTACCTACGAAGCAAATTTTACAAGACTTACAAGGTACGCTTCCAGAATTATTATCCAACATGAGAGTAACATCGATCGATTCTTTAGTAGATTAAAACCAAGTCTTCGAAGGGCATTATCCATAAGGGAATTCAATAGCTATGAGGAAATTGTTCGATGTGCTCTCATGGTTGATATGGATATTGAAGTAAGCCATCAGTCATATGGGTTTGATAAGAAGAGGAAAATGAAATTCAAAGGAAAATCTAATGACCACACTAAAAAGAATATGTGTTTCCCCTTTTGCTCAATGTGTGGGAATAAACATGAATGGAATTGTCTGAAAGGGAAAAGCAAATGTTTTAAGTGTTGAAAAGTAGTTCATCAGGCAGTTAAATGTCGAAATAATGGGAAGAAGATGTCTAATGATGTGAAAAAAGAATGGGATACATAGAATGCACCTCCTACAATTCAATGTTTCAAGTGCAAAGAAATGGGGCATTATGCTAATCAATTCCCTAATCCATGGGTATTTGATGATAATCCATGTCAAAAAACACTTAAGTTCAATGAAAAAGGAATGTTACAATCAATTTCTATTTGTGATGTGGAGTATGATAAACAAGTGGTGAAATGTACACTTACCATCCAATATAATGTAGCAAATGTTTTATTTGATTCTGGATCCACCCACTCTTTTATTTCAAAAGAAAGTTGCAAGGGTAACGCCATATTACCATAGCAGTTAGATAGAGAGTTATCTATGACAACCCCTAAGGTCAGAACAGTCGCATCAAAAGTTTACAATTATTCTCTCATTGAAGTTTGTGTGAAAGTGCTTCCTGAAAATCTTGTGATCCTTCCTATAGTGGAATTTGATGTGATTCTGGGCATGGATTGGCTTTATTTATACAGATCTCATATCAATTTCCAAAGAAGGGAAATCACATTAAATATTCACGATCAATCTATGATCATATATCGATGCAAGGATGGATATAAACTTCTAGTGGAAATTTCATCCATCTTACGAGTCTTGATTCCAATAAATGAAGGTTATTCATCTCAAATGGTTGGAGAGAAAACCACGATTAAGAATGTTCCCATTGTACGAGTGTTTGATGATGTCTTTCTGGAGGAATTTCTAGGTCTTCCACCAAATCCTGAAGTTGAGTTATCAATAGAACTCATACCAGGTGCAATGCCTATTTCAAAGACACCTTATAGAATGGCCCCAATTGAGTTGCATGAATTTAAGAAGAAACTCCATGAGAATCTTGATAAGGGATTCATACTCCCTAGTGCGTCACCTTGGGGTGAACCTGTTCTTTTTTTTCAAGAACAGAGATAGATTAATGAGACTCTTCATTGATTATCTTGAACATAACAAGATCACTATCAAGAACAAATATCCTCTCCCGCACATTGATGACTTATTTGATAAACTACACGGAGCGCAATACTTTTCAAATATTGATCTTTGTTCAGGGTATCATCAATTAAGGTTCAAAATGGAGGATATACCAAAGACGGCTTTCTGTAAAAGCTATAGAAACTATGAATTTATAATGATACCATTTGGTCTTACTAATGCCCATGCTATCTTCATGGATCTAATGAATAAAGTCTTTAGAGACTATCGTGATCAGTTTGTGGTAGTATTTATAGACGATATTCTTATCTATTCAGAGAGCAAGGAATAACATGAATATCAGTTGAGAATTTTATTAAAGACCCTGATAAAGGAGAAGCTTTATTCCAAATCTACCATGTGTGAATTTTGGCTTCAAAAGGTTTCATTTTTGGGTCACACAATCTCAAAAGAGGGGATATTTGTGGATCCAAAAAAATAGAGGTTATCAAAATATGGTTGAGACCAACAAAAGTAACTGAGATCCAATGTTGTTTTGGTCAGGCTGGATATTATCGATGTTTTTTGAAATATTTTTCAAGGTTATCTAATCCACTCACCAGGTTGACTCGAAAATGTGGTATGTTCATATGGACGGAAGAGTTTATATAGAATTTAAAAGAGATGAAAAGAATGTTATCCAGGGAACCTATGCTCAAACTTCCTTGTAGTGGATAATGGTTTGTGATCTATAGTGATGCATCCAAGAAGGGATTGGAGTGTGTTCTCATGCAAAACGATACGGTGATAGCTTATGCCTCATGATAGTTGGAAATCCATGAGAAAAATTACCCAACTCATGATTTGGAGTTAGCTATGGTAATCATTGCATTAAATATTTGGAGGAATTGTCTTTATGGTGAAAGGTGAGATATTTTTATTGATCATAAAAGTTTAAAGTATATTTTCACACAAAATGATCTTAATATGTTCCAAAGAAGATGGTTGGAGGTGAGTAAGGATTGCGACAGGTCAATTCATTACCACCCTGGGTAAGCAAACAAGGTGCCAGATGCATTAAGTCGACAAGACCATGCTAGATTATCCATGATAAGGATCTCAAAAGATCCAATATTTATGGATTTAAATAGGATGGATCTTGGAATTATAATGGAAGTGGAAAAATATTATCTTTTTCAAATTAATGTTCAACCATCTATGAATGTGATTATTAAAGAGGCACATAAAGATGATGTATAGTTACAAAAGATAGTGATAAATGTACCTGAATTCCATATTGATAGGGATGAAATAATATGGTTCAGGAATTGGGTATGTGTTCCTCCCATCCCAGAATTAAAGATGGTGCTGCTGGATGAGGCTCATAGTTCTTAATTCTTTATTAATCCTGGAAGCACAAAGATTTATATTGACTTGAAAGTGTACTTCTGATGGCATGGCATGAAAAGAGATGTTGCGGAATATATCTCTCGATGCTTGGTTTGTCAGCAAGTTAAAGGTGAGAGACAGAAGCCTAAGGGGATGATAGAACCATTAACCATAACCGAATGGAAATGGGAAAACATCACTATGGAATTTTTCACTGGACTTCCTAAAACTTCCAAAGGAAATAATGCTATCTGGCTCATAGTTGATCGTCTTACGAAGTCATAACACTTCATTGCTATAAGAGAATATTTCTCTCTGGATCAACTTTCATGATATATGTAAAGGAAGTGGTAAGATTTCATGGAGTACCACTTTCCATTATACCTGATCGAGATCTGAGGTTTACCTTGAAGTTTTGGCAATGTATTCAGTATACTCAAGATATAGAGTTGAGTTTCATCATGACTTATCATCCTCAGACAGACGGTCAGTCTGAGAGAACAATTCAAACTCTAGAAGACATGTTGAGAGCTTTTTCTATGGAGTTCAAAGGTGGTTGCGATCAACACCTACCTTTGGTGGAATTTTCATATAATAATATCTTTCACTATAGTATTCAGATGGCTCCTTATGAAGCTCTCTATGGAAAGAAATGCCGAACTCCAACATAATGGGATGAAGTTGGGCAATGAAAGATATTAGGACCTGATCTTGTTGATGAGATGGAAGAAAAGGTCCGATCTATTTAACAACACATAATAGCAGCTTAGAGTCGACAAAACATTTATGTCTATAACCGATGAAAAGACCAGGAGTTTGAAGTGGGTGATAAAGTGTTCTTAAGAATATCTCATTGGACGTGAGTAATGAGATTTGGAAAGAAGGGAAAGCTAAGCGCTAGGTATATTGGTCTTATTGAAATACTGGACCATGTTGGTAAGGTATCTTACCAATTGACACTTCCACCGTGTCTCTCTCAAGTTCACGATGTGTTCCATGTATCTCTCCTGAGAAAGTACATACCCAATCCTTCACATGTACTAAGCTCAGAAGTTGTACCACTAGTGAAAGATATTTCTTATGAAGAACAATAGATATAGATTTTGGATTATAGCGAAAAATTTATACGTAACAAGACCACTCGCTTGGTTAATGTTTTACAGAGGAACCACCAATTAGAAGAAGCTACATGGGAGCTTGAGGATATGATGAGGGAGATGTATCCTCATCTGTTCGTTACGAAGTGACGAATTTCGAGGGAAAAATTCATTTTATGGGGGGTAGAATGTTAATCCCTGAAATTTTCTGAGAAATATTTTTTTTAATTCCTTATGTTATACGTAATGGAATCTTTCACTGCACACAAAACTAGCTTATCTTGCATTACACGCAATCACGACCTTCCTCGATAGCATGTGTAGTACGCAATACCGGGTTTCACTAAACAACTATATATTGTTATAATATTGTTATGGACTAGACGTTATGAATAGTAATAACAACATTTTGAATTTAATAACATTATTATGCATCTTACACATTTTCTAAAACATGTTATGTGAACAAAATAAATTTTTTGGGTAAAATAAGTATTTAAAAAAATGCAGTTTTGCCTCCTTTTGATGGCACACCCCCTTTAAATCTTGTTTTTGATAGGTTTATAAGTTCAATTTGACAAAATTAAATTTTTCATTGGATTTAGGATATAAAAATTAACTTTGGATAAATTTTTCCTATTACTCTGATAACCTTCATATGTTATTGAAAAGGAAAAAACAAGGTATATTTTAATTAAAAACTACTTTTTTCATCACAATAATTTATACGGTTAAATTATAATATTCAATGGTTTTAAAGTATAAATAGTATATATTTTTACCATTTAAAATCATGTATATCATTACAATGAATTTTACTTTGAATTCATTGGTTAAAACATTTCAATCTTTGGAAATGTTTTAACTTTTAAAACCAGTTTTCTTAACAATGGGATTAATTTTAAATTAATTACTGGAAATTCTGAGATTTGAATTTAGAAAAATGGATTCAATATTTGAATTCCTTGGGTCCAAATTATGTAAATAGTTTACTTTAATTTTTTTGATATTATGAATAGTAACTATGGTAATTATTATTTATTGGAGTTAAAAGTAAACCGGTTAATTAATGGTAAAAATAAGATTATAAAATTACCCTATGTCCTATAGAAATTATATTGGATGACTAAATGTTTACCCTTATCACCTATGGGTCAGAATAAATTCATTTTATGTACTATTGTCCATTAAAAGAATTTAATTGTTTTTAAAACCCAAAAAGTGACAACATGTCACTCTCTTAAATCTTACAAGTTTTATAATTAAAATTTAGTAATAAACTTCATGAAACATCGAACCTGAATAGTCTCCAGAAATATAAAACAACTATCTACATCATGTTAATTTATTTATAATTTTTAAAGATAAAATAATTATCATTAAAGGTGACACAATAGTGATGTTGAAATTATTTTATTGATTGAAATATCAAATAAATGGTTTTAAAAATATTAAAATAAATATATATTAACTATTTAATATGATCCAAGAATTTAATAGATTACTATGACATGTTAAAAATCTATTAAATATTTTGGTTCGAATATATCCTCTGTGTAGATTTTATTTAAATTCAAATAAATGAATAGTGTCAAAATTGAAACTATTGTTATTTTATAAAAATAACATATTATAAAGTTGTTTAAAAATCTCAAAAATATTTAAAAATTATAAATTTAAATATATATGGTAGAATATGTCATAATATATCCAATTATGGACAATTAAAAACAAACAAGTAATTATTTATCACATTTTAATATTTAGAATCTTATTACCACAAATAAAATTAAATAGATTAAATATGGATAAATCAAGTTGATAATGATGAAAATAAATTCCCTACATGTCTAAATTTTATTGGTTGATGATATTACAACCCTATCTCATCTAATATTAGTAATTGATTCATATTTTTATGTTTTTAAGATTCATTTGAATTAATTATAAATTAATATTTCTGAGGTTTCCAAAGGTGCCACTATCATCCTTTATAAAAGGGAACCTACTCCCTCCCCTCCTCACACAATTTTGAGCCTTAATTCTCGTCAAAAACCTAACCAATTAGATTATAGACTTACATAGAAACATACTAGAGGTCCTGTTATTCTATAAAGACCATTTTTAGTGGCCTAAGAGGATCTTTCAAAGAGACGTGTCGAAGAAGAGGCAATCTCTTCTATCAGTTCTTTAAAGTTTATTTCTTCTTCAACATCTTCTTCTTTATTTTTTTCATAATAAATTAATAACATAAGTATCACTAATATACTTATATATTATTATAAATATGAAACAACCCAATTTCACCTTCTATCCATCCTATGGAAATTGAAATCACCACACGTGTGCACGTACGAAATACCGTCTCCACGCCTTGGTGTAATCTGTTTTTCCATCACCACCTTACTTGGATGGATATAATAGTGTAAATAATAACCATATATCATTTTTGTAATGTTATATTGATTATGAAATAGTATTCATACACTTAAATACAATTCCATGATCATGGGAATGATATCATCGCTAGTGCGTACGTACGGCCTACCGTCTCCACGATGTGATGCGACTCGTTCTACATGATCTTTATTGAATAATGATTATATTAATGAATTTAATGAATAAATATGATATATATTACACTAATACCATTATTTAAATGAGGTATCTATATCCTAAAAAGAATAATAATAATATATTTGACAAAACATGCATAAGAACATAAAGCAATGAACACCCGAATAACAAGTAGCAATGAAATATTACTATTAAGAAGATAAGAATATGACTATATATGATATAATAAAAATGAATATGATTCTTTAATAATTCATGGATATTATTAAAATCATTATACATGATTTTGGATACATACTAAGCATATCAGACCTAAGGTTAGGGAAAATCTCGCAATCTCATTTTTATCTGAGATTATTTATACTTCAGAATTTACTAGGGAATATTTATCATCCACATCCATGTTTCCTAAATATTTAACATTATTTATATCCACCAACAATTTTCTAAATCCAATTTTACCCATTGGTGAGTTTTTAGTAAAAGATATGAAAGGAATCTTTTGCCGTGTTTGGAGTACGAGGTACTTTTTGACTTTTCCAGCCAAAGTACGAGACGAATGTTATTTTAACTTATACGGCATGAATGGATTTTTATGACTTCCTAGAACATTATTTCCATGAAGCATCCTTTACATGTTTTCAAGTTTACTATTAATCAACTTCTTTTACTTTAAAATTGTATGACATGTTAAGAAGGGGAAAATGTTTTTGAAGTAGAAAAGATATTTTCCTCAACAATGGAGTTTAAGTGTCTTATCAATATTATTTTCCATCTAAGATAATATAGGGTCATGTTTCAATCACTATTTTTAAATTTATTTGATTATTTTATGATGGAATTAATTTTATGATGTTGTTTTATCTTATATGGATTATGTTATGATGACATGATGCTTAAGAATCCCAATTTTATTACCTGGGTTATACTATGATTTATGATTTTGTAGAACACATAAGAATGGTTTCATTATGAGATAGTTGGGATATATATCTCCCTCCAATGAAGTGGGTAAAGATTTATATCTCATGATATAGACATGGATAGAATGAAATATTAAATCGCTTCAGTGATACATGACTGGAACGAGGAGTGAACTCGATTCAGAAATGGACTTTGTCTGCTATGATGGTCTTGGAAATGACTATTGACTAATATGAAATGATTTTCTATGATTATGTGTGTATTCAACAAAGTTTCATGTTTTAAGATATTATTATTGGGATTAAAATTCACTACAATGATTTATCAAATGTTATGGTATTATGATCTCTATTGTAGGTTATGATTTTCAACATCTTATGTTCCTTTGAATATGATATGATTGATATTTCTTCTGTTTACCCTTATAGAGAATCTGAGATCACCCTTCTGTATGTTTTGTTTTCCCCAGTTCAGGAAGAAGGGTATTAAGTAGGATATTCCAAAAGGGCTCTAGATATGATGAAATAAATGGGAGACAATGTAGATGATTTATGAACCAGTTGTTTATGTTTCCCAGTTTCTAAAGACACTATACCTATACATTTATATCATGGGTTTGTTATATGCTGAAATAAGTATTCTTCAATTCGGATGTAATAACCATGTATGTAATGTATGGGTCATTATAGTATTAACCTCATTTATAATATTATATAACATTAACACCCTTTATATTTATTTTCTATAACATTATTTAAGAACAAATTTAAAATTCCGATTAAAAGAAGTATTTTTCAATAAATGCAGTTTTGCCACCTTTTGATGGCGCACCAATTTTAAATATTTTGTGACACCTTTATTTATTATATTTGTCAAAATAAATGTCTTATTTGAAGGTGGGGCATAATATTTTAGCTTTATTTAAATATTTTTATTTTTATTATGAAATTCATATTTTGAAGAATTGTGAAAAATATTGCATTTAAATTCAAAACTTCCTTTTCGTCAAAATAATTTATATTTTTAGATTATATTTTGAGTTGGGTTTAATGTGTATTAGGATTATTTTTTATCATTTAATACAATTTCATTTGTTGCAAGTAATTTCACTTTTAAATTTGATATAAACAGATGACAATCTTTTTATTAATTTTTACTTCTTAAAAACTCATTTTTTGGTTTTGAAAACATGAATTATTTTTAAATTAATTTATGAAAATTTTTTGTTTTTAATTTTAAAAATTGGAATCCATATTTTTAATAAGTGTATCCAAATTATGTTAATAATCAATTTTATTTTGAAATTATGAGTAGTAACTACGGTAATGTTTATTTATCACAAGTAAAGGTAAATCATGTAAATTAGGGTAACTATAAACATGATAAAGATAATAAAATTACCCTAAAACCAAAAAAATATAATTATTAAAGTATGCCATATCTCATATGGGTTAGAATTGACTAATTTAATGGACTTTTTTCCATTAAATGATATAATTATAATTAAAACAAAAGAAGGCGACAACATGTCTCCCTGATATATCTTATAAGAATAAAAATTCAAATAGAGGGATACGTATTATAAAACATTGAAAATAAATAGTATCTATAAATATAATAAAATTATAAACATCATGTGAATTTATCTATAAGTTATATATATTAAATAATTACTATTAATGAAAACTCAATAATCATGTTGAAACTATTTTATTGATTGAAATATCTAATAATTGTATTTACAAATATTAAAATAAATTACATATGAACAAAGTAATGTTCAACATGAATTGTATGGGTGATATTAACATGTTATTAGTGTATTAAATATTTTGGTTTAGATTTATCTTCGGTGTGGATTTTGTGTAAAGTCAGATAAATATATAGTGTTAAAATTTATATTATTGAAATTTTATAAAAAATATAATATTATTAAATTATTTAAAAATCCCAAAAATATTTTAAAATTACAATGTGAAAATTATAAGGCATAAAATTTTATAACTTATCTAATTATGGAATATTGAGAAGACATATATTAATATTTATAACCATTTAATAATTTGAATACTATTACCACCAATAAAATTAAATAGATTAAATAAGGATAAATCAAAAGGATAATGATTAAAAAAAACAAGTATAAATTTTATTGGATGAGAACATTTAGAACCATACACATATTACATTCTAAATAAATGAGTTTTTGAGTATTATTAACTAAAAATGAATTCATAATAAATTAATTTTTCAAGAAATTACAAAGGTTCCCCACCCCTCTCTTATAAAATGGAATCTCGCATTCTCTTTTAATAACCCTGTCAATACCTTTGGATAAGCCATACCCTGCCCAAATATCCCGCCAAATGTTTTCAATTCAACCTATAGGTCATGTTTTTGAACCAATTTTTATGGAGTCCTTCTCTACATACCAAAATGAGATACCTGAAAAAGAGGTAATTGTTTTTTCACCTATTTCAAATGTATTTACTTATTTTACCTATACAGGCTATTAGGGGGTGTGCACTACTGTGTTTTGGTGGCATACCATAGCGGGAAGCACTGCTGTGTTTGGGTGGCTGACCCGCGGTACTCAACAAGAGGAGTACCTCAGCAGTCTTAGGTTAGTGAGCAATACCTCAGAGTCGTGACAGTACCATTGTACACTCTAGAGATGGGTCTCTTCAGCAGTCATGGTTTCGATATTGAGAATCCTGGTTTGAGATGAGTCTATGATCTTGTATTTACCTCATGATTGAGATGGGTCACTTGATAACTTAGGTATATCTATGGCCATATACATGGGTACTGGTTATCCATTGATTTCATAATCTTTGTGTTTCCTCATGATTGAGATGGGTTACTTGATAAAATAGGTATATGTATGGTTATATACCTAAGTAGTGGTTATCTATTGAGAACTTTCATTGTGGTTATCCTTGTTGTATTTAGTGAGACCTTGATTGGGTCGGGGTCCCTACTGAGTATCGTTATACTCACTCCTTCACGGGCTATGCCCGCACCTCGTTGTGTTGGTTGCAGATGATGGGAATTGCTGACAAAGGCCGAGTGTTTGAGGACTGGACGGTACCCAGAGGTGGATATCATAAAGAGTCACTATCTGGAGGTGGAATTCATGATGTGATGATACTCGGAGCAAGTTTGCGGGCGAGAGCGTTGTTGAGCCTATCTGTACCTTCCCTTTAGGTAGGATCCGTGGTGGACGAACTAGGAGCTGTGCTATATGTACCTACCCTTTAGGTAGGATCCGTGGTGGACGATACATGAGTTGCGCTATCTATACCTACCCTTAAGGTAGGATCTGAGGAGGACGACCCATGAGCTTTTACATTTCTCTCAACTGTTGTCTTTTCTGTTGTACTTTTGTTCAGTTGTAGCTGTACTTTCGATTGGGTTTGTATTCTGGCCCATTTAGTTTTCAGCACTTCCATTTGTACTTAGTGTATTACTTCCTCTTGTACTCTGTGGTGTTTGTTACTTTTATAAATACAATGCCTTCCCATTTATCAGGAATTACGCCTTTGGTGCTATTTGCCAGCCCATGGTCTATGGAAGGCGGACTTGGGGTAGTCATGGCACGGGCACCGAGGACGGGTCGTGACATTATAGTGGGTAACAGAGTAAAGGTATTGTCAACCTTTGGAAACTAGGATATGAAATACTTAATAAGAACTCTACGGATATGTATAGGCATAGAAAAAAATATTAGTGTTTTATAAATGGCCATGAATAAACTTTGATAAAACCTTAAGTGTAAAATTTTATTCTTGGTTATGTGGTTTTCCTATTATTATTAGTGTTTCTCACACTCTGTTTATTGGTTTTAGTCAATGGTTTAAACCTGAAGGAACCGTGTTAATGCGGAATGTGACAGAAAATGTAATGATTGTCCCCCTGAGCATCCAAACGTTATGGGATATGGAATGAAAAATTTGTAGCCATGCTCACACAACTTTCTGAAGCTATGAATCATGTTGTACTTCCAAACGAGAAATGGAGAAAAATTTTGTTGAATCCTTCATGAGGTAGCGTCCACCCTCATTCAGTGGGTCTTGTAATCCATTAGTGGATGAAAAATGGATCAGTACCACTGAAAAGATATTTTCAGTTCTATAATATTCTAAACATGATAAAGTCATCTTAACATTATATCGTTTGGAAGGTGAAGCTGATCAATGGTGGAATCTTATTAAGAATACAAGGCAAAGGGATGAAATTGAGTCCATGGGATGGGATGAGTTCAAGAACTTATTTTTCAATAATTACTTCCCTCGTATTATTCGAACAAAGATGTAGAAGGAGTTTCTTGAATTGAAGAAAAATGATGATGAATCTATTGGTACCTACGAAGAAAATTTTACAAGACTTGCAAGGTACACTTCCGGAATTATTATCCAACCTGAGAGTTACATCGATCGATTCTTTAGTGGATTAAAACCAAGTCTTAGAAGGGAATTATCCATAAGGGACTTCAATAGCTATGAGGAAATTTTTTGATGTGATTTGAAGGTTGAGATGGGTATTGGAGTAAGCCATCAGTCATATGGGTTTGATAAGAAGAGGAAAATGGAATTCAAAGAAAATCTAATGACCACACTAAAAAGAATATGTGTTTTCCCTTATGCTCAAAGTGTGAAAAGAAACATTAATTAAAATGTCTTAAAGGGAAAATTAAATGTTTTAAGTGTGGAAAAGAAGGTCATCAGGCAGTTGAATGTCGAAATAATGGGAAGAATATGTCTAATGATGTTAACAAAGAATGGGATACATAGAATGCACCTCCTACACTTTAATGTTTCAAGTGCAAGGAAATGGGGCATTATGATAATCAATTCCCTAATCCATGGGTAGTTGATGATGATACACTTCAAAAAACACATAAGTCCACTGAAAAAGGAATGTAACAAGAAATTTCTATTTGTGATGTGGAGTATGATAACGAAGTGTTGAAATGTACACTTACCATCCAATATAAAGTAGCAAATGTTTTATTTGATTCTGGATCCACCCACTCTTTTATTTCTGAAGCATGTTGTAAGGGTATCACCATATTTCCATAGTAGTTAGATGTATAGTTAGCTATGACAACCCCTAATGGAACAACAATCGCATCAAAAGTTTACAATTATTCACTCATTGAAGTTTGTGGGAAAGTGGTTCCTGCAAATCTTGTGATCCTTCCTATAGTGGAATTTGATGTGATTATTGGCATGGATTGGTTTTCTATTACAGAGCTCATATCAATTTCCAATGAAGGGAAATCACATTAAATATTCATGATCAATCTATGATCATCTATCGATGCAAGGATGGATATAACCTTCCAGTGGAAATTTCTTCCATCTTACGAGTCTTGATTCTAATAAATGAAGGTTATTTATCTCAAATGGTTGGAGAGAAACCCACGATTAAGAATATTCCCATTGTATGGGAGTTTGATGATTTCTTTACAGAGGAATTTACAGGTATTCCACCAAATCATGAAGTTGAGTTTTCAATAGAACTCATACCAGGTGCAATGCCTATTTCAAAGACACCTTATAGAATGGTCCCAAATGAGTTTCCGGAATTTAAGAAACAACTCCATGAGAATCTTGATAACGGATTCATACGCCCTAGTGCGTCACCTTGGGGTGAACCTGTTCTTTTTGTCAAGAAGAAATATGGATCAATGAGAATGTTCATTGATTATCGAGAACATAACAAGATCACTATCAAGAACAAATATCCTCTCCCTCACATTGATGACTTATTTGATAAACTACACAGAGATCAATACTTTTAAAAGATTGATCTTCGTTCAGGGTATCATCAATTAAGGTTCAAAAGGGAAGATATACCAAAGATGGCTTTCTATAAAATCTATGGAAACTATGAATTTATAGTGATGCCATTTGGCCTTACTAATTCCCCTACTATCTTCAGGGATCTAATGAATAGAGTTTTTAGAAAATATCTTGATCAGTTTGTGGTAGTATTTATAGATGGTATTCTTATCTATTCATAGAGTAAGAATGAACATGAATATTAATTGAGAATTGTATTAAAGACCCTGAGAAAGGAGGAGCTTTTTTCCAAATCTACCAAGTGTGAATTTTGGCTTCAAAAGGTTTCATTTTTAGGTCACACAATCTCAAAAGAGGGGATATCTATGGATCCAGAAAATACAGAGGTTATCAAAATATGGTTGAGACTAACAAATGTAACTTAGATCCAATGTTTTCTTGGTTAGGCTGGATATTATCGACGTTTTTTGAAATATTTTTCATGGTTATCTAATCCACTCACTAGGTTGACTCGAAAATGAGGTAAGTTCGTATGGATGGAAGTGTTTAAAAAGAATATGAAAGAGATTAAAAGAATGTTATCCAGTGCACCTATTCTCATACATCCTTTTAGTGGTTAAAGGTTTGTGATCTATAGTGATGCATCCAAGAAGTGATTAGAGTGTTTTCTCCTGCAAAATGATATGGGGATAGCTTATGCCTCATGACAGTTGGAAATCCATGAGAAAAATTACCCAACTCATGATTTGAAGTTAGCTACGGTAATAATTGCATTAAATATTTGGAGGAATTATCTTTATGTTGAAAGGTGAGATATTTATATTGATCATAAAAGTTTAAAGTATATTTTCACACAAAAGGAGCTTAATATGCACCAAAGAAGATGGTTGGAGCTGATTAAGGATTACACCTGCTCAATTAATTACCACCCTGGGAAATCAAACAAGGTGGCAGACACATTAAGTTGACAAGACCATGCTAGCTTATCCACGATGAGGATCTCAAAAGATCCAATATTTATGGATTTAAAAAGGATGGATCTTGGAATTATAATGGAAGTGGAAAAATATTATCTTTTTCAAATTAATGTTCAACCATCTATGAATGTGAAGATTAAAGAGGTGCATGAAGATGATGTATAGTTACAAAAGAAAGTGATAAATGTACCTGAATTCCATATTGATAGTGATGAAATAATATGGTTCAGGAATCGGGTTTGTGTTCCTACCATCCCCGAATTAAAGAAGGTGCTGTTGGATGAAGCTCACAGTTCTTAATTCTCTATTCATCCTAGAATCACAAAGATGTATATGGGATTGAAAGTGTACTTCTGGTGGGATGGCATGAAAAGAGATGTTGCTGAATATATCTCTCGATGCTTGGTTTTTCAGAAAGTTAAAGGTGAGAGACATAAGGCTAAGGGGATGATAGAACCATTACCCATACCCAAATGGAAATGGGAAAACATCACTATGGAATTTGTCTCTGGAGTACCTAAAACAACCAAAGGCAATAATTCTATCTGGGTCATAGTTGATCATCTTACGAAGTCATCACACTTAATTTCTATTTGATAATATTTCTCTCTGGATTAGCTTTACATGATATATATAAAGGAAGTGGTAAGATTTCAAGGAGTACCACTTTCCATTATATCTGATCGGGATCTGAGGTTTACCTCGAAGTTTTGGCAAAGTATTCAGCATACTCAAGATATAGAGTTGAGTTTCAACATGTCTTATCATCCTCATACAGACGGTCAGTCTGAGAGGAAAATTCAAACTCTAGAAGACATGTTGAGAGCTTTTTCTATGGATTTCAAAGGTGGTTGGGATCAACACCTACCTTTCGTTGAATTTTCATATAATAATAGCTTTCACTCTAGTATTCAGATGGCTCCTTATGAAGCACTCAATGGAAAGAAATGCCGAACTCCAACTTTCTGGGATGAAGTTGGGGAAAGAAAGCTATTAGGACCTGATCTTGATGATGAGATGGCAGAAATGGTCAGATCTATTTAACAACACATAAGAGTAGTTTAGAGTCGACAAAAAAGTTATGTCGATAACAGAAGAAAAGACCTGGAGTTTGAAGTGGGTGATAAAGTGTTCTTAAGAATATCTCATTGGAAGTGAGTAATGAGATTCGGAAAGAAGGGAAAGGTGATCCCTAGGTATATTGGTCCTTTTGAAATATTGTACCATGTTGCGAAGGTATCTTACCGATTGGAACTTCCACCAAGTCTCTCTCATGTTCACGATGTGTTCCATGTATCCCTCCTGAGAAAGTACATACCCGATCCTTCACATGTACTAAGCTTAGAAGTTGCACCACTGGAGAATGATATTTTTTATGAAGAACAACCGATAGAGATTCTGGATTCTAGCGAAAAGGTTATACGGAACAAGACCACTCGCTTGGTTAATGTTTTATAGAGGAACCACCAATTAGAAGAAGCTACATGGGAGCTTGAGGATATGATAAGGGAGAGGTATCCTCATCTGTTTGTTACGATGTGACGAATTTCGAAGGAGAAATTCATTTTAAGGGGGGTAGAATGTAAAACCCTGAGATTTTATGAGAAATATTTTTTTTAATTGCTTATGTTATACGCAATGGAATCTTTCACTGCACACAACACTAGCTTGTCTCGCATTCCATGCAATCACGACCTTCCTCGATAGCATGTGTAGTACGCAATACCGGGTTTCACTAAACAACTATATATTGTTATAATATTATTATGGACTAGACGTTATGAATAGTAAAACAACATTTTGAATTTTATAACATTATTTTTCATCTTACACATTTTGTAAAACATGGTATATGAACAAAATAAATTTTTCGGGTAAAATACGTATTTTAATAAAAATGTAGTTTTGCCGCCTTTTGATGGCGCACCCCCTTTAAATTTTGTTTTTGATAGGTTTATAAGTTCAATTTCACAAAATAAAATTTTTTGTTGGAATCAGGATAAAAAAATTAACTTTGGATAAATATTTCCTATTATTCTGTTAACCTTCATATTTTAATGAAAAGGAAAAACAAGCTATATTTTAATTAAAAACAACTTTTTTCATCACAATAATTTATATTGTTAAATTATAATATTTTATGGTTTTAATGTATAAAAATTATATATTTTTACCATTTAATATCATGTATATCATTACCATTAATTTTACTTTGAATTCATAGGTTAAAACATTTCAATCTTTGGAAATGTTTTAACATTTAAATCCAGTTTTCTTAACAACGGGATTAATTTTAAATTAATTACTGCAATTTCTGAGATTTGAATTTAGAAAAATGGATTCAATATTTGAATTCATTTGGTCAAAATTATGTTAATAGGTTACTCTAATTTTTTTGATATTATGAATTGTAACTACGGTAATTATTATTTACTGCAGTTAAAAGTAAATCGGGTAATTAAGGGTTAAAATAAGATTATAAAATTACCCTTAGTCCTGTAGAAATTCTATTGGATGACTAAAAGTAGACCCTTATCACCTAAGGGTCAGAATAAATTCATTTTTTGTACTTTTTACCATTAAAATAATTTAATTTTTATTAAAACCAATGAAAGTGACAACATGTCACTCTCTTAAATCTTACAAGTTTAATAATTTTAATTTAGTGATAAACATCATGAAACATCGAACCTGAATAGTCTCCAGAAATCCAATACAATTATCTACATCATGTGAATTTATTTATTATTTTTAGAGATAAAATAATTATCATTAAAGGTGACACAATAGTGATGTTGAAGTTATTTTATTGATTGAAATATCAAATAAATGGTTTTAAAAATATTAAAATAAATATATATAAAATATTTAATATGATCCAATAATTTCATTGATTACTATGACATTTTATAAATCTATTAAATATTTTGGTTCGATTATATCCTCTGTGTAGATTTTATTTAAATTCAAATAAATGAATAGTGTCAAAATTGACACTATTGTTATTTTATAAAAATAACATATTATCAAGTGGTTTAAAAATCGCAAAAATATTTAAAAATTATAAATTTAAATATATATGGTATAATATGTCGTAATTTATCCAATTATGGACAATTCACAACATATAAGTAATTATTTATCATAATTTAATATTTAGAATCTTATTACCACAAATAAAATTAAATAGATTAAATATGGATAAATCAAGTTGATAATGATTAAAATAAATTCCCTACATGTATAAATTTTATAGGTTGAGGATATTACAACTCTATCTCATCTAATATTAGTATTTGAGTCATTTTTTATGTTTTTAAGATTGTTTTTAATTAATTATAAATTAATATTTTTGAGGTTTCTAAAGGTGCCCCTATCATCCTTTATAAAAGGGCACCTACTCCCTCTCCTCATCACACAATTTTGAGCCTTAATTTGCATCCAAACCCTAACCACTTACATTATAAACATACATAGAAACATACTGGAGGTCCTGGTATTCTTTAAAGACCATTTTTAGTGTCATAAGAGGAGGTTTCAAAGAGGCGTGTCGAAGAACATGCAATCTCTTCTACTGAATCTTTAATGTTTATTTCTTCTTCAACATCTTCTTCTTTATTTTTTTCATAATAAATTAATACCATAAGTATCACTCATATACTTATATTTTATTATAAATATGAAACAACTCTATTTCACCTTCTATCAATCCTATGGAAAATGAAATCACCACGCGTGGGTACGTACGAAATACTGTCTCCACGCCTTGGTGTAATCTTTTTTTCCATAACCACCATACTTGGATGGGTATAATAGTGTAAATAATAACTATATATCATTATTTTAAAGTTAAATTGATTCTGAAATAGTATACATACACTTCAATACAATTCCACGATCATGGGAATGATATCATCGCTAGTGCTTACGTACGGCCTACCGTCTCCGTGATGTGATGCGACTCGTTCTACATGATTTTTATTGAATAATGATTATATTAATGAATTTAATGAATAAATATGATATATATTACACTAATACCATTCTGTAAATGAGTTATCTATTTCCTAAAAAATAATAATAATATATTTGACAAAACATGCATAAGAACATAAAGCAATGAACACCCGAATAACAAGTAGCAATGAAATATTACTATTAAGAAGATAATAATATAACTATATATGATATAATAACAATGAATATGATTCTTTAATAAGTCAATGATATTATTAAAATCATTATACATGAGGATTGGATACATATGAAGCATATCAGACCTAAGGTATGTGAAAATCTGGAAATCTCATTTTTATCTGAGATTGTTTATACTTCAGAATTTACTGGGGAATAATTATCTTCCACATCCATGTTTCCTAAAAATTTAATATTATTTATATCCACCTACAATTTTTTAAATCCAATTTTACCCATTGGTGAGTTTTTAATAAATGATATGAAAGGAATCTTTTTCCGTTTTCTGAGTACGAGGTACTTTTTGACTTTTCTGGCCAAAGTACGAGAAGAATGTTATTTTAACTTATACGACATGAATTGATTTTAATTATTTCATAGAACATTATTTACATGAAGCGTCCTTTACAAGTTTTCATGTTTACAATTAGTCAACTTCTTTTAGTTTAAAATTGTATGACATGTTAGGAAAGGGAAAATGTTTTTGAAGTAGAAAAGATATTTTCCTCAATAATGGAGTTCATGTGTCTTATCAATATTATTTTCTATCTAAGATAATATAGGGTTATGTTTCAATCACTATTTTTACATTGATTTGATTATTTTATAATGGAATTAATTTTATGATGTCGTTTTATCTTATATGGATTATGTTATGATGGCGTGATGCTTAAGAATCCCAATTTTATTACATGGGTTATGCTATGGTTTATGATTTTGTAGAACACATAAGAATGGTTTCATTATGAGAAATTTGGGATGTATATCTCCCTCCAATGAATTGGGTAAAGATTTATATCTCATGATATAGACATGGATAGAACGAAAAATTAAATCGGTTCAGTGATACAGGACTGGAACGAGGAGTGAACTCGATTCAGAAATGGACTTTGTCTACTATGATGGTCTTGGCAATGAGTATTGACTAATATGAAATGATTTTCTATGATTATGTGTGTAATTCACAAAGTTTCATGTTTTATGATATGATTATTGGGATTAAAATTCAATACAATGATATATCCCATGTTATGGTATTATGATCTCTTTTGCAGGTTAAGATTTTCAACATGTTATGTTCCTATGAATATGATATGATTGATATTTCTTCTGTTTACCCTTATAGAGAATCCGAGATCACCCTTTTGTATGTTTTGTTTTCCCACGGTCAGGAAGAAGGGTATTAAGTAGGATATGATAAAAGGACTCTAGATATGATGAAATAAATGGGAGACAATGTAGATGATTTATGAACCAGTTGTTTATGTTTCCCAGTTTCTAAAGACATTATTCCTATACATTCATATCATGGTTTTATTATATGTTGAAATAAGTATTCTTCAATTCTGATGTAATAACCATGTATGTAATGTATGGGTAGTTATAGTATTAACCTCATTTATAATATTATATAACATTAAAACCCTTGTTATTTATTTTCTATAACATTATTTAAGAAAGAATTTAAAATTCCGGTTAAAAAAGTATTTTTCAATAAATGCAGTTTTTCCACCTTTTGATGGGGCACCAATTTTAAATATTTTTTGACACCATTATTTATTATATTTGACAAAATAAATGTCTTATTTGAAGGTGAGGTATCAAATTTTATCTTTATTTAAATATTTGTATTTTTATTATGAAATTCATATTTTGAATAATTGTGAGAAATATTGCATTTAAATTCAAAACATCCTTTTCGTCAAAATAATTTATATTTTTAGATTATATTTTGAATTGGGTTTAATGTGTATTAGGATTATTCTTTATCATTTAATCCAATTTCATTTTTTGTCAGTAAATTCACTTTTAAATTTGATATAAACACATGATAATCTTTTTATAAATTTTTACTTCTTAAAAACTCATTTTTTGGTTTTGAAAACATGAATTAATTTTATATTAATTTATCACAATTTTTTGTTTTTAAATCTAAAAACTGGAATCCATATTTTTAATATGTGGGTCCAAATTATGTTAATAATTAATTTTATTTTTGAAATTATGTGTAGTAACTACGGTAATGTTTATTTATCACAAGTAAAGGTAAATCAGGTAAATTATCGTAACTATCAACATGATAAAGATAATAAAATTACACTAAAACCAAAAAAATATTACTTGATTTATTAAAGTCGACCATATCTCATATGGGTTAGAATTTATTCATTTAATGGAATTTTTTTTCCATTAAATGATATAATTATAATTAAAACAAAAGAAGGAGACAACATGTCTCCTTGATATATCTTATAAGAATAATAATTCAAATAGAGGGATACGTATTATAAAACACTGAAAATAAATAGTATCTATAAATATAATAAAATTATATACATCATGTTAATTTATATATAAGTTATATATATTAAATAATTACTATTAATGGTAACTCAATAATCATGTTGAAACTATTTTATTGATTGAAATATCTAATAATTGAATTTACAAATATTAAAATAAATATCATATGAACAAATTAATGTTCAACATGAATTGTATGGGTGAAATTAACATGTTATTAGTGTATTAAATATTTTGGTTCATATTTATCTTCGGTGTGGATTTTATGTAATGTAAAATAAATTAATAGTGTTAAAAATTATATTCTTTTAATTTTATAAAAATATAATATTATTAAATTATTTAAAAATTCCAAAAATATTTTAAAATTACAATGTGAAAATTATAAGGCATAAAATATTATAACTTATCTAATTATGGACAATTGAGAAGACATATGTTAATATTTATAACCATTTAATAATTTGAATATTATTACCACCAATAAAATTAAATAGATTAAATAAGGATAAAAAAAAGGTTAATGATTAAAATATAAAAAAACAAGTATAAATTTTATTGGATGAGAAAATTTAGAACCATACAAATATTATAATCTAAATAAATGAGTTTTTGGGTATTATGAACTAAAAATGAATTTATAATAAATTAATTTTTCAAGACATTCGAAAGGTTCCCCACCCCTCTCTTATAAAATGGAATCTCAACTTCCCTTTTAATAACCCTATCAAATACCTTTGGATAAGCCAAACCCTTCCCAAATATCCTTTCAAATTCGTTCAATTCATCCTATAGGTCATGTTTTTGAACCAATTTTTATGGAGTCCTTTTGTGCATAACGAAATGGGATACCTGAAAAAGAGGTAATTATTTTTTCACCTCTTTAAAAAGTATTTACTTATTTTACTTACTCTTCTTATGTTATTTAAATTATAAATTAATAAATAAAGTATATAATAAATTATTATATGTTATTGTAATTATAGGACAACCGTATACCTCTTTTTATCCATCCAAAGAATAACAATATCACCATACGTGCGTACGTATGGCTTACCGTCTACACATCATGCTGTAATTGTTATTAAAAAATAACTAATTTAGATTGGTAAATTGATGGGTATAATGGATTTAAATTATGAATTTATCATAATAATAATTCCTTAAAATTAATATACCACCCAATTCGGTAATATTTAACCATCAAGGGAATGATATTGTCGATCATGCGTATGTACAACATACTATTTCCATGACACGTTGATATCTGTTCTCCACGTTTTTTAGAAAGGTGATGACATGAATTGGTTTCCTAATCCATGCCCCACAGGGAATTTATTAAAAAACAAAATATCACAATACAAGGTTGAGGTGTTACATACTTAAACCAGAACATAATTAAAGATTATACATGATAAAGATTTATGCATACCAAAGTCTAAGAGTATACACATCTGCAAGTGTTCGCCATCATCTATAAACGCTTGAAGAATTTTAATCCAACCCTCTCAAGAATCAAACCATTAACTTCAAGCATGAAACAAGTAAAACTAGAAGTTTTGCAACCGGACAACACCCATCCATCCAAATAGAATACCTAAAAAAGGATTCTATGGTGTGCAAGAGATAATAGTATAACAAAGAGTTCTGTTTCAAAAAGTACCACACTCTCAAAACAAATTCAATGAGAAGAATTTAACACCAGAAGATAGGAAGGAAACATCCTCTATTACTAGAAAAAAAACTCAAAACCTAATAAATCTGCAGCACTATCCAAAAACCCCACTATAAAACCATCAATATCATGCATCAAAGAATAAAAACATATACAACAACATTCGATAGACCCCATTAGAAAATCATGAAAAAGATAGCTTGGAAATGAACAAAAATAGGGTTGAAAGATCAAGGATACTGAATAGAAAACTTTATCCTTTCACTGAAAATGAATCATTTTATGTTAAGATATTTCTCAATAGAAATTACACCCTTTTGGAGTTTTTGGTCTACCATTTTCTCTTGACTTTCCATATGATTGTTCCAATACTAGATTTCTTGCTCTGTGAAATACTGTGAGAAATAATATTAAACAAGACTTGAGTCATCAATCTGAGGTTTTTATTGAACTATTCTGGAGGCTTCTTTGCTGGAAGCATCTAGAGATCTAGTAAAAATAGTTCTTTCAGTATGAGAGTAATCCTTACGCCTTTTTGTTTTCTTCAGATTTGTAGTTATATATCCGACTTTATCCACCATAGGATTTTTTCCTTTGTCGGCTATGGAATTTATATAGGACTCCTCAATCTGTTCAGGTTTATCATCCTCCTCAACTGAAGAGTCTCTAGAAACTGAAGCATGAACATGGTCCTTGCATTTATCCTCTTGAGTCTTTATGTGCTCACTCTTTTTTTCAACTGAAATTTGCTCCGAGAAATATTTTTCTCCCTTTTCAGAGGACTCCTGATGTTCAAAATTTTCTGACACATATGAAAAAAATTGAACCTAATGTAAGGGAAAATTTCACAATCTCGTTATTTATTTAAATTATTTATACATAAGAATTTACTAGGGTATATTTATCATCCATGTCAATTTTTCTTGAATACATAATATTATTTATATTATTTTAATATTGTTTAAATTAAATTCTACCCATTGGTTAATTTTTATTAACCATTATGGAAGGAATATTTCTTTTATTTTCTATACGATGTATTTTTTGGATTTTCAAGAAAGAGTACGTAAAGAATGTATTTTTCTATCTTATAAGACATGAAAGGATTTTTAAATCTTTATGACCCCATATTTCCATTAATCTTAATGTACATGGTTTCTAGTTTATTTTCAAATAAATTAATTTCTTTTATAATTTCATGGAATTTTGAGAAAGGAATTTTTTTTTTGAAGAAGATTGCATATTTTCACTATGAATTATGTTTAAGTGTTCTATCAAAATTATTTTCCATCTATGATTTCATAGGGTTATGTTTCTATCCCTATTATTACTATGATTTTTTGTTATATAAGAAATGATATTTTATATAGAATATGTTATTATAGAATGATGTTTAAGAAACCCTGTTTATTTCATGGGATATGCTATAATGATTGATTTATGTTTTTTTGGAACATGTATGAATGATTTCATTATGAGATGGGTGAGACATATACCCACTATTAATGCATTAGGAAATTATTTATATCTCATCATAAGAAATGAGTAAAATAATAAGTAAATCCTATTCTGTAATACAAGGAAAAATGGAATGTAAATATGGTTAATTAATGCATGGCTGGGATGACATATAATCTTAGTTCAATAATATAATTTGTCCACTATGATGGACTTACTGAAATTCCATGGATACTATGGAAATTATATTATGAGATTTTTTTTTCCAAAATTCCATATATTATTACAATACCATTTTATCATGTATAATGTGACTTTATGATCAATTCCATATATACTTCCATTATTAATTTCACGAATCATGATTTTCATATTTATACTTTATGATCATGTTTTTATTATTCTTATGATTATATATTGTTTTATGTTCTCAATTTTTACTATTACTGAGCACTTGAGCTCAACCTTTTTATGTTTTCCTTTCCCCAGGATATAAAGAATGATTTTAGTTAGGAATAAGGGTAAGATCATTGTGGGAGATGTTAATTATATTTCATTATGTTAGTAGATTATGTTTCAAGATTCCAAATAATCTAAAATAGTATAGTATTCAAGGATATATTTCCGTAGTATATTAAGTATTCATCTGAAGATATGTAATATCTAGGTACATTATGATTGGGTTGTTAGAGATAGTATAAGATCAAAGGATGTGGGAATGAATATGATCCTTTGGAAATAACATGTGTGAACGTTGGATGAAGCATGAGTCTCTTCCCATGGGATTCATAATGAAATTGATGCCATTGGGGATAGTTTTGTGTCCCACCTAGGGCGTATAACCACCCATGGATTTCTCTGATAGGAATATATTCTAGTCAACTAGAAATAAATATATAATATTGGAGGCTATGGGTTTTAGGAAATTCCATACTTCAATGTGATGAAAATTTTAATATGTGACATCGACGAACTCTCCCATTATATAATAATCAAATATCCCGAACAAAACAATCACCCATTAAAAATTATTTGTATATATATATATATCAATATTATGAAAAATATATAGTATTATCAATAATTATCATTCAATTCTGTATATATTAGTGAAAAAAATTATCCCCACTTTTATAGTTTAATCTAAATCCCATGTGGGGGATCCGTTACAATTTTCTTCATGTGAGAGGATATAAAAAAAGGATTTTCATTCCCATATAAAATAATCATTCCTTTGAAATGTAGTTTTTGAATTTGTCTATAATTTGACTATCATTAGAATATTTTTGATACTTTATAACACCATTAATCTCTCATTGACTAATGTATTTATTTCATATATCTATATGTTTGGAACATGAGTATTTTATATGGTTCTTTGACATATTAATTACAATACTTTTTTCATACATAATTTTTAATGTAATCTCAATTCAAATAATCATGTTTTATAACTATAAAACCATGCATAATACATGTGTGTATGCATGAGTGGATACCACATATTCTACCTTAGTTGCCCTAAGTTTCATTTAATTCTTATTTTTTTATAAAAACGTTCATAGACTTCACCAATTAATAATTTCCCACCTAATTTTGATTTTAAATCTACACAATCACCTACCTAGTTCACCCCAATGTAACCAAAGTTGTCAAATATGTACTGAATTTTTAGACATTACTATACATCCTCTTGACCTTCACAAATATGAATATCCTCAATGTTTCATTCTTTTTTGACTCCCTTGGGTTACATTGAAATCAATAACAAAGTGTTGCATTAAATTCGATGTCATGTTTTTTTTATTTTATATATAAAAGACGTTTAATGAGTTTTCGAAATTAATTTTTCTCATTATTTATATTATTTCCATCTTAAATCATATTTGTTCAAACCAAAAATTGTTTTGAAAATTATACTGATTCTTACATTAAAAACTTTTTAAACATCACATTGAAATAATTTTATTATGATAATAATATGAAAATTAGTTTTAATAAATATGCAATCCAAAAGTATAATTCAGTTTTCCTAGATAAAACACGTAAAAATATTCATTCATTATCATAGACAACACATCACAATTGTGATCAGGGTCATTAGTGAAAATTATATAACCATAAAATATTGTGTAATATAGTTTACTAGTGTATATATATCATAGATACAAATTTCTATAACTGTTTCCAATAGTGAGGCCCATTTTTATAAATCATCAATCACATTTTATACACATTTCCCTAAGATCCTATTTCACAAAAATATAATTATTTTCCCATTCAAAACCCCATGATTCTATATATATCTAGTATAAGACCTTATATTATTTCAATAAATACATAGTCTATAAGTTCACCCTTTGAAAATACTCATTGTAAATCCATTTGATATATTTTATTTTCATTTTATGTTTCCAAAACTAAAACCATCATTAATACTTCAAGAG
Organism: Viscum album; assembly: GCA_963277665.1. NCBI lineage: Eukaryota > Viridiplantae > Streptophyta > Magnoliopsida > Santalales > Viscaceae > Viscum > Viscum album. Next base: position 1,782,485,196 of record OY728145.1, read on the forward strand.
TTTCTTCAAAAATTGCTTTATTGAAAGTCAATCCCTTCTATATGAGTATATCATTGGCTTAAAATCATTTCCTTTTTCTAATTAACTAATACTTTTTAATTCATGGTGTTATAGAAAAACCATTTACTGTCACAGAAATTTATATTTTTACTTATTAGAAGACCCCATTTAAATTTTTTCTCAATATGATAAATTTAAACATTCATTTTTATACCCTTGGAACATGTTCCATAGTTTCGTCCACTATTCATGGTTAAACATATGATTTGTGTTATATATAATTTCCAACAATTATCTTTATTTGAACAAGGGTCCCCATGAGATCAAATATTTCTTGTATGATCAATATATTATTTAATACCCAAAAAACACTTCTTTCAATAACCCACAATATATTATTAATAATAAGTATTATTGGAATTAAACTAATCCAAAATTATTTTCATTTCATCTTCGTTTTCAATATACTATTCTAAGATGTTATTTTGGTTGATGTCAAAAATTTCAAATGTTTTTGAGAAAATTGTTATGATTTCTAATTAATTTCAAAAATCATTCCATATGAAAATTCCATCATCTTTTTTAGAAAATACTCAATCCCATTTTCAAAATTAACAAGATATATACCACAAAAGGGTCCCCAAATTAGAAATTTCTTTAAAAACTAACGGTTTTATAACTTTGATCATTATAAATAATGTAATTCCATACATAGTAATGTAATTAATGGATTATTTTATTTTGTACCAATATTAGTAATGTGTGAAACAATTACAAGTTCTAATGGGACATGTGTTCTATATGTGTACAATAGTACATAAAACCTCTTTGAAAAAATTATTTGAAATTTAATTTTTAGAACGTTTTCAGCTCCCCATATCTACAAAAACCATATTATTTATCTCCATAGAAACATTTTTAAAGTATTAATTATGATCTTGAATGATGTTTTATTCCATATTACTCAATATAAATTATAAATTTTTCACCTAGAAAATACTTTTAATTATGAAATCTCATTTTTTTAAAGTGAATTTGTATATCCTATTTTGTATGTCTTTTGAAAAATTTTAACATACAAAGAACATATAATTTTTTCAAGAGAATAATTACAATGTTAATTTAATTGAAGTAATCTATGAAAAAAAAGAAATAAAAATCACTATATTTTGCCATTTATCTCATGTGTCCACATAAATTTGTTTGCATAAGTTATAATGGCCTATTAGAGGAAATTTATACCTTCTTATGGGTTTTATAGGCTATATATCCATTTTTAAATGTTTCAATCACATCATCATATTTTCTATTATGAATTGGAAGATCATACAAAAAATAATGCATCATAATTCCGTATAAAATCCATTGGCCTAGATGGTCTAGAATTTTATTCCCCAATATAAACTCATCTTTATCAACCATGTAATAATAATTTTTATCATTTTCTTTCATAAATTACCTCTCATTGGTTCTTCTTCAATTTGAAATGATTTTTCCTACCTAATTATTATTAATGACACAAGTTACTTCCTTAGAAAAACAACATTGTCACCATCTCAATGATTATAAACACATAACATGATTTTTGAATTATATATATAAAGAATCATTTCATTTCATGTTTGTAAGATAAATGTATGCTGATCCAACACCTATAATTTTATATGATAAATCAATATGAAATGATACTTTTTCACATTTACGGTTCCAATATTATTCAATATCCATTCCCCACCATTCATGTGAGAGGGGAACCAACTCTTAAAAATCAATGATCTTTTTTCTCTTATAGATTTCAATGTGACCACATCAAGGTATTTTGACTCTTTAATTTTAAAATTTCATTTAAATTATCAACATATATATTATTCATTAGTAAACATTTCATAAATTATTTAGCATAATTCCTATTTTACTTAGACCTACCAAAAATATCAAGAAGATATTGATTTTTTGGAGTTCTCATGCCAACATCATTTGATCATATTGAATATATTCATTGAAAATATTATTTCCTATCCTATAGATATTATATGAAAACTTCATGTCTCATGTTATGAAAAGACATATTGCAATAGCATACATAATAGTAGCATTCAAACACTATGCATCCCAAGTACAACCCTTAAAACATAAATCTACATAGAAAATTATAATTATTAAAATATTATGTTATTTATTTTATATTATCAGATATTTTAATTTCTAGTTTTATTATTTTTTGGAAATGAAGATCTTAAATAGTTATTCATTTCATAAATTGAAATGGGAACATTTTTCTACCCATTTTTCTAGACAAATCCTGACAAAATTTTTAGCTAAAACCTTTATTTTTAATATAAAAATAATTATAAACATATTTTTCTTATTCTGATTTCCCTTTATATTTTTTTCTATTTCACTTATAAAATATAATGTATTTATCTATAAATTTAGTAATTATTTTAAATACCCCATAATCATTTTCAGCTCATTTTTAGTTTCAATAAACATCATCTATGTCTTAGATAGTTCTTCAATAATTAAGGAAAACTTTTATTCAAGATATTTGTTCGTTTCCCAATGATTAGTAGAATTCAACATAATGTTTTTTGATCCCACTGTAAAATTTTTATTCGTTATTATTAATCTCATTATTTTCCTCAATGGGAATCTAGTTATATTTTATAACCTTTTTATATCTTGAGGATAATATTTTTCTGAAGACATGTTTCATGTTCATCATTAGTCCTATATTTTAGCTCATTTGGTTATTAACCATGTAACACCCTGAGATTTTGTGGAATTTTCTTTTCAAATAAATATAATCTTTTCTATAATATGAATTACATGGAACACTAATTTTATCTTTCATTACATGAAACACTGATCTCAAAAGAAACATGATATACTATAAAAATATTATTATTTAAAATATAATTCATTTACTAACTATTGGAATGGAGGGTACGAAAATGATTGACTAAATTATGAAAATATATGGGTTTCACATGTCTATAAAATTAATTATCTTGTGACCAAATAATTTGAAATGAAAAAACTATTTGAAAATAAAAGAAATGGTTTTATATACAATTATTCCTATGATGACAAACACATTAAACATAAATAATATAAAATAAATGTTAGTGAATTATTTTAATGAAATTCATATATTATATATGTTGTAAAATTTGGAACATTCATCTTCTATGATTTTAAAGTCAATAGATAATAATAAATTCAATTTTAATCATAATAAATATATTTTTCTATCATTTAGTTTTATCTTAATTTTATCACTTATTTTGATAAGTTTTAGAATATTTATTTTAATAAATGATGCTCATTTTTCAAATTATCATCTCAATATTATCATATTTTGAATTTATGATAATTTTTAGGAAAGATTACTTTTTTCTTGAATAGTAAGAAATGTTGAATTTTAATTTAAAATTGACTTTTAGTTTATATAATTTGTAATTTAAAATATATTTTCTGTTTTAAAAAAAATCAATTTATATATATATTAATAATATTTATTTCATTTGATTCATCTTTATATTTATTTATGATATATAATCTTTATATAATTTTGATTATTTCAACTTTGAAAACTTGATATCTCCTCATGACTATTAGATTAATTTTAAATTACAATTTTACAATAATGTTATTAGAACTTAGAATAATGGATTCCGTATTTGGAACATGAAAATTTTATATTATCTAATAAATTCAACAAAATTTTGTAAAATTATGAATAGAATAAGTAATAAAAATTATTTTCCACAATTAGGTAAAAATGGATTTATGAGGGGGTAAAAATAAACTGATAAGGGTTAAAATAACCTTGAAACTTATCCAAAATATATCCTATGAAAATATTTAGACCCATTATGGTATTAGTTTATATAATAATCCATCATGTACCCTTTTTCATGTTAAAAACGTTTGTACACCATTTTATTTTGAAAATTACAAGTATTCCACTATCATCACTTATAAAAGTATACCACATCCCATCTCATCTTCACTCTTTAAATTTATTTTTGGTCATCATATTCCATCAAAAAATAATTATAAAAAATCCCTAATATCATTCCATAATAATTATTTTGGTCTCAAATCAATCATATTATTGATTTAAGTGAAAACCTAAGGAGGTTACTCGGAGAAGAGGTAACGTTCTTCAATGGGTATTTTTATTATATTTCATCCCCCACCTTCTTAAAGTTTTATTAAAACATTTTAATATAAAAAATATAGTATATTACATATAATGATATGATTTTATGTCATGCTAATGGCTTATAATAATTTCAACTACCATCAAATTGGTTATGAAATCATCATTCATTTGTACGAAGATAGACTACAACCATACAAATTGATTTCATTAATTTGTCTATTACAACGTCCCACAATTGGGTATGATGATGGATATAACATATAAACAAACTATATTTATAATATAATTTTATCTCAAGAGTAAAATTATCATATATAAATTTTTACATTCTATTCCTTAGGGGATACAATAATATCACTCATGTGTGTGGCGGACTACCGCCTCACGAAGTGATTTGATTTATTTTTCACCAATTCATTACATGGATGCTAATAAGGATAAAATTCTTGAATATATATGATATAAATGAAATAATTATGATATAAATTATATATTAGTAATTTTCATATGTTAATATATTACTTTTTATTACAATTTCACTCACTAAAATATGATAAAATTGTTCGTGTACGTGTGGACTACAACCTTCACGATGTTATTTGACTCTCTGACTTTTCATCACCACAATAAATATATAACATTTTAAGTGTGTTTAAATATGTAATATATATTTAATTATATTATTATCATTATATAAATATAAAATATTAATTACATTTATTCCATAGTGATCAGTGTAAAATTGATATGTTATTCCTCTGTACATATGGCCTTCTATCTCTATAATCATAACATATTAAATTTTTCGGATCCATATTTCCTAGTTTTTATTAAAATTATAACTTATATATATATATGATCATTATTTCATTATTATTATTCTTCATATTATGTAACCATGATCAAATAAATATGACAAAAAATAACAAATCAAAACATAAATGAAATATAAACTATTAATGACAAAAAAATGTGAATTTAACAAGGAGATGGCAATAAACAAGTAATAGATGATCATAAAAAATCATATATGGTATAAAATATGTAATTATGGTTCTATAATATATTTATAATAAACACATATTTATTAATTTATAGGTTCTAACATGTATGAAGGAAGTCGAGGAATCAGTTCAGGGATTTCCATCTCAATTTTCACTTTTACGAGAAATAATCCGTATTTTCCACATATTTATTTTATGTGTCTTATATATTTCATATGAATTTATAAAAAACATTCTATTGAAAAAAATTGAATTTTACATATTAATTATATTATGTCCATTTAATGTCATTTACTATTCAGAATTTTCCAAAGAAGTAAGGGATATTTGTCTCAATTTGATTTTTGTGAGACATATGACATTTTATTCACCGATATAATTTCATGGGGTGTATATAGAAGCTATTTGATATGTATTATAATTAGATAATTTATTCCCATGATATTTTATGTTTTATTTAATTTTACTCCATCATGGTTCTTACAATTCAATGTTACCAATATAGAAAATATTTTATGTTAGATCTCATTGTTTATCGAGATAGTTTAATAATATGGTTTTGATGGTGAAATTTTATCATAAATTTCTCAAGAAACTCTTGAATTTTATTCTCATTGGGTTTTATAATGAGATTATACTTTTTCATTTAATTTTTCTATCATTATGAACATTGTATTTTAAGATAATGTTTTTAGGAAAAAGATCATCTTTATTTATCTCTTCAACAAAAAACCCATTTTTCTTCTAAAAACCAATTTTCTAAAAAACAATCAAATTTTTTTAGAACATTACTAAAAATATGTATAAAATAATTTTTCCCATGTTTTCATTTTGTTTTTTAAAGGTATATTCATATTAATTTTCAAACAATACTAACTTGTATTTTACCTAAAATGGAAAAGGATTCTCTGTTTTGACATGTATGAAAAAACAATTTTACCACCTTTGTGTAAAATAATTTTGTTGATGATTATTTTATAATTTTTTGAGTAAATTTTAAGAAAATGGATTTCCCAAATATTTTATTAATGTTTATCTCTATTATTTTTTATTGAATTAAAAGTTATCTACCTTAAGAAACATTCAAACTTATTGATCTTTCAAAATAATTCAATATCTAAGATGATGTATAGTAATTTTATTTATTATTTTATATAGATATGAAACAAGGATACCATTATTATTCTTGGATCGAATATTTTATGTCAGTAGGCTATTTATCACACCCATTTCTATTCCAGTGGTAATACCATCATATAATTATTATAAAACCCGTGTCATTCTCTAGGTTTTATGAAATAATGAAATGAAGAAATGATTAAATAATGAAATTATTATGAAAGTTGTATATTTAAAAAATTTCATGAAATTATGGAATTTATATGAATCCTATTTTAACTCAATGGTTATGATTTTTTGAATTCATTACAATCTTGTTGAAGACTTAAGTATGAATTTTGTTATGTGATGGGTGAGACCTATATCTTCATATAATGCATTGGGAAATAATGGTTAACTCAAGATTATTAATGAAATGTGTGATCATGATTAATTTTTTACAATTTTATGTGTAAACTGGATTACCTATTCACAATGTTATGATTAAACCTTGGTAAATATTCATTTTGGTATACATAGACCGGTCTTTTCTGTCTATAATGTTATGTGTGGACCTTTTTCCATGGACATATGTTTATGTAAGGGTGTGATTTAATTTCCATAACATAAAGACAGAACCAGTATCGATTTATACAGGTTTATAATTGTAATGGCCCAAACCCTCCTAGTATATCCCTTTGCCAAATTTCTGGTGTTTGGGATTCACCAGGACACATTATGTCAGGATCCTATGCGTGAAATCTCGGTGGCAGGATGTCATCATGGTGTCAACCATCAGTGACATCGATCGGTGGGTCACTGATCATTGTGTCACCGATCGGGGAGTCAACGATCAGTGTGACATCCAACAGTGCCATGGGGGGCTTGTCAGGTTTTTCTTACCCAGTTTTCCCAGTAACGCCACATTTAAGTCATTAAACATATTTAAAGTGGTTTAAAAATCTTGAACACAAAAAACAAAACTTTAAATCCCAAAAGATTGGGGAGACCCTCAATGGACCCGTTTTACTCTTTTTAAATTAAATCCTTTATTGCAAAGTTGTTACGACCACCTCCCCATTGAGAAATAAAATAACAATTATTTTCATTGTGTGTAACCACCCAACCGCGTGGTAAAAAAATATCCTCCATTAAATCAATTCAAAATTCATATCCCAATCTACTTGATCTCTTCTATTTATATATCCTTGGAATTCTTTTCTTCCTCTTATTGGCTGAGTTCATTCTCCCCATTGGTCTGTTTTGAGTCCCCTTCCCGAGGTGAGTGGTGTGACTGTGTTGTAGCCTTTCCTGCTCATTCTTGGAGTCCTCAATGTTCCTCCCCTTCAATTCATGCATCACAGTTCAATGTATGTGGAGAGAAACACTGATCATTGATCATATGGGTCAGGTTTTTAGTCTTTCTTTAATGTGAATCTTGCGGGGTGGGTATGAAAATGTCTCCTATTGGGATCGATGAAACAAGACCCTAATGAATATAATAAACATTCTTTTAAGGGAGTAATGGGTGTGTTTGATGTTTCCAGTTTACTATTTTACCCCTATTTATATGTTTTGTATTGTATGGTATTATGTCCACTAAAATTGTGGCCATTGGTGGTCCTTTCATGCACACTAATGAACCTATATTTTTCTGTATAATTATTTGATTTAATAGTTGTAACACGGAAACTAGAAAATCTGTAAACTCGGTTGATTAAATGGATGACCAGTGAATATGAATCCTTGTGTGATCACCCTAGTTAACCAAATGGAAAGACAAAACTAAATGAAAGGCATATTCCAATTTGAAAACGACTTTTCTCTGTTCTGATGATGTCTATGGTTGATGTTTGTGATGTGATGTGCATGGGGATGGGATCCCATATTGTGGTTCAATTTTTTTATTATGATCTTTTTCCCGTATTTTGAGGCTTGGATTGGTTCCAATACTTTTAGGGATCTCATGTATCCATTTTATATTTGTGACTTTACAGGAGAACTGGGTGTGAATTCTTAAATCATTGTTTGGATATTTTTCATTCCTTGGCATGTGGATATGCCTGTTAATTTCCCAGTAGTGAAGAATTAATTTGAATTTAATAACATGAATATGAGAATGAGAATAAGATAAATGGGGAATTTATTTCTAGAAATAAGTTGTTACATTGTTTTGTTGCTTCTTATGAATGAATATTAACAAGGGTGTTTGTAGTTGGGTAGGTATTAGAACCCCTAGGTTAGGATGAGTGATTTTTTACCTATATTTGTAATTAAGATCTTATGTTCTATATTAGCACCACACCCATGTTGAGAGCTTCATGGTGAGAACCCCCATTTCATGGGGGAGGGTGTTTTTACCAACACTCCTATGAGTGGATGGTTATAAGCTCCTTTTTTTCTCCCTTTCCCAAATATCCCAAGACTCTTCAAGCAGGCTGTGAAGGCCTAAGGATCATTATAGCATGAGATTCTTCGGGTAGGGTATGTGGGGGTGGTTGGCCTTGATGTGCATGGGCAGGTGGTTTCCCAAGATCCTTCGAAATGAGGCCCAGGTGTCTTCAAGCGTGGAAGTAGTTATTCAGGACCAGGTGTGTGTGGGAGTGGTTACATTTGGTTGTTGTGGCCCTAGTATCTGTGGGTAGGATGTGTGGTAGTGATAGCCCAGGTGTTTGCGGGAAATATGTGCGGTTGTGATAGCCTAGGTGTGTGCGGGCGGGGTGTGGCAGTGGGACTGCACTGATAATGGCAGGAGAGGCCATATGTGTTGGATGTCTTAAAAAACAAGTGGGTAAGTGGTGAGGGGTAGCCAAATATCGATGTGATAATACGATTACATTACATTACATTCATTATTTGGGGAGTATTCCATGGTGAGGATGTGCTTGATAATTTTCCTTGCTAGTTTCTTGGGTTATCACCTTTTCTACTAGGCATTAGAATGTCTCCCCACTTGTTCAAAAGGATTTCTGGTTTTCCCAACTGAGTATACCTAAATACTCACACTATGTAAATTAAACCGCTTTCAGGATTTCTGGAGGACATCAGGAATAGTGCAGGACCGTACTATTATGGATGTTTGGATAATTTCTTTTTTCTGTTCTTTTTCTTTGGTATTTTTTTTGTATTTCTGCATTTACATTTGGACACGCAATTCGGAATTCTTTTTGGATTTACCTCTACACTAGTTTTTGTGTTTCTTGGGATTTACTATCTTATATCCATATCCTATTAAATAAAAAGGTTAATTACTTCCTTCTTGTGTGTGATTAAATACCCTTGAGGCTAGTAGCCACTCTGGGACCTATTGTAGGAGGGTTTTAGTGGTCATTATCTCTCCATCAGCTTGAGGAAAGAAGGGTCTAGAAATCTTTTATCCCTTCTCTCATCATGGTAAAGGTAGGTCATGACAAAATGACATTAGAGGAAGGTCGGGAGATAGGATGGAGTGTGGAGTTAGGCAAAGTGAGGATTGCATAAGATGGCAGGGAAACAATTTTAGGAAATATTGGTGTGTGAAATAGGATTGGGAAGACCTGCTAGGTCACTGGATTTTAAGGCCTCCCGTGATCTGATGCAAGGGCTCAAGACCTACCGAATGACCAAGTAATGCTAAACTGATTGTAGGGTAGAGATACTTGGAAAGGTATATGAAACATAATGACTTGTGTTCTTGTGTTTCCTAGTTTTTTCAAGGATTTAAAATGAACATGAAGACAATGAAAATTTAATAGTAATCTTCTAAACTACATGGGCATAGGCATTTCTTTTTTACCCTATAGCTATGGCACCTGGATGATGACCAGAAGTTCTGTGGGCGATCAAGGGCCAGAAGGCTATTTCAGCCAATCGGCAGAGGGCAGATCAAGAGGAAGAGGATGACCAGTGGGAGTGGACACTTCGCACCTTTTAGTGGAAGACCCCCAGGAATTACAAGGGTAGTATCTTAGACATAGAGATAGAGAGTTGGCACGAGGAGCTGGTGATTGAGTTCAGCATAGTCCTGACTTCGACGGAGTACTGGGTTCCTCTAGTAGTGATCCAGACATGGGGAGCATCCCGTCAATGGTGGAATCAATACCTTGGGGAGAAGAAGGAGGCTGAGTTTGCGTGGACTGACTTCAAGAAGGAGTTCCTGATGGAATTATTCTATTCCATGATGAACGCTGAGAAGAGGCAGGAGCTAACCTACCTCTACTAGGGGAGCAGGTCAGTGAGAATGTTGGGATAATGTTCAATGTTCTCCTTGGTTTTTCTCCGGACATTTTTCCGAATGAGGATTCTCGGGTGATACGTTTAGAGGAGGCACTCCAACCTTCTCTTCAATATGCTATTACTCCCTTCATCCTACCAATGTATATGGAGGTCCAAAAGAATGCTGAAGTGGTGCAGAGGATGCACACGCTGGGGGTATTCCATGAGGTGGAAGTCAAATGGGATCATCAATGGGGAGGGTAGTTAGAAGCCTGCCTCCAGTGTCAGGGCCATCTAGGTTTCAACCATTGGGGAGTAGGCCCCAACACTCCCAATTTTTAACTCATAGTCCTCGCCCATTCCCGGCGGGCCCAGGACTAAGCTGCTTCATTTGTGCTAGTTATGTGAACCATCAGGATCAGTGCCTGGACCATGCATAGTATAGTGTTGGTGGGATGTTTTAGCACCCACCTCATCAAAAGTAGCTTCCATCCCGCCCTATCATCAGCAGCAACAACAGCAGGGACAATGAGCTCCTGATCCTATGAGAGAAGGTGGTACTAGAAGAGGCCAGCCTCAGGACGCTCCTCAGGGACCTCAACTTTAGAGTGGTTTGGGAGGCAACCATCAACTGAGGGGAAGAAGAGTTGGGTGTGGGCAGTTACACGACGTAGAGGAAGTTGTTTTGGCAGGTCTGAAAGTCATTCGAGGTACGCTCAACTTATTTAGTACTCTTGCCTATGACTTCTTTGATACATGAGCTTCAAACTAATTTATTTCACTTAGTTTATCCCATGATCTGGGTTTAGATTCTAAAAGATTCCATTTCCCCTAGTGTTGAGTATGCCAATCAAAGGTCAGAGTGACTTGTTTTATGATTTACGAGGGTGTAGACTGATGATAGGACCACTTCAGTCTAGTAGGGATCTTCTACTATTGCAGATACAACCATATGATTACATCCAAGGATTATACTAGCTATTTTTTGAACATGTTGTTATCAACTGTTTCTGAAGAAGAGTGATGTTCTCCGATGAGGATGGATAGCATGTGACTTTCGCCGACAAGCGGGGTTTCTAGGAAGGCGACCGGTTAGTGGATATCCTCCTTTCACTTTTAGATGAGTTGTTAGTGGAGTCAGAAGATACAGATATGGTGGATGTCTCGGGGATCCTATGTCATTTTATAGACATCATCCCTGATGAATTGGTGACTCTACCCCCTCAATGTGATGTTGAGTTTGAGATAGACTAGCTACATGATGCACATTTTATTTCAATGGATTCTTATCAGATGGAACCTTATGAGATGTGGGAGTCGTGGACTCATATTGAAGAATTGATGTAGAAGGGTTTGGTCTGACCTAGAGTGTCACCATGGGGTGCTCTGGTCTTGTTCGCGAAGAAGATAGATGGTGGTCTTAGGTTGTGCATAGACTGCTGGAGACTGAATCAGGTAATGGTCAAGAATAGTTACCCTCTCTCGAGGATAGGTGATCTCTTTGACCAATTGAGGGGAGTATGATGGTTCTCTAAAATCGATCCGTGGTCTGTGCATCTCCATTTAATGTTAAAAGACAGTGATATTCTAAAGACTGCTTTCATGTGTAGTTATGGGAACTTTGAGTTCATAGTCAAGCCGTTCGATGTTACGAGTGGATATACTGTATTCATGGTGCTCATGAACTCTATTTTCTATGAGTTTATGGACTAGTTCATCATTTGTTTCATCAATGACGTATTGATCTAATCAAGATCAAATGAGGAGTATACTAATCACCTTAGGATGGTCTTTGAAATCCTTCGACACCACCGACTCTTGGGGAATTTTTCAAGTGTAGGTTTTTGACATGAGAAGTTCATTTCCTTGGACACATGGTGTCATAGAAAGGGGTAGAAGTTGACCAGTCAAAGGTTAATGCAGTTGTTTATTAGGAAGCACCCAAGAATGTAATGGAGGTTCATAGTTTTCTGGGTCTGGAAAGCTATTATCGAAGGTTTGAACCTGACTTCTCTAAAGCTGCATCTCCCTTGACATATTTTACCAGAGGGACTACGCCTTCATGTGGAGTGAGAAGTTTTAAGAAACATTTATCTATCTAAAGGGGATGTTGGTTAGTGCCCCAGTGTTGAGGCTACCAGAAGAAGGGATGTCATTTTAGGTATTTTGTGATGCTTCTGGACTTTCCTGGGGGTGTGTTCTGATGCAGTAGTGGGGAGTGATATCTTATGGGTCTAGGTAGTTATTTCCTTATGAGTGTAACTATGACACCCATGACCTAGATCTTATACCGGTACTGTTCGTATTGAAGTTGTAGTGGGATTATCTCATCGGGGAGCACATTGTGGTATTCATGGATCACAAGAGTTTGATGCATATCTTTGTCCCGCAGAAGATGATCGTCAGGAAATTAATGTGGGTGGAGTTTATTCAGGACTAAATCTTAATGATCATATCAACTGAATGTAATGGGAACGTTGTGGCTAATGTCGTGAGTAAGAAGTCACAGGGGGAAGCTATTCTGGAATTTGTGGATGCTTGGAAGGCAATGTAGGAGTTGGCTTCCCTATAATTGGATGCAAGGGTGGATGATGGTAGGGATTTATTGTTTCATATGATAGCACAGTCCACTATATTGTGGTATGTGGAGACTATGTGGGGAGACAAAGAGAGTGAAGTGATGCACAATCGGATTAACCAAGGCAATGCACTGGAAGGGTGGTCAAAGTTCGTTCATAATCAAATTCTTTTCTGAGGGAATTTTTTTCCCCAATAATTATTCTGGAGGAAGTTCTCAGTGAGATCCATAACCCACTCGTAGCGGTACAACATGGAGTTTTTAAGCTGTACTGAGGCCTGAGGGAATAGTTTTGGTGGCTTCGGGTGAGACGGGAAGTGGTAGAGTTTGTGGCAAGGTGCCTGGTGTGTCAGCAGGTGAAGGATGGAAATCGCATCCCCGGAGGTTTGTTGTCACCTTTAGATGTCCATGAGTGAATGTTTGATGACATCTCAATGGATTTCATCACAGGAATACCCAAGGTACAAGGTGGGTGTGATGCTATTTGGGTAGTGGTAGATAGGTTGACAAAATTAGCTCACTTCTTGGCGATCAAGGAGTTGAGTGTTGTGGATTCCCTAGGACATAGATACGTGGATGAGGTGGTGCAGTTTCCTGGAGTTTCAAGGTCTATAATATCATATAGGGATGAATGGTTTTCCTAATGAGTTAGGAGGAGATTGTGGCATGCTATTGGCACCCAGCTACGCCTTAACACATCTTTCAACCCCCAGATACATGGTAAAACAGAGGAAACTATCCAGTCCTTGGAGGATATGCTATGGGCATGTGTTTTGGACTTTAGGAATCTTGGGAATTCCATTTTCCCTTAGTATATTTTACCTAAAATAATAGATATCACTCTATTATTGGCATGGCACCGTTTGAAGCGTTGTATGGGAGGTCGTGTCGTTCGCCTGTGTGTAGGACTGAGGTTAGAGAGGTAGGTGTTCTTGGCCCAGAGGTTGTATAGAGCACAATGGAGAGCTTTCATCTTATGCATGAGAGGATGAAGTCTTTCCAATACCGACAGAAGTCCTATGTCGATCATAGGAGGAGTCCCTTGGAGTTCGAGGTTGGAGACCGTGTGTTCTTGAAGTTTCCCCCTAGACATCGGCAGCAATGGTTTGGCAAGGGGAGATAGCTCTCTCCTAGGTTCATCGGGCCTTTCAATGTGTTGGGGAGAGTCGATGATGTGGAATATCAGCTGTCATTTCCACATCAGATGGAATGGATTTATGGTGTTTTCCATGTCTCCCATATTCGTCGATATCTACAAGATGATTCCCATGTCATTGATTTGGGAGAGTTGGATATAAGGGATGATGCTACATTCGTGGAGTGACAAGTGAGGATCAAGGATGAATTGGAGAAAGTGATTCATGGATGAACCATACCTTCGGTTCGTGTTTTTTTGAGGCACAATGGCCTCAAAGGGAGTACGTGGAAATGGGAGGCACATATGATTTCCCAGTACCAAAAGATATATTTATTTGTGTTCTGTTTTTTTTATACTTGATGGTGAAGTAATAATGACCTTATTGGTTTATGAGATGTTTTTTTAGTTACCTACTGAGGGTTTGTGAAAGGACCTAATATGTGGAGATTTGAGGACCTGATCCCTAATCAAGACACATTAAAGTAGACATGATAAAACCAATGCATGCGAGTTAGTGACTCACAAAGAAGATAGTATCTTGACATGGAGGAAAGAACTCCCTGATATGTGTGTTGGGACAATGAGATTCTTGGGTTTGGTATGGTTTTTGGGGTTGTTTTTCCCTAAGAGGTATCTTTTGAGGTGGTTGTTTGGACCCCTCTCTTCACATCGGGTCTAGATTTGATTCTTGAGGATAAGAATAGTTCGATAGGTATCTAATGAAATGGCCCAGACCCTCTTGGTCCATCCCTTTACCAAATTTCTAGTTTTTGGAATGCCCTAGGACCCATCAGGTATAGATCCTAAGGACGACATCTCAGTGGTAGGATGTCATCACGGTGTCAACCATTAGTGACGCCGATAAGTGGGTCACTGATTAGTACCACTGGGGGCTTGTCGGGGTTTCCATCCCTACTTTCCCAGTAATGCCACTTCTAAGTATTTTAACCTTTTAAGGTGGTTCAAATCCATTTTTAGCACCATAAACAACATTTTTAATCCCCTAGGAGTGGGAAGACCCTCAAAGGACCTGTTTTTCATTCTTTAAATAAAACCTTTTAACGGAAATCTGTCACAACCACCTCCATAATGATAAATAAAATAAAACATAATTCCATCATGTGTAACCAGCCAACCATGTGGTGAAACCACGAGCCACATTTAAATCCATTCTAAAATCATATCCTATAAATCTAGGATATAACCTCATTATAGTTAACTTGAATTATTTTCTTCCACTTCTTAGTTGGGATCGTTCTCCCCATTGTTGCGTTTGGATTCCCCTTCCTGAGGCGAGTAGTGTGCCTGTGTTGTAGCCTTTCTTGCTCATTCGCTGAGTCATTGAAGTTCCTCCCCTTCAAGTCACACCTCAGAGTTCTTGTCATGTGGAGAAAAACTTCGATCATTGATCATTCATGTATGTTTTTCCCTTAGTATCTCTTTACAGTGTATCAAGCGGGGTGGGTATGAAGATGTTTTCTACAAGGATGGATGAAACCAAACCATAATATAGATAATAAAAAAAACTTTTAATTGATCAATTGGTGTGTTTGATGATTCTAGTGTACTCTTTAACAAATATTTAGAAGTTGTGAATTTTATGGGCTTATTTCCACTTAAAATTGTGGTTGTTGGTGGTCCTTTCTTGCGCACTAATGAACCTTTGTTTATCTAGATAATTATGTGATTGAATGGATGTAACATGGAAACTGGTAAATCATGTATATTGGAATGATTAAATGGATGCCCAATAAATAAGAATCCTTGTGTGATCACCCCTGTTAACCAAATAGAAATATAGATCTAAATGAAAGGCATATTCAAATTTGAATACTCCCTTCCTCTATTCCTGTGATGTTTACGGTTGATGCTTATGAAGTGACATTGATGGAGATGGGATCCCCTATTATGGTATAGTTGTTTTCTTATGGTCCTGTGCCCATATGTTGGATCTTGGATTGGTTATAGTACTTTGAGTGATCTCAAGTATCCCTTTTTTTGTTGTGAATTCACAAGAGAACCGGGTCTGAATGATTAAATTACAGCTTGGCTATTTTTCATTACATGGCTTATGGCCATGCCTATTAATTTCCTAGTAGTAAAATAATAATTAAAATTTTACCAATTTAATATGAAATAGAGAATGGGTTCAATGGGGAATTGTTTTCTGGGAATCAGTTGAGACATGGTTGTACTGCTTCTTATGAATGAATAGTAACAAGGGTGTTTGTGGTTGGGTGGGTTTTGGATCCCCTAGGTTGGTATGAGTGCTCGTTTACAAATATTCATACTTTAGCCCTTATGTTTTACATTCGAGCTCCACCCAAGTAGAGTACTTCGTGCCGAACACCACCATTTCATGGGGGAGGGTGTTTTTCCCAACACTCTTATGAGTGGTTGGTTATTAGATCATCTTTTGCTCCCTTTACCAAGTATCCCAAGACTCTTTGGGTAGTCTAGGATGGATTGAGTTCTATTATATCCCTATATTTTTCAGACATGGTACGTGGTTGTGGTTGGCCTTGGTTTGTGCGAACATATGGTTTCCCAAGTGCCTTCGGGATGGGGCCTAGGTGTCTTTGGGTGAGGCAGTAGTTGTTCGGGCCAAGGTGTGAGCTGTCGTGGTTACATCTGGTTGTTGTAGCCTAGGTGTCTGTGGGCGGTATTTGTGGTTGTCGTAGTATAGGTTTTTGCGGGTAGGATGTGTGGTTGTGATAGCCCAGGTGTGTACGTGCAGGGTGTGGCAGTGGGACTGTAGTGAGAATGGCAGGAGAGGTCCGATGCATAGGATGTCTTTAATAACCAATGGAAAAGTGTCATGGGGTACACAAATATCAATGTTCTAATACTATTACATTACTTGACATTAATTATTTGGGGAGTGTGCCTTGGTGAGGATTGGGTGACTAGTTTTCCATGCTTGGTGCTCTAGTTATCCCCTTTTGTCATGGGCATTAGAATGTATCGCCACTTGTACACATGAACTTTTGAGTTTCCATATTTACCATACCTTTAAACTCTTCCTATGATTATAAAACTCCTTTTAGGTTTCTAGGAGGACTTCAGGTATCGTACAAGACCATATTAGTTAAGAAATTGGTACGGTTTCTGTTGATTTTTTTCTTTTTCTTTGGTACTTTTCTTTAGAGTATTCTGGTACTTTTATAGCATTAACTTGTGGACATCCATATAGGAATGGTTTGTTTTAGCTTTACCTCGACCCCAATTTTGGTGTTTCTTTGGATTTACTATCTTATCTCATAATCCTATTAAATAAAAATAGTAATGCCTTCCATCTTGTGTGTGATTTTATACCCTTGGTGCTAGTCGCCACTATGAGACCAATTGAAGTCGGGTTTCATGGGTCATTATCTCTCCTTCAACTTGAGGAAGGAAGGGTATGGAAATTCATTGTCCCTTCTCTCATCATGGTGAAAGAGGTTCATGAAAACAATGTTGTAAATTGTGGTGAGTTCCACAAGCATATGTCTAATTCAAATGTCCTTCTCTCATGGGTCATGTTATATAATTACATTATGATTCATATATTATGAAAATTTAAACTTTATTACTTGACTCTATATTATAATATTTTATATGTAGCGTATAGTTTTCAACTGTTATGATCATTTTTCATACAATTATATTAAAGTTATTCTAACGTATCTCCCTTTCTTACACTAACTATGCATCTGATTTCACACATTCTTATGTTTCCTTTACCTAAATTATAAATAATGTTTTTATATAGCATACGATTGTGAATACTATCAATATGGAGTATATTTATGGGTGATATTGAGGAACATTGACCAAATTAGGAGAATGTGTACCTAGTCTCAACAAAATCAAATAAATTATGGTCCTTAGGCATATCTTCTTGAAATTTATAGAATATTTAATAAAATTGGTATAATTTTTAAGTGTGATAATCCAAGGGTTTTGTAGTTGGTATTATAAGAAATTATTATTCAACCTTTACGAAATAGGATGAGAAAAAAATAGTGATATCCCAAGGGATATTTTTATGGATATGTATATGGATTTCTCTATGTATAAATCAATGGATGACTTAATATTTTATTTTATGTCATGGAATTTTGGTAAGTGATAGAAATTATATTTCCCATGAAATTACATCAATTTGTATAGAGTAAATGTAATTGTGGTAATAGAATAACAGTTTCTGGGGTTATAAATCTAAAAATGGTGTATTTAGCTGGACATAATTGTTACATGGTGCATGAAAATAGGCCTTGATCCACACCTATTTTCAAACTCCTGGGGAATATTCAATATAAAATAATGAAATATTTATTATGAATATTGAATGATTTTAATAGATGATAGCTGTAAATGACCAAGGAAAAACCTAAATTTTCCTAGATTAAAAATAAGGTTTCATGGTTTAGACACCTTTTATGTTACTTACCATGATTATGTGGTTTCACCATTTGATTATTGTATCAAACATAGTTTTTTAGTTTTAAAAAATGGATAGAACCCAAAAAAACATGTTAATGTTAAATTAAATAGAAAATGAAATTCTTTTCCCATGGATGAATTAAAATATATGGGTAGTGAAATGAAAACCCCTGTTAATATGACCATACATATTTCTGAATATATAAATCATAATAAACATATAAGAAATCAATGGTTGGAAAAAATTTATATTGAGTCCTTCATGATAAAACACAGTCATTATTTCAGTGGTTCTACTAAACCATTAGTTTTCAAGCAATGGATTAGTTCCACTAAAAATAAATGTTCCATTCTTCAATGTTTATTATAAACAAATTCATTTTTTTGTCTATAGTTAGAATCATGAGGAAAATCAATGGTTCAATCTTAATAATAATATTAGGTAATGAGAAGGAATTGATTCCATGAAGTGGGATGCGTTTAGAAAAATAATTTTCTACAAGTTCATTACCATTATTCTTCAAAATGAAATGGATGAATAATTCCTCAAGCATAAAAAAGGATAATGATTGTGATAGTACTTATGAAGAAATATTTACAATAGTTATGTGTTAATATTTTGTTATTAGCATTCATTCTGGAAGTAATTTGGATCGACTATTCACTTGCTTAAAAACAAATATCATAATGGCTCTCTATATGGGACATCTAATGCTATGAGGAAATCGTTAAATGTTCACTAAACATAAAATTGTTAGTTTGATACCTTGTAGTTTTTAGTGACAAGAAAAGAAATATGGGTTACATGGAATATCCAATGATATGTGGTATGGAGGGAAGAAAATTATTCAAACTCTTACATTCCAAAATTTCAGGTAGGATCACAGAGGTGAGTTAATTATTGGAATAATAATTTGTTTCATGTTTGTAAATATTTTCCATCATGAAAACGAATGTAGAAGTAATGTTTATAAATAAGATATATTAAATAAATCAAGAGAATTCTCAAATGAATATGCCACAAAAACTCTAATGATTGAAGTACAAGTTGTTTATGAATTATTTAATCTAATGCCCTTACCCATGGCTTAATGTGGATAATAATCCAAAAAATCCATTGAAGATAAAGGAAAAAGGTATATTATATAAAACCATAATGGATGAAGTGAATCACGATTAATATTATATACTTATCCTCCCTATTTTTTTGGGAATTTCATGTTTCTTTTTTTGAAAGATCCCTTTGAAATTATTTTTCTTCATCCTTATGTGAAATTTTATGTTTTGATCTCCCTTTACATGGATTTTGGAATAATGATATCACATAATATTTTTTAGCAATAAAAGGATGAACTTAATATTAGAAGGAAAATGTTTTTATATAATAAAATAGATTATATATGTAATAAAGGGTGACTTAATGTTTGGTATTGTATATGTCTCTATGTATGATAATATAAGTGTTATGGATGCCATCATGGTATTATGAGTTTATGGTTGATCATAAGTTCAAATTCTATTACACCAAACCTGATGTTTTATGTGATGATGTTTTTTAATGTTAAGAATATTTTAAAATAAATTTATTATAATAAAACCAATTTTTTAGGATAAGTTTTAGTGAGAAAGTAATTTGGTAAAAAATTTCATTACACTTTTGTGGACCTATGATTAATGGTACTAATAATAGTAATGGTTAATAAAATCTTTAATGATAACCTAATTATGGGTTATAGGTGATACAATTATGATTTCATCACACTTAGTTGCTAAAAGATAATATTTCACTCTTTGATCAGGTTATGAATTTTTCCTTGAATATTTGACGAAGTCTTCTTCTAGCTCTTGATATAGAGTTGGCTTTTAGTACTATGTATCATAATTTGATAGTTTAACAGTCTATGTAAAAAATTAATTTCCATGAGGATATTCTATGATCATGTTCTTTTGATTTCAAAGGTACTGTGGATCAAAACATTCCTCATGTTGATATTTTTTTCAATCATAGATTTTATTGGAGATTTCACGTAGATGCTTATAAATCCTTTTGTAAAGAATTTTATAACATTATCATACTATAATGAAATTATAGAAAGAAATATTTTAGAATAAAATATAGATAATTAAATTTACTAGAAGGATTGATACACTATGAAACACATATGTTAATGTTTTAAAAAATGTTTTGAAGAAAATCATTGACATGATATAAATTTGATGTTGATGAAAATGAAATTATATGAATTTATACACCTAAGAAAGAAGAGAAAACTTACCCCTATGTATATTGGTCCCTTTAAAATTATATATCATATCATGACCATAGATTATCGCTTTTATCTTCCCCCAAAACACTATCAAGTTTAAAATTTGTTATATGTAATTATATAGAAGATGTAAATAATAAATCCATTACATGTACTGAACACAAATGTTGTACCCATAGAGCATGATATTCCTTATGAAGAACACATGTAAGATATTATTGGTCAAATGGACGATGATCTATGAAACTAATACCACATACCTAGTAATTTTTTAGGAGAAATAACTAACTTGATGAAGTATTGTAAATTCCTATGTATGTAATAAGGAAAAAATACCATCAGTTCGTGGTAGAAATGTGATGAATTTATTGGTAGGAATTCATTTTAATGGTGATAGAATTTAACACCATGGGATTTTTTGAAATATTTTGTTTCAAATAAATTGAATCTTTTAAAAAATTTCATTAAATGAAAAAGTTAATTTTTATTTATTTAAAGGAACAAATGAGTCAAAATAAAACATGTTATAAAATTAAAATATTACTACTTAATAACATAGTTATCTTATAGTCATGGGGACACCATGTATGAATATAATGCAGTAAATTATAAAAATATATGGTTTATATATTTAAATAAAATTAATAATTTAATGGAGAATTAATTGATAATAATGAAAAAAATTATTTTAAAATAATGGAAATCAATTTTTGAAAAACTATTTTTAAGAAAAAACAGATTTTACACCAATAAATTTCAAAAAACAAATTCTCTAAATGAAATTATTGAAATTTATTTATTATATATTCACCATCTATTTACCAATCATCTTATTTTTATCTCTAGAGATGAGCTTATAATAAATCCAATTTTACCCCTAAAATGAATTTTTCTAGAAAATTGTTTTTTCTTCACTAAGGTAGTTATTTATTAAACTTATTAAAATTTTATTTAACAATATAATCTTCATTTATTAGATCAGTAGTTCAAAATTATATTATGTATGAACATCGAATTTTTTGGAGATTCTCAAGATCAATTATAGGTATAATATTTCCTCATGGTGATTACTTTTTTGTTAGGGTTATTTAGTGGACAAATTTTGGGGGCAAATTGATAAAATTGGATGAAGGAGAGGATGTGCATGGTTGGCGAATGGTTATTCCCAACTCTGTTACTAGCATTAAAAATAACATAACCATGGGATGGTGGGGTTTTTAACAACTGGAACACGATTTGTTGAATTGTACGACCTCTTAGGAAAAATTGATTCCCCATGTAAGAGGAACATGTTTCGGGGAAACTATGAATCCCTTCACAACAAACCATGTGTGGGATTTAAATTAAACCAAAATTAAGATTAAAGATTCTCAAACACTTTATATTAATCCACATTCAATTCCAACACACCCAATATCATTTCCATTGACTTTAGAGGCTCCATGATAAATTATAATCATTTCATACCTTCATTATTTGAGATTTGAAGGGGGGTTTTATGATTTGCACCTCCTTAGGTAAGTGGTTCTTCCACTTTATATATTCTCTTTCTCTTCTACTCCTCTTTCTAATAAAAATAAATGGGTTAATATGATAATGATATATAATTACATGAATGTTTTTTATATCTTGATTCATTTAAAATTATTAAATAATAATTTATTCAAGATCTCGTTCAATGTCATTTTTCACCTGACATTGGGGTTTTCCGTTGGTGAGTGTTTCTCATCACCGTTCTTGAGTTAGGTGGTCAACAATTCCAATCCCAAAGTACTAAATTTAGATTATGTTAATTTAATAGTACAATTACTATTATATGTTTTAAAATTATGTTTTTATCATGTTATGTAATTCGTTAAACAAATTAATTAAGGAAAATGTTCAAATTGGGGTTTTTGGGATTATAGATTATGAATAATTAATTGGTGAATTATTTTTTTTAGAATTAGGATTATTGAGTCATATAATCAATTGTTAAATTAAATTGGAAATATTCAATTGGGATTTTTAGATGTTGAGTTGAGTGAGTTAGAATAATTAATTATGAAATTAATTATCGGTTCATCTGATTATTTCAGTTGGAATAATTAATTAATGAATTAATTATGGGGTTATTGAATTGAGTGAGTTGGAATAATTAAATTAGGATGTTATTATGAGGTTTTTGAATTAAGGCATTGGGAACAATTAATTAATGAATTAATTGTGGGGTTTTATATAATTGTGAATTTCTTCAATTAATTGATAAATAAATTAATAAATTTTGTGTGATTTTTTAATAATGTAATTACAATAATTACTAATGGGATTATTTAATTGATGAATTAATCTGCATGAGTAATGTGATTATTTAATTATTCAATTAAAATTCAGATTTACTTGATTAATTAATTGAGGAATGAATTTATTAGAGTAATGTAATTATTTTTTTTAAATAAATAATTTTATTAATTTTATTAATTAATTGAATTATTTAATTAGATTGACATGGATAATTAGTTATTGAATAAATATATTGGATTTCATTTGATTAATTAATTTCGAATTAATTAGTGGAATTAACATGAACAATTAATTTTTGAACTAATTTAACGGGATTGAATGGGAATAGTTAGATGTGGGACTAATTAATGGATTTGAGGTGAATAGTTAATTTGTGAATTAACTAATGGGTATATTTGTGTTTATCGAATTTTATGAGTTAGATTAATTTACTGATTAATTAATTAATAGTATTGATGTGATTAATTAATTGGTTAATTAATTAAGAGGATTTATGTGATAAATTAATTACTGAATTAGTAATGAAATTGGTGTCATTAACTAAATTTTTTATTTACTAATATAATAGATGTGATTAATTAATTGAAGAATTAATTAATTTAATTGATTTGATTAATTAATTTTTAAATTAATGAATGTCATTAAGGTGCCTAGTTAATTATTGAGTTTACTAGAGGAATTGGAGTGAATAATTATTTTTTGGATTAATAATTGTATTTGATATGATTAATTAATTTTTAAACTAATTAATTTTATTGATGTGATTAGTAAATTGTTGAATTAATTAGAGGAATTTGAGTGATTAATTATATGTTGAATAAAATTTTGTATTTGATGTGACAAATTAACTATTTATTTAATTAATGATATATATGTGATTAATTAATTTTTGAACTAACTAGAGGAATTGAATTGACTAAATAATTACCATGTTACTTAATATTTTTGATATGATTAATTAATTATTGAATTAATTAATCTATTTGATATGATTAATTAATTTTATAATCTATTAATTTCACTAATGTTATTAGGTATGTTTTTAGTTAAGAATGGGAATTTAAATGACTGATTAATTTTTGAATTAATTAATTCACTTCAATTGATTAATGAATTTTTGAATTAATTAATTTCATTGATGTGATTAGTTTATTTTTGAATTAATTACGGAAATCGACTAGATTAATCAACTGATGAATTAATTATTATTATTAATTTTAATAGTTAATTGTTGTGTTAACTAATTGGAATATAGTGTCTAACTAATTATTGAATTAGTAATGGATGTTATGTAGATAAATAATTTAGGAATCGATTTTTTTTTGTTGTTGAATGATGACATGGCCATTCAATTGTGATGTTATGATTGTTAATATGGTACTTAAATAGTGAATAAAATAATGGTAATGTGTTCATACTAATGTGTGATGTTTGAATAGTAACATGGTAAATCAAGCATGAATTATATAATGGGGACATGCTCATTATAATGTGTTATGTAGTGATGGAAACATGGTCATTCATGTATAAATTAAATAATGAAGACATAGTCATTCTATTTTGTGTAGTATGGAAGGTTACCCATTCATCCAAGAATGAACTAATGGACAATAATAAAGGAACTCAAGAATATGACCTCACTTGGGAATACATCAGGGTCTGACATGAGCCGTATCAGGTATTGTGAAATGATATCACCTTGGAATAATTTAGGATCCAACATGATATGTAGAGGGTATTAAGATACGATATTACTAGGAAACACTTTGGGCTCTAACATTATCCAAAGCTGGAATTGAGGTACTGGTGACCTCGGTAACCCAAGAGTTAATGTGATTAGGTAAAGAATAAATGATAATGTTAAAAAAATTTACATATTAATTGTACTTATTTTGTTATAAAACTGTATACACTATTGGGATAGGTATTGTACTAGACACTATTGGAGGTGGCCTACTGAGTTTTACCCACACACTATATGAGTTTCCGGATCCTTCCATTATAAATTACATGATAGAATGACATGCTAAAAGAAAAGGCCTTGTGTTGGATGGCTAATTTGTGGATGGATCATCAATGAGGGAACCATGAATGGTTCAAGACCCTCTTGTGATTCATAAGTGTAATTATTTTTTTTCATTTTCGAAACAAGATATATATTGTACTTTACCATGAAATATATACGATAAAGTTATGATATTTTCATTCCAGTTTTGGTACATCTTCGGAGACACAATTATTCTCTTTTTATTATATCATTCAGTTATTTTAATTATTTCAATTTTTTTAATTAGACAATAAAAAAAGTTTATATTCACCCAATGGTTGATATTAAACCCTCACTAAATGTCATAATCCTATCACATACAGAGAGACATGATTGATTCTATGTGATTGACAGTTTCCTGGCACCAATGCATGGATCCTGAGCCGATACATTACAAAATGGTATGTCACGACCTGTCCTCAGGGCCCGTGCCGTGACTACCCCAAGCCCACCTTCCATAGGCCAGGGGATGGTGACTAGCACGAAGAAGTAAATCCCGGTAAAAAGGGAAGGCATTGCCTTTGTAAGTAAACAAGCACCACAGAGTTCAAGCGGAAGAAGTAAACACTAAGTAAAAACTGAGTACAACAGTAAGTGTGGAATGTAAAAGGGGCCGGAAATACAAGCCCAACTGTAATGTACAACTCGAAAGGGAAAACATCAACTGTAAAGTAAAGCCTCTATGCCGAGCTGTCCACTGGAAATCCCACCTAAAGGGTGTGTACAGATAGCTTCACTGCTCCTTGGGTCTCGCCGTCTACTCCGAGTACGTCCCGCCCAATGGTCCACCTCCAGGTACCATCCTGCTCTGCAACCCTCAACCACGATCAACGCTGTCCGTCGTCTGCAACCAACACAACGTAGTTCGGGCATAGCCAATGCAGGGGTGAGTATAAGCTTCTTAGTAGGGACCCCGAGACCCTCGAAGGTCTCCCAATATCGAAAAAGGAAAAACCACAAAGGAACGATACAATCACGAAGTAACAACTGACACTGCTTAGGTATATGCCCATACATATACCTAAGTCATCAATTCCAATACGCTCTAACCTCCGAGCCCAAGTACAACTTAGTCCACACAGGAAAGTATACGTATTCTACACAGGAAAGCAAAACGTAATCGACACAGGATAGCACAACACAGCCCACATAGGAAAGGAAACAGGATTCAGCTCACACAGGTATACTTCTTCAAAAGACGATAGAGATGATCACTGATCCATCTAAGACGTAGGACCCACAAAGAATCGATAGGTACTAAACCCCGCAAATACCCACAAAGGATCGGTAGAAAACTAACCCCCGCAATGACCCACACAGGATCGGACCCACATAGGATCTGTAGGCACTGGCTCACACAGAACCGCTGAGCGCTGACCCACACAGGATCGGACCCACACAGGATCGGTAGCACTGATCCCCATAGGATCTCTGAGTGCTGTAGTCATCACCGTCGAATCAACTGAGGATCCCTGCACAGTCGTCATCGCAGTCATAATAGCAGTCACAGCAAGCACTAGGGTTCCCGCACACAGCAAGCTCGTTCGGGAGGGTCCACTCCACGAGCTGAGAGGCTGATACATCAACTGACACTTAGTCCATAGTTGATGTATCCAAAAGTTCTTTATCGTCAACAGGAACTCAACATCGCAGACGGCGCGTCAATCAGACGCTCGGTCTGAGAGTTATTGGCTTTTTCGTCCCAAGGACCCGGTTGGTTTTTAAGGCAAAACCAACCCAAACATACTCCACCTGCGTCCAAATCTTGGGCGGAGTATGTCAAAAGATCCGTCTCACTAAGATGAACTCAACAAAGTTGAAGGAACGTCAATCGGACGTCCGTTGCTCAAGATATGAGCGTTTCCGCTCAGAGAGCCCGGTTGGTTTCGTGTAGGAACCAACCCAGCCGAACTCAAAGTATTCCGAAACCTAGAGTTTGATATGTCGAAACGACCATCTCGTCCCAAGGATCGTGTCGCCGCTGACGGCGCGTCAATCAGAGGTCCGTAGCCCGAGTTATGGGCAATTGAGCCCAAACAGTTTGAAAATGGGGGTTTCGGGCACAGACCGACCCGGCCTGAGACCCCCTGGGTCGGCCCGAACCGGGTCGACCCGGTCCGGCTCGGCTTGGCCCGGCGTGGCCCGGCCTGGAGCGGCACGGCCTGGCAGACTGGCCGGGCGCCGGTCTGGCTGGGGACAGCTCGCCCAACGCGCTGTCTGGCTCAGCCTTTGGCCGAGCAGTTTCGGCAAAGGGGGGGCGCCTTCCCCCTGTGTAACTGCCCCCCCCCATTAATGGGGGGCGTTTGAAGCCATCCGGTGGAATTAAATTCCCCCGGCTTCTCCCCTTTCCGGCCGGCCCGACCTGGCCGTCCGGTTCCCTCTCAACGGGACCGGCGGTGGCCGGTCCCCTTCCAGCTTTGACACCGGTGGCCCGGTATGGCCGCCGGTCACCTTGCTCCGCCGCGGCCCGGAACCGGTCGCAGCCCTTGTCGTCCGTCACGGTGCGACGACACCACATCCCTTCGCCGCGGCCCCGCTCCGGCTGCGGCGCCTTCGATTTTCATCGAAGCGGCGCGATGGCGTCGCGTTCTTAGACTTCTTTCCACGGCGCGACGTGATGGCGCCACACGTTTCCTTTCGCAAGATTTCGTGTGGTGCGACGACACCACGCCTTCCCGAACTAATCCACCGAGAAAACAATTCATAAAAAAAGGAGGAGGGTCATCCGTGTTTGTGCAGACCGACGCCCTCGCGTTATTTGATATCAATTGGTTTTAAGCCTCAAAGATCACCAAGTTGATATTCACAACAAAAAAACTAAACAAACCCCTACCTCGATTCAGGTACGGTGCATGAAAATCGAGCCGCGGAAGACGAGCGTCACGGAGGTCGGGCGTCGTGGAAAACGATCGTCGATTTCGTTGTCTTCGAGGATTTGTAGTCGTTGACGGATATTTCATCGCGGAAAACCGTCGCGGAAGAAGAACGTCGAGGAAGAAGAATGTCGCGTCGCGGTTACAACATCGCGGAAGAAGAACGTCGAGGAAGAAATTCTCCGTGTTCTTCAGCGGGGATGTTCTTCGTTGAAGAAGAAGATGTTCTTCCCAAAACATCTCAATGACAAACACTATCAACCAAAATAAAATAAGTTCCTTTCTTATTTTATTAACACAACAAATCTTTTGAATTTCAAGAGTTTGAAATTCAATTTAACTACACACAACTCACCTCATTAAACTTATTAAATTTAAGTCATATGTTATAACTTAGGTTAACAAAATTAAAGTGGGAGTTGAGGGGGGTTATAGGATAAGAAGGGGTAGGGTTCGTGTGGTCCCCACCACCCTCATAAACTCCCAAGGGTGGTTGGGTGGATACCCAACTTCGATCAAGAACTAACACTTAGAGTAAAAAAAATAATAAAAAATTGTAGAGTAATTATAAAATAAACTTCCAAAATTTTTATCATCAACAATCGTGAGAACACAACTCTGGAACAGGTGTTCCTAAGCAATTACCGGCACTGCGGTTCCATCGATGACCTCGGAATTCGATTCCGAGCATCGGTTCAAAAGTTAGAAATTCCCGCTTGTTCGTTCAATGAACGCACCCAAGCCAAACTTCGAAAATTGATTCCGGGCACACCGGGCCTCAGAATCAGGTGCCATCAGAAACCGTATTCTTGTAAAATTCAAAAGAAAATTAAGAAAAAATTTCCCTTGAATTTTACAGGTCTTTACATTACTCCCACCTCAGGGATTTACGTCCCCGTAAAGATACATCAAAACTAGGGAAACAAATGAGGGTACTGAGCACTCATCTGAGCCTCCCGCTCCCAAGTGCTCTCCTGAAGGTTCTCATGCTGCCATCAGATGCACACTAGAGGAATCGACCATCCACGTAGGACCCGCTCCTGTCGATCCTCGATCTCCACCGGGACCTCCGCGAAAGTCGCCCCATCATCAACGTCAAGCTCTCCATGGTCAATGATATGTGTCGGGTCATTCATGTATCTCCTCATCTAAGACACGTGGAAGACGTCGTGCACCCGGTGCAACTGAGGTGGTAGAGCCAGGTGATAAGCCACCTCGCCAATCCTGCTGAGGACCTAGAAGGGTCCAATGAAGCGAGGAGATAACTTGCCGCCTCGGACAAATCTCTGAAATCCACTTCGAGGTGAGACACTCAAGAAGACGTGATTGCCATCCTCGAACTCTAGTGTCCTCCACCTTCTGTCAGCGTATGACTTCTGCCGGCTCTGAGTTGTCCTCATCTGCTCCTGGATGACCTGGAACTTCTCTGTCGTGGCCTAGACCATCTCTGGCCCCACAAGTGCAGACTCCCCAGGCTCTGTCCAGCACAAAGGAGATCTACAAGGTCGGTCGTACAACCCCTCATACGGTGCTATCCTGATGGTTGAGTGGTAGCTGTTGTTGTACGCAAACTCCACCAAGGGTAGGTGGTCCTCCCAGCTATGACCAAAGTCGAGGACACATGCGCGGAGCATGTCCTCGAGAGTCTGAATGGTCCTCTCCGTGTGACCATCTGTCTGAGGGTGAATGGCTGTGCTCAGACGTAGCTGCGTCCTAAATGCCTCCTGCAATCCCTTCCATTGCTGGGAAGTAAAATGAGTATCTCGATCGGAGACGATAGATGATGGCACACTGTGAATCCGAACAATCTCCTGAACGTAAAGTTGTCCCAAGCTCTCCATTGAGCCCTGCTCTCTGATGGGTAAGAAGTGAGCCGAATTTGTGAGTCGGTCGACAATCACCTAAATGGAGTCGTGACCTCTGAAGGTGCGTGGAAGTCCAGTCACGAAGTCCATAGATATCTCGTCCCACTTCCACTCCGGGACCTCCAAGGGCTGTACCAAGCCTGCTAGTACCTGGTGCTCTGCCTTCACCTGCTGGCAGGTGAGGCAACGAGAAATGAACTCTGCCACAGCCTTCTTCATGCCCGGCCACCAATACTGTAATCTGAGATACAGGTACATCTTTGCCACTCTGAGATGTACCGCCAAGGGAGAAGTGTGAATCTCTCTCATCACCTCTGCCCATAATGCAACTGGTACCAAGGTACGTCCTCTGAAAAGGATGTCTTACTCTGCTCCAAAGGAGAAACCATCTGGTGCCTGTCCTGAGGATATCTGTGCACGTCGCGTCTCACAGTCAGCGTCCCCTCGTTGTGCCTCTCTGACCCGCTGCAGTAGTGGAGGAGTGACTGTGAAAGACTGAAGGAAGGCTGCTCCATCTCTATCCACAAATGATATCTGCAAAGCGGCTAGCTGCTCTGTCGCCTCCTCAAGTAGCTAAATTCTCGTCCTCCTGCTGAGGGCATCAGCTACCACGTTCCCCTTCCCAGGAGTATAGACTATCTCAAAGTCATAGTCCTGGAGGATATCAAGCCATCAGCACTGTCTCAGATTCAGAACCATTTGAGAGAAGATGTATCTGAGACTCCGATGGTCAGAAAAGACTGTAAAGTTCTCGCCCATCAGATAGTGTCACCATGTCTTCAGAGTGAAGACCACTGCTGCTAACTCCAGGTCATGGGTAGCGTAGTTCTGCTCATGCGACCTCAACTGACATGATCCATAGGTGATCACTTCTCACTCCTGCATCAGGACACAACCGGGTCCAGTCTCTAATGCATTTCAGTAGACTACGTACCCTACTCCCTCCTCGGGCAACCTCAAGATAGGTGCGCTGGTCAATCTCTGTCCCAGATCCTAGAAGCTCTGCTGACATCTGTCTGACCACACGAAGGGTTTCCCCTTATTTTTCAATGCTGGGAGTGGTGCCGCAACTCTGGCGATGTCTGGAAAAAATCTCCGGTTGTATCTAGCTAGTCCCAAGAAACTCTGCACCTCCGTCACACTCCTGGGTGGCTCCCAAGCTAGCACTGCCTCGATCTTCGCAGGATCCACTGCAACTCCCGCCTCATAGATAACGTGGCCCAAGAAGTGGACCTCACATATCCAGAACCGACATTTCGAGAGCTTACCATAAAGCTGGTGCTCTCGGAGTGTGTCTAGTACAACCCGTAAGTGGTAGGCGTGCTCCTCCTCAGTCGTCGAGTAAATCAAAATGTCGTCGATGAAGACCACGGAAAATCGATCGAGGTATGGTTGAAAGATCTTGTTAATGAGGGACATGAACACTTCTAGAGCATTGGTTACACCGAAGGGCATAACCAAGAACTCATAGTGGCCATACCGACATCTGAAGGCCGTCTTCTGCACGTCCTCGTCTCGAACTCTGAGCTGGTGATAACCTGACCTGAGGTCTATCTTCGAGAACCACCGTGCTCCCTTGAGCTGATCGAAGAGGTCATCAATCCTCGGTAGCAGATACTTGTTCCTCACTATCACCTGGTTCAGGCGACGATAGTCAACACATAGTCGCAAGCTCCCGTCTGCCTTCTTGGCGAACAATATCAGGGAAGACCAAGGTGAAACACTAGGTCGGATAAACCCCTTTCCCTGTAAGTCCTCCAACTGTACCTGTAGCTCTCGAAGCTCGGCGGGGGCCATACGATATGCTGGAGTCGATATCGGGGCTATCCTGGGGTAAAGTTCAATATATAAGTCTAACTCTCTGCGGGGAGGTAGCCCTGGAACGTTTTTGGGGAAAACGTCCGCAAACTGATCCACCAGTGCAGGAAAACCAGGACTCTGCACGTCAACTACTCCTAGGATGAGGCTAGCCAACTGATGAGTGATGGGATGCCCTCTCGTCCGAGGAAGTCCATCATGTGCTTCAAAAGTTCCCTTCTCACCAGTGAAGGTGAACCTATTCCCGTCGGTGCGTACAAATCGCACCTTGCGCCTAAAACAGTCAATCTGTGCATGGACCGTAGATAACCAATCCATGCCCAAGATGACGTCGTAAGGCCTCGACACTGCTACAAGAAGATCCCAGCTAAAGCTCTCGCCTCCTAGAGTAAGCTCACACTACCGGAACCAGTGCGTAATCATTGAGTCTGCTCCTGTAGGAGTCTCTAGCCGTAAGGATTGAGCCAACGGCTCTATCGGAATCTCCGAGCTCCGAACAATGGCAGCAGCTATGAAATAGTGACTCACTCCTATGTCTATAAGTGCTGCAGCAAGGGTGGAATAGACACAGATAGTATGTAGAATCATCTCAGGCGCGCTGTGTTCGTATGCCTCCGTTTCCTGGAGCTGTGCCTGTCTCTGCCCGCCAGCTCCCTGTGGTCGGGGTGGATATCCTGGTGGTGGTGGTGGTAGATCCTCAATGCGTCACCCACCACCTGCTGCTCGGCCAGCTCTTCTGCCTCGTCCGCCTCCTCCCTGCGGACCGCCACGGTCGACCCTCTACCTCTGCCTCAGTGGTCCCTCAACCGTCTGCTACTCCTCGGCATGGCGGGTCAGACAGTCACGAGCCATGTGGCCCTACCCGCCACACTAGTAACACTGCCTGCCTCTTGAAAGACTGGCTCCGCGCTGTGTTCCCCGCACTACTATGCCAGTGTCTTGAGGTCTTCTTCCTGAGGGTCTGGTCTGCCTGGACCCATGAGTCATCCGTCGACTGCCTGCTACAGAATACTCTGCTACGTGCAGCCCTACGGTGGGTCTCGGTGCTAGTGTAGACTCAACAAGAAAACTATCGATCAAAAGGGCCCACTCCAGTACTCCTGTCTAGGTCGGAATGCTGAGGGAGATCAATGATGCCCTGATCTCGTGTCTCAATCCCTGCTCAATGGTCCGGTCCCTGAAGAATGGGTCCCGTACCATGTCGGTCGAGTAGCGCGAGAGATTGGTAAATCTCGCCGAGTACTGGGTGACCGTAAGCTACCCTGCCACAGCTGAAGAAGCTCCTAAATGCGCACCGCATGGAGGGTGGCTGGGAAAAACATTGAGCGGAAGAGGCTCTCAAAGTCTGACCAAATTAGAGATGCCTCATTGTGCACCTGGAGCATCAATCTCCACTATCGACCCGCTACTGCGTGCAGTAGGCTCGCAGCGAGGATCACCATGAGGTCTGCTGGTGTCCTCACTGGCCTGAAAACTCATACGACTGCCTCCAGCCAGTCCTCGGATGCCTGGGGGTCCGTCTCCCCGTAGAACCTGTGTAGGCACTGGCGCTGGAACTCGTGCTGTGCACTAAGGCGTTGTGCGTCGTCAGTGGCTAGTGCTGGAAGCATCAATGGCTCGGCGGGTAGAGCTACCGCCGGTGCCACTGATGACAAAGGGCCCTACACCAAGGCCTCGTCGCTCGGTGGGATGTCGTCATGCTCGACTCTCAGAACCCTATCTGGCTATCGTCGTGGGGCCATCTTGAAAAGGAAACAGGTGCACCATTGTCAGAACAGTATATCTGGTGAGCTGATACAAAGTAATCACAATGAAAACTTGAAACACACACACAATCAATGTTTTCGTGCATTAAGTTGGAAATCAGATGTCAGGGCCCTGGTGCACCGATATGTCGGCCGCCGCACCAAAAATGGATCCCTGGACAGATAACCACACTCAATATGCTAAACACTATTGCTTCACGTAGAAAACGATCAGAGTCTGTGGTAGAACCAAACTCCTCTGATACCAATTTGTCACGACCCGTCCTCGGGGCCCTTGCCGTGACTACACCAAGCCTGCCTTCCATAGGCCAGGGGCTGGCGACTAGCAGCAAGGCGTAAATCCAGGTAAAAAGGGAAGGAATTTCCTTTGTAAGTAAACAAGCACCATAGAGTACACGTGGAAGAAGTAAACACTAAGTAAAAACTGAGTACAATAGTAAGTGCGGAATGTAAAAGGGGCCGGAAATACAATCCCATTTGTAAAGTACAACTCGAAAGGGAAAACAACAACTATAAGGTAAAGCCGCTACGCCGAGCTGTCCACTGGAAATCACACCTAAAGGGTGGGTACAGATATCTCCACAGCTCCTTGGGTCCTGCAGTCTACTCCGATATGTCCCGCCCAGTGGTCCACCTCCATGTACCATCCTGCTCTGCAAGCCTCAACCACGATCAACGCTGTCTGTCATCTGCATCCAACACAACATAGTGCGGGCATAGCCCGTGCAGGGGTGAGTATAATCTACTCAGTAGGGACCCCGAGACCCCTGATGGTCTCCCAAAATCTACAAAGGATAAACCACAAAGGAAAGATACAATCACGAAGTAACATCCGACACTGCTTAGGTATATCCCCATACATATACCTAAGTCATCAATTCCAATACGCTCCAACCTCCGAGCCCAAGTACAACTCAGTCCACATAGGAAAGTATACATATTCCACACAAG
The DNA here is from genome assembly GCA_963277665.1 of Viscum album. Lineage (NCBI taxonomy): Eukaryota > Viridiplantae > Streptophyta > Magnoliopsida > Santalales > Viscaceae > Viscum > Viscum album. Next base: position 1,782,519,674 of record OY728145.1, read on the forward strand.
AATGAAAAACGTAATCCACACTGGATAGAACAACATAGTCCACACAGGAAATCAAATAGGATTCAGCTCACACGGGTATACTACCTTTCGAAGGACAATAGAGATGATCACTAATCCATATAATTCGTTGAACCCACAAAGGATCGATAGGTACTAACCCCCGCAAAGACCCACACATGATCTGTAGGAAACTAACCCCTGAAATGACCCACACAGGATCTGTAGGTGCTGGCTCACACAGAACCGCTGAGCGCTGACCCACACAGGATCGAACCCACACATGATCGGTGGCACTGATGCACATAGGATCGCTGAGTGCTGTAGTCGTCGCCGTTGAATCCACTGAGGATCTCGGCACAGTCGGCGTCACGGTCACAGTAGCAGTCACAGCCATCACTAGGGTTCCCGCACACAGCAAGCTCGTTCGGGAGGGTCCGCTCCACGAGCCGAGAGGCTGATACATCAACTGACACTTAGTCTAGAGTTGATGTATCCAAAAGTTTCGTATCGTCAATAGGAACTCAACGTCGCAGACGTGACGTCAATCGGACACCCGGTCTGAGATTTATTGGTTATTTCGTCCCAGGGGCCCGATTGGTTTTTAAGGATAAACCAACCCGACCGTACTCCACCTATGTCCAAACCTTGGGCGGAGTATGACAAAAGATATATCTCACTAAGAGGAACTCAACAAAGTTTACGGCACGTCAATCGGACGTCCGTAGCTCAAGATATGAGTGTTTCCGCTCCGAGAGCCCGGTTGGTTTCGTGTACGAACCAACCCGGCCGAAAACACAGTATTCCGAAACCTTGAGTGCGATATGTCGAAATGACCGTCTCATCCAAAGGATCGTGTTTCCGCTGACGGCGCTTCAATCGGAGGTGTGTTGCCCGAGTTATGGGCAATTGATCCCAAACGGTCCAAAAATCGGGGTTTCGGGCCCGGACCGACCCGGCCCGAGACCCCCTGGGTCGGTCTGGGCCGGGTCGACCTGGTCCGGCTCGGCCCGGCCTGGAACGGCCCGGCCCGGCCTGGCCTGGTGCCGATCCGGCTGGGGACAGCGTGCCTAGCGCGCTGTCTGGCTCGGCCTTTGGCCGAGCGGTTTCGGTAAAGGGTGGGCGCCTTCCCCCCTGTGTAACCGCGCCCCCCCATTAATGGGGGGCCTTTTGAAGCCAGCTAGGGGAATTTAATTCCCCCGGCTTCTCCCCTTTTCGGCCAGCCCGACCTGGCCGGCCGGTTCCCTCTCAACGGGACCGGCGGTGGCCGGTCCCCTTCCAGCTCCGACACCGGCGGCCTGGTCCGGCCACCGCTCACCTTGTTCTGCCGCGGCCCAGAACCAGCCGCGACCCTTGTCGTCCGGTGCGGTGTGACGGCACCGCGTCCCTCTGCCGTGACCCTGCTCTATCCTCGGTGCCTTCGATTTTCTTCGACGCGGCGCGACGACATCGCGTTCTTAGACTTCTTTCCACGACGCAGAGCGATGGCGCCACGCATTTCCATTCGCAAGATTTCGTGTGGTGCGACAACACCATGCCTTCCCAAACCAATCCACAAAAGAAACAATTCATAGAAAAAGGAGGAGGTTCGGCCGTGTTTGTGTGGACCGACCCCCTCGCGTTATTTGATATCAATTGGTTTTAAACCACAAAGATCACCAAGTTGATATTCACAACAAATAAACGAAACAAATCCCTACCTAGGTTCAGGTACGGTGCACGACAATCGAGCCGCGGAAGACGAGCGTCGCAGAGGTCGGGCGTCATGGAAAACGATCGTTGATTTCATTGTCTTCGAGGATTCGTAGTCGTTGATGGAGATATTGTCGCAGAAAACCGTCGAGGAAGAAGAATGTCGAGGAAGAAGAACGTCGCGTCGTGGTTACGGCGTCGCAGAAGAAGAACGTCGAGGAAGAAATTGTTCGTGTTCTTCGGCGGGGAAGTTCTTCGTTGAAGAAGAAGATGTTCTTCCCAAAGCCTCTCAATGAAAAACTCTATCAACCAAGATAAAATAAGTTCGTTTCTTATTTTATTAACACAACCACTCTTTTGAATTTCAAGAGTTTGAAATTCAATTTAACTACACACAACTCACCTCATTAAGCTTATTACATTTAAGTCATATGTTATAACTTTGGTTAACAAAATTAAAGTGGGAGTTGAGGGGGGTTAGAGGATATGAAGGGGTGGGGTTCGTGTAGGCCCCACCACCCTCATAACCACACAAGGGAGGTTGGGTGGTTACCCAACTTCCATCAAGAACTAACACATAGAGTAAAAAAATAATAAAAAAATGTAGAGTAATTATAAAATAAACTTCCAAAATTTTTATCATCAACACTTGTGAGAACGCAACTCTGGAACAAGTGTTCCTAAGCAATTACCTGCGCTGCGGTTCCATCGGTGCCCTCAGAATTCGATTCCGAGCATCGGTTCAAAGGCTAGAAATTCCCGCTCGTTCGTTCACTGAACGTACCCAAGCCAAACTTCAGAAATTGATTCCAGGCACACCGGGCCTCAGAATCAGGTACCGTCAGAAACCGCGTTCTTGTAAAATTCCAAAGAAAATTAACAACAAATTTTCCTTTAATTTTACGGGTCTTTAGATGGTATCTAGGACTTCTATTATTTTTTTAATTTATATTAATATTTAGTAAATATTGATTGGATAATAGGAATATTTGGGCCTTGGTTATGAGATTGTTCATGGGAGTAACTAACCCATGTTCAAGAGGGAACCAAAGTACCTATGGTTGGAACTTTGTTAATATTTTTCATTGTTACAGTTGAATATTATTTAAGCATTGGTGAAGAAATTATTTTGTGCTAATATTATTATTGTTGATATTTTAGAATATTTAACTCATGGCCCAGTATGTCATGAATGTTTGGTTTCATGCATCATTCTTGACACTCAATATTATTTGTTTGACATGCAACATTTTTGGAATGCACATGAAACAGTTCTTGGGTATGTTTTTTGACATGAGAAGTCTTCCAGTTCTTGTGAAACTAAACTGTAATTGTGACTAATATTAAAAAAAAATTGTATATTTGTGAATAATTTTATTAAATGGGTTTTTAATAAGAAATATAATTTGTGAATGTGGTTACATTCTTTTAAATATGACATTGATATTGTATGGGTAAGGGTACAAATTTTGCATTGGTTTTTATCGTGTAGTAGGAAAAATGGGGATAGTCATGTTATGATTTGGTATAAATCCCTATTATTAACTATGGTAATGATGTGAATTGATAATCCTTTATGGTGTCTATTTTGAAGTTGATGTGGTTGTTTTTGGTAGTGAGAATGCAAAAGTTTGAGAAATTTGTTGTAGGTTGTACGAGGGGCCATCTAGATTTAGATCATATGTAAATATATTATGGGTAAGGGACTCCTAAAAAAATCAAATGGTTAAGGTGTTTCTATTGTGGGTGGTATCATTGGTAATGGGGGAATTGTGGTCATCAGTATAAAAAATTTATTAACATATTTTTACATATTTATTATCATGTCCCCACCTTAAAATCATCCTGGATACATTGATAATGATCTGTCTTTATGTACAGCTACCTAAATGTGTTATTATAGGATGTGGGTCCCCTTAGATGGTTTTCTTATGAAGAAGTAAATTTGGAGAGTTTTAGTTATTGGTATTCCATCGATAATTTCCAGATTAGGTTCCCAATATGGAACTGAGGTTGATGAATAATATGAGTAACAAACTCCAATATTTGGAATAGGAAGCAGTTGATATTGTTTTGTTGTCTTGTGAATGGATTGAAGGGCGTGTAGATGTTTTGAGGATAAATTTTTGATAGAAACATTGGTCGTGGTGGTTTAGTTTCTCAACAAGAAGTGCTATAAATGGTCCAAAGGTGGAGGGAAATGTGTCATTAATAAGTTAGTTTAGATATACCATGGGTTGGATGTTGTGGCATCAGAATTCCAATTGAGAACCTATGAGGTGTTAGTTCAAATTACATCGGGAAAGGCCAGGTGGGACAAATAAGTAATAGATATATGTCCATTCTAGGTGTGGTTTTCATGGGAAGGATGAGTGAAAATATTGTATGGTGTTTTTATTTTTTTGGGAATAACTAGTAGGGAAATGTGTCCATTATGTTGAGGAATATGGTCATGAGATATATGCATCCTTTTAGAAGAATTTGATATGGGTGTAGGATTGTAGTGAGAAAAATATGAAATGAAGGATAGTTCCAACAGTTTGTGTATTTTTGAAACATGGATGGGGTTTGAGGGAATATTGTAATGGAGAGGTGGAGATAGGGACTTAGTGGACATATATTTTTTAGGGGAAATATTATACAAAATTGGGAGTGAAGCTCAAGGATGAGGTATTATAAGGTAAGGATTTTATAAGACCTGAATTTTCTAGAGATATCTTAGAATCTTTTATAGTTACTCTTTATCCTAATTGTTAGTATTATTAATTTGGGTTATTTATTGTCCAGTTTTTGGTTGAAATATACATTCATCCTTGAGATATTGGGTTTTGGACTATTTTTTAATGCTTTTTAAAATGATGCACCATGTTAAGAGAAATTGGGAACCAACTAGAAGAGATTCAGTGTTAATGTTCATGGTTTGGGGAAACTATGTGCCCCTTCCCAGTAAACTATGAAAGGGATTTAAATTAATAAGAAAAATAAGATTTTAACTTCCCAAACAAACTATTTTATCCCCTATTCACCCCAACTCAACCCAAATCAAATTATCTTGATTTTGGAGCATCACATATAAATTTCAAGCACACTTTACCTCCTATTTTGGTGAATCGAAGCGTTAATTAAATATTGACACCTCCCCAAGTAAGTAGTTCACCCCATGTAGATCTATATTGAAATATTTATCCTCTTTCTAAAAAATAGGGATGTTAATCCACTGGTTTATATAGATTTAGATCTAGGTTAGAAAGATACTGATTCATTTAAATCATAGATCTAGGAATGAAATAAATATTCCATTCAACTTCATTATTCCACAAATTGTTTTCCATTAGAGAATATTTTTGTCACCATCCATGAGGTAGGTGTCCTATAATTCAAATCCAAAAGTCATAAATTGAAATTACTTGTACATAATTATAGAATTGCTATTATATTTTGAGAAATTTTTTCCCTAATTGAAATAATAAATTGTGTTTTTAAATTAATTAAGGTAAATGTTGAAATTTGGGATATTGGGATTGTACATTTTGAATAATTAATTGGTGAATTAATTATAATTGAATTTGGATGAATGAATGAATTAATTGATTTTTAAATTAATTATGAAATTTTGAATTGGGATTTGGGGTTGTTGAATTGATTGAGTTGGAATAATTAATGGAGGAAATAATTATGGTTTTACTAAATGTTTTAGGTTTGAATATTTAATTGATTAATTAATTATGTGGTTATTGAAATGAACATGTTGAAATAATTGATCAATGAATTATGTATGGGGTTATTTAAATGAGTGAGTTTAATATTTAATTGATGAATTAACTGTTTGTATTTTTATTATTAAATTTTTGATTAATTAATTTATTGAAGTTATGTTGTTATTTATTTATTGTATTAAACAATGAGATTTACAGAATAAATTAATAGATGAATAAATTAATGTGAGCAATGTGATTATTTAATATTTAAATTAAAAATGGGATTTATGGGATTAATTAATTAATTAATTAATTAATTAATGGGAGTGATGAGATTGTTTAATTGATGTATTTAATAATTAGATTAATGAGAATAATTAATTGAATTAATTAATGGGACTAAAATGGACAATTTATTGATGAATAAGTTGAATAGGTTGAACGTGATTAATTAATTGTGAAATAATTAATTCAATTAACATGAATACATAATTTGTAAATTAATTTAAGGAGAATTAAGGTGATTAATTAGTTGTGGGATTATGTAAGAGATTTTATGTCAATAATTCAATGTTTAATTAATTAACAGGGATTGTTGTGAAAATTTTATCAAATGATATTTTTTAATTAATGGATGAACTAATAAATGGGATTAAAATTATTATTTAATAGGGAATTAATTAAATTTATTTATTTGATAAAATAATTGTTTAATTTGTAATAAAATATGTGTGATAAGTTAATAATTGAATTTACTAATATTATTAAAGTGATAAATTAAATGTTGAATTAATTTAGGTATTTTATTTTATTAATTAATTATAAAATTTAGTAATGTTGGTTATATGATTTATTAATTGTTTAGTTAACAAAAATAATTGATGTGGTTAAATAATTTTTAAAATAGATAATGTATTTTATGTTATTAATTAGTTTTCAAATTAGTTAATGTTATTGATGTGCTTAGTTAATTTTTGAATTAACTAGAGTAATTGAAGTGAATAAATAATTTTTTAACTAATTAATTTATTTTCTGTGACTACATAATTGTCAAGTTAATTAATATTATTGATTTGATTAGAAAATTGAAGAATTGACTAGATGAATTAAAGTGGTAAATTATATTTTTAATTAAATAATGTTTTTAATGTTTGTAATTTCTTATAGATTTAATTATTGTATTTTATGTGATTAATTAATTATTTAATTAATTAATCTTATTTATGTGATAAGTTAGTTTTTTTAGTTAATGGTAGGAATTCATGTTATTAATTACTTATTAAATTAATTAAAACATTTGATATGATTAATCAATTATTGAAATAATTAATTTTGTAGATGTGATTAATTAATTGTTGAATTAACTTTAGAAATTGATGTGATTAACTAATTATAGAACTAACTAATATTATTAACCTGATTTGTTAATTGTCGAGTTAATTTATGGAAATATTTTGTCAAACTAAATGATGAATTATTAATAGAAATTATGTGGATAATTAATTTTTTAATTATTTATGATTTGATGAATGATAACATGGTCATTCATTAGGGAAACTATGAATGGTAACATGGTCATTCAATTGTGAATTAATGGATAGAAACATGATCATTCTATTATGTGATGTGTGAATGGTAATAAGGTCATTCAAAAAAGAATTAGAGAATGAGAGCATAGTCATTCTAAAGTGTGATGCATATATGGTCACATGGTCCTTCAAGTATTCATTAAATAATGGTAACATGGTCATTCTATTTTGTGTAGTATTAATGGTAACATGGGAAATCAAGTATGAAGAAAATAATTGTAACGAAGGCAATTCAAGATATGAACTCACTTGGGAATACCTCATCATTCGACTTGATTTGAAGAAGGTATTAAGATATGATATCCCATTGGAAAACTTCTAGCTTCTTCATGAGCTAATGGAATTTTTAATATTTTATATTACCTGGAAACACTTCAGCCTCTAGCATGATCCGAAGCAAAGATTATAGTGAGAGTGTCCTCTGAAACCCGAGAGTTAATGTGGTTATGTAATGAATAAATGAACATGTGGTAACTTTTTTACTTATGCATTCTACTTATTTTTTTATACCACATCATTAAATATTCTAATGAATATTATTTTACACAACAATGGTGGTGGCCTAATGGGTTGTTCTCAAACACAACCAGGTTTTCCTTACCAGAACCTGAATAGATTACATGATTATATGATATGTTTAGGGAAAATGCCCTGTGTTGGGTAGATGGTTTGGGGATGGATCATGGATGAGGGAAACAACCATATTCTAGGACAATCATGGGAATTTTTGGTGTATTTCTTTTGTTTTTCCAATTTAGACACTTGAAATTTATAGTACATTAGCATGGAATATCATTAATTTAGTATTGATATTGTCTGTCCAATTTTGGTTCATCTTTTGATACCAAATTATTCTTGTATTGTTATAGTATTTGGTTATTTTTTATATTATCAATAGTGTGTTACTAATATAATAATAAATGGTATTGGGTCCCCATGATCGATATTAGACATTCACTATAGTTTTTAAACCTCAAAAAATCAAGGGAGGTAAACATGAGATTGTGTGATTGACATTCTCAGGGAACCAGTGTGTGTCCCCCGCATCGGGAAATTACAAAGTAGAAACAAAGTGTGATTTTCTTATATTTTCATTTTTATTACTATTTTGGAAAAAAATATAGGAGACTTGATAAAATTCAGGAATTTGTTATCAGCTCATTCATGGGAGTTGTGAACCCAGGTATGAGAGAAAACACAAGTACCTAGGGTTGGATTTTTGTTTTTACCATGTTTTTTATAGTCGAATATTATTTCAATATGGGTGAAAAATTGTTGTTCTCTATGATAATCATTGTCTCGAATTTTGGATAATTGAATCATGGCATGATATGGCATGACTGGCGAGTTTCATGCATCAATCAAGGAATTGAGTAATTTTTATGACATGAATCATTTTCATCATGCACAAAATATGTGTTTTAGGAAAATTATTAAACATGAATTGTTTTTCATTTCTCTTGTAATTTAAATAAAAAAATATTCTAATGTTAGTTAATAAAAATTATATAATGATGATAGAAGTGAATAAAGGGGTGTGTAATTCAAAAATTTTATTGAGAATGTTCTTTTCATTTTTTAACCATGTCCTATATAGAAGACTGTTATGGGTAGATTTAGTGCCTTGGTTTTACTATGTGGTGAGAAAAAGGGAATCACTTGTTATTGTTTTTTATAAACCCCTCTCATAATGTGAGTTAATTTTTCCAATTGATAATCCTTTGTGTAGTCTATTTTCCCTTGATGTGGGTGTTTTGTGTAGTGAGAATGACCTATGTTTCAGAACATAGTTATAGGTAGTTTTAGGGACAATCTATTTTTGGATCAAATAACTAGATGTTGGTGGGAAGGTAATGCAATGATATTATAAAGGTTAAGGTGTTTTCATAGTGGGAGATAACATTATAGAGGATGGAATTGTAGTGTCCATCATCAATGAATTATCAGTGTTCATTTAATTATTGTTGATCATGTCCCCAACCCAGACATCATCCGAGGTATGTTAAGAATTCCACTCCTTTACGCATTGTTTATTAAAAGTTTTTAGCTTCGATATGGGGACCCTTAGAGGTTTCACATTTAAAGGGGTAAATGCAGAGTTGGTTGGTGGGAGGTACACAATTGAATGTTTACAGATAATGTTCCAAATATGGACTAGAGGTCGATTAATACTGGGGGTTCTACACTGTGAATTATAGAATGGATTGTAGTTGGTAATATTTGGTTGTCTTAGGGAAGGATATAAGGCATCATCAATGATTTTTGGTTTATCATGTTATTGAAGCAAGAGCTTTTCTGGTTGAATTTGTTGACAAATGGTGTTAACATGTCCCCAATGGTGGGATACAATGTGTCAGTAGTAGGTGTGTGGAGAAATAACATGGGTTTGATGTGGTGGAATCATATTTCTAATGAAGAACCTATGAGTTGCATAATTGAATTACACTGGGAAAGGCCATGCGGAGAATGGAGGTGGTAAATCTACATCTTATCGAGGTATTTTTATTAGAAGGATGAGTGTCGATGTTGGATGGTGTTCTTGTGGTAGTTGAGGACAATGTGTTTTGGTAATTCATCAGGTATGTAGTAAAAGATTAAATGTAGATAGATGCATCTTTTAGGTAACTTCTTATATGTATATTGGATTGTAGTGAGAAAATGCATTTGGAAAAGACTATGATATTAGTTCATGTACTGTGGGAACATTGATAGGTTTAGGCTGAAACTTAGAGAGAGAGGCAGAAATGGGGGCTCATTGGCCCTTTATTTTTTACTCAGAATCTTAGAGATACATGGGATTGTAGATTAAGTATGCACTATTATATGGTGGGGAGATTGTAAGATCCCAAATTTTCTTGAGACATAGTGGGTTAATTTAACTGTACTCTTTGCCTCATTGTGTGTTCTTTTAATTTGAGTAATTCATTAGAGAGTTTGTGGGTCAAAATTGTGAAAATTGGAAGGAGTGGTTGTATATGTTTGGTTAATTTTTTTCTCAAACCGTGACCCAATCCTTGCAAACCATTCACCATTGAGACATTGGTATATTCATGGTTAGATCATGGTTTTTCAGACTATTTACCTCTTAGGAGAATGCATGAACCCCCTATAAGTGGTGCATGATTAAGGCACATGGTTAGGGGAAACTCTACCCCCTTCCCAGTAAACCATGAAATGGATTTAAATTAATATGAAAAATATATTTTGGATAACCCAAACCCTCTATGTTTATATCTATTTGACCCCATCTCACACCAAATCAAATTCTATCGATTTTTGAGGGTATCAGATGGATTCCAAGCCCTCCCTATGTCCATTTTGAGTGAATTGAACTGTCGATTAATGATCTATAACTCCCAAGTTATGTGGATCTCCTAAATTGGATCTATCTTTCCATCACATTACAATTTTTATATATAAGATGGATGCTAATCCACTGTTGGATATCTAATTAGACCTAGTTTTGTTAGATATTGATTCATTTAAATCTTGAATCTATAAACTGAATCATGGTTTTGTTATATGTCATTATTTGGATGAAATTGGTGTTATCCATTAGAGGACATTTTTCAAAACCTTTCTTGAGATTGGTGGTCTATTTTTCGAATCCCAAATCATTAAATTTAAATTAATTATAAGTAATTATAAAATATATATTATATTTTTAATAATCACATTAGTGATTGAATTAATAAATTTGGTGAATTTATTAATTAAGGGAACTATTCAAATTATATATATTGGGATTATGAGTTGTGAATAATTAATTTTTTATTTAATTATGAGAGGATTAGAATTAGTAAATTAGATAATTAATTTTTAAATTAATTCAGAAATATTGATTTTTGATTTGGGATTTTAAATTGAGTGAGTTTGAATAATTAATTTTAGGATTAATTTTCGGTTTATTAGATTATTTAGGTTGGAATGATTAATTGATGAACTAATTATTGGGTTATTAAACGATGTTATTTAGAATAATCATTGAATAATCAATTATGGGGTCATTGAACTGATTATGTTAGAATATTTAATTGAAAATTTATTTGGGGGGATTATTTTTAATTGTAGATTTGATTAGTTAATTGATTTATTAATTTATTGAAGTAATGTGACTATTTAATTATTTAATTAAATAATGGGATCGATAAGATTAAATAATTGGTGAAATAATTAATGCAAGTTTTGTGACTTTAAATATTGAAATAATAATTGGATTAATGGTATTATTTAGTTGATGAATTATTTAATGAGGGTAATGTGATTATTTAATTTTTGAATTATAAAATGGGATTAATAAAACTAATTAATTTGATTGATTAATGAAATTCACATAGATAATTCAATGATGTATTAATTTAATGGAGGGGTTTGTATTAATTAATTGTTCATTAATTAATGCAATTGGTGTGATCAATAAATTGGTGAATTAATTGAAGGGGGTTAAATGTGATTAATTATTTGGGGGATTAATTATTAGATTTGTGGTTAATAGTTAATTGGTGAAGTATTTAACTATGATTTCTTTGTTAATTCAATTGTCTGGGTTAGATTAATTAATTTATGACTTGATTAATGGGATTTATGTGTTTAATTAATTGGTGAAATAATGAAGGGGATTTATGTGATTAATGAATAATTGAATTACTTATGGATTTAATTTTATTAGTTAATTATTGAATGGCTAATAAAAATGATGGGATTAATTAATTATTGAATTAATTATATCATTTGAGGTGGTTAATTAATTATTGAATTAATTATTGTTATTTATGTGTTTTTAAAATCATTAAATTAACCCAGGGAATTATAGCAATTAAATAATTTTTTAAATAATTAATGAATTTTATGTTTCTAATTAAGTGTAGAATAAATTAGTGGTTTAAATTTGATTTGATAATTATTAAATTAAATATTGGTATTTGAAGTGATTAATAAATTATTAAACCAATTAATTTATTTTATTTTACTAATTAATTTGTGATTTAATTAATGCAATTGATGTGATTAGTAAACTATTTAATTAATTATAGTAATTTATGTTATTAATCAATTGTTGAATTAGTTAATGTATTTAATGTGATTAATTATTTTTTGTATTATTTATTTTATTTTATGTGAGTAATTAATTGTCAAATTAAATAATGTTATTGATGCGATTAGATAATCGTTGAATTAAATAGAGGAATTAATGTGATTCATTACTTAATTAATTAAATATTATATCTAAAAGGTAAATTAGTTGTCAAATTAATTATTGTTTTTAATGTGAATATTTATCTATTTAATTAACTAGAGAAGATGATGTGATTAATTAACTACTTAATTAGATAATATTATTAATGTGATTAGCTAATTATTGAGTTTACTAATGTAAATGTTTTGATTAAGTAATTATTGAATAGTAATATAAATTATTGTGATAATTTACTTTTAAATTAATTATTTGTTAATTAATGGTAACATGGTCATTCAATTTCAATGTTATGAACAATAACATGATCATTCTAATTTGTGATGTGTGAATTGTAACATTGTCATTCAAGTATGAATTTGAGAAAGGGAACATGGTCATTACTATATGCTATTTATTGATGGTAACTAGTCATTAAAATATGAACTAGGGAATGAGAACAATTTCATTATATTCTGTGTGGTATGAATGATAACATTAGCATTCAAGTATACACTAATGAGAGTAATAATGACACATCAAGATATGAACTCTCATGGGAATAAATCAGGCTCTATCATGAGTTGACGAAGTTATTGAGATACTATATCACATTAGAATACTTTGGGCATCAGCATTAGCTGAATAAAATATTAAGATATGATATTACCTTGAAACACTTCGAGTTAAGGTATGTGAGGAAGTAGGCATTAAGGTACGGTTATCCAAGGGAACCTAAGAGATAATGTGTTTATGTAAAGAAAAAATTAAATTGTGATAATTGTTTTCTTATTCTTTTTACATATTTATTTATACAATTGTATACATTGGTCAACTTTATATTGTTTTAGACACCACTGATGGTGTCCTATTGTGTGATAATTGGTCCTTACATTAGATGCCGGATTGGTACCCAAATAGATTAATTGATTCCAGAATAGGGTAATCGAAAACTCCCTATGATGGATAGCTGATTGGGGGAGGTAGCACGGATGAGGGAACTAGACATGGTTCTTGACCCGCTTGGGGGATGCCAGTGTCTCTATTTTTGTTTCTTATTTTTGACACTTGACATGTATTGTACATTAGCATGTAATTTCAACTATTTATTATTGATATTTTATTAATGGTTTTGGGTGATCTTATGATATATAAATATTCTTATTATGTTATATCATTTTTTTATTCATAAAATTCCACTGTTGAATTACTCTGATAAGAAAATAAGTTGGTATAATCTCTCTATGATCGATATTAGACTGTTATTGCTAGTCAGAATCCTATAACATATAGGAAGGCATGCCATTGTTCATATTACCAACCAGGTTAGGGCACATGTGTGTGGCACCAGGTCTAGAAAGTTACATAATTGGGGTAATTTATTAAAATTCTAAAAAACTAATTTTTTGCTTTATAAGGAAAAATAATTCATTTAGGTGGAAAAAACCATTTTTATTTCAATTTTTTATATAGATAAATTATTTTTTTAATTTAATTTTAATCCCAATTTCATCAATTATAGATCTATTGATCCAGTTTATGTCATTTTAATGATTTTCATAATAGATTTTTGTATAAATCTCATCAAAACTATTGAACATTTTCCCATTGAAAACCCACTTTCTCGTTACATATTTGGGATAAATATTAAATCAATATTTTCTATTTATCTTAATAGAAACATTAAAAATGGATGTAATATTTAGTATAATAAGAATGTATGTATTTTAAAATTATAAAATTAATTTTTTAACATAATAAATAGTAAAAAGAGTAGAAAATATTTACCATAGTTGGCTTTAAATTGGTTGACTAGGTGTTAAACTAAAATGATGAGGATTAAAATAACCTAAAAACATGAATTAAATTTTCTGAATTAAAATATTTATTCTGTATAAAATCGATTTCTAGATAATACTCTATTTTTGACCCCTGTGGCTTGAAAAAATTGTGGCCATACGATCTTCTTTTCAAAAATAACAAGTGTTCCACTCACCTAACTTATTAAAGGCCCTAACTATCCTCTTAAATTAAAATCGTGAACCTATTGTTTTTCAAAAAATAACTACCCAAACCACTTACAATCTTATATAATAAAAATTATTATTCTTTTGTTTTCTTATATAAAAAATGGGAAGGATTTTGGAACAGTCCTAAAGATTTTACCTGAAATGAAGCAATGTTCGCACAACCATTTTTATATTTTTTAATAAACCAATTTTTTTTTGGGATAAGTGAGATCATTATAGGATAGCATGTTCCAAACATTAATCGATTTTGACCTTAATTAGGAAAAAAAATATTTTACAATTCAAATTATAAAATAATCGAGGCCAGCTGGTTGAACCAGGCCACCGAGTGTGGAGTTCGAGGATGATAGTACATGCCTCTAGCCCAGAGCCCTTGCAATGATCGGGGATATTTCTACTCCCTATCTCCATTGGAACATCATCATCAGAAGCCACATTAACTAATAAGATTGGTATATTCACTATTATCATCACACACAAAAAACCCCATCTCAAATAAATTTGACAAACAACATCATGCATCCATTGAAAAACCACATAAATAGACAAAATATGCTCCACCATCCAGCGAACATAAGATAATTGCAACAACACTACATGAAGCCATAACACCCCACACATATTGTGTAATATGACCTCTCAAATTGGTAATGAAATGTTTATTCTTATGTAAGGTGGACTACGCCTCTCAAACCAATTTCAATCATTTTTCAATTATCATATATCATGTTACGGTATAATTATGGATAAAAAGTATCAATATTATATTTATAAAATAATTATAAATATAGTTTCATCATAAAAAATATAATTTTTTTATTTTATTCCATACAGGATACAATATTGTCTCTTGTGTGAATATTATACTAACACGTCTCAAAGAGATGTGATTCGTTTTTCGAAAACACATTACATTAAAGGAAATAATAAAAATTTAATTAATATATGTGATATACAAGAAATAATTATGATATTAATGACATATTTATCATACTAAAATAATAATATATCAATTTATTTCTCACCCATTCACTAACATAAAAATGATAACATTGTTTCTATAATCCTGGACTACCACCTTCATAATATGATACGACTATCTATTTTCTTCACCAAAACACATAGATAATATGTGTAAGTGTATTTAAAAAAAATTAATATGTCGTAAATTATATTATTATTATTCTATAAATATAATATATTACATTCTTTTCTTCATAATGTTAGTAGAAAAATGGGAATGTTATTCTTGCGTACATACGGTGAACCATCCTCATGGTCATAGCATACATACTTTCTCAAAAAAATACTTCATGATTATCCATAAAAGTGTAATTTAGTTTTAAATATCATAATTATGTAATGATTATTGTTATGGGGATTCTGGAACCGTAATCAATTTAAGTAGACTAAAAATAAAAAATCCAAACATATACGAAAAATAAATTATTTACTACCCCAAACATGATTTTAATAGGAAGTTGATAATAAATATTCAAAATTAAATAATATAAATTACAATATATTAAATTATTTTTATTTAATATATTTATAATATACATATATTAAATATAAATGAGTTTTAAATTTTTACTCAATTAGTTGAGACATATGGTATGGTATTTTCATCTCACTTTTTACTTTTGTGAGACACATTCCATATTCACCACCTATTTAATATATGTGGTTTATATACTAACAATGAATTACATTAATTATTATTCAATTTTTAAATATTTTAATTGACCTATCAATTTGAGGATGTATCTTTCTTTTGGTATATATTAATTTTTTTACCAATGTGGTATCATATTTTTTTCTCAATTTTCATTCCTTGAGACATATGTTTTTATGAATCTATATGCGATTTTGGTGTGTATATAAAAACAAATTGACATGTAATATAAAAAAATTATTTATTATCATGACATTTAATATTTTATTTAACATTATTCCATCATGACGATTATAATTTAATGTTAACTATGTTGTAAACATTTCAAGTTACAATCTCTTCTTTTATCAGGAATGATTGTGGATATGCTTCTGACAAAGAAATATTGATAAACATTTCTCAAGAAACACTTGTAACACCCCGACATTTTATGAGATATATTACTTTTAATTTCTTTCATATTCTTTTATACACTACACCATGATTATATTGTACTATATTCAACACTGCATTAGCTTGTAGTATACGCAACACTATTCTTGGCTTGCATTACACACAATCGTGACCTACCTAGATAGCGTGTGTAGTACGCAATACCGGGTTTCACTAAACAACGATATATTATTATAATATTATTATGGACTAGCCGTTATGAATAGAATTAACTAAATTTTGAACTTTATAACATTTCTATTCATCTTACACATTTTCCATAATATGGTATGAGAACAGAATAAATTTTTTGTGTAAAATATGTATTTTTAAAAAATTGCAGTTTTCCAGCCTTTTGATGGCGCACCCACCTTAAATTTTGTTTTTGAAATGTCTATAAGTTCAATTTGATAAAATAAAATTCTTATTTGGAATCAGGATATAAAAAGTTACTTTGGATAAAATTTTTATATTATTCTGATAGCTTTCATATTTTAATGAATAGTAAAAAGACGCTATATTTTAATTAAAAACAACTTTTTTCATTGAAATAATTTATATGGTTAGAATATCATTTTAATTGGTTTTAAAGTGTAATTAGAATATATTTTTACCATTTAATCTAATTATGTTCATTGGAATTAATTTCACATTGAAATTGGATATAAACAATTATCAATCTTTTGATAGTTTTTGTTTCTTAAAAACACGCTATTTGTTTTGATAACGGGAATTAATATTAAAATTAATTAATTCCACTTCTTAGTATTGAATTTGGAAAAATAGACATAAATTATGAATTCAGAATATCAAATAATTCTTAGGCAAAATTTTTGGTATTTTTCTAAAAAAACATTATTTTTCGATGAATAGTGAAACCACTTAGTGGTAGTTAAAAAACTGACCTTATCATTTAAATGAAATATTACCACTTCTGTGAATTTAATTTTGAAAATACAAGAGACATGGTTAATATCAAGGACTATGATGTGGTTCAATGAGATGAAAATAATTTTTGGTGAATAGTAACTTTTTACTTTTATTTACCACAGTTAAAAGTAAATAGGGTAATTAAGGGTACAAATGATATTAATATTTCCCTAACACATGTCCTAATTCTATTAGATATATATAATTCGACCGAAAACAACCTTAGGAATAATATATGACCATTTAGGTCCACTTGAATTAGATTAGGACATTTATTATTAATTTATTTAAAGAAGTGTTAAAAGAGTTAAAATCAAATTTTATTAAATAATTCATTTTTAATATAGGGTTGTACATAATATAAATTCGAATATAAAGATTCATTAGAATGATACAACGATTTCCTACCTAATTGTATTTTATTTATAATTTTCAGACATTAAATAATTCAAGTTATTTATGACACAATGGTGATGTAGTAATTACCTAAATAATGAAATATTAAAATAATTGATATTATAAATACACAAAATAAATGTTATTTGAGACTTTTTATGAATTCCACTAATTTTATAGGTTAATATGACATGTTATTATTGATTTGATTAACTTTTTTCGAACTAATAATTCTGTTATGATTTTCACAAAAATCAATTACCAAATAGTGTCAAAATTGACATAAAATAGTTTTTAAAAAAATATTATATTATTAATTGTTATTTTATTCCTAAAAATCTATGGATCGGACATATGACTTAGATAAGGTTATATATATTAATAATTAACAACCTGGGGTTCGTTTTTCTTGTTATAGTATGTTTATTAACCTTATAGTGTAAGAAAACAAGAAGACACGATAAAAGTAAAATTATTTAACTTAAAGTTAAATCTAAACGATATGGTTAAAATAGAAACCTAAACTTGTATAAATTCAAGTTGATTAGAGTATTTCGACCCATACCCACCTTATATTTTAAATAAATCAATTTTGAGCCATTAAAAACCGAATATGACTTTATAATAAAATAATATTTTTAGTTTTTTCGAAGGTTCCCCTCTCCTCCCTTATAAAAGGGCACCCCTTCCCTCTTCTCTTTACACCATTTTGAGCTTGATGCTCGGTCAAACCCTGAAACTTTATCTTCCCCACTTCCCTAGAAACATCCTAAAGGTTATGGTCTTCTTAGAAGAACATATTTAGTTCCCTAAGAGGAGGTTAAGAAGAGGTGCTTCAAAGAAGAGGTAATATATGTTACCGATTATTTCAACTTTATTTCTTGTTATACTTCTTCTTCATTAGTTGTTTCATTATTAACTAATAACATCAGTGTCACTAATATACTGATAAGTTATTATAATTATTAAACAACATTATTTTACCATCTATCCATCCTACGGAAAATGAAATCACCGCGCGTGCGTACGTACGAAATACCGTCTCCACGCCATGGTGTAATCTATTTTTGACCACCGCCTTACTTGGATGGGTATAATAGTGTAAATAAATAACTATATATGATTATTGTAAAGTTATATTGATTTTGAAATATTATACATACACTTCAATACAATTCCACGATCATGGGAATGATATCATCGCTCTTGCGTACGTATGGACTACCGTCTCCATGACGCAATGAGATTCATTCTCCATGTTAACCATTCATGAATGATTATAAAGTATATATAATAATTAATCATGAAATATATGACATAATAATGATACTGGATTTATGTATATATATATGTATGTCATCTACTTAATTCTATACAATTCAATAAGGAAACGAAAGCAGCATTCATGCGTTCGTACGACCAACCGTCTCCATGAACGGTGTATTTCATTAAATTTATCGATCTATCATATATATATATATATATATATATATGTATATTATGAATATATATTACATATAAATCTTGTTTTACATTCTCGAATTCCGTAAATCAGGATATAAGTAATAATATCAAGGAAAAAAAGTCCAAACATGTATGATAAATAAAACGATTTTAACCAAAACACTGCTTTAACATGGAACCTACAAAAGTACGGGAAATATAATGTCATAAGTGAACCGTATATGATATGATAACAATGAATATGATTCTTTAATAAGTCAATGACATTATTTAAATCATTATATAGGAGGTTCGGATACGTACAAAGCATATCGAACATAAGGTAAGGGAAAATCTCGCAATCTCAATTTTTATCTGAGATTGTTTATATTTCGGAATTTACTAGTGAATATTTATCATCAACATCTATGTTTCCTCAATATTTAATATTATTTATATCCTCATAAAAAAATTTTAAATCCAATTTTACCCTTCAGTGAGTTTTTAGTAAAAGATATGAAAGGAATTGTTTGTCGTTTTTCATACGAGGTACTTTTTGACTTTTCCGTCAAAAGTATGAGAATTATGTTTTTTTAACTTATACGGAATGAATGGATTCATAAAACATTATTTCAATGAATATTCCTCTACATGTTTTCATGTTTATTTTTAATCAAATTCTTTTAGTTTAAAATTTAATGACATGTTAATAAAGGAAAAATGTTTTCTAAGTAGAAAGGATATTTTCCTTAAGAATGGAGTTCAAATGTTTTATCAAAATTATTTTCCATCTATGATAATAAATGGATCTGTTTATATCCACATTTTTACATTTATTTGATAATGTTATGATGTAATTATTTTTATCTTTTCCTTTTATCTTTTATGGATTATGTTATGATGGCATGATGTTTAAGATTCCCATTTTTATTACCTAGGTTATGCTATGACGTATGATTTACGATTTCATGGCACACATAAAAATTGTTTCATTATGGGATGGGTAAGATATATATCTCCCTCCAATTCATTGGGTAAAGATTTATATCTCATGAGATAGACATGGCTGGAATGGTAATTTAATCCGGTTCAGTAATACAAGACTGGAACGAGGAGTGAACTCGATTCAGAAAGGGACTTTGTCCACTAATATGGTCTTGACAGCATTGCCTTGGCTACTATGGAAATCATAACAAGTGCTTAATGTTTTCCACAATTACATGATTTATTCCCATGCTATTTTATCAAGATTGATGTTCCATTATTATATATTCCATACATACTTCCAAGATTTATGTCCTTGCTCAAGATTTTTAATGTTTAGATTTTATGTTCAAGATTTTGCATTCAAATGTTTATGGATCATTTAATGTTTTCTATGATTACCCGTACTGAGCATTTGAGCTCACCATTTTTCTGTTTTCTTTTCCCCAGGATATAACGAAAGGTTTTAGGTAAGAAATAAAAAGGGTAAGATCGTTATGGGAGAAGTTGAAGATCTTTCACCATGATTATAAGATTAAATTACGAGTTTCAAAAGACACTAAACTATTACGGTCCTTGTGTGTCTGTGTTTGTTATGTATAAAGTATCCCTAAAAAGTAATGTAATGTCCATGTACGTCATGCTTTGGGTCTCTAAATTTGGTATCAGAGGAAAGGGTTAGTTAACCTTTGGAACCATGGATGCGAAATCTTTAGTGAGATCCCTAGAGATATATCTAAGGTATGTCTTGGGATGTCCCTATGGTTACGTATACGTATAGGTTATAGTACTATAATTGCGTTAAATATCATATAATTAAACCTAAGATTTCAGATATTGAAAGTAATCCATCTTTATTATGTTGTTTTCCTAGCATGATTTTTTCCTCTCACACTATTCTTTTTGGGTTTTAGAAAATGGCTGGAAACAGGAAGATTCACGATAATGGAGGATATGATGGACAATGGAATGATATTATTCATGAGCAACCAAATGAAATTGGATCTAGAGGTCCATATATCATTATTATGCATAATCAGCAATCTCATAATATGATCAATAATATCATATTTGGTAAGTTTCCTAACTCAGTTATTAAGAGAATGATGGAGTTTCATGATGACCAAAGTGGAAAGAAAGTTCAAGTTCCCTCATATAAGTCATGTGGGAAGAGGCATCAAGGATAATGTTTGAAAGGATCTTGAAGATGCTTTGGGTGTGGAAAATAAGGACACAAAGCTAGTAATTGTAAAGGATAGGGTTCAGTTAACACCATGGACAAGGATAATGGTATTGCTGAGACATCAACAATGGTTAAGTATTTTAAATGTGGAATTTACAGGCATTATGCAAACCAATGCCCTAAGGTAAAATCTCATAAAGAGAATTAGAATAGTCATATGGGTAGTATTTATGTGGATGATAATGAAGAGACTACAAATGATATGTGAGATGAAACAATTGTTGAAGCTCGGTTAATGGATTATGAAGGTAGTGGAATGATTACATGTTTATCAAGAGTAATGTAGTATAAGTAATCTCATGGTACTATGGAATAAAGAGACATCTAAGGGTTGTTACATAGTTGTCTTTCCATAAGTTTTGAAAGTGTATGATGAATGGTACTGGTTACCATGAGAGGTTATTCAGATATTTTTGGAAAGCACCTAATATGCACATAAAGAAGTGCTAAGGAGATAATGAAATGTTTGATAGTATTAACGAGCTCATGAATTATATAAGGACAATGTGATACCATGGTTTGAGTATAATGAATTTTTGGGATTTTGGTATGTGGAAAGAGTTAACTTTTGACAGCATTCATGTTTTCACTAAGGTTCAATGGGTATTCATTTTTTTCAAGAGAATACATGATTAAGGTATTCACATGATTGGAATGTGATCAACAAGTTATATTGGGGATATATGATGGTATTCACATGCTCAGTAGAGGAAATTTCAAGTAATCGTTTTCTTTAAACTATGAGCTTGTACCGATGTATTTTAGATAAGCCTAAAGATTGGAATGAATGATGTTGGACATAAGTTATTATTGTTTAAGGATAGAACTTTTTTCAATATTATTGATGGGATGTTATAGTATTGTAGTTTTAGAAAAAGGAAAACCTACCGGACGGGGGACAACCCATCGCGTCAGACAAGGCTGTGGGAATCGAACCCACAACTGAAGTGCAACTGGCCTTTATCGCCTAACAATGGCCTACAGGTAGTCACTGGTTAGTAGAAACTAGTTTTATTTTATTAAGCGGTATGATATATGAAGTATAAGTTCATTTTTGGAATCTTATATGATTAAACTAACCATAGATGGACTTGTGTATATTTGATAACTTTTTCTAACCTTTTGTTTTAAATATATGGAATGACCCATCATTCTATTACACTATTTTTTAACACTTCACAAATAACAAATTCAACCTGATTTTTTTAAGAGATGAAGTGGAAATTGTTCAAAGCACGAACAATAGTGGGATTGTACCAAAATCAAGCAAGTATTTCTTCTAATTCAAAATTTTCAACTTTAGGGAAATGATATTTAAAACCAAAAATGTTGTACTAGTGCTCTTATATATGATTAATCAGATGGTACCTTAGATCATCAAAAATTTATGGCTTTGTGATTGATGGCTTTTTTATAGCCTTGTTCTCTACCACTCTCCATTTGAACTCGATGGTTAGATTTTTCTTCCATATCCATATTTTCACCTATGTTCTCTTATATGGAATCCCAGTGATGAGTTACTTTGGGTAATCGTTAAATTTCATACATTAGTTTTTAAAATTAAGTTTTAGTATTCCTTTTTACGATGTGGGTTTCTATTAATAGTAAACAATTTATCACCCTGAAGAATTTCGAGAACGAAATTCATTTTAAGGGGGGTAGAATGTAACAACCCGAGATTTTTTGAGATATATTATTTTTAATTTCGTTGATCTTCTATTATACAGTACACCAAGATTGTCTTGTACTATACGCAACACTGCATTAGCTTGTAGTATACGCAACACTATTCTTGGCTTTCATTACACGCAATCGCGACCTACCTAGATATCGTGTGTAGTACGCAATACCAGGTTTCACTAAACAACGATATATTGTTATGATATTTTTATGGACTAGCCTTTATGAATAGTATTAACTAAAATTTTAATTTTATAACATTATTATTCATCTTACACATTTTCTAGAATATGGTATGAGAACAAAATAAATTTTTCATGTAAAATATGTATTTTTAAAAAATTACAATTTTCCTGCCTTTTGATGGTGCACCCACCTTAAATCTCATTTTTGACATGTCTATAAGTTCATGTTGAAAAAATAAAAGTCTTCTGTGGAATCAGGATATGAAAATTTACTTTGGATAAATTTTTCATATTATTCTGATAACTTTCATATTTTAATGAATAGAAAAAACACGCTATATTTTAATTAAAAACCACTTTTTTCATCGCAATATTTTATATGGTTAGAATATCTTCTTAATTGGTCTTATAGATTAATTAGAATATATTTTTACCATTTAATCTAATTTTGTTCATTGGAATTAATTTCACTTAGAAATTGGATATAAACAATTATCAATCTTTTGATAGTTTTGGTTTCTTAAAAACACGCTATTTGTTTTGATAACAGGATTTAATTTTAAAATTAACTAATGCCAATTATATGTTATGAATTTGGAGAAATAGACATCAATTATTAATTTAGAATATCAAATAATTCTTAGGCTGAATGTTTGGTATTTTTCTGAAAAACATCAATTTTTGATGAATAGTGAAACCACATAGTGGTAGTTAAACAACTGACTTTTTCATTTAAATGAAATTTTAGAACTTCTGTGAATTGAATTTCTAAAATTTGAGAGACATGGTTAATATAAAGGACTAAGATGTGGTTCAATGAGATGAAAATAATTTTTGGTGAATAGTTAATTTTTACTTTTATTTACCACGGTTAAAAGTAAATAGGGTAAATAAAAGTACAAATGATATTAATATTACCTTAACACATATACTAATTCTATTGGATAAGTATAATTCAACCGAAAACAACCTTAGGAATAAAATATGACCATTTAGGTCCACTTGGATTAGATTAGGACATTTATTATTAATTTATTTAAAGAAGGGTTAAAATTGTCAAAATCAATGTTTAATAACTAATTCATTTTTATTAAAGGGTAATACATGATATAAATTCTACTATAAAGATTCATTAGAAAGATACAACGATTTCCTACATAAGGGTATTTTATTTATAATTATTAGAAATTATATAATCCAAGTTATTTATGACACAATGGTGATGTAGTAATTACCTAAATAATGAAATATTAAAATAATTGATATTATAAATACACAAAATAAATGTAATTTGAGACTTTTGAGGAATTCCACTAATTTTATAGGTTAATATGACATGATATTATTTATTTAATTAATATTGTTCGAACTAATCATTCTGTTAGGATTTTCACAAAAATCAATTACCAAATAGTGTCAAAATTGACATAAAATAATTTTTTTAAAATTATTATATTATTAATTGTTATTTTATTATTAAAAATCAAAGGTTCCGAAAAATGTCTTAGATAAGTTTATATATATTAATTATAAACAACTTGGGGTTCTTTTGGCTTGTTATAGTATGTTTATTAACGTTATAGTGTAAGAAAACAAGAAGACACGGTAAAAGTAAAATTGATTAACTTAAAGTTAAATCTAAACGATAAGGTTAAAATAAAAACCTAAACTTGTCTAAATTATATTGGATGATAGGATTAAGACCCATCCCCACCTTAGCTTTGAAATAAATCAAATTTGAGCTATTAAAAACCGAATATGACTTTATAATAAAATAATTGTTTTTTTCAAAGGTGCCCCTCTCCTCCCTTATAAAAGAGAACCCCTTCCCTCTTCTCTTCACACCATTTTGAGCCTTGATGCTCTTACAAACCCTAAAAATTTTACTTCTCCACTTTCCTATAAACATTATAAAGGTTCTGGTCTTCTTAAAAGACCATCTTTAGTGCCCAAAGAGGAGGTTAAGAAGAGGCACTTCAAAGAAGAGGTAATGTCCATTACCGATTCATTCAACTTTATTTCTTCTTCTACTTCTTCTTCATTAGTTGTTTCGTTATGAAGTAATATCATCAGTGTCAATAATATACTGATATGTTATTATATGTATGAAACAACCTTATTTCACCATATATACATCCTACGGAAAACGAAATCACCGCGCGTGTGTACGTACGGAATACCGTCTCCATGCAGTGGTGTAATCTGTTTTCGACCACCACCATACATGGATGGGTATAATGGTGTAAATAAATAACTATATATGGTTATTGTAAAGTGATATTGATTCTTAAAAATTATACATACACTTCAATACAATTCCACGATCATGGGAATGATATCATCACTCGTACTTATGTAAGGACTACCGTCTCCATGACGCGATGAGATTCATTCTCCATGTTAACCATTAATGAATGATTATAAAGTATATATAATAAGTAATAATGAAATAGATGACATAATAATGATACATAATTTATTTATATATATATGTATGTCATCTACTTAATTCCATTCAATTCAATAAGGAAACAAAAACAACGTTCATGCGTACGTACGGCCTAGCGTCTCCATGAACGGTGTATTTCATTCCATTTATCGATCTATCATATATATATATATATATGTATATTCTAAATATATATTACATATAAATCATGTTTTAAATTCTGGAATTATGTAAATCAGGATATAAGTAATAATATCAAGAACAACAAGTCCAAACATATACGATAAATAAAACTAGTTTACCCAAAACGCTGCGTTAACTTAGAACTTACAAAAGAACGGGTAATAGGAAGTCATAACTGAAGAATATATGATATCATAACAATTTATATGATTCATTATTAAGTCAATGACATTATTTATATAATTATACAGGAGGTTCAGATACGTATGAATCATATCGGACCAAAGGTAAGGTAAAATCTTGCAATCTCAATTTTTATCCTAGATTGTTTATATTTCAGAATTTACTAGGGAATATTTATCATCCACATACATGTTTCCTCAATATGTAATATTATTTATATCCTCCTAAAAATTTTTAAATCCAATTTTACCCTTCCGTGAGATTTTATTAGTTGATATGAAATGAATCTTTTGTCGTTTTTCATACGAGGACCTTTTTTACGTTTCCGGCCAATGTATGAGTAGAATGTTTGTTTAACTTATACGGCATGCATGGATTCATAAAACATTATTTCAATGAAGATACCTTTTACAAGTTTTCAATTTTATTTTTAATCAACTTATTTTAGTTTAAAATTGTATGACATGTTAAGAAACGAAAAATGTTTTTGAAGTTGAAAGGATATTTTCCTTAAGAATGGAGTTCAAATGTTTTATCAAAATTATTTTCCATCTAAGATAATATAGGGTTCTGTTTCTATCCCTATTTTTACATTGATTTGATTATGTTATTATGGAATTATTTTTATGATGTCCTTTTATCTTATATGGATTATGTTATGATGGAATGATGTTTAAGATTCCCATTTTTATTACATGGTTTATGCTTTGATTTATGATTTATGATATTGTGGAACACATAAGAATGGTTTCGTTATGAGATGGGTGGGACCTATATCTCCCTCCAATGAATTGGGTAATGATTTATATATCATGATATAGACATGGATGGAATGGTAAGTCAATCTGATTCAGTAATACATGACTGGAATAAAGAGTGAACTCGATTTAGAAAGGGACTTTGTCCACTAAGATGGTCTTAGAAGCAATACCTTGGCTACAATGGAAATAATAACAAGTGCTGAATAGTTTCCACAATTACATGATTTATTCCCATTCTATTTTATCATGATTGATTTTCCTTTATGATATATGCCTTACATACTACCAAGATTTATGTCCTTGCTCAAGATTTTTGATGGTTAGATTTTATGTTCAAGCTTTTGCATTCAAATGTTTACGAGTCGCTTTATGTTCTCTATGCTTACCCTTACTGAGCATTTGAGCTCACCCTTTTTATGTTTTCTTTTCCTCAGGATAAAAATAAAGGTTTTAGGTAAGAAAAAAGAAGTGGAAGATCTTTATGGGAGAAGTTGAAGATCTTTCACCACAATTAGAAGATTAAATTCCACGTTTCCAAAGACACTAAACTATTACAGTCCTTGGGTATCTGTGTTTGTTATGTATAATGTATTCCACAAAAGTAATGTAATTTCCATGTACATCAAGCTTTGGATCTCTACAACACTCATATTCTTTTATAGAATAGTTATGTTAAGAGACAATATTTTTTCAATTTATGTTTCTCTTGTTATGAACTCAAGAGTTCAAAATAAAATTTTTATCAAAAAAAGCATCTTAATTTATCTCGTTGGTTGAAAACCCGTTTTTTTTTTCGAAAAACCATGTTTTCTTGAAAATGTTCTGAAATTTTTTTAACATAAATAAGATGAATTCCTAAATAAATTTTTACCCATTTTTTAAATTTTCAATAAAATCATAATGTAATCTTTAGACCTTTTACCAAACAATTTTCAGTTCTATTTTTGTGAAAATTTTAAATGAAACTCTACTTTAACATGTTTTTAAAGAATGAAATTTACCACCATAATTACCAATTTTTTATTTAAATATTCCATTATATGTTTTATATTTTATTTTTAAGTAAATTTATTTACAAAATATTTTATTCGTTATTTGTTTTAATAAGAAATTTACCATAAAAATTATCTTTCTTAAGAAATGTTCTAAATGATTTATCTTTCAAAATAATTCCCCATATTAGATTACATCAATTGATTTAATTTATGATTTCAATAAAATATAAACCATTGATACAATTATTATTAATTCATTGAATTTTATATGAATAAATAATATTGTTGAAACCCATTTATCTTCCAGTGATTATTCCATGATAAAATTATTAACAAACCCGATTCTTTGTCCATGTGTTGTAAAATGATGAAATGATGAAATTATGAACCTACTAATTTGTTAAAAACATATAATTTGGATTTTTTTGAATTAATTAACATCTATTGATTTATTTTTTTAAATTAAATACATATCCAATAATTCATTATACGAAACAACGAGTTTAACTTATGCTTCATGTGACACTATGTTTTAACAAAACCATGCCATATTATAAGTATTTTGATATAAAACAAAATGTTATAAAATTTAAATTAAAATTAAAGACATGATTATTAATAATTAATTTTTAATTGTTATTTATTATATATTTATATACATAAATCATATTGATAAAATCATTATTATTTTTCATTAAAATAATTATTTGTTTTGGTGATACTATTTCCAAAAAATTATTTTTATTTCTTTTTAAGAACCTTAATATAATTAATCATTAAAATTATTATAAAATTAATTTCATAATAAGAACATAATTTTTATAAATATTCATTTATAAATTAATATAGGTTGATTTTTGGTTTTTTTATAAAACGGCTCATTTTATGATTAAATATAAAAAAACAGAATTTTAGTTGAAATCAAAATTTTCATTTAATTTATTCATAAGGTTAAAATATATTTTTAAATTTTATAAAGTAAAATTTGGATAATTATACTTAAGGTTACCCAATACATGTAATTTTAATCATGTTCATTTTGAATTTCTATATAAAACACTGTCATTTTATAATCATTTTCACTTTATTTTACTGATTCGTTAACACATTTGGGGGATTATTTATAAATTAATATTTTCCACTTTTGTGACTGGATTTAGGAAAAAATGGATTAAATACATGGAATTATGATAATTCATATTAATGAATTGGGCCAACATATTTTTTTTAACAAATTCAATAGTAAATTTACTAAAATGTTTTTACATCAGTTAAGGTAAAATGGGTTTACCATTGGGGTTAATCTAGATATAGATGTTTTAAAATGACCTATAAAATCTCTAAAAAATATTTCATTGGATATTTTAACCTTATTATGTACAAGGCTCTAATTTTAATCATTTTGGGTGCTTTTGGAATGTAAAAAATGCGGTTACACTTTTTTATTTTTCATAAACTACAATTATGAAACTCACCTCACTTATAAAGGGCCACCCCATTTACTATCATCTTCACACCATTAATCCCATGTTGTTCAGAGAACACATACCTGAAAAACATCCCACAACCTCTCATCGCATCTTATAAGCAATATTTTGGACATAAATCCATTAAAGGAGGTATTTTTGTGCAATACTAATGAGGACACCCTAAGAAGAGCTAAAATTCAGAAATGATCATTTTTTATTCATTTATTCCTCTACAACCTTAAATTATTATTATAACATGATGATATAATAACATTATTATCTTAAACATATATATTTATTTTTTTGTTCAGATAATTACGTAAAAATATCTCCTCTTTTTTCTACATGGTTATAAAATCATCATTTGTTTTACTCATACCATATTATTTCTATCATTTGGTACATGAGAAAAAGAAATAGATGCATGTTTGTGAATGTGAAATGGACCTTATATATGATTTTTTACATTATAGATGGGTTAGTGTTTGGGGATGATTCCAACATTGGGTTTGGGACAATGATATTTTTGGATTTTTTATGTCAGTTGATTTTTCATTTTTTTTCAGATTGTATCACCCCTAAACATGATTGAACTTTTATTTTATTATTTCTTGGATTTTGGGTCTTAAAATGAGTTTCATGTCGAGTCCCTAATGTGAATTATAATATTTTGTAATTTTTTAGTTGTAATGTCGCTATACTTTGTTTCTGTGTGACATTTTATACTGAAATGTGTGGAATATTAAGGTTAAGTGTGCTTACAGTTTATTTTTTTATCTCTCATATTTTTGTTCAAATGGATTGTTTATAGTTTGTAACAGACCTTGAGAGTCAAAAAAGACACGATGAATCATTTTGGGTGTCTGTGAAAAACTTTAATTCATTTACTTAGTTTGGAGAAACCATGATACAGGAGTGCAGGTTCCTCTTAAATTTTTTATAGTCGTGAGGTGTAGATTTGGTGCATAGTATCCAAAACTGTGTTCCTGCCTATATGGGATGCCTCCTTCTCCATTGGCGTGTACATATTTGGTACACTGTTTTTAAAATGGTGTGTGCAAATTGTGTGGCCTCTTGGTTTACTTTAAACAGGAATTTCAATGTTCCCCTACCTATT
Source organism: Viscum album (assembly GCA_963277665.1). Classification (NCBI taxonomy): domain Eukaryota; kingdom Viridiplantae; phylum Streptophyta; class Magnoliopsida; order Santalales; family Viscaceae; genus Viscum; species Viscum album. The sequence goes on from OY728145.1 coordinate 1,782,549,978, forward strand.
TTTTCTCTTTTCTTGGTTTCCTCTCATTTTGTCGACATTGGGGAATAATGGGGATCCAAAAATCCCCTATACTTGGATTTTCCTCCTCCTATTATCTACATATCCTCATTTAATTTTCTCTAATGTCCTAAGATGATTTTTAAATATTTTTTAACAAATTATCTCATCTCATTATTTTTTACTCTACATTTTTTGGTTCTTTCTTGGTCGGTAATATGTTTGATGAACCCTTGGGTAAATTGATTTTGTTTGTCATGTGTTTCTTGAATATCATGGTGTGTGCATCATCTCTAGTACTATGTTCCTACATCTCTTAGAGTTTGTTTGTGTTCACACATTATTGGGGTTTATGTCTCCATCCATTGCGTTTCCTAAACATTGAATTCTATTATTTTACATTTCGTATAAATTTCGAAATAAGTTTTATATGATGATTATGTTATTGTTTCCATTGTACTAATGTTTGGATGTTGGAAATTTGGCATGAAATTTGGCCTCGAAGAGTTTTATTTCAATATGAATATATTCATATTTATTTAATGTGTTTGTTAAAATATTAAGTACATTTTAAAAATTTATTTGAGTTTTTTTGATAATTTGTTTCCATAGTTATGATTTGAAATTTGGTTTTCATTGTTATTTGGGTTTTGGGTGTGGTTTATGTGTCTCCAATAGATTTATGGTCTTATGTAAAATGGATTCCAAGATATCTTAAATTCTTTTCCTAGAACATTCTATATTTTGGTGATTATTATAGGTTTCCATAGGATATAGTGACTTTTATATGTGCACGAGTTTCCCACTAGTGTTTTCTATTATCTGATAGTGGCTATCATTTTAAAATATCCATATAGACTCGATTTTCAAAACGAACCTCCTCTATTTCCATCCTTACTTATCCCTCACCACTTTTTATTTGTTTTCTTAAAACTCAAATATTATTTAAATGGATTCATGGTTTTTGAATAATCTCAAATATTCATATCTAATGTGTAACGTAAATCATGGCTTGATTCTAATTTTTTAATGTGGTTTGGTATTAAAATGTTATAAAGCTAGGATTGGAACACTTAAAACATAAATAGTGATTTACATTGGTTTTGGAAATAGGTTCTGAAATGGATTTGAATTTTATTTCATATGGTCTAGTTGTTATCTAGGGGATCTTTGAGAATCATGTTTTAAATATGACATGATGTGTAGTCCTGATTTGGACTTGTGGATGTTTCAATGTTTGATTAGAACTATTATGGTGGTTCTTTTGATGTGATTGTATCATCATAGTTGGTGTTAGTGATTTTACTACGCATGAATGATAACATTTGTGGGTCATTGGTTCATTCCATTCATATAATGATCTCACCATTCTTTATGTACTATTATAATGGGATTCCTGGAAATATTTTCGAGGGTTGATGTATGGGTTCTTTTTAATCCCAATTAGATAGAGTGGTACCCCCTTTTGTAGAGCCCAAGTAGGGCATTTCACTAGTGAGGCTACTTTATATCATCGGTGGTGGTTATTTACTATATAGGATCACTATACTCTAGCAGGTGAGTCATAATAGAGTTCATCAAGGAATTATTTATAGGGAATTTTATGAAATATCATTGGTTATCTATCTTTATATTCTAATTGTCTCAATTTCATTTTTATTATTAGACCTATGATTTTATGATTATTTGTTATATATATTAAATTTACATCATAGAACTTTATCCCATTTTTTAGATTCATATATGTGTTATGGTTTTTCCACTAGATTTATTATTGGAAAATATTTTGAAATTAAATTTTTTGTGTTTTATTTCAAAAAGAGAATGTGTCGAAATATATTCTCGGTTATTTAAAATGGTGAAGCTTTATTTTGTAAATAAATTTTCAAACTACTGTTTATAGAGTAATTTGAGAATGAAAATTTATGGATTATTTGATGTTTAAATACTAATTTATTTATTCTATCAAAATACTTGTGCAACATATAATCATTGGACTCGAGCCGTTTTGTAGGTTTATCATTATGATTCGGGTTTTATTTTAGAATAGAATGGTATTCTAGATTATGGTGACCAACTGGTCAGGTGGAAAATATTTAATTCAACATTAGGATTATTTTTTATATTTTAGTTACTCTTTTGTTCAAATTTTGTTTTATTTTGGACAGTGTTTAGGAATATATGGAAGTCCAGTAATTATAGGATATTTTACATACTGTTTTATGGTTATTGGATCCTAGTTTCTTTGGGAGAAAAAATATTTTTATGATATATTTGATACATGATACTAGTATATATACCAATAGGATCGATATCATGTCTCAAGAATTATATTTGCTTGGGTTGAGTTTCTGGTTGGATGTAAACCCAACTTGGTTTGTGGAAAAATGATATTAGATACACCATTGTTATTTGTGGTGTCAGGTATTTCAATGATATGATTTTCAGGACATCAAAGGTAGGTATGGAAACAATGTCATAAACCCTCATAAGTTATGATATTTAATTTTATATTATATTTTTTGATTTGAGCCTTTTGTTTTGGTCATTGGGTTTGTGGTTTTTTGGATGATGATTGATGTGAATTAAATTTAAGCAGTGGGCTTTCATGGAGTAATGACCCATGGGGGGCCTAAGAGTATGATTTATGATAATTATTTTGGTTGGTTCCAGCTTTGGGAATGGTATGCTAAATCATGTTGTGAGTTTACTAATGTACAATATTTCACTATTTTAGGAGTTTGAGTGTGAGTTATGTTTTAGGATTGATTTTGATCGGTCTGAGTTGATTTTGTTTTGAGAAACGGTTTCTGAAAAAATGTTTTTAAATGTGAAAATTAATTTCTAATTGATAGTGATTTTTATTTTCTGACATTCTTTTCTTTAAATCATTCTTCCCAAAAGGTCGCAATGGTTTAATGTTAGACTTCTATAGTTGTTGACCATAGCTAGAATGCTGTTGGTTTGGAGGATTTGAGTTCTTCTATATCCTTTCCAATCATCTGTGGTAATCTATGTTTTCTAGAAGTTGTGTAGTGGCCTGATGAAGTCGAATATGTCATCAAGTTGATTGAAACTCCAAAATCATTGGGGGTGCATGCTATTATGTGTTCTTTTAAAGGTCTCATTTATGATTTTTGGTAGGATATATACCATGAATAGTTGAAATACAAGATGTATTGGGTAGTTTTTAGGACCGCATTTATCTAATGTTTTATAACCAAGGATGTGAGCGGAGGAAACTAGAACAAATCTTGGGAATTTAGATAGTTAATCATTTGTTGAAGGACTACATTGAACATGTTTTATAATTACATTCTTTTTCATCAACGATAGCCTTATGGAATTGGATGAAAATTTCTCCTTTAATTTGGGTTTATGACTAGTGATCATGGTTCTATTTCTCTTATCTAGTTAATTTATATTCATTAAAGTAGAAGAGGAGACAATCATATATGAGTATTTACCAAACGGTTGTCAATACTATTTTGAAATTCAATTCATCTTAGATCTTGTAATGTTTACCTATATGGTGAGAGGATTATGCAAGTGGAATCTATTTTTATGGATATTCTATTGATGGTTCTGACTTCCCATGCTTCATATTATTCTCTTGTATGATGTTAGTGTGGTCTATTCAGAAGTTCGATGCCCTCCTTCCATAATATTCTAATAGATAGTCATCACTATAGACATTTGATTTTCATAGAGAGGTATTGTAAGTGGAGCTCCTAGAAGAAGATGTTTATGTCAGAGGATGTCAAATCCTAAATAAGTGGAAATAGAAGTTTCAAGTCACTAGGTAATTGGCCATAAAACCATGACTGAATCTTTTAACACAGTCAGAAATCCTTGGTAATGGGGAACATTGGAGTAGCTTTTGTGTCCCATGTTGGAGTGGAGTCTATTGAAGTTTATTTTTTTTGGTTTTTATTTCCCCCTAAATGTTACTTGTTGTTATAAAAACATGATGGGATCATTCTCTTTTAATTATTATAGATTTTTCTATTTGGATATAGGTCCTTAATTGTATTTTCATTCATAGATATTATAAACCATTTTTTGGATAGCTTTTTTTTCTAGTCATTCCTATTTTGGAGATGCTCATGTCTCGTAAAAATGATGAATCATTTTTTTTATAATGTTGGGATTTCCCATATTAGTGATGTTAAAAGGGGTAATCTGGTTCTTCTAGTTGGTGGAACCTTCTTCTCTACTACATATATCTTTTTTTGGTATCTTATCTAGTGATGTTATGTTGTGACTTATGGAAGGAATGGTATCCTATGTATCGTGGATTAATTTATCCTCATTTATTTTTGAACAATAGCATTGTTTCGTGTGTAACTGAGTGATTTTTTAGTGGATGAATGTCTTTTTTATTTCAAATATTTTCACACCCCATCCTTGACTTATATTATATTATATTTTTTTCATGATTTTTGGTATTTTGGATGTAGTTTATGTCCTGTTACTATTAATAATATCCATGTTTTGGATGTTTTTAATTGTAATTAGTGTTGTGTAATGCTTATGTGCACACATTTAGGGTAAAATGTGCGGCCTATAATGTATAATTGTGTATTCAATTATTTTTCTTATTGAGTGGTTATCTTTTCACTGCATAATCATCATTTTTTGAAAACCATTGATGATAAAAGGAGAAACTGTGCAGCATATAGTTTGTCTGTGAAAAGGTGCACATATAATACACTGTAATACTAAATCATGCGACCACTGTGAGGGTGCCTATTCTATATTTTGACATAGGCGAGGTGAATGGTTGGAACATAATTTCCTAAATCATGTGGCTAGTTTATGTATGTGTCCCCATTTTATAGTGGGGTATGAATGGTTGGTAAAAAATATGGAATGTTGTGCAGAAAAACCATGATGCTTGTCTAGTTTTCTTAAACATGAATCTTAATATATTCCCCACACTATTTTTAACTAATTTCATGTTTTACTTCCTTTTTTATATCCTAGTAACTATAGGGGATCCTAAACCCCCCGACCTTGTGATCTCTACATCTCTTAATCTCCTCTCTCCATTGAATTTACTTTAAGGTTCTATTGTGTGATTCTCTTAGTTTTTTGTACAATTTTCTCCTATTTTCATTTCTACTCTTGTGTTCTTGGTTATTTCATGGTGATTTGTATATTAGATGAATACTAGGGTAAAGGGATGATGTTTTTATTATGTTTCTGGGATGTTAGGTTGTTGGTATCATCTACTGGACTATGTTATTACCTCTATTATTCTCACATCGTTAAGTTATGTGTCTCAATCAATTTATTTTCTAAACCATACCATGTCATGCTTAATAATTTATAATAAATTGATAAATTATGTTATATGTTTTTAATGTGTTGGTTTGAGTTGTCTTCGGGGTTTAATCTATTAAATTTTGTGTGAAATTGGATTCAAATGGGTTTTATCAATATTACTATATGTATATAGATTGATTGTGTATTTTTAAATGATAATGGCCATTTTAAAATGTATTTTTTATTTTGTAGACAATTTTTTTCATTGGTTAATTTTTGGCCATTTTTCTTTCTTTGAGAATTGATTTTGGATTGTGGTTTTGGTTAATCTTATGGTTTGATGGTCATGAGGATAGTTATTACTAATATCTATTTTATTCTTGACCTAGAATTTTTTGTATTTTAGTAGTTCATCAATTGTTCTGTTGAATTGGTAACTTCTATATATGCATAGGGTGAACATATAGATGTGATCAAATGTGATAGTGTCTATATTTATAAAATGTCCCTCTTGAAACCAGTTTTTAAAATGTACCTATCCCACATGCTCTCTTAATTATCCACCCATTATTCTAAGTAGTTATCTTAAAATTATTATATCTCTTAAATTTATTATTGTATTCTAAATAATCTCAAATGTGGTATTATAACTTATAACACACACCTTGGCCCATTTGGATTTTTAGAATATAGTCTGGTATGTAGATGAGACAGATTCTCATTTGGAACCATTTGAACAGAAGTTGGGTTATTCAATGGTTTTGGTAATGATTTTGAAAATTGATATAAATTTTAAGTCTAAAGTACTTGTTTAAATATTATGGTGTCTTGGGAAATTGGTTTTCATAGTGACATGATGTGTTGGACTAGATGAAACTTTTTTATTGTTTGAAGTTTGATGTAAAACACTATGGTTTTACATATATGAGAGGGTATACACATAGTAGGTTGAAGTGTTTTGGCTAGGAATGAATTGTGGAATTTGTGGGTTATTTTATCATTCCATGCATGTGAGGACCTCCTCAATCAACAGGTACTATTTTCATAGTATTCCTAGTATTATTCTATTGGATTGAGTGACATGTTTTTACTAATATCAATTGGATGGATTGGTATGCCGATATTTTTTGATATACTAGGTGGGATGTGCCAATGGTGAGGCTTGATTAGTGTAGCAGGCTTGGTTATTGACTATAGAGATTCACCATATGCTGTTTGTTTAGTTTCACCTGTTAATAGCCATGTATTTTTTGTAGGAATGTTTATGAAATTCCCATGGTTATCTTTATTCATGTTATACATGTTTGTGTTGCATTTTTATTATTATCCCTTTGTGTTTATTCTGGTATCTTATGTTTTGATAATTTATAGCCCAAATCGTGAGCACATAGTTTAGTTTTTTTATTTGGGTTTTGGTTCATAAAATGAATTTAGGATTGGGAAGCTATTTTTAATATGAATGTTTTGTCCATTATTTCATAAAGTAAATTTTAAGAATAGTTTTTTATTCTATAAAATGATAAAGCCCTATTTTAAAAATTTACTTTGAAAATATATTTTATGGAATGATTCATTAAAGGAAATTTATTTACTCTTTGGTACATAGCTACTAAGCTATTTATACTCACACCCAACATGGGCCACACAATTTTGGTATACTTGATCTATTTTTCAGGTCCAGGTTTCTGCTTTGGTATTTCTTTTGGAGTAGGAGGGTCTTATGGATGGTGTTTATGTTGTGGTCATGTGGATATCATGTTAGTACACATTGGGATTATTTTTCATTTTGTTGTTTTTTGTTTATCTATAGTTGTATATCGAACCCTTTTTATGTTTTTATTGATGGTAATTTATTATCTGTTTTCATGGGTTCTATATTTCGGTTATTTGATAATATAATTTTTGGGATATTTCTTTCCCAATATGATATCAATGATGCATGATGGAATTTTTTGGCCCTGGAGGATCGCAAATGCCTCTCAGGCCTTATCTCAGGTAGGTTCGGGTGTTGGTTAGGATGGAAGCCTAGTTGTGTAATTGATGTTTTTACAATAAGTTAAAGCTCATATTTTCCATACATGGTTCTTTATTATTTGGTTTATTGGTTCCTCTATTTTAATTACTAATTTTTTTATATAGTATTTTTTAAATTTTGTTACTATAATATTAAATATTATTTTACTTTTCCAATGTTTTATAACTCTAAACCAGGGGCATATTCTACTAACTATATTTAATACACCCCAATTCATTTAAAAAATCTTTGTTATAGAGAAACCTGCTTAACATTACTATATATTACATAATTTTGGATGAATATTTTGAACAATAAAAAATTACATTCCTAAGGATCTTAATAGTTTTGTGTCTCTAGAAAAATGAAATACAATCTTTTAACTTGTTGAATTATATTCAATGTTTCATACAAATATCATCCCATTTATTACTCCAACTTAAAATTAATTTTCGCAAAATAGGGAAATTGACCCCAAGAAAGGTGATCTAAAATGCTCAGAAAGGGTAAATAAATAAGATACATAAGAATTACCTGAATAGAAGGGCATATGAACATTATAATAATATTTATATATCATAAACTACATATCAAAAATCAAACAAGTTAGTCATGGAATAAATATTTTTAGATAATTATGTATAAATTATATTGTGAATCAAGAGAAGAATTCATAAGGATATAACATAGGAATATTATATGGAATTTTGGGTGATACATAAACATATAAAATTATTTCAATAGTAGTAATTGATCACTATACGGGATAACTTAGTGAAATTGGATCACTCCCTAAACCATATTAGTAGTTATGGTTAACTACAAATACTATCTTAATAGTAATAGTTCACTCCAAATACCATCTTATAAGTCATTGATCAATAAAAAGACCAGCATAGTATACAACGCCCCTTAATCAACCAGGATAACTCCACATTCCAATCATGACTATCACATGAGATATACATCTTTAAAAAATGCATTGGAGGGATTTATATTTACCACCCACAACTTATGAAATCATACATATGTGTAGTGTCTTGCCTAGGGTGCCCTGTGATGGTTTCCCACATGACCTCAAGCACACCTCCCAGAATTTTAGAGGCTACTGATATGAAGTGAGGGCATGAGGTAAGCCTGTGGGAAGAACATTCCATAAATGATTAGAGTTGAGCATAGAAATATTAATGTGGAATAAATATGAGAAGCAACAATAATACCCATAAAGAATTGAATACTGAAAACAAAAACATATAGGAAAATAAATTAATGTTTGGAAGATAAATAAATAAAAAAATCAATTTATGGAAAAAATATGTCATGTGTTATAAAAAAATGAGAATTTAGGGGAATGGGATATAAGTTTATTCAATATGATATCACAATAAAAAACAACAAAAATACTAATAAAACTACCATATCAAGTGTAGGCTCGATCCCCCACTAAAAACTCTATACTATAAATTTAAATCAATCATTGGAAGCTATATACATCCATTTTTATATACCTCATATAATAATGTCTACATAGGTACCAAAGGTGCACAAGTAGATTGTACGATATAATCTAAGTAGGTTGGCACACATGATGTTTAGGTCTTTCCATTTCATGCCACAAAAATATAAATATTGTGTCATAATAATTTAATGAAAGAAAAAATATAGAAACAAAACCATTAGATTGGGGTTCATATAGAAACCTTCCAAACAACCATCTTTGACCTAATCCATTGTGTCTAAACCATGATAAACTGCAAGGGTATGGTGATATGTATAATGTTATAGAGCATATAATGTCCCCAATATTGTTCTTGGGATTTGAGAAATTTCCCTAAATTTATTATTCAAAGAATATTTTTTCATTTTTAAAACATTTTATTTATTTTTTTAATTCAATGGAAGAATCACTTTTAAAAAATAAGGAAAGGATCCCTTAGACCATACTTGAAAACCCTGAGAGACATTCCATGTACTTCTAGAGGGGCTTAGTGAATTACCAATGCCTAAGAGTCCATCCAAGGTGACCTATTTATGAATTACTAGGTATCAATATAAAATGGTGTGAAATAATCATGTATAATAGACGTCCAATTCTTTACATTGTATCACACATAGCTGCCTGAGTCTTTCTCGTGGAATGGTATATCCAATTAGTCCACTAAACTCATCCAAGGGGTATCCCCTAGGACACTAGTATCAATCATATTGAGGGAAATTTAATTAATTCTTGATGAAAACAACCCTATATTGGTTTGTGTTGTTCCCGATATGGTTACTAATCATTGTCAATTCTAACATTATGTCACGAGAGTCCATCCAAGGGTTCCCTATATCAGAAACCCTTGTTTCACTCTAATATCCAAAGTTAATGAAACAAACAATGATTTTATATTTTTTGTTCCCAATTAGTGGTCCATTTCATATAATTTATGAAATTGGATCATATTAAACACATTGTTAAATAATTCCATTGGTTTAACAATTTATGTATTGTTGAATAAATCATAATCCTCTAATCAATTCATATTAAAACTGACCAACCGTAAGTGGCATGGGGGATAAGATAGAAACTACTTTCAACAGAACTAGAAAATAATTACAATGCTCAAGGAATTTAATATAAGGAAATACCCATTTATAATTTTAAAAAATACATGGAAAATTATACAATTTGGTAACTAGGTATAGCACAACAATTTGGTAGAAAAACCTAGTGGAATTCATCCAAGAATGTGATTTTACACTAGGTAGGTTCATGATACAGATGGAAAACAACTTATAATGATTATATTCTATTCAAGAGTATTTTCTAGAATGTCCTGCTGATAAGAACAATGAATTAATTTATGGAAAGAAATTAAATGAAAGTAAAATTCATTGACCACCTACCATAGTCTTATAGAGCCTCCCTCATCTAGTATCAGTGTTTGATTACAACTAGTTTTGAATAAATCGATAATACCTTCAAATTCAATGATAATTTGGAAAATTATCTTTCCATAAAATATTTAAATGGATGAGAAGAAGTTAATGAAGAATATTAGTTATTATTTTATATCATAACTCTATTTATACAGCATCTGATGGCGGATGAAATAGACAACAAACTGATGATCCACCTTGGATCCTAGATTTTAGTGGAGACATGACTCAATGAGGGATATGGATGTTCATCTATTGGATGAAAAATTTAAGAGGATAACAAATGTGTTTTAATTCATTTAATATGGTCATTTTTGTAAATTCACTATTTTTTACATTATGTGGTGTTTAGCCGCAAAATTTGTCTAAATCGTTCACTAACTGTGAGCCAATCACTATTTCTTGGGTTTCGTCACATGGTTTTCCACACAGTTAGACTAGCCTTGCACAAACCATGGAAAAAATCTTTTCGTTTTTTTATAAATAGCTCACACATACTTGCATTTTTGGTCGTATGGTTTCCGAAATACCATTGGCCATGTATGGTCTTTAGTTTTCAGGATATAGGGCTTTGAAAACCCCGAATGACCTCGAGGCCTCCATGATTTGATTGTGAATCAAATTTAGGACAATATAAATGAATTTAAAAATTAATGGTTCATACCTTAATGAAACATTGGGATGTTAAAACCTATCCTCTATAAGACAACTCATCCTTGAGTTTTCCATATGAGGGTAGAAGAATGTCATCTGAGAATAGTTCTGACAACTATACACATACGTGGAGCTTTCTCTCCCATGTCTCATCATTTATGTGTCGATGATTTCATATCACCCAGACCTGAGGAACTAACTTCACATGGTGATCCTTCAATCTATGACCAAAAAAACATACACTATAATCCTCAAAGGATTTTTATGATTCCACAACAGTATAATCATGGTCAAATAGATGAGAAATGTAAGAATGATGTTGTCTAAGATCAGATACATGGAATGCATCATTTATGACATAATACCTCTTATGTAATAATAAATTATAGGCCACTTTCGAAACTTCCTACACTATACCATAACCCATTATATAACTCAGTGACAAATTTCCCGCTCATTTGATTAGTCTGTGACCCAACATAGGTGGTAGAGGGAGAAACACCTAATATCCAACCCTGAACTCCACATGTATACATTGTTGATTAGTTTTGGAATTATTACTAAAATGAAATGTATTCATATTTTTTTTATATCAGCTGAACATTATTTGGTGTCACCTGAATAAGATGACTTCACATAAGATCTACCTCATCTACCTCATGCCATTATAGTGATGAACGACATGGTCTACCATAGAGTGCCTCATAAGAAAATAGCTAAATCATTTACTAAACTCTTTTTATTATAGGAAAACTCATGGAGAGTCATATTATGTTCCCATGAACCGTCAAAATCATGGATACATGCCCATATAATATCATCTAACACCCGTATGGTCCACTCAGACTTTTTGTCAGTGTGAGGGTGCTATGAAATACTAAAAAGCACTTGTAAACCCTGTTCCTTCTACAAAACATTCTATAACCATGATGTAAATTGGGAATATAGGTTTAAAATGATAGGATGTGGAATAGTATAGTGTTTCACTATATCCTGGATATATAGATTTCACATATCATCAACAGAGATGGTCTCCTAGATTAGTTATAAGTGTGCGACTTTAGTCAACCAATTGATGATCACGCTCACTATATCGCTGCATTAATGGGATATAAAAAATCCTATAATTAAATACATGGTGATATCATCTGATTTCACCTCATGAATAAATATAGGTTGTATACATCTAGTAGGTCATTGATTTTATTCTTTCACCTACTGATAGTTGGAGCACCAAGTAATAAAATATTATATATCCACTATATACCTGGCCACCTCTACTAATAGAAGATATATCTATAAATATTAGTCAGCCCAAGATGGAAATCCCAAATATAGTCTTTTTATTCCCTCATAGAATATTCTCATATATAATAATGTAACCACATAACCTATAGAGAATAAAAGATTATAAAATCAATCAGCAACCTATCCCAAAGATAGATTCTCTCCTACAAAGAATCTCCGCAAGATGAGGCATTTGTAATCTGATAAATTTTTCATTTGGATATTCCATAATATAGAAGAATTTAATTATAGAGATTCTACAACAAACTACCTGATCTATTTCTAAACCTCTTAATGCATACTAGAAAAACATCATGAATTACCAGTCACTGCTGGCCTCATTGATGGATTGCATATGTGTCTTCTAATACAAGGAATAATCCCATGAATTACTCATTTCAGGTGTGAAAACAAAATAAAAGTTGAATTACTTTAGGTATTCCACCCACCTTCACTACCTCGTATTCATGTCTCGTTGGGTGGATATGTCTTCAAGACAATTATGGTCCATGTAAAAGACAAATCAATCACCAAACAAGAATTGACCCCAATATTATAGATCATGAACCATGGATGCCAACATGAGTTCATACGTAGGATAGTTCTTATAATGAGGCCTCAGATGGTAGGGTATATAAACAATGAATCAATCACCTTGCCTAATAACTCCACCAATACCAATTCATGAATAATAAAAGTATCATTTATAACTTTTACTAAGCATATGAAGAATAGAAAACAGTGTGGAGGTGAGGCTTCCCTTTATGTTCTAAAATTCTACCTCTTAAAACATTGTCCAGTCAAACTAGAAACTATTTTGTTAAATCCAATTTGAGGTGCTAAAAGGCATGACACATGTTGGATGAATTTTATGTCATAGCTAGATATACCTTAGAAGATGGATATGTCAAACTAATTCTAGAATGATATCAGGAAACCATAGTTATCACCTTATTTGAATCAACTAATACCCCTTACTTAGAAATTATATGACACATGAATCAACCCTTACTGTTAAAAAAACCAAATTTATTAAGGTTCACACACTTCTAGTTCTCTCTTAGTGGAATCAAATCGACCATGATATGATTGTTGTGGTCATATCTAGAGCATGAATACTCCATGATTTAATTTATGAAGACTACTGAGAAGGAATCAAGATATTTGTGGGAACCAGACTCATTTAATCCATGAAGTCTAATATGGAGTTCGTTAGACCAAAAAAATTACCAAATACTTGTTCAAGACATACCTACATTGGAACACAATACATGGTATAAAATATGGCCTCACATGATCTTTATGGTATCCCGACCTCAAATTATTCTTTAAGAAAATAGTTTCTCCTTGAAGTTAGTCAAAAGGGTTACTTATACAAAGCAATAGATACTGGTTCTTCACTGTAATCTATTTCAATTGACGGTAATCCAAAAAAAATAGAATGATACTATCTACCTTATATGTTACAAAAACATGTGAACCCTATGGAGTGTACTAGGTTGGATAAAATACTTATCCTCTCATTCATTAAGATACATCTTATTTTTCAAGACCACTAATGTTGCTCTCTTATTGGGAGTAGTGAACATTTGTTCCATACCTAGAATAATATCTATGGTCAAATAAAACCATCTATCTCTAGATGGAGGACAAATAAGTCATCTGGGATGACATCCCAAAATCGATCTACAATAATAAGTAATTCTTTCAATTGATTTCCACAATTGTTCAGAAAGATATTGGCCATCTAGGATATCACACATCTAAACCCAATACTCCTGAATCGATCTAAAATGACCTTAGGATATAATTCTCCATTAATTATATATATGTTTCCCTTAATAGATGTGAATGAAACTCAGTAGCAATAGAAATCCACATGGGATCGATAAGGCTAAAACCAGTTCATACTGAGATTGATGTCAAAATAGGTCATCTTGAGGATGATGAAACTCCATTGAAAACACTTCCCACTTATCACAGGGGAAATACAAGAACTAGTGTATAAACTCATGTCTAAATAATAATAGAATTTATGGTCATAATACCATTAGAGTAAATTATCACTAATAATATTTATTCTATTTTGTAACATATAATAAGGAGTACAAGGAACATGTATCATATAAGGTAGATACTAGAGTAGAGGCTATATGAATAGTACTCTATCTATAGATGGATATAGAGACAGCTCCGATGGAGTAGGATATGAAAAATGGATATGTATTAATATGTAGCCTTGATATTCTTCCCTTGAAGCCTAAGATGGTCCACTCTACTCATTATGGAACTCTAATGTTTGGCTGCCTTGGCCACAACCACTTGTTCAATCTGATCTGCCTATGGAAGAAAAAGTTCCTTATTTAAAATAAGTCAATAAACCTACACCTGAGGATGATCTTTGAAAAAAATCCCATTAACTCGGTGATTAATGAAAGGATCAAAAGAACATCTTGATGTGTCCCATTATTCCATAATCCCAACACTCAATCGGGTTCCTCATATATTGTGTCTTTTTTTTGTGTTGTTCCTTAACATACTGGTGAAATTTATTAAGCATTTTTGTACAATTATCTTGTATGGTAGTACCCATCATGTAACCTCTATGAATAACTTTATACCACTTGATATCCCAATAGTAGTTTTCCTCGAAGCTGAACTCCCCTCCTAGATGTTACCTCACTCCCTTTGGTTTTTCTTAGTGATGAGGTCCTGGTTTATTATATTTGAAACAATTTTGTGATGAAAAATGATCCATAATGAGAATATGTCATAATAAATCCCATCCTAGAATTTCCTCGTAGTAGTTTTGTAACCACTAATAATCTTCGGTAAAAAAAACAAGAATTTGGTGAAGAGGGATGAGTATTCCATTAATGATATTTCACCTTTCTCAATGTGCATGAACTCTTCAACTTGATCCATTCTATAATTTTGAGGGAATATGGATTCAAAAAAGACTATAGGGAAATCATCTTACACCATGCCTGGATGTTGAATAGATATAGTCATAACATACCACTAAGACTTTGCAAAGTCACATAAAAGATAGGTCTCAATCATGGACCTCCCCTCTAGAAGCATCTCTATGTGATAAATTATTTACTCCATGCCCTCCAACAACGATTCAGATGTATGTGGTATACCATACCCTAAAAAGGATTGATTATTCTTATCCCAAAACAGAGAACCATCTCCCTATGTAAGATCTACATGAGGTTCTTTAGGCGGAAATATAGGAGGTATTATTTGTGGCTTAGGTACCAACACCATATGAGCATGAAAATATCCACATTCCTCGTGTAAAACATGAGGTCGTCATAGTGTCATAGATCTATAAATAAAAATCTGAAGCCTTAGACAATATTTATAACATATATGGAATGTTGTAACAGAGGACATACAAAAGTCTATCCTACTAAAGAAGCACACCTCTATGCCAACTACATGGGCAATTTCTGGGTGATAATAATGAGAAATGATTGTAAATCCTATGAAACATGCCTGACTTCCAACTTTCTAGTCAAAACAGGATCAACCTATCACGTATAGGGTAACTATTACATTTTTGCAGACATGTTCATTTTAATTCATTTTGGTTCAATCATTTTTTATTGATTATTATAAATAATTTATATTTAATTTTGTAATATATTTTCATTAATAATTCCCCACACCGTATAAATTGAAATTATACCCTCAACTCCCAATATCATGGCCTTTACATGAGATAATGTGTATAACAATCCATCTATGTGGTTAGATTAGATGAAATAGAATAGGTACTCACCAATAAACCTACTCATGTGAAATTATTGGTCAATCAAACCAATTATGTAATCATTAAAACCTAGGAAAAAATATAAACCAAAATAATTACATTCAATTCACACATGAAAATAGATACGGAATGACATATTGCATGGAAATGTAGTTATATATTTCTCAGTATGATGCAAGATTATATGATTCCCTCAATTAAATGGGAATGTTTTAACATTCCAATCAAGTAAATTCAATATTAATAACAACACAAATCAAGTTAGTCACCCAATAGTGAAATCCAATAAAACCATATCTAGAGAAATAAATAATAGAATTTTCCAAGACTAGGTAGTACGGGTTTCCCCAGTATGTGGGGTAGATATTACCAATAATAATATCATTACCAAATTACCATGTCTTAGTGTCCAGTATTAAATCAGATAGTAAAAATAATGAGAATAGTCTCTACTACAAAATTGTGGAATACGATCTCATGTTCCACTCACCAGTGCCCGAAGATGGTGGGGCATAATATCTCATGTGTACCCCCTAAAAGATAAAATCTTCCAAGTAGAAATGATATCATTTATGAATCCCATTAGAAGACTATTAAATATATGATCAATGTATATCACAATAATATATATTTATAAGAAAAAATAAAATAAACAGCAATATCTAAATTGTATTTGAATCCAAGAAAATAATCATGCAACATAATGAATTAATTTTTGGAAGCTGAATACATAAAATAAAGTAACTAATGATGTTTTTATGTCATCTGCTATAAAAAAATGAGAATAGAGGTGTGGGAGATAAAAAAGTATACATCATAATATTAATATAAAAAAGAATAATATATGTAATAGTTTTAGCATCTCAATAATAGGCTTAGTCCCCTATTCCAAATTCCATCTAGTAAAATTAAATCAAAAATTAGAAGTTTGATTCTTCCTTTTTTCTACACCTAAAAATATAAAGTCTACTTGGGTAGTAAAGACACTTTATCAGGAATTGAGATACCCTCTCAATGGTCCAGAACTCATGGTGTCTAGGAATTTCCTTTCAATAACACATAAATATTTCTAGTGTGTCCAAAGAATTTAATTCTAGATAGATCAAAAAAATAAGAAATTTGGAATGGGTTTTCCATGGAAACCCACCCAAATAACAACATCGTTTTAAGCTGGTGTGTCTGATCTAATAGAACTTGCAAGGGAGTGATTATATGTATATTGTTCCACAGGATAAACTATCCTGAATCTTGTGATTTTATTGGAGGAGATGTCCCAAAATTTATAATTCTAAAGACATTTTCTCATTTTAAAAACATTGAATTTAATTTTTCATTTAATTGAAAAAACCTCCTTGAAAAACATGGTGATACTCCCTTATCTTGTCAATGAAAATCCCATGAGACATAAAAAGTATCACTTTATGGGATTGGTAAAAGACCAATTTCAAGGGGCCTATCTGAGGAGACCCATGTATTATGTCCCAAGTGTCACTTTGGAATAGTGTGTAATAGTCAAGAATACTAGACCTCTAAGTACATTCCAAGTATAGCATATAAGGGACTGAGTCTCACTTGTGGAATGATACAACAAATAATTCTATAAAATCATTCCAAGGTGTATCCTCTAGGGAAGTAGTATCACTCTTAGG
This sequence comes from Viscum album, assembly GCA_963277665.1. Classification (NCBI taxonomy): domain Eukaryota; kingdom Viridiplantae; phylum Streptophyta; class Magnoliopsida; order Santalales; family Viscaceae; genus Viscum; species Viscum album. The sequence continues at coordinate 1,782,567,550 of OY728145.1, forward strand.
GAGTTAAATGTAATTAATTACTATATAACCCATACCAAGAATTTATGGAGATATTCCCAACATGGTTACTAAGCTTTAATAATTCTATCAAAGTGGCACGTGTGTCTGTCCAATATGACCATATGTCAGAATCCCATTTTATCTCTTGGATGAAAACTAATAGAACCAAACAAATATATCAATTTTAAGAAATCTAATTATTTGACCATTACATATAATTCAATCCATAGGACCATATTTTACACATTGGTCATACATTAGATTGGGTTAACCATTTACAACTTATGGCATCAATCCAAAGCTCTTGAGTAATAAAAATTAAGTCAAAACATATGAACATGGCATGGGTAAAGGATATTTAATAGGTTCACCAACAGTATCAAATCATTATATAGATACTTTTATTTTATATAAAGAAATACCAAATTGGAATTCTCAACAGTCTATCGAAAATTTGACAATTATGCATCTAGGTATAACATACTGAATTTGTTAGAAAAACTGATGGATATCCTCCAAGGATGTGATTTACTACTAGGTAGGTTCATGATACATATGTGAAATAGATCAGAATTATTAAATTTCTATTTGGATGCTTCATAAAAATGGTTCGGTGAACATAAAATGACACAATTTATGGAATGTGGCAAAATGAAGCCAAAATACCATGACCAACTACATTATCCTCATAATGCTTTCTTTATATAGTATCAACATTTGGTTCGAGCTAGATTGTAATAAATTGAAGAAAATATCAAATAATATGAATATTAGGAAAAATATATCAATCTAAAGCTTCATAATGGATGAGATTAAGAAATAGAAAATATATTAGAGTAGATTAAATTTTGCACCTCTATGTTTCTATAGGATTTAATAGCAGATAAAATAGTTTATGAATAAAGGCCCTACCTGGATTCCTCGATTTGAGAGGAAAAGTCATTCAACAAGGGAGGTTGATACATAGAAACTATAGGAATAATAAAGGAGGTAAAAGTCATAACTTTAAATTATTTAGGAGGGTAATTTTAGAAAAATCACCTATTTTTACCCTCAGCATGGTTTGGCAACATGGTTTGGCCAAACCATGCACCAACCATGCGTAAGTCACTACTACGTGGAGAATATAACATGGTTTTCCACATGGTATGATAAACTATGTAAAAAACCAGAATAATATATCATACAATTATTTCAGATGGGTCTCATGGTTTTTATCCCTAGGTCACATGGTTGTAGACAACGGTGCAAGCCTTTTCGCTCTTCCATATTCAATGGGTTGTGCTCAAAATGACATCTATTTGATCCTGAGGCCTCCTTGACATGATTAGACCACAACTTTATGTATTTTTTAAGGTAACTGATACAAAAAAATTAACAGTTCTTACATTTATAAAAATTTAGTACACTAAAATAAGTGTTTGACAATATAATATAACATTTACCAAATCATGACTGATTAAAAGTGACAGGTCTCATTAAAGTCATTAAATTATCTATGATATAAAATGGGTATCATATATTTTTTCATTTCATTACATATATAAAATAGATTGGTTTAATAATAATATTTCCTAGAAAAACATGTGAATGGAACTGGGATCAATAATATTTTATTTATGCTAAAACTCCCAGAAGAGAAACATGTTTCATAAACAACTTTTATAATTAATCCTAATTTATTAAAAAAAAGAATAAGAATGGTATACATAGATCAAATACACAATAAATAATAATATATATAAATGTATTTCTTAATATATGGAGATTTTTTTTGAAATATCACTTGGATAATATATTAAGGGAAATAACATTTCTTTTTGAATAATTTTTTATGACATAAAAAATTGTCAAAAACCATTTCTTTGCAAAAAAAATTAAATAATTTTGATATTACCATTAAAAATCATTTATATAATTTCATGAAAAAATAACCTTTCCCCTTTTAAAAAGTCATTTTAAATAAAAAAAATTTAAGAAAAATTTTCATTTGAAAATAATATTGAAAACATATTAATGAAGCTTTTAAGTAACATTGTAAAAATTTATTGAAGAAAATATATATTTCACTATGAAAAAATATATTAAAATAATAACAAGTTTTGAAAATATTTTTCTTTTCAATTAATACTTAAAATAAATAAATGATTCTTATAAAACCCATTAAAAACATTTTGAAAACATTTTGAGAATTTTTTTTAAAATAACACAGATTTCAACGGAAGATACAAATGAAGTTGAACATCCCTAAAACCATTTACAATATATTTTATGAAACAATGATTGGAAAAAATGATACATTTAACTCTTATTAACTTGAATAATCATATAATAAGATACTTCACGATAATTCATGAGATATTAATCTTAATATTTCATCAATAGAAGAACAATCATAATCAATATCGATAAACGAAGAGATTTTACAATAATATCAGGAGACTTTGGCTACATTGACTAAAAATACCCATGAAAGTATAACGTTAAATGATTCTTAAGGTTTAATTAGAATATTAATATTCATGATATAATATGTAAAATATTCATTATACGTTCCTCATAAAAGAATATTGGTGCTTGACATAACATGTGTTTCAAATATGGATAATTGAGACCTAATTCTCTAACAGCTTTGGAAACATTGAAACTGTAACGCCATGAAAGAGAGATCATAACATGAAAATTTAAATACCATAAATTTTTATTATAATAACATGAAATTACATCCATTATAATTATATATACCACATATAAGAAATATGAGTAGACTATACCATGTGTCTCACAAAAAACTAATGCAAGGCGAAAATCCCTTACTACATGAGAAAGTCTTGAATCGTGAAATCCATGATGGAATAACATAAATTGAAACTTTTAATATCATAAAAACAATTATATTTACCTTATAATATGTCAAATTTCATTAAAAATACCAAAATAATATATGCATGGAAAACATGACATGAGACTCATAGAAATAAAAGTTATACTAGAAATCCATGTACCATATGTTATGACTATCATCGTAATCAACACAAAAATTTATAATAAATTAAATAAAATTTTAAACATTTAAAAGAATTATATTCATTTATATTACCCCGTATATTATTTGATTATTTATTTACATTATTTTGTTTTTAAAAATCACATGTTAAAGTAAAATTTTAATTAATAACCACTTTTTTTTCATATATATTTTTTACATTGATATTTTTGGAACACTTTATTTGATCATCATTTCATAATTTTAACAAATTAATCCAATATATAAATAAAATATATATTCATTATATATTAATTTATATAAACACATTAATTTTACTGATAGGAAATGAAATACATTTTTCATGGAGACAGTAGGCTTTACGAACTCATAAACGGTGTTTCCCTTATCATGTAATATTAAATGAATGAAAGTAAATGAAATATATATATATATATATATTAATTATATTATAAATAGTATATCACATACCTCACATATTTTTACTAAACCCTACTGTAACATGTTCCATGTAAATAATGAATGAATCGAATCACTTCGCGACACAACAGTTCACTGGGAACATGAACGATGATATCATATTCTCAAAAAATGGAAATCGTGATTGTTTATGTCATATTAAAATCATAAAATCATAATTAAATCATTACAATAATATAATAACCATATATAATATAAATATATGATTATTAAAATCCTTGATAGGTGGTAATTTAAGAAAGACCAACAATATTTCATGAGGTTGTGGTCCTCTGTACACATGAAAGATAATTGAAAATTCTATTGGATGGAAGTGTGTGATTTTTTAGTTGCAAAATTAAAATCAAATCATCTGTGTGTATTTTATGTAATATATGTACAATTTTATCATGATATAAAAGTAATTTATGGGAAGTTAAGGAAACAAAACAAAAATGAACATTAATGAACACTGCCTCTTCTTCGGGTAACTACTATTGGTTTGAAACAGCAGACTTCAATGGATGGATTTATAGAAAAAAAAGAAACTTCAAGGATTACAATAGGAAATTTGGGGAGATATTTTTATATGACTTTTCGGTGGAAAATTTCATGATAGTGGTGATGAAGTGGGGAGAGGGAATTTACTTTTGTAATGGGGGGGTTAGAGGAATTCTTGTAAATACAAAATGGTAATCATTATTGGAAGATATCCTTTACATAATATTCCTCCAAAAAAGGAACATTACCAATAAAATGGGGTATATGGTCTAAATATGTCTTGGAAATTGGTTTTGGACAAGTATTGAGGTTATTTTTCTTATAAGGTTAATGTTTATTCCCTTAGTAATATAACTTTTTCTCTTATGCATCGTGATATATTTTCACTATTTTAACAAATAATTATACATTGATATTTAGTTGGCTTTATTATCAATAGAAACTAAATAATATTATAAATATAGAATATTTTTTAAAAAATTTCAATAAAACATGGGAATAAATTAATTTAAATGTAACTGTACAGATGGGACGAGTCAACTGGTTTTTAAAATAAAAAAGTAAAAAAGATTGAAATGTTTTAATATACAATTTCAATGAGAAAATTAACTACAATAACTAAATTGTATTAATATTTGTAAAATTTTACTATTTTACAATAAAAAATAAAAAATATAATTTCATATTATAATTTATTTAAATGAAAAGTTAGTTTTGAATCAAAATTTATTATTTTTCCCTATTTATCAAAATAATGAATAATTCTCATAAACATAATCAAAATTCACATTACTATGATTTTGAAGTTAATCATTCAAAAATTTGTTTTATTTTTTAAAATTGAATTTATAAAAGATTAAATTGTTAATTTTAAATTAAGTGTACCATTTGAATATGGTAACTCTACACATGTATATAAATGTAACTTTTTATTCAGGTACCTCTATTTAGTTTTCACCAATGGAAATAATTTGGTTTATTAATTCAAATGGGTGGATTATATGGTGAGGGTAGGTATTTATATTATCAATTTTGAATATATTTTTTGAGAAAAAGTGTATTTATATGTGTGAGGAAGTAGGAGGATATGATGCCATTATATAGAGGAGGAGGAGTGAGAGTCTTATTAATTTTTGGAGAAGGAATTTTGCCCAACTTTTTACCATATCGGTCAGATAAAACAATAAACCATATTAGAGAAAATGGACTATAAGAATAAAATAAGGACATTAAATGGTATTTCAAATTTTTCTAGGTCGTTTGGTCCCTTAGGGTTAATGTTTATTCCCTTATTAACTTTAATTTTACATTAATCACTTTAATAAAGTTTAATTACATTCACTAATTATTTTGGTAAAAACATATTGAACTTATTATAAATAAAAAATTATTATAATTCCAAACATGAATTATATTTTTACCGATTCTAATCAAATTAGTTGTATAAATCAATATAAAATTAATCACACTGATGGGGCGACACTACTGGTTTTGTTGTAAAAACATCCAAAAGCTTGCTAGGTTATTATATCCGATTTCAATGTGAAATTGATTCTAATGAACTATATTGGATTAATTTATAAAAATTTGATATAACAAAAATTTTATGTAATTTTAAATTACAATTTAACCTTATAAATAAATTATATGAAAAATTAGTTTTGAATTAAAATTCAACATTTCCACTATTCATCCAAAAATGATGTTTCATTGAAAAATCCCAAAAATTACCCCTCACATAAGTTGGACATAATAAATTTAAAAATGGAGAATATTTTTTTCAAATTGAAATTAATATTTTGTATAAAATTAATTTTTTTTTGTTTTTTCACTGAAAGAACATTAGAATAAGTTTATTTTAGAAAATAATATTGTTAATCATATAAGATATTTTACCAAAAAATATATCCGTATTAATCAATTTTATATTATTTATATAGAAAAATTATAAGGAAATATTTTATAATTAGTTCTTAATATTTATATAACTATGTCTAAGGGAATGATTATAATTATCTCATAGAAATAATTATAACAAAAAAATATGTTTCGTAGAAACACAAAGTTGCAAGTAATGTAGGCCAAGTCGGCATTGATCGTAACATAATCCAGGTTAGTTCCATGTGAAATGAATTTTTGACTAAGATAAATAAAATATAAAATGAAATTTTATTTTATTCGTAAAAAAGGTCCATAAAAACTCAAGGTGTAACATTCGTCCGCCCTTAAAAAGAATTTATCCCTCGAAATTAATCATCCAGGTTAAAAATGAGGAATCTTATGCTTCAAAATTTTCTAATGATCCTATGTATCATCCTACAACTCGTTCTTTTTAAAAAAAAACATTGACCTTGTGTGTGGTCTAGTTTCTTATAACTTTTTCTGTACAATCGATAATTTCAAATGGTTCTTCCTCATAAGAATGATCCTACTCTAGTGATATGACCTCTGAGTTCAATACCAGTGATAGTCAGGTGTGTAATTTCTTAGAAGAGATACATGGAAGACATAATAAAATTCAGAGATATTATTAGGGAGTTTCAATTCATATGCTACCATCTAGATATGATTATTAATCTCAAAGGGAATCATATAAATATTTCATAGTATCACTTTATTACCTAATCTTATAACTTTCTTCTAGGATGAGATTCATAGAACAAACTTTTTACCAACATAAAATTATAGATAATTCCTTTGGATATTAAAATAAATTTTCTACTGAATTTGAGCTACATTGATATATTGGTGAATGGTTGTAAGCCTCTCGACCATTTCTTTAGTAATCACATGTCTCAATAGATTTATTTCTGCAATAACATCCCATTATTTTGGATTTATAATTTTCATCCCATAGAGGGATTTCTATGGTTCCATTAGAATTCTACAGCGAAAACTATTATTTCTATATAACACTATTAGAGGAAGGTTTTTTCACAACCACCATTGATCTCCATATAATAAGATAACAACATATTCTATTGGCATTGAATTTTATATTCCAACTGATCATTAATACAAGGATGATAAAAAGTGTTGAAACTCAATTCTGTATAATTTTATCTCTGAGTAAATCACCATAACATAGATTTAAACCTCTAATATTAATATGATACTACATAATTTGGTAGCCTATAAAACATAACCACTTATGTAATGTATATCTTGGAATAATGATATATAGAGATGTATTATTTAATACCAATGAAGTGTGCTAAATTTATAAGGAGATCAAGTACCTCACATATAACACTAATCCTTTTAGAGGTTTTGGGTAGTTCAGCCACAAAATCCATAGTGATGTTCTCATATTTTCATTCTGGTATGGGTATTGGATGATATATTCCCTTTGACATTTTTATTTTTTCCATACATTGTTAGAATAACAAGCTCTAAGATACATAATATATGATATCTCTCTTTATTCCATCCCACCAAAATTATTCTTTCAAGTCCCTATACATCTTAGTACAACTTAGATGAATAGGGAATGAAAAACTATTTTCTTCCTCTAATACCTCCTTCTTCGAATATGTTATGGAAGGAACATATACATATTTCATGAACATTATAATTCTATATTGATCATGGAGTCCTAAACATTTAAAACATTATTTTCCTTCTCTATATCTTCCATCTCTTCTTAAATAATATTAACTTGATAGAGTGGTGAACATTTATTTTATAAATATAAGATTCTCTCCCTTCCATCAGCATTTCTAGATCCATACTTTTCATATTTTTATATATTTTAGCTTTTTTATCCCCATCATGGATAGGCTAGCGTGATCCTCCCAACTCAAAGCATCGACCTCTTTATTTTCCTTTCCAGGGTGGTAATGTAATGAGAAGTTTGAATCCGATATTAACTCTAACCATCTTATATGGATCATGTTCAACTCCATCTGTGAGAATAAATATTTTATAATATCATTATTTGTATATATATCACACTTTTCTCCATAATGACAATACCTCCATATCCTTAATGAAAAACATATCCACTACTAACTATAAATCATGAGTTGGGTTATATTACACATAAACAATCAACATCCACGAGGCTTAAGCGATGAACATGTTATTCATTATAATACCACATCCCAATCCTTTCTTATAATTATCACTATGGATTGAAAATCTATTTCAACTATAGGGTAATGTAGGAATAGGTGTGCTCACTCTATTTCTCTTCAGTTCCTTGAAATTTCCCTCACATTATTTTATCCATAAGAACTTGATACCCTTCAGTGTTAACCTTTTCATAGGATTAAAATTAATGAGAAATTATCCCCAAAACATCAATAATATACAGATAAACTAATAAACCAACATATCTAATTCACTATTTTTAGTTAGGGATAGAATTCAATAGCCTATATCATTGATGGATCATTTGATATATATTTTTATGATTTTATGTGACCTAAACAATAATTATTTTTCCAACCAAAATTCACAATTTGTAAATTTTTAATATATTTCCTCCATCTTTAAGTTATTTAGTAAAATTTTATGGTGATATTAATGCTCATCCATTAAGTTTTAAATGATAACAATATAATCTATAATTACTGTCACAAAATATTGAAAGAAATCTATAAGGAATCTTTTCAGTAAATAGATGATGATATTAAGGGAATTTGAAATACCAAAATCCATTAATATATATTCATAGTATCCATATATAGTATAGATTTTAGTCTTGGGTATATCCACTTTATTGACCATCCATTTATGATTTGAAGAACAAATTTCAATCTTGGAATGTAATTGAGATCCCTGTAGTTGATCAAAAAGGTCATCAATATGGGTTAGAGGATAGTTATTATTGATTGTAATATTTTTTAACTCCATATAATCAATGTAGTGGAAAATTGAAAAATCTTTCATTTTCATAAAAAGAATGATTTCTCCCTAAGGTGACACACTTGGTCAAATTAATCCCATATCATTGTTTTCTTCTATTTTATCCTCAATTCTTGTAATTCAAATAGGGAATGTTTATAATGTGTTATTGAAATTGATGTGTAACGAGGTATGGGGTCTATTGATATCTCAAATTCATGTTTTGGTGTATGTATAGAAAACTATTTTGGAACGACATCCACACATTCCTAAACAATAGTCATATCATTGAGTTTGATTTTACCACCATCCATTTGAGATAAACATTCCTTTTGAATGGGAATAATGGCCCATATGCTATATGTAATATTCAATGTATGTTCATATGTATCATCACATTGATTGATGGTTATTGGAGGGTTTGAAATATCAAACATAACTTCCATTTCCCAAATATTATTGTGGGTATGGTTAGAGAAATCCAATCCATGCCTATGATGGAATCAAATTCATCCAAAGGAAGAATGAAATAATTTATTATAGACACATTCCAAAAAACATTAACCAAACGGGAATAAGAGAATTGGGATACAATTATCCATCCATTAGATGGTTTCACTTTTAATTCCATATCTAATCATTTTGGGGTAATATTAACTCCCTTAGAAATTAATTTAGAAAATAATGAGTGGGTAGATAAAAAATAAAATAAGACATTACTTGTTCTAATGTTGGTGATAAGTGTCGATTTTAACACATTATTATAAAACCCCTCATAATAAATATGCATTGGATGAGATCCACCATTGTCCCTTTCTTTAAAAAGATGTTGATGTCAATCAGTATCACTAAGCCTTGGTTTTTGGCAGGGGTCAACATAATGACCATTCTCCTTACAACTGTATCCCTGAATCATATTATGTGCATTCTATTTATTTTTTTCACATTTTTCACTATTTTTTATATTCTTCCCTTCACATAAGAAATAAAATACTTGATGGACCTTCCATCCACACATAAAAAATTATTATATCAGTTTTATAAAACTTCCACTATGCTTTTTCCCACATGTAGAGCACAAATCATGTCATATATTTTTCTCTTCATGGTTTTTTATCTTCTATTAAACTAAATCTTACATTTATTTTCAAAACCTTGAGATTGTTATATGACTCCATCTTAATTTTCATTCATGACTCCAAAACTAAAAATCTCTTCATAGATACTAAGGTCTCTTATTAACCACTCCCTTATGAGGCTTGTATTTAATCCAATAAAAACTGATCAATAATAATTTTGGGTTGGATGATAATTCTTGGAGTGTGCCTCACAAGTCTCATGAAATTACCCTCATAGGTAAAAATGTATTCATCATCCGTTTTCTTCAACTCAAGGAACAATTTATTAATCTTGGTGAAAAAAACCTAAGTGAACTACTTATTGAAAAATATGTTCTTGAACTTGTCCAATTTCATTGATTCAATATCATCTCGCTACCTCATATTCTGGATTAGATTCCACTACCAGACTTCTTATCCTTCTAATAGATAAACATCTGAAATGAATTTATAATTCTCTGAACACTCGAAAATGGAGTATAGCTTTTTATTAGTATTGTTCAATTATTCAGAAATATTTGGATCAGAATACCCTATGAAAGAAGGAATATATTTCCTCCTGATGAATTAATTAGAATGTTTTAACATCCTTTTCTCATTTGGAAGTCCACCACGATTCATATATAGAGAAAGCTGTGTGAGCATAAAAATGAGGATGTTCATTCTAGCTCCCATATAGTTGAGTTCATGAGGAATAATAACATTTCATTATCCATCACAATAACCACTAATATGGTTACTTTGGGTTACTTCCAATAACTAAAAATAGTATAGTGTAAGAAATAGTCATCGTATTGATGAAAAACATAATCATGATAAGTCACATATATAATGACTAAATTATGACACAATCCTTAATCTATGAAATATTAGGTTTATCACAAGTTATTTACACCAAAAATATATTTAATCATTTCATGATAGTTCAATAAGAGTTTTTGAATTCCCAAAGTGTATCGCCAAGGAGTTTCAGAGAATGTGGAAAGAAACGCCTATTGTCATGTAAGAGATTAGCTTGATTTTAGCATGGGATATCTTGTAAGACTTGTTAACCCTAGGTTCATCTATACCAGATCTGAATCCACATGTATTATTTAGACATGAATGTATTTCGAGGAAACCATTCACTCTATCCTTTACCAAAATTTTAGGACATTTTCCAATTCTTTTCCAAATAATTTAACATATCCTTAGACATGTTCATAAGTTTATCACTATGGTTATATCATCATATATTGCAAAGGTTAAATAAAAATTTTCTCTATTACCAACTATAGATACCTTTTTTATATATAAACATTACATATCTTTTTCGGAATACTTTAAAAAATATTCAAACAGACACCCAAAGAATGTCCCAGTGTTATGACTTAAAAAACAAGGGAATGTAAACAATGATAGATACGTGAGCTACATTATCTCCCACTAGGTTCTTGATTAGTACCCTTCTTATACATATAAAATATAGTACATATCTTCACAAAATAGGGAATGGAACATATAAAGGGGCGAGTACACAAGCTCAAGAATTGTAAAAAAAGGATGACAAGAAAGCATAAACATGATAATAGTGGCATGAGAACATGATCATGATATTATAAGATTGTACCATACATTTTAGGTATCATAAAAATTATGACTTTCCTAAAAATAGGATTTTCCTAAGACATGAATCATAACTAAATGAAGAAGGGAAGCCTTGAAATCATAACATACGAATAAAATAAGGAATTGTGGAAAAAATATACACACATAATAAAATTTCCATTATAGTCAAGGCATTGATTCAAAGACCATATTAGTTATAGGGGTTCACTCCCAATACTTGCATTGTATTCGTGGTTCACCCCCATGTATATATTATTAGCTGGAGTACACTCCTCATACAATCTTAGTGGTTATGGTTTACTCCCATGGATAACATAGTAATCATGGGTCACTCCCAGGACTATATTAGTCTACATCATCAGATATAAATATGTACCCGGTGCATTGGAGGGAGATATAGGTCCCACACATCATAGAATGAAATCATTCATTCAAGATTCATAAGATAATTAAAAATAATATTATGTCCCAATAAATGAAATATGTATCATAAACCTGTAATAATATAATAAACTATGAAAAAATGTATTGGTTTCATAATAATTTAATCAAATTAAAAACCCAAGAAAACAACCAGGACTCAAAAGCATATCACTAATGAATGGGAAATAGGTTTCATAACCATCATACCATTAAATCATATACCTTTAATTGAAATAATATGAATAGAAATATTGAAACATTTTCCTATAAGGGAATTCGTAACTCAAGTAGATGTCATAATAGATGGAAAATAATTTTCATATATACATTAAAAATATTTAATAAGTAAAATATATTTTCTTATTTAGAAAAATCATTTTAATTATGAAAACTTTTTTAAAATAATTTCTTTGAAAATTTCTTTTATAACTTATAAAAGATTATTTGAAAAAAAATTTAAAAAAATACTTTTTACATGAAAATAATCATCAAGGGTCATTTTAATACATTTTTAACTTTTTTTAAAATATGAAATAAAAATGATTTCCAATCGAAGAGGGAAATACTATCTATTTTTTCATAAAATAACCTTTTATTAACAATATTTAGTATCAATTAGTAGTAAAATTGTACTAATACCTTGATATAAATGGAATAAGTATATAATAATTAATCTTTGGAATTTTATTTTGAAATGAATCATATGATTTCATCAGGAAAATCGTAGTCATATATAATCTCGATAAATGATGAGATTGCATCATTAAACACTTACCACAAGGTAAATTTTGATCATACATCCCATGTATAGAAATTAATTTGCATGAAGAATAAAATATAATTAAAATAATTGGCTTCATGATATAATTTATCAACTGGATTTATAAACATCTTGAAAAATAATGTTGGTGCATAACACAATTTCTATCTCAAAGAAGGAAAATTGAGAAAAAAATATCATACTGATTTGGAAACATTAGAAATATTATCACCATGAAATAAATATCATATAATAGTTATGTAAATACACATAAATGTAGTAATAATAATCATTTAATAACTTTCAAGGATGTATATACACCACAAAATTGAAAAGAGTGATTTTTATGGAATCTATGTGTCAGAAATAAAAAGTGGGATTAAATTTCTATTACTTTTTTTCGTGAATCTAATCCTACTCATTCAAATTTCAGCTATAATAAATATATATTTAATATAAATATACTAAATAATAATATTATTATATATAATACCATATATGGTTTTATTAGGACCTCATATTACCCTCTTGTTTACAATTATATGTTAAGGTTTCACTTTAGGTAATATATACTTTATTCTTCACATGTTTCTTAATTTTTTATATATTTGGTACTTATACATATATAATGATTTCATGAATTTATGAAAAGATAAAATACAATTTATATTCAGTTTTTTGTTATTATAATAATCTATATTATATTGTATTATAAAATGGAATACACTGTTTATGGAGACAGTAGACTATACGTACACAAGAATATTTTTTCCAGTTTTATTATCATAGTGAAAGAAAGAACGAAAATAAAATATATGTATTTATAAATATAATATCATTAAGGTAAAATTATAATGTTATATATATCATATAATTTCAATAAAAACATGAGTAATACTATCCAGGTTGTGTATTGAAGAATCATACAGCCTTGAGGGGGTTGTATTACACACTTCCTCGAAGGAAATTATTATATTTACACCAAATGGTTAGTATAATGATATGTGTTTTAAAAGTATTAAATAATTTAACATATATATTTAATATACTATATAACATATATAAATAGATTTTCCGTCATATTTTACACCGTGAGAGGCTGTAAGTGAAATATTTTACAAGCATCCTTTTGTGAGGCATTTCTTCTCTGTACAAATAAATTGTATGTTTTTTACCTATTAGATGGACTTTTGTGTATGTTTAAAAAGAAAAATTATCATAAAAAACCTAGTATTTTTGGGATACTAATTTTTATATATTCATGGTATAGTAAGAGTTTAGTGGGTGGATACTGGAAATGATATAAAAGAATTTGGGGAAGAATGTTACCTCTTATTCTGGTAACTCCTTTTGGATTCGACCATAGGGCATACATGGATTTATTTATGCCACATGGTTGGATTATAGGTTTTGGAGATTGTTTTTTATTATCTATTTAGGTATATATGTTTTTATATAACGTGTCTTGAGAGGTTTGATGAAGTGAGAGGAGATAAGACCCTTTTATAATATAAGAGGAGTGACACTATTGTAAATTTTTGGGAACAAAATTTTTCCCAAATTTTTATAATGTAATATGGATCAATAATGGAAAAAATTATATCCAATTGATCATGGAGTCAAATTATGATAATCCAATATCCATAGGACAAGATTCTAGGTCATTCTGGAACTTATGATTAATGTGTAGTTTCATATTAAGCTTACATTTACCTTAATCAGTATAATTAATTTTATTTTATTTGAATGATATTTATAATGAAAAAAATAAATTTACCTTATTAGATATTATAATTTTTTATGATTAAAAATATGGAATCTATTTTTATAAATTCTAATCAAGTAAGGGGAAGAAGAAAATTTAAATTCAATCCAGTTGACGGCCCGACACTATGGGGTTTTAAATAAAAATATCCAAATGAATACTAGGGTTTTATATCCAATTTCAAAGTGAAATTGAATAAAATTTAACCATATAAATATATTATATGAAAAAGTAGTTTTGAATTAAAATACATCATTTTACTCTATTCAACAAAAAAATGAGGTTTCACAAAAAATACCAAAAATTAATCCAAATATAAATTTAACATTATAAATTAAAAATGAAGTTTATTTTATCAAATTATTTTTATAATTATATATGAAATTACTTTCATTGTTTTTCAATAAAGTACATGAATAGTTTTTTATTTGAGAAAATTTTACATTTAAAGATATAAAGTCATTACCAAATATTGTATATTTCATTTTCTACATGTTTTATTTATATAAAATGATTTTAAATAATATTTTTAAAGTATTTATTACAATTAATATTACAATGTTTAATGAATTGTTTATAATAATCTTGTTTAAATATCTATTCCCAATTAAGATGTTTTATAGAAAATCAGTGTTGCATATAATGTGAAACAAGTTGGTGTTGTGCGTAATGTGCACCAAGTCACTATCATGTGAAGGGAGTGTTTAACTAAGTGTAAAGAAATATATAAATGATCATTTTATTTATCCAATAAAAAATGTTCCATAAATAATTGAGGTGTTACAAACTCACTTCCCCTTTTGGTTTACATCCATCCATAGTTGAAGAACACACTACACTCTCAAATTATATGAAGTTACTTATCCTATATAATAATTTTTATTATTTTGAATCACTTCAAATTTGGTTCAAATATATCTGTGTGTGTGTTATGAAGATAAAATTCTCTCTGATAAAAGAAATTCAATTTACTGTGTATCTTCTAATAGGTGTCAGACCCCTTCATAATCATATTCATCTATTTGAACATACCTACATGAACTGAACATGTGGATATTATGCACTCTCATTACAAAATATACCTCATAGTGTGCTACGTAGTTATAATCTCCTTCACAAGAAACACCTTCATGCTGCTACTAATGTGAAAACCTTCATGATAATCAACATCAGACTACCTATGAAACTTATTTCATATATAAAAAGACTATATGAAATTATGACTTCCTCAACGACTCCCCATAGGAGTAATATTTTTCTTATACTACCTACTCAATCACCCTTATTTTTGGATTTTTCTATACGAACACCATTTAATCATTGTGGAATTCTCCCCTGATGACCCTCAAAAATATTTTCTTTATACTAAATGATGTAGTCATATGGTATATGTGTATGCATAAAAATCAAGAATTGGGATAATCATGAAATTTCAAATCACCCATCTTGTGAACATTCCCTTTCACATGTAACATTTTTTAATTCTTTATGAATGTTCAGTTACTATATGGCCATGTTTCATAACATTGTGTTGAAACCCTTCAACACACTTCTTTCAATGAGATTTTATTACGATTTCAATTACTATCATACTTCTCCACAATCACATACCCACTGTTTGGTCTCTGTGAACAACATCTTTCACGGATTTATGTACATACTGTAACACCCCGAGATTTAATGAAAAATATTCTTTTTAATTTCATTAATGTCTTCTGTTTTACGCTACACCAAAAGGAGCTTGCACAACATGCATCCTTGACTTTCCTTGCATTACACGCAATCACGACCTTCCTTAATAGCGTGTGTAGTACGCAATACCTAGTTTCACTAAACAACGATATGCTATTAAAATATTATTAAAACTAGCCGTTATGAATAGTAATAACCAGATTTTAAAATTTTATAAATTTTATCACTCAAAATAGACTTCATTTTTGGATTTGGAGTATCGAATTTAGCTTAAGGTGAAATTTTGGTACTTTTCGGATAACTTTCATATTTTGATGAATAATGAAAATTACTAAATTTTAATTAAAAACAACTTTTTTAATCAAAATAATTAATAGTGATAAATTATGAATTTTAGTGGTTTTAAATTATATTTAGAATATATATTTACCATTTAATTAAATTTTTGTCATTGGACATAATTTCCCAATTAAACCGAACATAAACAAGTATCAATCTTTTGATAGTTATTATATCTTAAAAACACGCTTTTTATTTTGACAGCAGGAATTAATTTTAAATTAATTTCTACCACTTAAGTGTTTTGAATTTGGAAAAATGGATTCCATATTTGGAATCAGGATGTTCAAATTTTGTAAATAGGTAACTTTTATTTTTAGTCATTTTGAATAATTACTTCAGTAAATATTTTATTTACCATGTTTAAAGGGTAAATCCGGTAAATAAGTGTTAAAAATTAATATTATAATAATACAAAATTACCCTAAAACGTGTGATAACCTTATTTGTGGATACATGTACGACCATGGGCATATTTGGGTCAATTTTGGGACCCCATGGTGCCACTTGTAAGTGATAGGGACACTTTATTTTAGTTAACTTAAAATGAATACAAAAATGACAGAAGCATATATCTTTTAGAAAAACAATTTTTACAAAGAGTAATATATGTTGGATTTAAAATTTAAATATTTATTAGAAATCTAAAACGAGTTCCTAAATAATTATATTTTATTTATAATTTTTAGAAATTAAATAATTTAATTTATTTATGACACAATAATGATGCAGTAATTACCATAATAGTGAAAAATTAACATAATGGATATTATAAATACCCAAATAAATATAATTTGAGACTTTTAATGAATTAAACTAATTTTATAGGTTAATAGTACATGTTAGTAATGATTTAATTAACTTTTTTCTAAGAAATAATTTTGTTATGAGTTTCACAATAATCAACTATTGAATAGTCTCAAAATTGACATGAAATAGTTTTTAAAACAAATATTATATTATTGATCGTTATTTTATTCCTAAAAATATAAGGTTTTGCCAATATAATTATATCGAGATAGGTGTATCATTAATGGACCACTTGGGGGTAGTTTGGATGTATATAGTATGTTTACTAACTATAAAATATAAAAATATAAAGTGACATGGTAAATGTCAATCTAATTAACTAATAGTTAAAACTAAAAGACAAGGTCAGTATAACGACCTAAACTTGCCTAAATTATATTGGATGAGAGAATTTCGACCCATACCCACCTTAGCTTCGAAATAATTGAATTTGGAGCTATTTAAAACCGAATTTGGCTTTATAATAAAATAATATTTTTAGTCATTCCAAAGGTGCCCCTCTCCTCCCTTATAAAAGGGCACCTCCTCTTCCTCTTCCTCACACCACTTTGAGCCTTAACTCTCGGCCAAACCCTGCCAAATTCTTTTTTCCACTTCCTTAGAAACATCCTAGAGGTCTTGGTCTTCTTAAAAGACCAAGTTTAGTGCCCTAAAAGGAAGTCTCAAAGAGGCGCTTCAAAGAAGAGGTAATGTCCACTACCGATTCTTTCAACTTTATTTCTTCTTCCACTTCTTCTTATTATGTTGTTTCTTTATGAAGTAATAACATCAGTATCACTAATATAATGATATGTTATTGTATGTATGAAACAACCCTATTTCACCATCTATCCATCCTACGGAAAAAAAAATCACCGCACGTGTTTACGTACGGAATACCGTCTCCACGCCGTGGTGTAATCTATTTTCCACCACCACCTTACTTGGATGGGTATAATGGTGTACATAATAACTCTATATGATTATTGTAAATTTATATTGATTCTGATATAGTATACATACACTCCAATACAATTCCACGATCATGAGAACGATATCATCGCTCGTGCGTACGTACGAACTACCGTCTCCACGGCACGATGAGATTCATTCTCCACGTTAACCATTCATTAATGATTATAAGTTATATATAATAAGTAATCATGAAATATATGACATAATTATGATACTGTATTTATGTGTATATATATTTATTTCATCTACTTAATTCTATTCAACTCAATAAGGAAACGAAAACAGTGTTCATGCGTACGTACGACATACCATCTCCATGAACGGTGTATTTATTTCCAGTTACTGATCTATTATATATATGTATATTCTGAATATATATTATATATAAATCATGTTTTATATTCTGGAATTAAGTAATCATGATCTAAGTAACCATATGAATAATTACAAGTCAAAACACGGACGACAAATGAAATGATTTTACCCAAAACACACTTTAACATGGAATTTACAAAAGAACAGGTAAAATAAAGTCATAAATGAACCATATATGATATCATAAAAATAATTATGATTCTGGAATAAGTCAATAACATTATTTAAATCATTATACAAGAGGTTCAGACACTTACGAAGCAAATCAAACCTAAGGTAAGTGAAAATATCACAATCTCATTTTTATCCGAGATTGTTTATACTTTGGTATTTACTGGGGTGTATTTTATCATCCACATCCATGTTCCCTCAATAGGTAATATTGTTTCCATCCAAATAAAATTGTTTAAATCCAATTTTACCCTTCGGTGAGTTTTTAATAAAGTATATGAAAGGAATCATTTGTCGTTTTTCGTACGAGGTACTTTTTGACTTTTCCAGAAAAAGTACGAGAAGAATGTTTTTTAACTTATACAACATGAACGGATTTTTACGGTTTTATAAAGCCATATTTTCATGAAGATTCCTAAAAAATAGTTGATGAATATTTTCAAGAAAATCATTTTCTTTTAAAAAATCATGACATTTAGTGAAAAGAAAATTATTTTAAAGAAGAAAGGATATTTTCCTCAAGAATTCATTTCAAGTATTTTATCAAAACCATTTTCCATCTAAAATGAAATTATTTCATATGTGTATGTTTTAAGAATAATGTCTCTTTTATTTACATGGTTTCACTTTTCTTATTATGAAATTATATCCATTTCTTTTATATGGATTATGTTATGATGGGATGATTTTTATAAAACCCATTTTATTCGTTGGGTTATTATTAATGATGTATGTTTATTTTGTGGCACAAGTAAGAATGATTTCATTATGAGATGGGTGGGACCTATATCTCCCTCCAATGCATTGGGTAAAGATTTTATATCTCATGAGATAGACATGGCTGGAACGGTAAGTTAATCCTGTTCAGTGTTACAAGACTGAAACGAGGAGTGAACTCGATTCAAAAACGGACTTTGTCCACTATGATGGTCTTGGCAGCAATGCCTTTGCTACTATGGAAATCATGACATGTGCCGAATGGTTTCCACAATTATATGTTTTACTCCCATGCCATTTTATCATGATTAATGTTTATTTATGATATATGCCTTACGTACTTCTATGTTTTATGTCATTGCTCCAGCTTTTAAACATTATGTTCATGTTTGTAAGCTCAAATGTTTATTATTTGATTTATTTTATCCATTCTTACCCTTACTGAGCATTTGAGATCACCCTTTATATGTTTTCTTTTCCCAAGGATATAAAGAAATATTTTAGGTAAGAAAACAAAAAGGGGAAGATAGATATGGGAGATGTTGAAGATCATTCAACAGGATTAGATGTATATATTCTGAGTTTCCAAAGACACTAAACTATTATGGTCCATGTGTTTCTGTTTTTGTTATGTATTAAGCATTCCACAAAAGTAATGTAATGTCCATGTACGTCATGCTTTGGGCCTCTACCATTGGTATTAGAGGAAAGGTTTAGTCAACCTTTGCAAACAAGGATGTGAGAACTTTAGTGAGATCCCTAGAGATATTTCTAAGGTATGTCTAGGGTTGTCCCTAAGGTTATGTATAAGTATAGGTTATAGTACTAGAATTATGGTAACCCATGATGTTAGATATTGAAGGTACTCTATTATTGTGTTGTTTTCCATAGCATGATTTTTGCCTCTCACACTATTCTTTTTGGGTTTTAGACGATGACTGGAACCCGAAGGAACCCTGTTGATCAATGTAATGGACAATGCAATGATTTTCATCATGAACAAACAAATGTTATGGGAGATGGAGTGAAAAATCTTATTGCTACACTTACACAAGCTATGAATCATTATGGACATCCAAATGAGCAGAGAAGGGAACATTATTCTATTGAGTCCTTCATGAGGAAACGTCCACCTTCTTTCAGTGGGTCTTCTGATCCACTTGTTGCTGAACAATGGAACAGTACTACTGAAAAGTTATTTTCAGTTCATCAGTGTTCTGATCATGATAGAGTCATCTTAGATGTGTATTGTTTGGAAGCTGATGTTGATCAATGGTGGAATCCTATCTAGAATATGAGGCCAAGTGATGAAATTGAGTCCATGGAATGGGACGAGTTCAAGAACTTATTTTTCATTAAGTACTTCCCTCGTATTCTTCGAACAAAGATGGAGAAATATTTTCTTGAACTAAAGAAAAAGGATGATGAATCTGTTGGTATATACAAAGAAAATTTTACAAGGCTTGCAAGGTATGCATCTGGATTTATCATCCAACTTGAAAGTAAAGTTAATCGATTCTTCAGTGGCTTAAAACCAAATCTTCAAAGGGCATTAGCTAAAAGAGACTTCAGTAGCTATGAAGAAATTATGCGTTGTGCTATCAAGGTAGAAATGGAAGTTGGTTTTACTTATCCATCTCATAGTTTTGACAAGAAACAAAAGATGGATTTAAAGGATAATTCTCAGAATAATGGTGAAAATAAGATGAATGTTTCATTATGCACAATGTGTGGAACGAAGAATGGTGGAGATTGTCTTAAAGGGACTAGAAAATGTTTTAAGTGTGGAAAAGAAGGTCATTGAGCAGCTAAGTGTCGAAGTAATGGAAAAAGGGTTTCTAATGATGTGAATAAAGAAAAGACTGCAGAGAATGCACCACCAACACTTCAATGATTCAAGGGAAAGGAAATGGGGCATTATGCTAATAAATTACCTAATACAAGGGTTAGTGATTATCGACATGAGCAACCACTTAAGGAAAAGGTCAAAGGGAAGTCACATGCGATCACTATTAGAGATGATGAATATGGAAACGATGTGGTGGAATGATTAAGTGTTTATGTAATGAGATTCCAAAATAATGTTGTATATAGTATCGTGGAATATTGGAATATTTATGTATTGGTCTATTGTGGTTTTCAGTTTTACCGATAACCATGGAAAGTGATTGAGATATTTTTGGTAAGCAGATGATAGGTGCATAATGAAGGGATAAGAAGATAATGAGATGTTTTATTGGATTAATGAGCTCATGGTTTGAGTATAATGAATTTTGAGGATTTTCGTTTGTGGAAAGTGTTAACTTTTAACTGCATTAATGTTTTCACTAAGGTTCAATGGGTATTCATTCATCAAGAGAATACATGATTAAGGTATTCACATGTTTGTAATTTTACCAACAAGATATATCTTATGATATATGGGGGATAAATGATGGCATTCATGTGACTGTTATGTGACATTTCAAGTAATCATTTTCTTTATACAATGATCTTGGAGCGATGTATTTTAGATAATCCTAAATATTGGAATGGATTTTGTTGGAAATAAGTTAGGATCGAATTTTTTTTGATATTATTGATGAGATGTTATAGTAATGTAGTTTTAGAAAAAGGAAAACCTGCAGGATGGGCGACAACCCATCGCGTCGGACAAAGCTGTGGGAATCGAACCCACAACCAAAGTGCGACTGGCTTTTATCGCCTAACACTGGCCTACAAGAAGTACCTGGTTAGTAGAAACTAGTTTTATTTTATTACGCGGTATGATATATGAAGTCTAAGTTCATTTTTGGAATCGTATACGATTAACCTCGCCATATATGGACTTATGTATATTTGTTAACTTTTCCTTACCTTTTGTTTGAAATAGATTGAATGAATCATCATTCATATCACATGATCTGCTAACACTTCATAAATGATAAATTCAACTTCATTTCTTTATGTGTTGAAGTGGAAATTTTTCAAAGCACCAACAACAGTGAGATTGTACCAAAATCAAGAAAGTATTTCTTCTAATTCCAATTTCATCAACTTTCGGGAAATGATCTTGAAAACCAAGAATGTTGTCCTAGTGCTCTTATATCTGATGAATCAGATGGTTCCATAGATCGTCACAAATTTATGGCTTTGTGATTGCTGGATTTTCCATAGCCATGTTCTCTACCACTCTCCATCAGAACATGATGGTTAGATTTCTCTTCCATATCCATATTTTCACCTATGTGGAAACCCAATGATTAGTTTATTTGGGTAACCATTACGTTTCATAATTTTTTTTTAAAGAGTGGTTTTGGTATTCCTTTTTATGATGTGGGTTTCTTTTAAAGAAACTTTCGAATAGTAAATCGTTTATAACCCCGACGAATTTCGAGGGCGAAATTCATTTTAAGGGGGATAGAATATAACACCCCGAGATTTCATGAAAAATATTCTTTTTAATTCCATCAATGTCTTGTGTTGTACGCTACACCAAAAGGAGCTTGCACAAAACGCATCCTTGACTTGCCTTGCATTACACACAATCGTGACCTTCCTCGATAGCATGTGTAGTACGCAATACCGAGTTTCATTAAACAACGATATACAATTAAAATATTATTAAAACAAACCGTTATGAATAGTAATAACCACCTTTTAAAATTTTAGAAATTTTATCACTCAAAATAGACTTCATTTTTGGATTCGGAGTATCGAATTTAGCCTAAGGTGAAATTTTGGTACTTTTCGGATAACTTTCGTATTTTGATGAATAGTGAAAATTACTAACTTTAATTAAAAACAACATTTTTAATCAACATAATTAATAGTGATAAATTATGAATTTTAGTGATTTTAAAGTATATTTAGAATATATTTTTACCATTTAAAACAATGTTGGTCATTGGACATAATTTTCCAATTAAACTGAACATAAACAAGTATCAATCTTTTGATATTTATTATATATTAAAAACACGCTTTTTGTTTTGACAGCGGGAATTAATTTTAAATTAATTTATGCCACTTCTGTGTTTTGAATTTGGAAAAATGGATTCCATATTAGGAATCAGGATTTTCAAATTGTGTAAATAGGTAACTTTTATTTTTAGACATTTTGAATAATTACTTCGGTAAATATTTTATTTACTATGGTTAAAGGGTAAATCCGTAGAATAAGGGTTAAAAAAATTATTATAATAATACAAAAATTACCCAAAAACGTGTGATAAACTTATTGGTGGATACATGTTCGACCATGAGAATCTTTGGGTCAATTTTGGGACCCCATGTTGCCACTTGTAAGTGATAGGGACACTTTATTTTAATTATGTTAAAATGAATACCAAAATGACAAAAGCATATATCTTTTAGAAAAACAATTTTTACATAGGGTTATATATGTTTGATTTCAATTTTAAATATTCATTAGAATTATAAAAATAGTTACTACATAATTATATTTTATTTATAATTTTTAGATATTAAATAATTTAATTTATTTATGACACAATGATGATGCAGTAATTACCATAATAGTGAACAATTAACATAATTTATATTATAAATACCCAAATAAATATAATTTGATACTTTTCATGAATTAAAGTAATATTCAAGGTTAATAGGACATGTTATTAATGATTTAATTAACTATTTTCGAAGTAATAATTCTGTTATGAGTTTCACAAAAATCAACTATTGAATAGTGTCAAAATTGACATAAAATAGATTTTAAAACAAATATTATATTATTGATTGTTATTTTATTACTAAAAATATATGGCTTGGCCAAGATACTTATATCAAGATAGGTGTGTCATTAATGGACCACTTGGGGGTCTCTTTTATGTATATGGTAAGTTTATTATCTATATAATATAAAAATACAATGTGACATGGTAAATGTCAATCTAATTAACTAAGAGTTAAAACTAAAAGATAAAGTTATTATAATGACATAAACTTGCCTAAATTCTATTGGATGAGAGTATTTCGACCCATCCCCACTTTATCGTCCAAATAAATCAATTTTCAGCTATTTAAAACCGAATTTGGCTTTATAATAAAATAATATTTTTAGTTATTCCAAAGGTGCCCCTCTCCTCCCTTATAAAAGGGCACCTCCTCCCCCTCTTCCTCACACCACTTTTAGCCTTCACGCTCAGCCAAAACCTGCCAAATTATCTTCTCCAATTCCCTAGAAACATCCTATAGGTCATGGTATTCTTCAAAGACCATGTTTAGTGCCCTGAAAGGAGGTCTCAAAGAGGCGCTTCAAAGAAGAGGTAATGTCTGTTACCGATTCTTTCGACTTTATTTCTTCTTCCACTTCTTCTTCTTAGGTTGTTTAATTATGAAGTAATAACATAAGTATCACTCATATACGGATATTCTGTTATAAGTATGAAACAACCCTATTTCACCATCTATCCATCCTACGGAAGATGAAACCACCGCGTGTGTGTACGTACAGAATACCGTCTCCACGGCGTAGTGTAATCTATTTTCCACCACCACCATAATTGGATGGGTATAATGGTGTACATAATAACTATATATGATTATAGTAAAGTGATATTGATTCTGAAATAGTATACATACACTCCAATACAATTCCACGATCATGAGAACAATATCATCGCTCGTGCGTACGTACGGACTACCGTCTCCACGACGCGATGAGATTCATTCTCCACCTTAACCATTAATGAATGATTATAAATTATATATAATAAGTAAAAAATAAATATACTACATAATAATGATACTGGATTTTTGTGTATATATATTTATGTCATCTACTTAATTCCATTCAACTCAATAAGGAAACGAAAACAGCATTCATGCGTACGTACGGCCTACTGTCTCCATGAATGGTGTATTTCTATCCATTTACTGATCTATTATATATATATATATGTATATTCTGAATATATATTATATATAAATCATGTTTTATATTCTGGAATTAATTAGTCATGATCTAAGTAATCATATGAATAATTAGAAGTCAAAACACGGATGACAAATAAAACGATTTTACCCAAAACGATCTTTAACATGGAATATACAAAAGAACGGGTAAAATAAAGTCATTAGTGAACCATATATGATATCATAAAAATACGTATGATTCTGGAATAAGTCAATAACATTATTTAAATAATTATAGAGGAGGTTCAGACAATTATGAAGAAAATTAGACCTAAGGTAAGGGAAAATATCACAATATCATTTTTATACGAGATTGTTTATACTTTGGTATTTACTGGGGTGTATTTTATCATACACATCCATGTTCCCTCAATATGTAATATTTTTTCCATCCACCTAAAATTGTTTAAATCCAATTTTACCCTTTGGTGAGTTTTTAGTAAAGTATATGAAAGGAATCTTTTTTCATTTTTCGTACGAGGTACTATTTGACTTTTCTGGAAAATGTACGAGAAAAATGTTTTTTTAACTTATACGACACGAACGGATTTTTACGTTTTTATAAAGCCATATTTCCAGGAAGCTTATTCAAAAAGATTTAAAGACTATTTTCAATAAAATCCTTTTCTTTTATAAATTAATGACATTTTGTGAAAAGAAAATGATTTTAAAGAAGAAAGGATATTTTCCTCAAGAATTCATTTCAAGTGTTTCATCAAAACCATTTTCCATCTAAAATGAAATTATTTCATATGTTTATGTTTTAAGTATAATGTCTCCTTTATTTACATTGTTTCAAATTTCTTATTATGAAATTATATCCATTTCTTTTATATGGATTATTTTATGATGGGATGATGTTTACGAAACCCATTTTATTCGTTGGATTATTATGAATGATGTATGTTTATTTTGTGGCACAAGTAAGAATGATTTCATTATGAGATGGGTGGGACCTATTTATCCCTCCAATGCATTGGGTAAAGATTTTATATCTCATGAGATAGATATGGCTGGAACGGTAAGTTAATCTAGTTCAGTGTTATAAGACTGAAACGAGGAGTGAAATCGATTCAGAAAGGGACTTTGTCCACTAATATGGTCTTGGCAGCAATGCCTTGGCTACTATGGAAATCATGACATGTGTCAAATGGTTTGCACAATTACATTTTTTACTCCCATGCTATTTTATCATGATTAATTTTTCTTTATGGTATATGCCTACGTACTTCCATGTTTTATGTCATTGCTCAAGCTTTTAAACATTATCTTCATGTTTTTAAGATCAAATGTATATGATTTGTTTTATTTTATCCATGCATACCCTTACTGAGAATTTGATCTCACCATTTATATGTTTTCTTTTCCCATGATACAAAGAAAGATTTTAGGTAATAAAACAAAAATGGGAAGATAGATATAGGAGATGTTGAAGATCTTTCAATAGGATTAGATATATATATTCAGAGTTTCCAAAGACACTAAACTATTACAGTCCTTGTGTGTCTGTTTTAGTTATGTATTAAGTATTCCACAAAAGTAATGTAATTTCCATGTACGTTAAGCATCGGGTCTCTACACATTTAATGTGGTCCACCTAGTAACCATTTGAAAAAATATTTTCCCATTTTTATTCTAAAAATAAAAAAAATTTATTTCCCCAACATTCATACCCATATTTTTAGAAACCACTAGGAAGAAAATTAACCATGTAGTTTCATTGTCAAAGAATATTTTCAAAGAACACATTCAAATAATAACAAATATAACGTCACATTAATTGATTTTTTCATAAAAAACATCCCATGAATATCCCAGTATCAAGAAACAAACATTTCACCTCTAGTGTTATGAATATCAAGAAATAATTCATGGATATCGATAAAATGTGTACTATATTCTAAGGAACAACTCTGTTGAGTAATGGTATTAGTTTAACTATTTCCAGAACTCTCAACTAGAGGTTTGATTTAGTCTTGATGGGAAGATTATATAACCCCATGTACCCCTAAATTATTTTATTAAACCCATAATTTTAATGTTTCTTATCTATTATCCTATATATAGTTTTCCCATATCTTCACTTACATGTTAAAATATCATAGGTTATTATTTATTTAATTTTTATTCACTATAAAATTTGTTTTTGGTTCTCTTAGATATGGAACCATATCTATGTTTTAATATCACATCCAACCAATAATTTAATCTACGTGAAGTCAAATTTCACAAACACTTCCAAAATATAGTTTTTATTAGTATTCAGAAGCTTATTCATGTTGATTTTTTTCCCATTCTAGAGAGACCATCAGACCCTTTGATCAAGTTTGTATGACCTTAAACCACATACAAAATACGTCAAAACATTGAAAACAACAATCCTCACAGTATCCAGTCAATTATGTATGAACTTAAACCCAAGAAAAATATATTAAATGTTATAAAACAATAATAACCATAAATATTTGGCCAATGATTTATGATCTTAAACCAAAATAACATTTGGTTACATATGTAATGCCATAAACCCCAACAACATCTGGTTGAAGTTGATCTAACATAAACCCAACCAAATAATGGTCCAAATTTAATAACATTTAAACTATAAATGAAAAATATATAAACACCTTTTAGGTGAAAAGTATAAATAATAATTAAAAAATAAATTCAATATTTGTTTCTCATTCAACCTCTTCAAAACTATGGAAAATTTAAAAGTGCGGACAAAAATTGGTACAAATTGTGTAGGGAACACTATAAAAATCTAAAAGATGTTATGTTAAGCTCGCTAGATGTTCTAATATTCGAAAAATATAGATCAAACCCTTTTAATTCTCTCTAAATGTGATATTCAACTAATTTCCTGAAATTTGTCCAAACCCTAAGAATGTGTTCATTATATGGTGTCATGACCATTATGGTGTTCAAACCCTTCTAGAATTCCCATTTTTCTATAAACCTACTTCTTCAAACATGTTTTTGAATCATCATATACCTTTAATGGGTATCCCTAGTGATCTAATTATTCTCGAGGGAGAACACTTCAAAGATATGATATTTGTGCTTTTATATTTTGAAATTAGAAGTAATCTAATGTTTTTTCTGGGGAATGGGTACTCTAATACTTATAAATAAAAAATATCATAGTGAAACACATCATTCTTATATTGGTCTATTTTAGTCAATGTTTTACATGTTTATTATCATAATTTCTAATTAAAATGTCTTGAGTTATGGTCTAAAAATTACAAAACATAGATATTAAATTATATTTGAATTCCCTAAATAATACAATGTTTTGAATTATAAAAATTATCAAAGACATAATATAATATTTAATTCTTGTTCCATTTATGGGTTGAGAGACAAGAAACTTAATTGCACAATCCATTCAATAATGAATTCTTTGTTAATATATTGGGAACTCATTCACATCATGTTTTTCAAATCCTTGGCACTAAATAGATTCAATATCATTTTTATCAATTTGGTCGACCCTTCAACACAAGATAAATCAGTACGCCATGGAAGACCATAATTTAACCAAAATAAAGTGATATTCTACTCACTGGTTTGAAACCCCATATAGAGATATATGGGAATAATTTTAGTCATTTCTTGATAATAGTGAAGCTAACATAGCATAGGATAAATTCTAATAATTATAATACAAAAAGGGAAAAAACATTAAATTTTAAAACCCCAAAAGGGTTTCCTTACTGAAATCAAATTTCTTTTCCACTTAGCCTCCCCATCAGTGTCTTAGGTAATGTTTAGATCTATAAGAAGTATATATTGAAAAACATGAAAGGCCCCTGATATGTCCCCAGAAAATGTAATCCCATGCACACTATAACCCTTGAAATTGGAAAGAATTACACCAACATTATATTTCAACAATTTATTAGTTCAGATTATCCACATGAAATTCACAATGGTGTGAACTCAATGTACTCATCTATTTTGGATCTATTGGATCATTATTCCAAAATTCGAATCATGATACCTTAACAAAAAAATTACATAATGAGGTGAGAGAGGTAATAAACCCCAATTAAAACCACTAGTAAGGCCTAGGATGGTGGCTAACACCAAGTCTATAAACATCTCCATAAATGGGATTCATTACAATATATTCTAATATAAGGTTGGTAGTTGAGATTAACATCCACAAAAAAACTATATGAAATAATGTAAAATGAAACGAAAACATTCCCTCATTCATGTATAAATAAAACTGATACATATCAAAGTCTCGAAAGTTAATACCCAAAGACAGAGCTAAATTAGTGACACAATAACTATTCAAATGTTAATGATAGAAATGATCATCATGGTCTACATAGTCCACCAAAAAATGGAAATTATTTATAAACATAGGGTGAGTATGACAGGGAACTTTGTATGAAAAAATGTCTCCTGAACACATTTGAACGAACAAGACTAACACAACCATGAGTAGATAACATTAACCAAAAGAACCAGACCATGTTAAAAGTACATCCCAACCTCACCAAGGTATTATCATAGAGTAACACAATCCATGTATACTAAAATAATAATAAATATATCTATAAAGGGTACCCTGTACTACTTTCCCACTAATTTACCACTCTCACACCCCCAACGTCATATGTTTTGGAACTACCAAGTCTTATGAAAAATATACACAACATCCCCACAACATAGTCAAATCAAATAACACCCAAAAATACGTGGTGAACCTCCTGATACCATTGTCACATCTTATCTGACCCAAAAACACATCGACCACCACCCCACAACACAATCACATCACATGTCTCCAGAGGAATCATGGGCCATAGAATCATTACCACAACTAGAGAAGTAGGTTTTAGTGAACATGAAGAACATAAAACTTGTGACCTAATACAACCATGAATAACCCCCCGTCATTTTCCACCCCATATAATAGATGTATCACATCATTATTGAAAATAATTGGTCCACCTCCCCAAAACACGGTCATATCACATCTCACAGGTATACACCTAGGTCATCACATAGTACACTAAAATACAATCATCCATCACATAATTTACATATCTACTCGACTATAAGAGAGATAATATAAGAGTGGATATTCATTCATCTAACCTTAACACCAAAATGAGGAGAAAAGATGTCCCTTATGAATATACGGGTGTCAGTATATAGTTCATGGTGGAGGTGGGGTGCATGTAGAAATAACTTGTAATGCACAATTATATATGTATATCCACCCTAAATCCCACGATATGTTCACATCCAGACACTAACCAACTCACCACATCACCACATTTTGTTCCACCTCATAATGCATAATATCACACAAGATACAAGACACATTTTACATTAAAAAAACTGTTAACCAACCAATTAATTTCCTTAAAAACTACTATCCACATTTAACCACACACCCCATAATTTATTTATTAATCATCAAATTCCATCCTATTATGAAAAACAAAACCTATATATTTTAATCATTATTAAAATTTGTATTTCATCACTACCTAGTCATCTAACTCAATGAAACCACATAACACTAGTATTTCATCATCTCAATCATATCATCAACTTGATATACCAAAAGCAGAACCAAAAACCCATAACCTCATAGCTCCAAAAGGACAACCCAAAAACCACTTCCTCATGACCATAATATCATTTACAAGCAACCAAAACCTCACTAACAAACAAGAATGGCCAAACAAACACCACCTCACCACCCTAAAAGAACCGACACATCTAACCCATTACCCACACATCACATCGCAATCAGAAATCATCTCCCCAAAAGCATAGCCATACATCACAACACATAAAAGGAAAATTTATAGATTTAACAAAGGGTCTTTTATCACATTTTAGTTTATTTATGGATTGTTATCAACATATCCATATTTTTATGGAATCCATATTATGAACCAGATATATGTGGTCATCCAATTTCTATTTAAATTGATACCGAGAAATAAAACAATTAATTATTCCATACCACATATCAAATTTTCATAAAAATGGATTTCAATAGTTAAGATGTTCATTTATGCACCAAAATTATAAAATATTTTAAAAAATATTTCAAAAAAATAAAATCATATGAGATATTTATTTTATAGAAAACTATACTGATATATTGGTATTATTATTACATCCCCTCTCCTAAATAATAATTCATGAATCTAAATTAACAAAATATTTCATTATAAGTATAATAATTCTTTATGCATGTAATAATACTTTATACATAAACAATTTTTTTTGTGACATGAAGATATCATATATTATACAAGTTAAATACCCTAATTCACCATAAATTCTAATTAAAAAGTCAATTATATGTATTAAGATGATTTATAAAATCTTCTCAAATAATAAAACAAAGTATATCCATTTCTATATCATACATTAGAAGATAAATTAAGGATCTCGTACCAGTAATTGCGGAGTCAAAAAATATTTGAAATGATGTCGGCAAGGGAAAACAAGAAGTTATAATATCTTTATTCTCCATCTTAAATAACTTAAAATTAAAATTGAATTTAATTATTTTATAAATATTTACATTGATTCCTATGGAGAAAAAAAAATTCTTACCTTCTACTCTTCAAGATGAATCCAAGGAAACAAATGATACATTAATCTAATTTATATTTTGGGAGATAAAAAATGGGAAATTTTGGGTATTTTTTACCCAATTCTTAATTATAAAAATGAAAATATATTTATTTCACACATCTAATAACATCATTTAATTATAAATGTATTACATAATTTATGAATGAATTTTTATTTTTAATTTTCCATATTATTATTATTATTTTAACAAATTATATCATCATATTTTCTTTTTGCCAGGCCTGGTACCCCCATATGGGGTACCTCTTCTATTCACATTAATATTTATATTATATTATTATTTTTTACATTTTATTATTAATATCATTTAATTTATCTCTAATTTTCATTAATTCATATTTTTTAATGATTTATTCATTATATTAAATATACACATTTTCTTCCTACTTTGTTTGATAATTTTTCTCTCTATAATTATCTTTTCCCCAATCATCCATATATTTATTAACATTTCTCCATCCAATGAATTAAACCTTAAATTAAAATTCTGAAACCTCTTTTTATATTGATTCTAACATTTTTTTGACTAAAATTTTTAAATATAATTAACCATATATATATATATACACTTATATATAAAAGCTACAATATATTTATATTACAATTTATATACATATATATAATAATGTTATATATAAATACTACTATACATAAAATCATATATATATATATATACACACATGAAACATTCCACCAAATCAATAATTTTTGAAATGTTAAAAACTTATATAACTAATGTAAATATTTATTTCTCGTATATATAACATTTTACATGATGTGTGAAACGATATTATATTGTCATGAGGTTCCATCAGATATACAGTGATTATATATGAAAGGTATTTATTTTAATTATAATATATTTTAGGATATATTTTCAAGAGAAATCCATTAAATACCTAAAAAAAGTTAATGTGTAACAAAATTTAATATTTTATAAGGTGATAACTTCATAAACCCTATCCACTAAAAAATGGTATGGTAAGGGCCTTAAAAATATTCACTCTTACAATAGAATCCTCTAAATAAATTTAGTATGTTATAATTAAAATACAAAATATGATGAAATGTGAATGATGGTTTAAAGAGCCTACCCCTAGGATACCTTTCAAGAGTGGGCATGAGATAGAAATTAAAAAACAATCTATTAGGGAGACACCTCTCAAGCCTGGATATCTTTTTAAAAACGAAAAACACAAGAGGAGCTCAAAAAAATCATCAATTACATACTAAGCCAAATAATACTCGAATTTAGACTAAAGAAATCAGGAAAACTTAAAAAACATTTAATTAAAAAATAATTTATACAGTATTTTCTATAATAGATCTCAAAAAAAATTGAAACAAATATTATCAAAAAAAAATTCAAAATCGCATTTTAAATAATTATATGTTTTTGTAATGGAAAATCATTTTTTAATTTATGAAAATAGGTTAATAGAATAATTATTTTATTCAAGAATATTTTTTATGAAATCATAAAGGATATTTTCATAGGTAAAATGATTATAATGATTTTTTATTCAAAAAAACTCCATAAAACAATAAACAACCAAACCAGTTTGTAAATGAATCATTTTATTTCCACACGAATCATAGTATTTAAATGATGCAAAAATTACTTTAGTAAAAAATTAAAATCGTTCATGTAAAAAAATTGATACTTTTAGAAAATTCCCTGAATGATATATGACATTGAATATTTAATATATAATGTGAATTATAAAAAAATAATTATATTTACATAATCCACATTATCTAACATCATTTTTAATGATTTTTATCTATATTTATTTTCCAGGATCATACACAATGGATGCCATCAACCAAACCATGATTGCTTCCACATTAGGTGGCATTGGCTCGCCCACATGGTATTCAAATGTGTAGTAATATAACGTGTCTTGATGTGAGAATGATTTTCCTAATCTTCATATATATGAGATCATAACATGTGTCATTAACAGAAGATAAATCACAGTATACCCAACAAACAAGAATGTAGTCAAACATTCATATTACTTCCTTCATAAAGATATTTAGTTTAGGGAGGCAATCCCATATTCAATAGATTCATGGTTTTACAAAAAAAATTATTATATTTATTACTATAAGTTATTTGATATTTTAAAGGAGGTTAGTGTTACCAAGAATAAAAAAAATACAATAAAATAAGAAGTTATCTCAGTATAGTAACCACAATTCATAATCACTATAAATCCCCACCATTTTATATCACATACACCACACAACATAACCACTATCATAACCTAACAACTAGAGAAAAATTCCAGGAAAAACCCCACAAGTCCATAACACCACACCTCTTTTACATCATAATAAAACAACCATTTTCACATAATCAACTAGTCCATTTCATCATTCTCATTAACCCAACCATCGATCACCACTATCATCACACATAGAATTACTAAAAAGAATAATAAATGAATTCCCTATTCCATGTAATGTTGTAATCATATTTGGTAAAAAATTACTCTCACACATGTATTTAATCATTTAAAATTATAATGTGACTTGAAAAGGGATCAAGTTTCCCCCTCTTTGTGTGCATGATGTTTTTAAATTACACATCGTAGAAGGAAATAAAAAAAGATCAAACAGATATACCTACAATGAATTTTGGAATCCAAAATTATTCAATGAATTACATTACATCCCCTAATTATTTTAAATGGGTGTTCCAACACAATTTTTAATTTTTCATTATAAGTTGATCATTATCAATATATTAGTGATTATACTTTTAATACATGGGAAACATAATGAAGAAGTCAATTATATGGTTTCTCAATCCATGATAATCACAATACCATAAAGGTTTTCCAACAACCATTATATTTATAATGCAATTAAAATAATTCAATGTAATGTAATCAATGAAACAAAAAAAATGAACATTTTGACGCCATTTTAGTGAAGAATCATTCCTTTCATTTATGAACCTCTATCAAAATTCAATGTTAAAGATGAAAATTCACACGCATTATCTCACACATCAAGTTCAATATGATTAGAAAATACATTCTAGGTTCACCTAATAAATAAATAAATACTCCCCCCCCCTTCATATTAAAATATATATATTCTTGGATTTTTTGTTCAATGAAAATTTCCCATTATATATAAGAAATTATATCAGAATCATCAAAATAAAATAATATTTTTAATAATAAAATTAAAACTACACATGTTGTTTTACTATGTTTTATGCTTTATAGTTCTCCAAATAAACATTATTTAATAATATCAGTGGTCACAAAAACATTATTATATAAAAAATAATGATACATTATTTTAACATACATATTTAATTAGAAAATATTAAAAATGACTAATTCTCAATCCTCATATATTCAACATTCACTTATTACCACATATTTGTTTTTTGAAATTTAAGCATTATTCCCCTAACAAAAAACCCAAGAGTTAACATGTGATGAATGATTATTTAAAAAAATAAAAAAAATAATATAGGATATATAATAATATTATTACTAATTTAAATAGTATAAAATCTCAACATGTTACCGAAAAAATAATCAACATTTTAAAAAACATTGTAACCAAATTTCACAAGAACATTCAGCATAAAATATTATTATAATAAATAAGATGACCATTTTAATGAAATTTTATAATATGAATTTAAAAAACCATGTTTTACAAAATGTTCATGACACATGTTCACGATATATTATGAAGGGGCGGAAAGAAATGAGAATATTAACTTACATGGTAACTAGAAAAAATCGAATCATTGATTCAAAAATAATTCCTATTATTATGATACTGTGTAATATACATCAGGTAATATGAAATTTTCTGTTTTCAAAATTATCCAGTTGTTCACAATAAAATAAACTAATTTTCCTTATTTAACAACATTAAACATTAGGTAATCAATAATTCTTTTCAAATATTTTAATAAAGGAAAATCAATTATCTGTATGGATAATAATATTTTAATAGGAAAGGAAATATGTTATTTAAACATACCATTGAAAAAAAATATCATTGCACCTTAATACCAATGATACACAATGAGGAGAGAGAGGTAGTGACACTCGATTCCAAACTTTAGTAGGGATTAGGATCGAGAATCGAGCTGAGTGTATGAAAATATCATGAAATGGGAGGCATTACCCTCTATAGTAATATAATATTGGGATATTATATGATTCATCCACTATTTACACCATGAGATAATATAATACTTTGTAGAGACCATCCCATATATATTTATAAAAAGAAATAATACTAATAAAACTCTCCACAAAGAAAATCTAAAGTTGCAACACAACTGCTATCAAAATATATTATCCAGTAAGGTCAAGAATAGTGGACATATTATTTTTATGGTTAAAAAAATTCAATTGAATTAAAAATAATTATTATTACCAATTTTATAAAATTTTATAATATAAATTTCCAAGATTTACAACATGTTCTTGACACATGTTTATGATAAATTATGAATTGGAAGAAAGAAATGGAGAATTAAATAACATGTTAACTAGAATAAATCTAATCATGGATTTATAATATTTTATTTTATTATGCTAGTGTGAAACATACTTTAGGAATTATGATCTATACAGTTTTCAAAATTAACCTATTTTTTATAATAAAATACACTAATTATCCCTATTTAACAACTTTAAACATTATAAAATCACTATTTCTTTTTATAAATATTAATAAAGTAAAATATATTCATTACATAGTAAATAGTATTAATATAGGATAGGAAAAAAGGTAGGTAAACAAAAATTTGACAAAAATCTATCAGGACCCCTTCATACCAATGATACACAATTAGGGGAGAGAGGTAGTGACACTCGATTACCTAATATATTAGACCTTAGGATGGAGACTAGCACTGTGGGTATAAATATTTCATGAAATTGGAATAATTACCCTATATAGTATTATAATATAGAATTATTATATGATTCCTCAATGATTTACTCATTTAAATAACATAATAATTTACAGAAACCATCCCACATGAATGTATATATAGAAATGATACTAAGAAAGCACTCCAATGTAAATAACAAAAGAAAATATAAATTAGTAACACAACTTCTATCAAATTATCTTATCTAGTAATTTCAAGAACAATCCATATAGTTCTATAGTGAAACTAAATCATAGTATATATATTGGGTGAGAATACGTGTATACACAATTGGAATATGATGTCTCTCATAAAAACATGAAAGATGAATACTAATTAACCCATGAGACAACAATATAACCAATTGAACCTAAAAAGTTCAACCATCCATCACAACCCCATCAATGCCTTCTCACAAAATAATAAGAATCATGTGTAGATTCAAAATAAGAATTGTATTGAAAAAGTGATCCCCACACCAATTTCTTATTGAATCTCTTCTCTCACACAACAAAATTACACGTCCTAGAACTCCATATCCTCTAAATAACTTATACAACCACATAATAGTATGGCCAAATAATATCATTCCATGACACACCTAGGTAATTCCCTATAGCACAATCACATCTCATCCCCTATAATAACACATAAAAAACCTCCCCACAGAAAAATAAAATCTCATCTATCCCATAGAAACCAAGTACATCACATCACACTACTAACCAGATTAGTTGGGTATCATTAACATGAAGTACAACACACTTATTCCATCCTCATACCATACATGACATTTATATTCAATGACCTTACAACATGGATATATCACATCTTGTATAGAAACACATGCAGTGGTTCCCCACAACATGGTCATAACATATCTCACCCATAGACACTTGGGTCATCACCGAGTGAACCAATAGAAATAAATATATCATATCTTGGGAATATATAATTTCCTAGAAGAGAGAGTAGTGAAGAAAGGGTAGCTATCCATCTGTCCCCAACACCATGATGTTTTAAAAACACCACATGCCTAAATTTATAGGTTTGGAAATGTAGAGATTGATGTAGGGGTGAATATATACTTCCTAAGTAATGTATAAGTATATTTGGACAGAAATATATAATACCAACATATTTTTTATAAGAAGACACTAACCGCATCACAACATCACTTCTCTTAATTCCACCTATTAATGCATAACATCAGATAATCCACAAGCCATAATCTTGATATCAAATTTCAAACAAGACCCACTACCTACCCCATATAATTAATTACTATGAATAAACCACAATAAACGACATATAAATCATATATTTATTCATTAAGATATTATATTCCTTTAACCAAACCAAGCCCTAGTCATTTCAATCACTATTTAACAAATTATTCAATTACTAACCTGTAATCAAACACATCCCTACGACAAATAATAGGTAGGCTATCATATCCATCAATGTATCACCCCACATTCTCTAACAACATGGAAAAATTTCCACCACCTTTCTACCCCAAAATCATGAAAAAAGAAGAATCGCATCACTGGACCCAAATCATATCCACATCTCAACTATCATCCCCACATCATATCACAACAGATTATAGACCACGTTGTATATTTAAAAATGCAATTTTATCGAATTTCACAATATTTTAAGGGAGTTTTTACAAAGTTATGATTTAGAAGAAACAATTTTATTAATAAAATATAACTGACTATCCAATTTACATTTTAATTATTTCCTATAAATCACACTAATCAATTTTCAACAAACCAAAACAAATAATAAAAAACAAGTACTTCTATAATCCAATATTTTCATCAACGAATCAAT
The DNA here is from genome assembly GCA_963277665.1 of Viscum album. Lineage (NCBI taxonomy): Eukaryota > Viridiplantae > Streptophyta > Magnoliopsida > Santalales > Viscaceae > Viscum > Viscum album. Next base: position 1,782,606,427 of record OY728145.1, read on the forward strand.
TATGTATTAACATTTAGAAAATATAACATCATAAAAAAAAACCTGTGATATACCTTTTTATGGAAACAAATAACAATTAAATTTCTGTGACTATTAGATTCTCTTTCGAGGATAAACTTATAATTATCAAAATTGACCAAAAATTTGATGAGAAATATAATAATTAATTTTGAATTTGATAAGAAATTATATATAAACAATTATCTACAACCTAAATAAATCAAATAAAATATAGGTGTAGTTCCCTCATTCCCCATCAATTAAAATTTCCCAATTAGTTGTCGTTATCAAATTTATAAACACCAGATTTTATGTGAATAACCAAATATATAACGCCACCTTAACAATACGTTAAGAGACAAAGATATGACACCATTACTAGACTTTTAAACCCCAATTTAATTTGATCTTTAGTTCTCAAGGCTTGAAATGAACCAATAATCACCTGATTATCGATCTTTAATATATTAAAGGTAAAAATAAGTATTAATTATTATCATTAAACATCCATGATAATTATGGAAACAAACTAGTCTATATCCATCTACCCATCAATAATATTCCATTGGATATACTCAAAAATCATTGTGATTATTATCGAGGGAGATATGGTAGAATGAATTTTAGAATTTATTCAAAACTTTTACCCTAATTTTAATTATCAAAAAACAATTTTCATGTATTTATAACAATTAATTCCCACATTTAATTCACAACTTATTAAAAAATTATTTATTTAGTTTTTACTTTTCAATTTTCAATATTAACTATTATTATTATTTTAAATAAATTTTGTTCTTCTTTTTTGACTATTCATGGAATGCCCACATAGGGTGACTCCTCCATTTATATTTAAATTTTATTTAATTTTCTTAAATTTAATTATCAATATCATTTAGTTTTACTCTAATATTAATTAAATACACTAATAGTAGATGATTTTCTAATCATATTAAATTTTAATGTTTTTCTCCACACTATATTTCCGATTTATTTTTTTCTCTATCCGATCTACATTAAACCTATTATCTTTATATTTATTCACATTACTCCCTCTAATCGTCTCCCCCTTAAATTACAATGCCCAATACTCTTTATATTATTCTAATATTTTTTAACTCAAATGATAACCTATATACCAATATATATAAACACACACATATATAATTCTGCAATATATATATATATATTACAATATATATAAGTACAGAATAATGTGATATATAAATAATATTATACACAAAACCTTATACATTTATGTATATAAATATAAACCTATAAAATTTACAACAAATGTGGTCTGGACACATTTAATATAAATATTACTCATGTAAATACATATTTACACACATATATAACATGTCAGATGATGTGTGAAGCAATATTATATTAACATAATGTGTCTAAGGCTCGGCTCTGAATCCATATGAAAGGTATTTATTTTCCATATAATTTAAATCAGAACTTATTTACAAAAAAACACATCAAATAAATTATGTGTAATAGAATGTAATATTTTATTAGCTGATTAGTTCCCGAATCCACTTCACATGGGAGAAGGCAACATAAGGGATCGTAAAATATGGGCTCTTACAGTTCTCTTTGGTGATTTTTAATCATACTAAGTTACACATATCTAAAATTTGAATATAAAATCATAAGATTAAAATATTGCTATAAATGTCGAGGTTCCTTTCCTTCCAGTACCACTACATGAGCGCACTTCCCAAAAGAAACCATATTTAATATTATAGTGAGAAAATATTCATTCACAGTGATGAAACATATGTTTCTATATATTTTTCATTATTATATCCATCCATGTGAAAATTGGTCGATGTATAGAAATCATATGGTCCTTTATCTCATAACTCACATTAATTTAGGGTGATGTTACATGTTTCACTATATTTTTCAATATTATATCCATTCGTAGGTAAAAGTTGAATTAGTAACGGATTGATTCACCATTCATCATTGACTCAATCATCAGTAAAATAATATTTACATAATTGGTTTCCATAAAATATTTAAATGAATTCAATTATAATTATAACTCCCATTTCACATTTCAAATATTATAACTGATTTATGGTTTGATATAATAAGAGGGTTTAATAATTAAAAGTTATTCTTGATAATCTATTTTCATTCATTGAAAATAATGATTCAAGAAACTACCATTTTATAATATCTCTCATTATATAAAAGAGGAATCATTGACTGTATTATTATTACATTACTTGAACAATAGACTTGTTATGATTGGTTTGGGTTTTTTCTTATGACATTAGTTATTATATATAGATAAGATAACATTGTAGATTCAGAATCTACATCAATATATAATACATATTCGATTGCAGTAGCATCAATTCCTGCCATTGTTTCGTCAAAAACTACACACTTCTTATCGATGGATATTTTATGAGTGTTATATGACTATAACTAGAGGATTTCTAACTCTTTATTGATTCATTACACAAAATCATGCATCTACATAGCCTGATTCATTCTTTCTGCTACTATACCCACATTTTGGGAGGTTTTTTGTACATTAATTTTAATCATGAATAATTAGGTCATGAATTCTGAAACCAAATGATTTTAATAGAGAACAACCATTTATTAAAATGAAATTTTCACCTCTTATACTATGGATTTTATATAATGATATGAATACATGATGATTCCACATATTAAGAACATGTTTTGGTGGTGATGTAGTAAAAAAAATTCAATGGAGAGTATCACAAATCATATTTGAGATCATTATCCTTACCCACGTTTTATCCTTTTTTATATCGACCCATAATTTTATTCTGACTCGGGGTCATCTATATATACCGACACAATGTTTGAGAAAATTCATTTAACAAAGGTTCATACTCGATGTCCCCCAACTTTGATATAAACATAATTTTTTTCCTTGAAAAAAATATCTATTGAAATGTCATATAAATGAAGCCTTATATCACTATTACTGGTGGAAGGGATGGTTAAAATATAACCTTCAATATGTTAGGTGAAACACATGACATGATATGAAAATTTCAATATGTATAAATACTCACATTTCATTAATAAATTTATAATCACCGAATTTACTTTTACTTTTTTTGATTAAAAAATATGCATATTTTTCAATGGTGTATATATTATAGTAAATCCATACTATCTAAAGGTATTTACAATATGATAACATCAATAGAGTTTCTAAATATGACTATATTTAGAGAAAATTGTTTATTATTATGGGTAAAAAGTGGATTTAATTAAGATACCAGGATGATGTACCTTCTAACAATGTGTTGCTGAATGTAGTAACCTATGATACATGAATTTTAAATAGGTTATCGGTATCCATGAGATCATATACTCTTAAGTCAGTTCATATTTCAATTAATGTATCGAAATAATGGCTGGGCTCTGGAATCTCTTGATGTTTTTCCATAATAACTTCTACATGTTTTCCTTTTGTTAGTGATGGGGTTATGTGATTGTATATAGCTGATTACCCTAAACTAGATATTATCTGTCTAATTAAATAAAAATTGGATAAATGAGCATTAATTTTTAGAAGAATGTAGAAATATTAAAAATAAAATAAACCTTTTTTCAACAGGTTCATGATAAATATTTTTAGTTAGTGATCTCACCCATCATTAGCTATAGATTTCCTTCTAAGATAAAATTTGTGAAGGAACTATAATGGTAGTTTTGTGAATATTCCAATGGATTAATGGAAAGTACCTTCTTCTGATATATCATGGTTGGAGAACTATTCTTCCTATCCTTGGTGCCCAAAATGAATGTTTTTCTAATCATCATTCAACTGATTTAATACTATTGTGATAATATGGGTGAATGATCTCATTCTAACTATTATAATGGTAAAGGAGGAGGTGAATGAATATAAAAATGACATTATGATATGTCAATTTAGGACATATCAATCATCATACATGGTGGGGATACAATCAATTTCCTTTTTTTCTATTCTTTTTTATCTCTAATAGATCAGATATTAAGCGCATGTAAAATGATATTTTCATAGTAAGTTGAATCTAGCTTCTAGATCTCTTAAGTAGGCTTCCAATTTATTTTTTTTTATCGTCAAAAGAGAGGTTAGTATGTACCATCACATGGATGAATCCTTTTAGAACATTATCCAAGTCAAATATTTAATATAAAATATCCTTTTTATAAATTTTTCCTTTTCATGAGTACCATTGTTTCTAGTCTTCATGATAAAGTACATCAGTATGGACTAGAGGAAGGGTAGCTACACTCCTCATCAAGGGGGTATTATCCCAATGAATGACTAATTCCATGGGTATTTTAGACACTATAGGATTAAAAGGAGGATGAATTTTATCATTTATTATTTTATCTAAATCATTCTCCTAGTATTATTCTTCCCATTTACTCATTTTCCCTTGAACTAAGGCACCCTAGAAGGTAGTTTTCAATCATGAAAAGAAAAATACAAGGGTAAATATATTCTATAATGGTTCTGATTTATAAATCTAATTCTGTTATCATTACGCAAATACCCATCTCCTCTTACATCATTATCAACCAAAATTAGCATACAACCATGGGGTGTATTTCAGATCATATACTCTATGTTGTAGCGGTACATTTCATTTGCGGACAATTTAACTTCCAGTTAAATATTAAAGGCGCATATTAATCATATTTTCTCTCCTAATAATTTTTCTCAAACAATAAATCATATCTAACAGTTATATAATATTAATATGGTATAGGGATACTATAGGTATTTTCTTTAATATTTCTAGTTTTGGTGTTATATGGTATGATGATGAATTGATATTATCAGTTTATCATGATACCTACTCCTCAATAATTAAGCAGAAGTCGACTAAAATCACTTATGTATTGGATATTGGGTTTAAATTTAATAATCATGATTATTTGGTCATTTATAAAATCATATCCCCTATAGGGGTTGTGATTCGAACCTATACAATATGGAAAGGATGAGTGAGATGAAATGGATACTTCCCCTATTGATGTGCCCGATGTGTTGAATCAATTTGAGCAACACATATAATAGAATGGAAATTAAATTTCAACTCCCTAATTTGAATGACATAATAAACATCCATACATCTACACATGTGTGGGGATCATTCACATATTTGAGGTTCTAAATAATATATATCTATATCTTAGTCCCTATAAAGAAAAATTAATTAATTTCATCAGTGATCTCCCAACCCTATTCATTGAATATACGTTTTTCTATATTCAATTTTTAACCACTATGTGGCTCATAGGATTTACTAGTCTGTATTTTATGAGACCATATTATTTATATCCCTTACCCATTTATAATAATGAATAGAACCTACAAAATTAAAAAAATTATTTAAATATATCAATGTTAATCCTTGACTATATAATCTCTCTCTAGGTGGAGTAATTCCCTGGAAATTAAAAGTGTCCACTCTAGGTTATCCCACATAAGTGTTGAGGGAATGAACTTATTGTACATGTACCCTAAAATAGTAGTTGTATTGATCCTCTACATGTCCCATAGGCCTGTTCAAACCACTTCATAAACCTAATATAATTTATCTTGGTCAAGGATCCATGTGTTTATTATTTTTGCAGTGATCCGCCTATTTAGAAGATAAGATGATTGTGAAAACCATAGATATTTATAATTCCCTACTTTTATACGATCTTATTTATACTCTAGTAATATTTATCATAATAGTATAACTGTCCATAGCCTATACCTATGGACCATCAAGAGTAATGGTAATAACTTGGCACCTAATATATAATTTATTCAATAATCAATTTCTTTAATATGGATCTATAACTATGGACCTCTAACTTGGGTATGCATATTCCTTTATTTGTGATAAGAGAGGTGTGGCCATGATGTAACATATTCATTCATCAACTTATTGAATAAAATTAATAACAGAAGAAATTATGGGCTAGTCTAAATATTTGTGTCTTTGGATCTACTCACGTAGATCATTTCATTGTCATGGTATGCGTATGAGTGTATACATAGAATTCCAAATACCTATGTAGGAAATATCAAAAATCATTGGTATTATTGAATATCTACTCCTATGTGATCTAAAATAATATGAATCATAAAGTAGACATTATGGAATGATTGGCCTTGATGCTATAATTTATTTTTATTTACCTTGGGGTATTGGATTGATCATGTTATATCAAAGTCAACACATGAAATAAGTATAAATATTTGGGCTATACAGAACAAATAATATGAAATGTGTGAAATGTATAAATTTTCATGCAACAGATACATGATTGGATCATTGCATATGTTCTAATTGAGATACAATTAATGTGATGCAATATCCATGAAATAGGTGCTTTATATAGTCCCATTTGTGGTTTCCATTATTTTTTCAAATATTTTGTTTTTTATGAAGGATAAATAATTCAATGAATAATGTTATCAATATATTATTCTGAAAGGTATGTTCTCCAAATGTCAATTACAAATTATTGAAATAGGTATATAGCTTTGACTTATTATTCAGGGACCTCCTAAATAGAGAGAAATTTTATTACATAGCGTATTTTGTTTCCTCAGAATTAGTTCCCATTTTTTTCTATCAAGCCCAATTCTTATGGGTAGAATATTCAAATAATCATGAGTTCCTTACCATATGTTTGACTATTGAATGAGAGAACTTAGAAAAAGAAATCCCACCATGAAGAATACAAATCATTAATAAAGAGATTCTTTAATGGAAATCTCATAAGACTCCTCTATAGCCATATCATCTCACTATGCTCGTATAGTTCCCCCTAGATCTATTGATGAATATTATATTTGGATTATTCCTTATATCATAGGTAGTTTTGGTTTGTGAATTTCCTATGTATTTTCATCATTGTCATGTATGCCATTGATAATCAAAAGTCATGTGTCACTGCTTAGTGGATATTCTACATGGTTTCTAAAAAACTTCATAGATATTATTTATTTTCAGCCTATCCTAGGTGAATATGTACCCATCTTATCAACTAAAAAATAATTATTAGGCAATGTATCTGAGGGATTCTTATGATGGTTTCACCTTTAAATTTACACGCTCACATACAATAAAAATGAAAAATATGGGTTTTTGAATACTTTTTGTAATTCCTAATGTTTTTTCTAATATAAATAGTAGTGCATAAGATCCGCATAATTTAATAAATATATTCATAAAACTAAAATGATCTAATCATTGGTAATACTTTATTTTTGAATTAGAGAAATAACCATACATGGGCATCCATGTATTTCCCTTTCTTATTGGACTTCTATGGAAGCAACATAGTGTAAAATTTTCATTAATACCCATTACTAAAGTAGTTTATTAAATACCCCAATGTCAAAGGGAATCAATGATGGCCCCCTTCTCTTTGGAAACCTATAAGAATTTATATGAGGGGCCACTCAAAGAAAAAAAAATTCTATAGGTATTAAAATGCATGACCTATGTGAAAATTTACCCTTTTCATGTAACACTTTAATAATACATGATTTGGTGGCTTCTTATGTTGTTTTTAAGAATCTCGTTATTTGAAATAGATCATTAATCATTCAATACATTCATGTAAACTTTTCACGAAAAAAATATGGTTATATGGACATCTCTCATGTTCATTTATTTTCTTAGGTCATCTATTATATTCATATTTTCAAAAACTACCTTATTCACTTCCTTTATCAAATGTCAAATCACTATAAATATAATACTATAAAAGATTACTCTAAAAATACCTTCCATACAATTTTTTTTGACACATATCTTTTTAAATCTCTTCAACTATTCATTTCACATATAATTTAAATCAGCTAAGAAATCCTACCCAGATGAAATGATCCTCAAGATAACCATGATCATATATTCTTATTAAAATGAGGGTTCTTTTCATGAGAACACAGGTAAAAACTCTTTATCTCAACTTTTATATCATTTCTTAACAATATCAATAATCATACAACCCCTAGTAACATTTTGACCCCATCTATAAATTCAATGATTTTGAGGTATATACAAGGTCCTTTTACTAGGTGTATGCTTCAAAAAACAATCATCTACATGATTCATCTACTGAGTCCACTATCTCTCAGAACCATCAATTTTTTCCCAAGAATAGTATGAATAATATCTGTGTGACCACCCCCCCCCCCCCCGCCACATTCACCTTTTTTGGTTTTTGTATACATGTCATACTTGTTGAAATCCCCAATTATTACTTTATTTAATGGTCTGAACTCTTATATATATTTGTAATTTTTAGAACTTTTTTTTGTAATTGATAAAAACCATGATATGTATAATGTAAAATCTACAGGATGTGTGTTATCACTTCATCTTGGATCCTTCAAACATTTTAATTTCACTAATCCTAGATCAAAGTACGCTTTCCCAGGGCAACTCACATTAGTGTGCTTAATCCCTCTATGGTTAAAACAATAGTGCACTCACCTCCTTCATGAAAATTACTTGTGTGGGAGAACATGCATGAGATCCTATATCTGAAAATGTTACATTGGAAGTCCCTTATCATATACACCTTCTATGAACATCCAATGTGCACCATAATCCTAATTTGTTTCCCAATAAATGGACCCCCTGAGTGTATATTTTTTCAACTAGAACAATGACTTTGATACTTTGTGTACAAAAACTCAATATCCACTTTCCATGGTATTCCCAACACAGGCGCACATGTGTTGGTAATCTCTTTTGGTTACCTATTGAATGTAACAAACCTATGGTAAAAAGTATAATTTAGGGTAATGTATTTATAAATTTTTTAATATATAAAAACCATTATAAACAATCACATACCTTTTATCCACAAGGAAAATGGTGAAGGAAATGTAACTAAGGACACTCCTATTGGGAGACATGACACTTATATCTCTTCAATAGGTTAACTCACAAAAAACATCAACTCGGTTGACCACATTTCCCTCCCTATTACAAGGGAGATTACATTACCCTACCCTTACTAAAGGTTATGTATTCTTTCTACCAAATATCATTATTGAGAACCGTCAGTTAGGCCTACTAATTATAGTAAACCATCCACTCATTCAACATCTAGGGAATCATTTTTTCCATCACCACCCGTCCCATGGGGCCCGGACCTAACAACCCCCAACTTGCCTTCCATAGGCCTGCGATAGGTGGTTAGCACCTAAAGGTGTTTCCTAAACTATGAAGGCTTTTCCTTAGAGATAAGTACACACTCCAAAGGTCAACTAAAGTAAAACCCCAAAAAAGTAATGTATAACCATGTGAGTAAAGTACATCCACAAGTACAACTGCTAACTAAAACAGTGGGCTGGAATAAAAGACCTGAAAACTTACAAGAATGTGAACTATTGTGGAATCTTCCTAGGAGCTCTACCTTGAGGGTAGTATCTATATGCCTTATGTTGAATTAGAGGGTCTAGTATGCTCCTGTCGCACCAAGCTCCACTGAGTCACGGGCCTGCAAAGTCTTCATTGTAGTGTTAGTAGTTTTCACCAAACACACACATTCAGGCAGAGCATGTGTAGGGTGAGTATAAAAATACCTAGTAGGGTACCCCGAGACCCCCAATGGTCTCTCAGTATTCCACAAAGGAATCCCTCATAAGAAATACTAAAAATTTAATATCACAAGCATGATCTAAATAAAGAAACACAAAGAAATGGAAACATATCACTCTAACGGTATAACTTCAATGTTACTGGGATTGGGATGACTCTTTGTAAATTCAGATCTTCCTATCCATAATAAATCCACTGTTGACCCACATATGTCACTTTATGCTGACCTGTACTGGTCTCTAGATGCTGACCTATATTGATCGCTAGATGTTGACCCATATTGGACGCTGGTGGCGACCCGTATTGGTCGCTGGTGTAGACCTATATTGGTCACTCATGCTTACCCGTATTGGTTTCTAGAGAAGAGGAAGGGATTATTATTTATATAGCTACAATATCACACTCTAGAGTTTCTTCTATTGACCCATATTGGTTTATCTTCTTCATCATGTCACAACAAGCCACTAGACTCTTGCACGAAGCTTACCTACTCTCCGAAATACTCTTCTCCTCAAGCCAATGGTCATATTTCAACTAGTATGATGTCCTGAAAAAAGCATACCAAAGGGACTGCCCCGTCATAGGTGTCCCAACATGACCGACGACGCATCGATCAGACTCATAGTCTGATAGATATATGTACATTTGTAAAAAGGGTCTGGTTGGATTCAAGTCTGATCCAACCCAGGTAGCTCATCATTCCCAATAAATACTAACATAGAGTATCTTTAAATGAAATCATTGTCACAAGATTCCTTATTCCATAGACGGAATGTCAATCAGACACCCTATCTGTTAGTCACACCCCATTAAGTGAAACAGGGGTGATCACACCTCAGTCTGGCCTAGCTTGGTCAGGCTCGCTAGAATATTCCAAAGGTTTCGCTCCCCAAAAGGGGTCCCAAAACCACTGAGGGCGTTTTAAATGGACACCCGGTTTGTTTGTTACGAGAATTTCTTTATTCGGGGGGCAGATAGGTCTACGCTCGGTCTGACTCGATCAGGTCGACCTAACACAACAGGTCCTAGGTTCATCCTGACCCTACCTAGGTCTTCCCCGTTAGGGATGGACCAACCAATTCGTGGGATTGGGCTTGGTTCAAGCGGACACGGCATGGAGCTCCGCCACGTCCCTTCCTACCACATCCCGCTGGGCATGGTTATAGCCGCTGAAGGAGCTTGTGGGAGCCACCCTTCTCCTGCATAGCCAACTCGGGCTGGCCACCTCTGGCCATTGTGGCACATGATGGAAGGCCACCTTCCCCCCACCTGTGGCTGGTTTCCGCAGGCCTCCTCCTGTCACAGTAGTTTTGCGGGCCACAAAAACGCATTTCCACCCCATTCGTTGTTCCTCCACAAAGAATGCACCAAGGAAAACTTTAGAAGAGGGTCTGGGCCTGGTTGGCCTCATCCTGCACCCTCCACATTAGCATTTTAAATAGTTGGAATCATTAATAATAGAAAAAAAGATGAATAATACCCGAATTGAGGACCCCGCAACAACCACCCACAAGATTTCACGACACGCGGATCAACCCGTTAGTGAGTTTGTCCTTGATCATTTTATTTTTCCAGAACGAATGAGAGGGAACATCAAAAATTTTAAACACCCTACCTCTTATGAAATTCATTTCCACATGTTCATCCTATAGGGTTTATGTTGTCGATTACGCTTCCCGGTTCTGACCTTCAAAAGGTGTTCTTCCCCATTTTTCATTCTTCACTGGGGTGGAAGTGCATCCGATATTCACCTGTGAATCCTCTAAATCCTTCCTCTTGATTTTTCATGACATGTAGAAATATTTATAAAACCATGCTATAGATTTTTCATAATGATGTGATGTCTCATCATTATGATTTTTCGTTTATTAAATAGTGTCGCCCTTTGGAACCATTTAATTTACTATTACTTTGCAAAATATGGGTAATCCTTGTGCTTCATTAATGTGCCCCATCACTGCATCTCGTTGTCCTATATCTTCACCATCTATCATCAAATAGAGATAAAATTATAAAATAATTCATTTGAGTTATTTTATTATTTCTCAAATACTAGAAAAATTAACATTTCTTCTCGGCCCTCACTAGCCGAAGTTAAGTCATTTCCAGGAGAATACCAGCATTCAGAATTCAGCAGTTCCATCAAATTTTTGATACGAGCAACATTTAAAATGAATGAAAATCTCACTCACATGTTTACTTAATGTACCTAAAAAAGTTCAAATATTAATTCTAGGAACACTGGGCCTTGTAATCAAGCACCGTAAATTTTCATAGACTCTAAAAAATCCAAAATAATTAAAAAAAATTACATGTAGTTTTTGTGGTTTTACATCCTCCTGACCATGGAGATTTACGTACCCGAAATCAAAAAATTGATACACAAACAAATAAGGGTACTGGGTGCTCATATGTGCCTCTCGCTCTTATGTGATCTCCTATAGATTCCCATGATACCACCGAACATGCACAAGAGGAATCAACTACCCCTAAAGGTCCCACTATTGTAGACCCCCTATCATCACCAAGAACTCTTTAAAAGTCAAACCATCATCAATATCCAACACTCCATGTTCGATGATGTGTTATTTTTCATGAAACTATCTCCCCAGCTAGGATACGTGGAAGATGTTGTGCTCCCTCTCAAACTACGGTGGCCGTGCCATGTGGTATGTGACCTTTCCAATCCTCCAAAGTATAAGGAATGGTCAGGAAAACCTCGATGAGAGTTTTCCTTCTCAGCAAAATCTCAGTAGTCCCCATTGAGGGGTGACTCATAAGAATACATGGTCCCCCTCCTAGAAATACTATAATATCCTTTTCCTACCAGTATACGACTTCTATCGGCTCTGTGTAATATTCATCCACTCATGGATGACTTGAACCATATCAATGGTTGCCTGTATAATCTCTAGGCCCACGAGTGTTGGCTCTCCTTGATCCGTCTAGCACAAGAATGATCTTCATGGTTGTCCATACAATCCCTATAAAGGGGAAATAATAATTGTAGTGTGATACATGTTGTTGTATGAAAACTCCACCAAGGGTATTGGTCCTCCCAATTGTGACCAAAATATAGGACACAAGCAAGAATAATTCCCTCTATGGTCTGGATGGTCTACGCAGTCTGACCATCTATTTGTGGGATAAAGTTGTTCTCAAGAGAAGTTGAGTTCCGAAAGCCTCCTGCAATCCCTTACACAACTGGGTGGTGAAGAATGCATCATGGTCTGAGACTGTCATCGAAGGTACCCTGTGAAGTCACACGATCTCCTGAACATATTGTCATCTCAAGCTCTCTACTAAAACCTTCAATCAAATAGGATGTAAGCGGGATGACATGGTGAGTTGGTCAATGATCCCCAAGATGGTATCGTGCCCCAAGTAGATACATCGTAACCCCAACAATAAGACTATATAAATCCCTTCCCACATATAATATGGTATTTTGTGGGTTTTGGACAAGCCTTGTGGTACTTGGTGCTTAGCCTTCACTTTCTGGAATGTGAGGCAGCTGGAAACAAATGTTGCCATAATTGTCTTCATCCCGGGCCACCAGTACTAATGCAGAAGGTCCCGATACATCTTCATCACGTCTGGATGTACTTCCATGGGGGATGTATGGAACTCTCTTAGAACCTCCTCCCTTAGCAACACTGGTTCAACTATACGTCATCTGAAAAGGATATTGTGCTCCCCACCTCCAAAATATATGTCAGGTGCAAGGCCTGAGGTTTTCTGATCACATGTTGTCTCACATCTTTTGTCTCCAAGTTGCACGTACCCGGCTCGTTAAAGGAGTGTAGGGACAACTACCATTGAATGGAGGTAGACTGTCTCATCACTATCCACATAGGATATCTGAAGCGAGGATAACAGCTCCGATGTCTATTTCTGATGTTGCGAACTCAATCCTCGACTAAGTGCATCTGCCTCTACGTTCCCCATCACATGAGTATAGTCTTTCTCAAAGTCATAGTATTGAAGGAACTATATATAATTTCTCCATCTCAGATTTATTTTTTTCTCCATGATGATATATATAATAATCATGTGGTATAACTAAACAACAAACCACTCTCCCATCAAGTAATGACACCACATCTTTAGTGCGAAGACTACTACTATCAACTACAAGTCCTGAGTCACATAATTATACTAATGAGGCCTCTTTTTTCATGATCATTATGAAATCACAATATCATATTGTATCAGGATGAAACTTAGTCTATTCCCTGATGCATCATTGTAAACCATGTAGTTAGTTCCCTCCTCCGGCAACCTCAAGATGGGAGCACTAGTCAACCTTTTCCTCAGCTATTGAATGATCTTATGGAATGTCCCTTTCCATTGGAAGGGGTTCCCCTTCATCATCAATGTATTCATAGGTGCTGCCACTCTGGAGAAATCCGGCATGAACCACAGATTGTAGCCTGTTAATCTAAGGAAGATCCATACCTCAGTAACACGTCTGATTGGATCCAATGAAAGTACTGCCTCGATATTAACTGGATCCACAACAACTCCAGCTTCTGAGATGATGTGTCCAATGAAGTGTACCTTTCATATCCAGAACTCACACCTTGAGAGCTTCCCATAAAATCAGAGCTCCCTGAGTGTGTCCAGAACAATCCTCATGGGTATTACGTCCTCTTCATCGGACGCTGAGTACACTAAGATGTCATCCATGAAGAACACCATGAAGTGATCACGGTATGTCTAGAAGATCCTATTAATGATCCCCATGAACACTACTGGAGTGTTGTCCATGCCGAAAGGCATCACCATGAAATCATAATGGCCATGCCAACATCTAAAGTTTTTCTTTAAAATATTTTAGTCTGGTACCATCAGATGACGATAGTGTGATCTGAAGTCTTTCTACAAGAACCACTTTTCTCCTTACAACTAATCAAATAGACCATCAATCCTTGACATAGTATACTTGTTCTTCACGTTCACCTGGTTTAGCTGATGGAAGTCCATACATAGCCTAAACATTTCATCTTCCTTCTTGGAAAACAACATAGGGGATTCCAATGGAAAAACATTGGGGCTTACGAATCCCTTACTTTGTAAGTACTCCAACAAAACCCTCATCTCCTAGAGCTTCGAAGGGTCCATCGTATATTTGGGTGTAGATATCAGTGTTGTTCCTGGGTACAAGTCAATGCATAATTCTACCTCTCAGCGTGGAGGTAGTCTTGGGAAATCTTCTAGGAAAACATCCCCATACACATCCACCACCACATGGAACTGTGGACCCACCTCATTTTCCATGCCAATGGTCATGAAGTCAAGCTGATATGTAATTGGATGCACCCTCCTGAGTTCAAGTCCATCTCATGTTGGCTTGTGTTTTTTCTCACCAACAAAGGAAAACTGGCCTCCATCTCTGCGCGTACATCGCACTGTACATCTCAAGAAGTCAATATGTCCCTGAACTGTAGATAGCCAGTCCATGCCTAGTATGACTTCATAGGGTTTCAATGTTGCTACTAGAAGATCCCATCTGAAACTCTATCCTATGCGAGTAAGATCACACTGTTGTAACTAGTGTGTGACAACAGAATATCCACCCAGAAGAGTTTCCAAACAAAAAGGTCGAGATAAAATCTCAGTCAAAATATTAGAGTCCAAAACTGAGTCCACGGCAAGGAAAGAATTTCTATCACCTATGGCGTTAAGCACTGATACTAAAGTAGATAAGATTCTGATCATACTTGTATCATCTTAAGGACATTAGAATCATGAACCTCTGCTGCATATAGCTGGGCATTTCCCCATCCACCTACTCCTCGAGATCGTGGTGGACTGCCTTGCGGTGCTGGTGGTAGTGCCTGGTGGCCCAGACCACCTCCAGCTATATATCCCTCTCCCGCACCTCATCCACCAACTAGATAATACTCTTGATCATAGAGTAGTCATTTCCTTGGGGGTACCTCCACAGTCATCCAATCATTTGGGTGGGGATTTGGATAGTCCCAAGCTCAGTGACACTATCCACCACCGGAAAAACTGATCATGCCTCGGTGGTGTCTCCCTCAGCCTCTTGAGCCTTGTACACCTGACCCTATATCTTAGGGTTTCCCTCCAGAGGTGTATCCCACATGGGCTGCTGCATCTTTTCTCTACTACCAGTTGTAGATGACTCTGATACATGTCGTCTGGTAGGGGCTCTCACTATCATTTCCTTCTCGGTAAAGAAGGTCTCTATCAGTAAATCTCACTCTAGCACCCCATCCTACATCGGGATGCTGATAGAAAATTTCATATCTCTGACCCTTCATCCGAGGCCTTGCTCAATGGTCCAGAACCTAAAGTATGGTTCATGTACAATGTCGGTGGAGTATCAGATATGGTTTGTAAATCTCACCGAATAATGATCCACAACCTATTTGCCTAGCTATTGATGTAGCAGCTCGTGAATATGCATAGAGAATAGTGAATCTAGCATGAACTCCTCCATAAAAAGTATCTCAAAGTCCAACCAGGTGAGGTTAGTCTGCTCATTCACTTGGTTCGTCAGGCTCCACCATCGTCTTGCCGATCCCCGAAGAATACTAGTACCCATGATCACCATCTTCCTGGCGAGTGTATCTACCAAGAAAAAGACCCGTGAAACCACCTCAAGCCAGTCCAATGCTGCCTGGGTGTCTGTGTTGCCAAAAAACCTTAGAGGCCCCTATCTCTAGAACCCAAGAAGCATGATCAGCCAGCGTGCATGATCTATTAGTAGCATATGCTGCTCAATGGGTGGTAGTGCTTCTAGTGCACCACCCCAAGGTGCCATCCGTGTGAGTGGTCCTTGTACCGACACCTCATCACTCGTTGGGCCACTATAATGACCTATGATCGCAATACTAGCTGGCAGTGTTTGAGGAGGCATGTTATAGGAAATAGATGCACCATAGTCAACAAGTTATACCTGGTGAGCTGATTCAAGAAAGAGAAAGGAAAATTTTCAAAACACTAGAAACCAATATTTTCATCCACCAAGTCGAAAAACAGAATTTTGGGTCCTCGTGTATGGATACATTGGCCGCCCCACCAATACTAGACTTCCTGTACAGAAAGCATAACTCAAGTAACTTTACACAATTTCCTCATTAAAATTATTCTCTTAGTTCTTCGGGTAGAACCGACCACCCACTAATACCACTTTGCAATGACCCATCCCACAAGGACCAGATGTGACTACCTCAAACCCACCGTCCACAGGCCAGGGGTTGGCGACTAGCACCTAAAGGATTTTTCCAAACAATAAAGGTATTAACATATAAATTCTTACACACTCAAAAAGGGAAACTAGAGGAAACAACTAAAAAAGTATGATATAACCACGATATTAAAGTGAAATCCCAAGTACAACTATAAACTAAAACAGTGGGCTGAAATACAAGTTGTCAAAACTAAATAGAAAGTAAAAAAGCTATCACATATACCATAGATCTATGCTTGGAGGGTAGTAGTAGTATGTCTGATTTATATGTAGAGTATCTTGACTACTCCTATTGCATCATTCACTACCATGTCCTGAACCTCTAAAGTCGACCTCAGAACGTTAGTAGTATGAAGCAGACACACACATTTGGGTGGATCCTATTAAAGGGAGAGTATAGAAATACCCCGTAGGGGACCCAGAGATCCCAAAAGGTCTCTCAGTAATCCAAAAAAGAAAACATCAAAAGAAATTATACAATGGTAATATCACAAGAATGATCTATATCATGTAGCACAATGAAAAACAAACAACTCACTCTAATGGTATATCATCAAGGATATTGGGATAGGGATGAATAGTCATAAATTCAGATCATATTTTTTGCAGTTACTCCACTACATGCATGTATAGGTATGCTCACCCATATTGGTTGCTAGATGCTAACCCATATTGGTCTCTAGATGCTGACAACTATTGGTCGCTGGTGCTGACTCGTATGGGTCGCCGGTGCTGACCTGTATTGGTCACTCGTGCTGACCCATATTGGTCGACAATCAGAGGTAGTGATTATAAGTTGTACGGCTAGATCATCCCACTCTGGAGTTTCTGATGTTGACCCATATTGGTTTCTCTTTTTCTTCATGTCACAGCCAGCCATTGGATTCCAGTAGGCATCATGCCAAATCTCCGGAATAATCTTCTCATCAAGCCATCTGTTATTTTTTATCTATTAAGAAGTCCCTAAAAAATCATACCCAATGGACCACCTTGTCATAGGTGTACAAATGCAAGAGGTGAAGCATTGATCAGGCATCTGGTATATGAGATATGCACACATTTGTAAAAAGGACCATGTTGGATTCAAGCTTGATCCAACCTAGGATGCATGCCAAAATCCATCAAAACTCATGTAAATTATCTCCAAGGGACCTCCTTATCACAAGGGTTCTTATAAAAAATGCAGCACATAGATCAGACACCTGATCTGTTAGTTACACCCATTTGAGGGAAACAGAGGTGATCACACCTCTGTCTGGCCCAGTTTTATTGGGCCTATTAGAATATTTCAGAGATAACTTTTCAAAAAATAAGTCCCAACTCCACTAACGGCATGTAAAACAGACACCCAGTTTTTCAGTTTTGGGGGGGGGGGGGTTCATTATTTAGGGTTGGTTGAGTATGGGCCAGGTCTGACTTGGTCAGGCCGGCACGATACAATGGGGTCATGGAATCTACCTAAACCTTCCAAGGTTAGGCCCGCCGGGTTCGGCCTGATTCAATTTGTTTGGCCTGTCGGGGTTGGCCAAAATGGTTCACGGGCCAGAGCCAGGGTTGTCCGGGACTGCCGATAGGGGCCCGGCCCACCCATGCTGGCTTATTGGTCTACGGGTCCAGCCCGTTCAGCTGACCCAGTCCACATAAAGAAAGATCATGTTTTCTGCAAAGCCCCATGGAAGTAGTGATGTTTCATCTTACTGGGGTCATCCAGATGGTTGACCTGTCCCGACCGACATGGTGTGGAGTGGTGCTGTGTCCCTTCCTTCTGTGGCCCACTAGCCGTGGTTGTAGGCGCTACCCTTCTCCCACAGAGCTGGCTTGGGCAGACTACCTCAGGCCACCATGGCGCGTGATGTCACACTGCCTTCCCTCCACCTATGATTGGTTGTCACAGGACTCCTTCGGACACTATCATTTCATGGCCAAAAAAACACCTTACCATCACATTTGTCATTCCGTCACAAAGAAGGCACCATGGAAAATTATAGTGGAGGGTCTGGGCCTTGTTTTTTTCAGCTCGAGCCCCTTTCTTTATAATTTTAAACAAGTGGAACATTAATAATAGGAAAAAGGATGAATAATACCCATATATAAGACCCCGAAACAACCACCAGCACGATTTGATGAGATTCGGATCAACCAATTAGCCGGTTGGTCCATGTTCATTATATTTTTCAAGAAAAAAAGAGAGGGAACACCAATGCACATAAACCCCTAACCATTAATTACGTTTTTTCCACATGTTCATCCTCTAGGCTTTATAGAATCGATGAAACTTCTTGGTTATATCATTCGAAAGACGTTCTTCGTCATTCACCAATTTTTCATTGGGTTGGATGTGTGTCAGAGCTTTGCTCGAGAATCCTCCAAATCCATCCCCCTTATTTATCCCAACATGGAAACTATTTATATAACCACACAACAGTATTTCCATAATGATGTTATGTCATGTCATTAGGTGGTTTAATTAATGAAATAACATCACTGTTTTGCACCATTTAATTAAATATTACATTAAGGAATATGTGTCATCCCTGTGTTTCATTAATTTCCCCCACCACCGCATCATCGCTGACTCACAACATCGCTGTCTGCCATGCAATGGATAAAAAAGGGTACAACAATTCTTTTAAATTGTTTTATTATCTCTTGAAAAGACTAAAAATTAACTTTTCTATTTTTCCCTCACCTGTTAATGTTATTTCCTTTCTTGGTGAATCCTGGCGTTCCAAATTCAACGATTCCCTTAGATTTTTGATTAGATAATTGAGTCAAAATATAGGAAATCATGCTCGCATGTTTATTGAATGTATCAGAAAAATGTTCAAAATATCATTTCAGGCACAATAGGCCTCGTAATCACGTGCTATAAATTTTCATAGACTCATACAAATCCCAAATAATTAAAAACATTACATGTAATTCTAAGGTCTTTACATTTTCTTACCTTGTGAAAAGGGTGACTGTTATCCACCTCTTTATACTAAGGTATCCAATTTTCCATTCCCCATACTATAGTGAGAAATTCACCCCACATAATTTGATAGATCCATATTGTAATGTTTTTTATTTTTGGTGTGTTAATTTTTTATATTATATAAACTTTTTTTAAGACTAGACAATGAGAATGCGTGGGATTCTGAGGCCTTGTGTGGATAAAATAAATAGTTGAATTATGTTAAATATATTAAATATAATTTTTGGTAAAATTTTCAAAATTAAGTGGAATTAAATATTAATATTTTCCATTCTAGAAATATGATAGAACAATTGATCTTAGAATAAAGATTTTACCCTATGAATGACTTAACATTAGTCAGCATGGGTCACTTGTAGAAAATATTTCAATGGTATTGAAATGAATAAAATATTTTAATAATAATATTTTACTTCATTTGGGATGACACAATGACTAAAAATAATTGAATAAATTATCATGGTGAATTTAATGGGTTGGTTGCATAACGTTGGAATGGTTTGAGAGTCGTTGGAGAGAGATTTAAGGATTCTATTTTAGGAGAACAATGAATGATCATGGAACAATGATGAAAACACCATAGATTCTATGGGGCTTCCCAATAATGATGATGATGGATTGTTCTTCACTAGTTATAGAGTCTAATAGATATAGGATGTGTATTTTGATTTGTATTTTATCCCCATTCTTAATTTCAATGTTGAATGAAAATCAATCAACAAAAAGATTTATTTGACGATTGATCGACCTGTTGGATGGGTTTATTTGGTGGAATTTTATGAGAGTTTTATTATTATTATTAATTTATTCATTTTCATTCTTTTTTAAATCTGTTGATATTGACATGAACATTGATTATATTTCATTACTCACATTGATATTTGATTATATCCCCTGATTCCACATTCATTTCATAAGTTCTTCATTTGGAATGGGGCTCAATAAATCCCAATAAATTGATCATTGCACACCCTATTTGTGGAATGATGATATAATTTTGAAAATATTTGATCAACACAACAAAAAGGCGTTATGATGATGGTAGTAGTGGAAAATCATATGACGGTTGACACCTGATTTCATATTTTTTAGTGCACAGTGAAAAACACTAACGATTAGATATTCTATGAGGTTGGATGGCCCAATTATTATTTATTTAAGGATATCTATGTTTGATGAGGCCCAATATACATTTTTCTAGAAATAGAGATGAGAAAATTAGAGGTTTAAGCAATTGGGTAGACATGACGAATTATATATGGGATTCTAGAAAATATTGATCCACACGATGTGTAAGTCAGATATACATGCCTTCTAGACCCTATGTGGTGACTATGGTTTTGGGTAGGAAAAAGTTATCAAATGGCATGTGTCTATTACTATTTAAAATGTGGTCCCTTGCGAGATACTCAGTATGTACATTGGGAAGTACACATACACATGGTAGAGTACATAGTTGGCCTTCACGACATGTACACCCCCTCACGACATGGCATGGACTAGATACACATGCTATGATGTGTATTGTTTCACAAGAATACATAAATGATCTAGACCAATGTACTAATACATGGGTAGAGTACACTATCATCCTACATGCTATTTAGTACTTCATAGATACATATTAAGGAGCCTGTCATTTATTTAAGAAATACCTAGGTTCAAGGGGCATGACGTCTAACCCCTAGTACATGACATGAACTATTTTATACAAGTCTTAGACCCATTGTCCTTAGTGAAATGGAAATGTTTTTTTAAGTGGATTATCTTATCCATTCCTTGATGGCTTGTATGGAATAGTTTCTTACTCCTAGGAATGTGATCCCTTCAGTATGACTTCCAGGATATAGCCATCTAAATCCCTCCATGTAGTGGAAAGTGGGATCCCTTACTAAAATTCATACCCAAGGTGGAGTTATCAGTATCTTCCTAACCAGTACCATGTGGAAGTCCATTCAATACATATGTGGTTAAAATATATTGGGTTTTTTATCACAACATGGACCTAAAAGGGATCCTTTTATTTGTATCGTATTCTCTTTAAACTATAAATATGTTATTTAACATGATGAGACCAAATGGGTAGAAACTATCAAAAATATGGCATCTATGTATCAGAATTAGAAGTGTGTTATTCTGGATGAGTTCATTGTGAAATAGTTCTGTTAGAATCCTAGGTCGGTATATTATGGTTGTGGCATACCTCTTGATGGTGTGACGTTGTTGATTATATCTAGATATTCTTGCTAAATGTATTATACACAGATACCATTATATATATTACTCTATTTCATTTTATATTCTTTTTTTGTTACAAAGTTTTCTACTGAGTATTTTTAAACTCACCCCTTCATAGGGCTTTTATACACTTTTAATGTCTATTAATGACAATGGACCTTTTATCATAGTCCTGGGAGGATCGGGAATAGATGTTCCTTAATGAGACCAAATAGACTAAGAAGGTTTTCTGAAGATTTTAGAGATCTCTCCCATTACAATTACTTCCATGATGGACTTGTGTTACAAACTCCATTGTGGGATTTTATTTTTCCTATTTACTTTGATTACATAATTTCGTACTATGGTTGTGGGATATAGATTAATGCATGCCTTAGTTGTTCATTTGCCTTTAAATTAATACTATTTTTGGAAATGAATATATTTGTGTGTATATAAACACATTAAATGCGGCTCTTGTTTGTGATATTCAATGTCGGTGATAGTCTCCAGCCCATGGAATGTTGGAGGTAGGCTTCGAGAGATGTGGCATTGGACCAACATAGATGGGTCATGAAACAGTGGGATTAGAGCTATTAAATTCTTCATTTGGACAGGGATTATATGTGATAGGATTGGGGAAACAATTTTCAGTGTGTCAAGTTTTTATTTTAGGATAGGGACTACATTGTTGGTGTGGAGGCCGATAAATCCAAGCACCATGACTCTGATCACCTTCATTCCCGATCGGTACATGAGAACACTAGATGCATGGAAAATAGTGGTGCATGCATCATATATGAATTGGTTGTTATTTCCAGGTCATTTGTGCGTCATCACTCCGGAAATACTCATTAATAATTGTTAATTATGTTTTATTTAGGATTTTTTAATGATGTATACCATCTAGGATTCAACATAATGATCATAAGGATGGTCCCCTTAGTGATGACGGATCAATTGAGGGACCAATTATGGAGATGTTACCACCATGTAGTTTACCATCCATAGTACCACCAGTAGAGTAGCACATAGTACATGTAGTACAAGAGGATGAGGTGAGTAGGGTTATTATGCTTCATGAATTTTAGAGAAAAAGGCCCCATAGGATATGAGGTGATCTGGACCCATGTGTGGTTGATGACTGGATTGAGGTGGTGACATATTTTTCCATCTAGTCAAGAAACTGGTGGATGAGATGGTGGTCCTAGGATTGAACATTATTCATGGATTAATAGGGTGATGATGGGGTTCGGTTACCTAGACATACGTTGAGTGGACTCATTCATGGAAATAGTTGGGAATCATTTTTAGGTGGAGTTACCACAATATATGCTAAGAGATTTGTGTATCCAAGTGATTTTGTAGATCTAGGCATGTGATATAAGAGAAAATGAGTATTAATCAGGGTTTACCAACATATACAAGTACTCAATTGATACGGTTTGAGAAAAAAATTTAGGGATCAAACCATTGAGTGAATTATGTGTAGATACATATGAGGTAGTTTTATATCTATTTTCATTCCTATATATGATGGGTATCTAGAGAAAGATTCGGTGGTCAAGAGTGTCTTGATTCAATAAATATAGCCAGATGTGGTCAGTAGTGGAAATGATTGAGCTAAAATATCTACAACATGGAGATGATGTCTGTCCGAGGGACATAAAAATTGGATATGTTTCAGGATATGGTCACAAGATAAAGGATCTGCTGTTTAGGGATTAGATGGTGGGTCCAATCAACATAGAGGGAGGTTTTCAAGTCATGTTATGGTAGGGGATATCTTTCTCGAGATTATGTTACCCTCTACATAGATGGAAGAGAAGCCATAGAGGGGCCGCAGAGGTAGATACAGTGGTAGGAGTAGAATGGTTCACTGGAAGAATAAAATGGTAGTAGAGGAAGGATAGAAGAAAAACGTGGTCTACATTTTGAGAATTTACCTCCATCACCCCCAGATGTTCTATGCTAGGCTCCAAAAGCTGGAGGACATGGAAGGGGATGGGTGCAGGCTGTCGAAGCTTATAAAATAGAGAATTTGATGATGATTTACTGTATGAACTATGTGTTTTCTACCCCATTTCCTATACTGATATACAAATGTTATTATCATTATTTTCTCGCCTCATATCATGCATGAGACTTATAGATAATGGTTAAACCTTTGGATTAACCCTTATAGTGAGGGAATCCTACAAGAGAAGACTCAATGATCATGCACTTATTCGTAGAGTGTGACGTAACTATTGGAGGTGATAGATTATATTGAAATATCATGGTAGTAATTTTGATTCCTTTTGATGTAATTATTGGTATGGATTATATATCTATAGTACATGCCTTGTTTGATAGTTTTAGACAAGGCATGCAGTGTGTCTATAGTGATGGAACTACATTCTCCTTTATTTGTTAATAGGAGATTCATGAAACATATGATGGACAGACACATTGGAGGGTGCAACGGACTACTAAGGAGTTGGATAACATGACTCGTGGTTTATTGAATGTTATGAGTTTCTAGTTTCTTGTAGTGGTGGGAAATTACGATTAAATCCTCCTCAGAGATTTTCCAAGTTTACCTTCCCATAGAGAGATATAATTATTCATTGGAATACATCCTGGTATGTCACTGATATCTATTAAATCATATTTTTTGTCTCCCACAAAGAATCAGAAGATGAGAGTGTGGTTGGAAGACATGTAGAGGGAGGGATTTGTTCGAACCAATGTCCCCCCTGGGCAGCACCAATTTGTTTTCCAAAAAAGAAATATTTGAGCATGAGGCAGTGTTTGGACTATCTACACTAAAATCATGTGACTGTACTGAACAAGTATTCACTACCAGGGATCGATGATCTCATTGATTATTTGAGAGAGGAATGACAATTCTTGATATCTTTCCTCAGATCAGGCTAATACCAGTTACATGTATAGGATAAAGGTATATAAAAGACAACATTAAAATGTAACTATGTTCACAATGCCTTCCTGGTAATTCCCCTAGGAATGATGAACACCCTAGCAGTATTAATGGGATTGATAAACTAGATCAATCATACCTACTTTATCTAGTTTGTTTTTTCCTTCATCGACAGTATACATGTGTACTTGGTGTCCAAGGAAGAGAACATGATACCCGTGAGGTTAGTTTTGGATTTTATTTGAACACACAATCTTTAATGAAATCTCTCAAAGTGCTAGTTCTTGATTCAGGAAGTCCACATTATGGGACATGTTTTCATTTCAAACAAAGTGAATGTGGACCCAGAAAAGGTGGAGACAGTGTTTTCTTGGGAAACACCCAAGAGCGTGATGGATCTGGAGAGATTCCATCTATTAGAATAATATTAATGAATATTAATACATGATTTATCGAGGGTATGATAACCCATAATAGATTTTACATGAAATGTGTACCATTCATATGAATAAAAATGTTCCACCTGGCTTTTTAATAATTGAGTAAGAGTTTAACGAGAACTATGATCATGAGATTTCTGGAGGAGAGTATCCAATACGTAGTTTTCTACAAATTAAAAAAATAGGTTTTGGTTGTGTTTTAATTTTTATAAAAGTTCTGATTTACTATGGTTCGTGCTATTTGAGACAACATGAGAAGAAATTTTTGACCCATGATCTTGTGTTAGTAGCGGTATTCTTCACATTTAATATGAGGTGACACTATCTGATAGGAGAGTATTTTATCAACTAATTAGAAAGTAAGAGCCTCAATTTTATATTCTACCAAAATCATATAAACGTGAGATAGAGGAGATGGATAGGGTTCCCCAAGGACTATGGCTTCCGAATTGTCTATACTCATAAGATGATAAACATGTTAGAAGATTCTCTTAACCGGAGATCTTTTTTGTAGTTTTTGAATGAGGTTTCAGAGAAGTTTTTCTCCTCACTATTATCCTTTGTGAAAGGAGATGAAGTTTCCAACCTCTAGTCTATGGTTTTACTACCATTAATTTTATAGTGAGTCGGGGAATAACAACCAGGGGATATAAACAATGATAGCCTATAATCTAAAATATCCATAGTGAATTTACTCGATGGATATTATAATGTTGGATAGCATGTTGTTCCTTTCATGGGATTCATGATGGTAGCAGTAGAATTACAAGGGGGTTTTGATGGTGTTTTATATGTATCCTATGGTGGTACATCTAGGTGGGAAAAATATGTACAGATACCTTGGTTGTTTGTTTTTTTTTCGAAGGATAAAAAAAGAATTTTCATAGTTTGTCTCTCAAATCATCACTTGTCAAAAAATGTAGGATCAGCACCTCGTTTCACCAGGTGCATCTCAACACCTTGAGGTTCTTGAATATCAATGGGATGGGATATCCATGTAATTACTTATGGTATTACCATGTTAACCTAGGGGATACAATTACATCTATGTTATCATAGAAAGACTCCCCATGTTAGAGAAATAATTAAAAAACTAGAACACATTTTAGTAGAGATATTGGGATGAATCTAAATTCATGAGATAGTTAGAGTACATGAAGTTCCATTGATTATCATTTCTGAAAATAATAGAAGATTCACATCCTGGAATTGGAGTGTATTATAGGTGGTGTTTGAGACCCAGTTACACTTTATCACAATTTTCACCCCTAACTGATAGCTAGATTGAGTGGACCATTCAAGTTATAGAAGTCATCTGGTATGATTTCATATTGGACTTAAGTTGTATTTGGGAGGATCAACTACCAATGGGTGATTTTACGTACAAAAATTGTTACCTTTCCATCATCGGTATGGAACTATTCGATATTTTTGTTTGGGAGACCTTGTTGGTCACCACATTGTTGAAAGGACCCATGACAGTCAACACTCATGGGATGGGTGTTGGTGTGAGCTAAAATAGATAATATTTATATCATGTAAGAGATTATGACGTCTACAAAAATCCAAAATAAATCCTATGATGATAGGTGATGAAGTCCTTTAGTGTTCTAGGAAGGAGATCATGTGTTCTTATGGGGTTCACCTTGAAACAGATTATGGAGATCTAGCCGACGTGAGAAGTAATGTCTGAGGTTCATTGACCCATTATAGTTAGTTCATAGATTTTGTGACATGAGATATCCCTTATCTCTACCATCGTAGTTATACTTCATTGACAATGTCTTCAAATGTTTCACATCTAAGTAGGTACGTGCATGACCCATCGCATGTTATCAACTTGGGAGAATAGGACATTAAGGATTGAGGGAACATTGGTGTGCGCCCAAATGAAATAAAGGATCAAAAGGAGGGGATATTTTATTTTAAATCGATTCCTTTAGTGCATGTATCTTTTAAGAATTGGAATCTTTAATAGAGAACATCATAGTGGGAGGATCATATTCATGATTAGTAGCCAAAACCATTTTACTGTCCTTTATTTTTGGATTTTCAGGGATGTAAATATCAATGTTGGGGAGAATTTAATGTTTCACATTTTCCATATATTAGTTTTCTATATTTTTTTATTATATTAAAGGCTATGAGAAAAGAAGGTAATCGATTCCAAGCCCCTTTGTGCTCGAAATAAATTTTTGAAATATATTAAGTACCATGTACATTCATTTTCACAAAAAATTAGTATCTTCAAAAAAGGGCCTAGATCAAATATTAGTGGGAACCATTGAGCTCAGAATGTAGGTTTCACCATAGATGAAACTTAAGATTATTCGAAATAGGTATATTGTAGAAAATTCATCATTAGCACTGAACTGAATAAAATAATTTAACAAAATTATATTGTTTAATTTTAGATGATGTAGCATCTAACAATATTTAAATATATTGTTATGTATATATTAAACGGTTATATGAATAATCCTAGAAATTATGGAGATGAGTTTGAGAGATCATGGTTGATTCTATCTCAGGATAATGGTGACAGATCATCGATCAATGATCAATACAACTTGGATTCCTTGTATCCTTCCAAAGATGATAAAGAAAGATCTTCCATAACTAGAGATCGAACCAAATTGAGGTAGGGCATGTGTTTTTATTTGTATTACATCCCCATTCTTAATATCTTTGAAAAAAATTCAAATAATCCAATGAACGGATTGATATTTGGATCGATTTCTCTTCTGGATGTGTTTATGTTTTTGGTATTGAAGAATGTTTTATTTTTATTATTGATTTATTTTCATGTAGTTCAAATGATGATAGATTAAGATCAACACAGACGTAGATCATAGTTCTTTACCCTCTTTTGGTTTGTTCTTTTCTCCCTTGATTCATCACTCATCCTCAGTGTTCTTAGTTTTTCCCACGACTTAACTAATGCTAATCAAACGATCATTGTTCACCGTATTTATTGTGAAAAAATATGATATCGTAAATCGAGGATTTTCATGACATGATGGTGCTGAGATGTTGGAAAAAAATGAATAAGATGATTGTTCATGCCTAGTTTCATGTTTTTGAAGCACAATTATGAATGATGATGATATCATTTTCAAAGTAGTTCAAAGCCTCGAATCTTGTTGATTTTGTGACGGTATGCTCGACAAGGATTGAGATTTTATTTTTTTGTAAGGTGTGGTGGTAACCAGAGGATAGAGTAATGGAGGAGATGTGAGAAACCCTATATGTGATTTTAGAAAATTATTATCCATCTACTGTGTAAGTCTAATCTACAAACTATGTGGGGCCCCATGCGGCATTGTTGTTTCTGGATGGAGGAAGGTATCACACGACATGTCACTATTCCTAAATAGTGTGGGGTCCCTCCAAAGATATCTAATGTGTACTTTGGTAAGTACACGGGGTAGAGTACACGTATTTTCTATAGGGTGTGTACTCCCCCACATGACATAGCCTGGACCATGTAACAGGAAAAGTTGTGTACTAGTACATGGGAAGATGTACATGGGCTGGTGTCATCAACTGATACACAAGTAGAATACATGGGAATCATAAATGTCATGTAGTACTAAAAAAACATGGTTTGAGACATGAGCTATTTATAGAAGTTCACAGGGTCCAGGGAGATGATATGAAACTACAAGTGCACATTATGTACAAGTTTTTTTTAAATAAATTATATCCCTCTTCCTAAGTAAAAGGGAAAGGTTTTCTTATATTTAATTCACCTTATCCAAACACCTAAGGTTTTTATGGAATAAATTACTACTCCTAAGAATGTGAGTCATTAAACAAGACATCCTTGATAATTCATTGGAATCCTTCATTGAGTTCTAGAGTGAGATCCTCTATTCATCTTTATTCCCTAGGTGGATTTCATAGTATCTCCATGACCAATAGTATGCAGGTGTCAGTCATTTAATTATAGGTTAATTCCATATTGAGATATTGGTTTAACCCCATGGTCGTAGTAGTGATCATCATCTATGTAACATTTTCTCTTTGGGCAATCAGCATGTACATTCTCATGACGAGACCTGATGAGACGTATGTCTTAGATAGACGCCATCAATGCTATCAGACTCAAGAGTGGGTTATATCAGATGAATGGTTCCTGGAATCTTCAAGTTAGAAACCTAGGATGGTATATTGTGGTTTTGGAATACCTCTATACTATGTATCATTTTTGAGTATATTTGGATATTCTTGTCATATGGATTGTAGATTTATTCCTATGTAGAGAAGACTATAATGCCTTTATTATATGATCTGTGGTTTCAGGGTGCCCCACTTAGTATTTTTGTATTCACCCATTCATGGTATCTTCCCACACATGTCATGTATTGTGGAGGTGATAAATCTTTTAACAGAGTCATTGTTGGAGAATGAACAAATGAGGATTCATGAGATCTGAAAAACTATGGTGTGTTCCTATGGATTTTAGATAGTTATTTCAGTACCACTACTTTCATGTTGTACATGTGATACATAAACATTTCTGTGGGGTTTTATTTAATCTAGTTTAAATTCATTACTTCATGTCGTACTCTAGTTGATGGATATAGATGTATGCATTCATTGGTAGTTCAATTGTTTTTAAATTTTAGCAATTCTTTGGGCTTGGATATATGTGTGTGTATGTACATGTACATATCCAAGGACTCCCATGTTGGTGATATTCTTAATTTATGCCAGTAACCATCTCCTGACTTATTGGAGGGGGGTTTGGGGAGTCACGACATGGTACCCTCTTGAATAGGTTGTGACAAATATTCTACTAAAAACCTGTAATAGTGAAACTATTTTCCTTGGTACCCTAAAAAGAAGAACCATTACCAACCCCATCAATGCGGACACCTCATTTATTTTTCTTTTATATGGAATATATCAAATCCTTTGTCAAATACCAATTTCCATACTTACCATTAACCTATATAGACTATAATTATAGATAATCAAGTAATCTGAACCAAATTACACATCATCGACCATGTATTTTGTTTATAAAATGTCACTCTTTCTTGTCCTCCATAACTGATGAAACCCTCATGTGTTTTCCAATCATATATCCCATTGAAAATGCTGATCTTTATTCAGAGGGGACTGATAAAATCTCTATCAAATAATTATTCCCTTCTTTGATTACCCATGCCTAGATCTCAATCACCAAACTTATTTGGTAGATTCTTTAGGTTTATTCAATGAGTTATAGAGATATAAAGAGCATCATACTGTGAATAAATATAATATTTATCCTCAATAGATTATATTAATTTTGGTTCCATTCATCCCTATACATCATATTACTATTTGATATGAAGCGAATATCCTTAGATCTTGTTATCATATGAATAATACACACACAAAACCATATTACTCTGGAATGGAACCTGGGTAGCTCACCCATAATCCCTAGTCTATGTCTCATGATTCATATCCTACATGGGACTACTCATCCCTCCATTAAAACACATAAGTAATACATAATTACACACATATGTGGGGTGTCAATTCATAATACCCAACTCATAATCATGAGGTCATATCCGCCGTGAATCCATCCTTGTTGGGGCATACCCTATGTAATCGAATATGATGGTCAACTCTAGTATCAATTGAACATACTCGGATGACATTAAGAGGAACAACAATAGTTATTTTCAAATGAGCATAAAATGTAAAATGTGTCTAGTTATATGGATTTAGAATACCAGGGTTTTTATTTTCCTTATAGGGATATGTTGGAAGCCACGTTCATTGGAATGATCAAAGGCCTATAACACCTACTACATCCCATGATGATGATAAATTCCATAGTTCCTATATATGATATTTAAATATATTTTTTGTCTTATAAAATTGTATATAATGATATAAAACAACTAAAAAATTCACATCTACAAGTGGTTTTCAACAAATAAATTTCTTAGTGTTGGCCAATCCCATGCTAGGATTAAGAAATGATTAAAACTAATATCATAAATATTTAAAGCATACAATGGTAGGAAATAATTTATGCAAAATCTGAGAAATTGTACCACCTCCCACGCATATCACCATAGTGAATACCAAAGCATTGATGGTATGTCATATATATTAATTCCCTGGATATAATGGTCTATCACTGATAAAAAATTTATGCATGTAGAGAAACACGTTGAAATAGAATGATTAAACCACTGTAAATAATTTACTAATGTGGGTGATTAGTAAACCGTGTTCATTCATTCGTAGTTTTATTGATTTTTTTGGTTGTTGATCTCTCGAAGACTCTTAATTACTTTTGTGATTTATGTACTTCTTGTGAATCATCTAGAGTTCACTTTGATCAATATGGATATATTTCTATGAACCATATAATAGAATAGTTTTTAGATACATATTTATGGCCACCACTAATCATCTCAGTCTAAAATTACCTACCAGCTATGGAACCCAGTGTATGAATCAATTGAAATTGGATCTGTGGCATCACTGCCCCTGAGGAGTTTTTCCTGATCCATCATCTTCAGTGATAATTAACAAATGTGGTAATAAAATGGAACCATCTTAATGAACATATCTTTATATGGAAATTTTTTTGTAGAAACTCTTGGAATTTAATACATAATTATATTTCGATAAACGGTAGTCAATATAGATGAATGTGTCTCCTACAAACATGTCCAAAAACAATTGGAGTATCTCCATATAAGACAATTATACAGATATACTATATTATAGGGATGTGGTATTTTATTTAATAAAAAACCCTTAATTCTATGTATTTCACTCTTATGAGTGATAATAGATCTCACCAACGCCACCAACTACGTGTGGCCTCATCACCTCAATAGAAAATAGAGGATTCTTCCTAAGAAATATTTTCCTCATCCACAAAAACTAGAGAACCTAGAAGGTATTACTAAGGGTGGAAGATTACCAAATCCATGTAACCGAAATATTTGCATGACCTCATTGAATGATATGGAAAATATATCCTAAAATATAATGAAGTTAAGCCCTATATTCCCACTCTCATGAAACTAACCAACTATTAAATCTCAGTAGTGTTAAAAGGGGAATACAAGCATATGCAGATAACTATGAAGGGTATTGTCTATAACCATTCAATAATATATCAATTTTTTCATAGAAAATATTCATCATGTGATTTGATGGACTATATCTCTGGGTGAAACTCTCCAGCCTACTATAATATTTGGGAAGAAATAAAAGACACTTTTTGGTATATTATTTTGTCCACCGTGGGATATGAACAAATTCATATTATTGTTAGTATCAATGAATTTATATGGAATATCTCAATTTATTATTTTATTTTGGACACAAATTATAATTACAATAATTATTATTATTAGAATATCATATTGACTAATGAATATTTAAGGTGTGTTTATATACATTCTTCTACTGGTGATTATTATAATCTCTCAAAATTCACATTGGTGAAATATTGTATCATAACCAAGACAACTGGATCTCATTTAAATATTTAATAAATCACACCGGACTGGGATTATATTCCTTTCTCCACTAATTAATTCAACATAAATAACATTGTAGTCACAAAAGTATAGTTTCATTGACATGACATGACCAATAGGTTCCATACAACATCAAGTTGTATGAGAAGAGTGCCTCCCTAAGACCACATTTAATATGTTAAGGGTTGGTAATTGAAAATAGATAACATATATCACAATATGTAAGGAATTATATTATATCAACCCATAAAATAATCATACTAAAAATATATAAAAGAAAAAACAATACCTTTATAATATAAATTTATAACAAACTATGCTATATAAACACATTCATGATACATCAAGTACAAAATCATAAGATCAATGGTTAATATAGATAAAACATACTTACCAAAAATTATTGAATCTAATATATATATGAAATGGGGAATATTAGCCTCATTATGAATACCCCCAAAATGATCACTAGTAGTAATGATAATCAACATGATCACTATGTTCCAACTCTGAACAAGAAAAACTATCTCAATTTCTACCATTACAATTTCTAATCATGTTCACTATCTATAAAGGCAGAGAACATATGGGAAAAATCTCATACAAGGGTGAGTATAAATAAACACAATAGGACTACCTAAAAAAAACCATAGAACTGTAGAATAACATTTTATCTCATAGTTCTAGATAAGAGAGACTCTAATGGGGAAGTGGAAAGAGAATATATATATATATATATTCTCAATAAAAATAGTCCCAATGTCAAATGTAATATATGGTAATATTGGATCTAATCATATAATAGTTAAGCAACAGGGAAAATATGGGATATTGGAATATTGAATTTTCAAAAAAAATAATTCAAGTGTCACCTATATACAACATCTCAATGTAAATAAATAAATCCCAAAGGAGTCATAGGTCTAGAATAAGACTATGTATATAATCCCATTCATCTACGATAGGAATTCCAGAATTTACAGAGGGGGGGGCATGAGATTATTACTAAAGCACACTCATCTATTAAGTTGTTATCTCACCCTATGGTCCATTAATACCATTACACTGACCAATAATCAAAAAATATTAATGTTTATTAACCAATTAAACATGATTTGAAAAATTTTGGAGTTTTTATTGCCATAATATTTGAGGGGACACACAAACTAGTAGAGGATCTATCACCCTATCTTATATCTTTATAAAGGGGTGATATAGACTCTTAATATAAAGGATATGATTCCTCAATTATGTAAGTTAGGGATACTACCATAATATAGTCTACAGTTATAGGATCCCACTCTCTAATTATTTAATGTGGGTTTACATCCTGCAATAAGGAATGTGGAGGAAACCTACACCCTGGAACAACAACACCACTATTTTAAACAAGAGAATAATTTGATTGTTAAATCAGAACCCATTTTCCCCTATATATATATGTAAATTTGGGAACTATCTATCTCAACGTGTGAATGAACTCAAATGGATGAAATATACTATCCATTGTGACCTACAAGGAAAATATATAGGATAAAAATTTATTTATTTCAATTTTCTATACGATGTACAATAAAAATTCATTGTAATATAGTTGAGAAAAATAATTTCGAAGATTAAACCATTGGGCATGACGTAGAATTACAAATCAAATACTTATCTTTAAATATTCATACTAATGTGTTGTAGATGAGAACACATATGTATATTCAATAAAAAATCATGGTTAAAAAGTCAATTGAAATAATATTTTATATTAAATATAATAATATAATTAGTATAGTTACTATTTTTTTGGTTATTATTTTTATAATAATTATTATTCTTTGAAAAACTGTATAAATGATAAGGGTAGAGTTCATACATCCTTCCCCATTCTCTCCAGTCTATAATCCTTCCAATCATCTCAAATTTATTTTTTTATTATCATTTTCACTAATTTTACTTGATATTGTTTTTTATAAATTAATTATGGGAGGTATCCTTCCCTCTGAGTCTTACATGGGGCACCGCACATGAACCAAATATTAACTAAGTAACTCCCTTCTTCAGTCTTAATTAAATTTAATAATTTAAAATATCAATTTACTTTCCTTCTTATTTATTAATAAAATCCTATTTCATAATTGTCTTAAATAGTCACACCTCGTGTTACATGGGACTTAGAAGGGAAAATACATGATCTGAGGAACACATCCTAAAACTATTGTCCTACACCACTATAGAGACCAAGAATTATCATAGAAAAATATTATATATTAATGTAATAATATTACTATTGTTTTATAAATGCATTCTTGGGGACTATAAATGTTTATATTCCATGGATACTAGAAAAAGAATATTACTATTCCTTGAATGATCATAATCATATCCCATAATATTCTTCCCATGTATTACTCTTCTTAGAAATACCCTACTTAAAACCTTTCCTCATAACATGAGGAATGAAAACATAATGAAATGTGTACTGAAAAGCAATGTAATAGTTAACAAGAGAGACATCCTCATAAAATGAGATTAAGTTTATGAGAACATGATAATACCAATTTAAAAACCTATACTAAAAATCATAGATCATAAGATATTATCATCAAATAATTATTCATATATCCAACGAATTGAATCATAATGGAATTGAAGAACATGAGGTTGGATTTCATAAATTTCAAACATGACATTGATTTTTGGAATACACGTTAATATATAAAATTGTGAACAAATATAAATGGACATTGTCTCACTCATTGTAAAAACTCAAAATTTTATCAATGTAATATAAATTCTTTTAATTATCTAATTTATTATAAAGCACAAATATAAAATAATAAAATAAATAAAATTTTAATAAATTATTCATTAGTTAGAAAACATACTAATAAAAATTCAATATCATATAGTGAGGGAAACAATAGAAAACAAAACCATATGATTATAGAAATTTGGATCCACTTGAACAACTAGAACGGCAATATTAATGAAAAAATCTATAGAAATAATAAATAATTTTAATAAATTAACATGTTTTTGAATATGAATATATATAAAACCTTGTGAAAAAATAGAATTGTATAAAGAATGAATGATATAAGAGGTATAAATAAGAATCAAAGAACCAATACCATCATGAATTATTATATGATTATAAATTTTGTATCACCAACTATGAAATTATTAAAAAATTGGAATTTTTATAGTGAATTTTTGATTTAATTAATTCATTGTTTTAGTAATTAACTATTTTAAATTGTAAATTAAATATAGATACTATTATAGAATTTTTTTATAGTTTTATAATTTTATATAATTATTGAAAATTAAATTTATTGTATAAAAAATTATTCATAAATTAATATTCATTTCTATTATAATGATAAAATAATTTTACGATACCATAATTAATTTTTCAAAGGATCATAAAATCCAACATAAAACTAAAATAATTTTTTTTAAATTAATGATGATTCTATTAAAATAAATAAATTTATCATACTAATAAGTTTATTTTCATAAAATAGATTTTGGTTTCAAAATATACACATTAGGAAATAAATAGGGTCAATTTTTGGGATTTTATCAAAAAAATTGAAATTATAGTGAAGAGTGAAATACACTAGTTTTTGTTATTTAACATTATAATCCAAATACATGCATATTTGTGTTCTGCATGATGTATGAACTTATTGGTGAATAATCTATATAAATATTTACTATATTTATTCATATAAATCTACACTATTTATATTCATAAGATAAATTAGTAAACTAATGAATATTATAATAAAAGATTCCCCTCTTCCCACTAAGCACTACCCCTTATCCTCACATCTTCGATGATTTAGAAATTTTAAATATTATGTCATATTCCCTTCCTATTACCTTTCTCCAAATCCAATATCATTATGTCTATAAAAAATTCCAACCCCAAGTTCCTTAAAACGGTTATAAATGAGATGATATTCATGAGGTAAAATCCCTCTTCTTTCCCTTTTAGTTTTATTTATTTTCATATCCTCTACAATCATACCCAATACAATGGGAAATGATTTCTGTAATACCATATATATACTAGAATTTTTTTGTAATTTATTCACATCCAACATCAAATCTATATCGACATGATCATTTATAAATGAAATTCCTTCCCTTTTAATTTCTAATAGATATAGAAAACATATTGACTCTTTTTTATTATAATCGGGTTTAAATGACCATTTTGTAACATTAAAATTGATAATATAGACATTTAATAGTGACCACCCAACTAATATAAAAATATGGTTTAAAAAACCTTTTTGACCCATATATATGGAATTATGACACCATCTAATAGTCTTGTTCCATTCAAAGATCATTTTTAAAAACATAAAAGGGTGGTAGCACCATTATGCATCTTTCTTAACCAAGACTGATCTAAGAATAAACATGTCATGCATTAATGGAATCTTCTTTAAAATATTTTCAATTTAATAGAGATTACAACTCAATCAATGTTATCTGAGCCCTCGAAGAGTCTGCCACCATAGTACACCTTACCCTCAGGTGTTATAATGGTTTTATAAAGGGTTATATAACAAGGTATTAGTTACTTATTGTGTAATACCTTTCTATAAATAAATTTCCTATTCCACCAATTCCATTATGAGATGAAACTTCTTTAAAAAATCAATAATGTGATATATTGTTTTTTTGTATAAATTATACTTTTAAGAAATATATGAATTATTATATTATACAATATTTTTATTAATTATATTCTAAAAGCAATTTTTATAAATTTTTTATTATATCAGTTCCTTATCTATAAATGATTAGGTTTGCAGTTTGATTAGAGTTATATTTTTATTTGATAAAACAGATAGTGTCTTTCAAATGATTTTATTTTATTGAATTTATGAATTTTTGAAATAACTCTTATTTTAACAAAATACTGTTATCAAATTACTTTTATTAATAATAAATGAGTATATAATTTTTATTAATTCAAATGTAATTTTTTATTAATGTTTAAGAATTTTTTTTAACAAAACATGTCAATTTCCATAAATATCATTTCTCATTTTAAAAGTGAAAATTAAAATATTTAGAAAATTATTTAGATAAGATAAATAATAAATTTGGAATCAATATTTCGAAATTATCCAATGGGGAATTTTTAATAATTTTTGGATACAGTGGAATTTTTTGGGTAACAATTAAATAATATATAAATATATAGTCTGTTTTATTACATCTTGAAAACCCATTAGTGATGTAATAAATACCATAATCGGTATTTTTTACTAAATACAGTATTTATATTTAAATTAATGTTATTTTTTATTTATTTTTCATATTTTATAACACCGTAGTGAATCCTCTAAAATGTGTAACATATTTTAGGATTTTAATTTCATTTCCTTAATAATGTGAATCACCTCCACACAAGAAAGGGTAATATTTTAATTTATTAATCCAAATGACTTATAAAATTATTTCGTCCACATTTATTGGCCAAAACAAGCGTAAAAATCATGGAAAGGTTTGTGGTTTTGAATATTTAATTATATAGATTCCAAAAACGATGTTTGTGAAATATTAGAGAATTCCCCTGTCATTTCCTATATAAACCCTCCCACAATCCCATTTCTATTCACTCAAAATCCATGGATCAAGTCTTTATTATGTCCTCCCCATTTTATTATTCCCCGAGGTACTCTATGCTATCAAGAATCCTCTCTTCAGAATTTTCTAGCTAAACACACAAGTAAGGGTTTCCTCACATTCTAATTTTTTTTCATGTTTCATAATATTGTTTCACAATTTTATTCCATTAAAAATGATGGGTTTTATTTTTTAACATCCCAAATAAATAAATTATTATGTTTGAATGATTTTATACACATTTCTCTCCCATTAATCCCTCCGATGTACATCTATTACCCTGTAGAAATTTCATGCGAGTTATTTAAATATTCCTCCTTCTTCAAGTTTCATTATTATGTTACAGCTTATATTTAAAATTATCACAAGACGGAATATGTATTTATATGATCCCCTTACTTCCTATTTAATATATATACAACGAAGGTCCAATTTCTCTCTCATCATCTCATTTTAAGAATCCCCATGTGATGTCGTTACGTGGCCGAAAGTGCACGACGATTTTCCATAACAAAATCAACATGTAGTGAATACCAGACCCATATATCTATCAAGGGTTTTAAGCTATATGAACATATAATTATTATAGACTTCCATATATGTATTACACATTTCTTTATCATGCAAAATTGATGATGTTGAATGAATCCATGTTATATGATCTAGGTGGCACACATAATCATGAGAATAAAATATTCTGAAAGGGTACGACCATATTGTATTCATATAAATTGGGTAATGATTAGTATCATGATAAATCATGTTGGGATAGGGGTTTAACTGATTCCATAATAGTACTTTAGTCCATCATTTTGGTACAGGGGCTTACCTGATTCCATTATGTTATTGATACAATGTTTTATGTTATTGCCACCATTCCATGTTATGATAATCATGCTATATCATGCCGTTATGTTCATGTTTCTATTTTTATCCATGGATATGTATATTTTATACCATTTATTTTATACTTCATGTTACTTATTTTTTATTCCCTTAATAGGATTTATATCCCATTCATTTCTTGTTTACATCCATAGGTTATCCTATGCAGTGTTCAGAACAAAGGAATGTTGCGGTCATGTAGAAGAAACATTTAATTTAGATGTCATATTTCAAATTTTCAGTTGTTATGTAATATTACTAAGCCACAAATACACGAGACCTCTCAATATTATGAGTTGTATTATGTGCATGTTTATGTAAAAAATCATGTTTTAATAGCAAATAAAGATCCTAGTTTGTATAGTTGGCAACCAAGTATATGTTAAGTTATTTTTGGGAATATGATTAGAAAGTTATATTGAAATCCTTAGGGATTATATAATGTGTCCAAAAATCACTAAATTTAGTTGATTATAGAGTTAGTGGCCGATCTAGAAAATATATCCCTGTCTCGATATGCACAATTTGAGGTGGATCTTCCAGGAATGTATCAATGCGTAAAACTCGAAAACACCACTTTTTAATGGACTCGAATGAGAACTGGTACATGACAAAGAGAATTTTTTCATCCATGGTATAACAATCTTAGGGGATATGCTATGTTAGATTAATATTATTATTATAAACCATCATTAAAAGAGAAAGTAAAAGATCCTATTAGAATATACATCTGGAAATAGATCATGGGAATCATAGGTTGAAGCCTAGAAACTCATAATAATAAAAAATAAATGTAATTTTTATGTTATCCCTTCTTAAATTGGATTACCCTTTTATGGTTAATAGCTTAAAATAAATACCCCTAATTTTCTTTTTTTAGCCAATGGTCAATAAAAGGATGACTCAAGCTAACATCTAATTCAATGATCATATATGAGGAATTTTCTAACGAGATTCCCCATATGATGAGAGCTGGAATAAAAAAAATTCATGATACTCTCTTAGATAACTCATGTTTTGAAAAGAACCATGGGTCAAGAAGAATATATAATTCCCCCCCCCTCCCCCAAGAAATAACAAGTCAAA
Organism: Viscum album; assembly: GCA_963277665.1. NCBI lineage: Eukaryota > Viridiplantae > Streptophyta > Magnoliopsida > Santalales > Viscaceae > Viscum > Viscum album. The sequence continues at coordinate 1,782,646,957 of OY728145.1, forward strand.
ATTGAGATATTGAAGAGACAAAGTCATATAGGTTATAATGGATCATCAAATACCACAATCAACAGACAATGGATAACCTACATTGAGAATATATTCTCCATCCCTCAATGTAATGTACAAGAGAAGGTTATTATTGATGCTTATAGAATGGAGGGTGAAGCTGAAAATGGTGGAGAATGATAAAAAATACAAATCCTGAGGTAAAGATCAAGGGTATTGGAAGGAAGGATTTCTAAAAAATGTTTTTTGATAAATATTTTCCCTGTAACCTCCATTTATGATTGAAATTGATTTCATTAAAATCAAGAAAAAGGATGGTTAATCTGTTAGGGTGTATGAGGAAAACATCCCCAGAATTGCATGATATGCCTCCGGTTTGGTCGTTAACCCTGAATTCAAGGTTGGACACATCATTGGGGGGCTAAAATCTATCCTACAAAAGCCCGAATGATTTCTTCCTTTGATAGCTATGAAGAGATTGTCTGAGGTGCCCTCAAATTTGATATGGATATAGGTGAATATCATCTGTATCATGGGGATAAGAAACAAAAAGTGGACATTAATTATGATGGTCAGATTCATAAACCAAATTGTTCTATGAAATTACATAATCCCACATTACAAATGTATGGAAATATTCATAATGAAAATTTCATGAAGGGGACGGGGAAATGCTTTAGGTGTGGGAAGGAAGGACAATATGCCATTGATTTATGACAACAAAAACCTACAACTGAGATAGAGGAATATAACTCTCTATTTGATCCCCAACAAATCTTTCAATGTTACAACTGCAATAAAGAAAGGCACTTTACAAATTAGTTCGCTTATCTAAGTGTTTTCAAAGGCTACAAAAAACCAATATGACAACATCTGTGAGTTTATTCCCTCACTACCACTAATACTAATCACAAAAATTAAGTGGTGAGAGGAATAATAGTTATTCTCTATAGAATTTAGAATTTACATTTTGATTTTGGTTCTATACATTCTTATAAATCCCAAAATTTTCGTAGATCAATCCACACATCACTAAAAATAATGGATGTTTAGATGTTATTGAAAATTGAAATTGGGGAAACTATTACATCCCATGAATAAAACTGCTCCCCCATATAAATTTTTTATTTAACTTTTTGGTGAAATTTATCATCCTTACCTTGGTGTAATTTGATGTAATTCATTCCATGGATTGGATTTCCTTATATAGATCAAATATAAATTTTCACAAGATGGAAATCACTCTCTATATGGTTAATCAACCCCTGATTCTATACAAGTTCATGGAGAATGAAAATTATTCATTACCACCATCATCTCAAGAATAGATATTACATTCCTATGAGAACATATATCATTCCTAGATTACTGAGTCTATGTAATGAACTATACTCAAAGAAATTTCTATTGTTGGGGAATTTTCTGATGTGTGTCACGTTAACTTTTCTGGTCTTCTCCTAGAGGAGATGTTTGATACTCAATTGATCCAATACCAATAGTGTTTCTAATATAGAATACTTCATATATAATGGAAATTGTGCAGCTTTAGGAGCTAAATAAACAACTACATGAGAATCGAGATAAAGGGTTTATAGGACCAAGTGCATCACCATGGGATGCACCAGTCCTCTTCTTCAAGAATAAGGATAGGTCAATGAACCTTTGCATTGATTATCATGATCTAAATAAAATAATGATAAAGAAAAAATTCCCTTTCCACGAATTTATGACTTGTTTGATCATAAATTTAGAGAATAATAATTTTACAATGCAAATCTGTGTTCGGTATATTATGATGTAAGGGTGGAGAAGAAGGATATTTTCATGACTTCTTTTCGTACTTGGTACGAGCAATATGTATTCATAGTAATGTCTTTTGGTTTCAATAAATCTCTAAAAATATTCATCTACTTGACGAATATTATCTTTAGAGATTAACTCAACAAATTTGAGGTTGTCTCTATAGATGATATTATAATATACTCGAAAACCAAGAAGGAGCATGAGGATCATTTAATCCCTATACTAGAGAACATAAAATAGGTCAATCTCTATGAAAAGAACAAAAACTATGAGTTTGGGTTGAAGGAAGCCTAATTATTGCGGCATATCCTCCAAATCAATGGGATACTTAAGTATCCTTCCAAAATAAAATAAATTAAGGGATGGATGATGTTGACATCTGTTACATATATCTATAGATTCTTAGTGATAGAAGGATATTATTACTGATTTGGGAGAAACTTATCACAGTTGTCAAATAATCTTACCAAGCTAACTCATATGGAATCATGTTTTCAATGAATGATAAATGTGAAAAAAGAATCAAGGAGTTGAAGAAAAGGTTTATCACCACCCATGTTCTCAAACAACCCACATGTGGGTAGATTTTCGTAATCATCCACGATGATTTGAAGAAGGATTTGGCCTATATGTTGATGTAGATTGACCAAGTCATCGCCTATGCCTCAATGTAGTTTAAAATTCATGTGAAAAAATATCCCACACCTAATATGGAGTTAGATGTTTTGATATTTATGTTGAAAATATGGTGGGATTATCCCTTTGGGGAAAAGTTTGAAATATATACGGATCACAATAGTCTCAAATATATATTGACACAAAAATTTCAAAACATACACTGAGGAAGATGGTTATAGATCATAAAGTATTTTGACTACTCAACCTATAACCACCCTAGGAAAGAAAACAACGTGGGGGTTCTCTAAGAAGATAAGACCAAGTGATTCTATCATTAATGATAATTTAATAGGATTTAATATTCTTATATTAGATGAATATGTAAATGAGAATCATTAATATGGAAAAATCATCAATACATTAAAAAATAATTTCCTAACCACCTATTTTGGAAAGGTTAAAGGATGCTCAAAAAGATTATTTTGGAATTTAGATGATAGTTAAGGAGATCAAAAAAGGGAAATAGTCAGTGTTCAATTTTAATGAAGAAATAATTTTGAGATTTTGGTCAATATTATGTGTTCCATCAAATATAGAGTTAATGAATGAACATTTGGATGATTCAAATTTTTTTATTTTTTTTATTCACACAGGAAACACAACGATGTATTGGGGTCTCTTAGAGCATTATTGGAAGGATAATATGAAGAAGGAGGTTGTATAATATACATAAATGTTCCTAGAATGCTATCATTTGTTTTATGAGAGGTAGATGTATCATGGGATGATGTAACCATTATGCATAAAAATGTTGAAATTGGAGAACATTAACATGGACTTTCTCTCTATACTTTTAAGGAAATCCAAAGGAAAATATTGTTTCTGGGTTCTGGTGTATTTTCTTATAAATACTAAACAATTCATTTCAATTTAAGAGAATTTATCATATGATAAACATGAACAGATATAAATCATAGATTTGATAAGAAATCATAGAGTAACACTATCAATTTTGTCTTATTGAGATTCATGATTAACCTCTATGTTCTGGAAGAGTCTCTAACATGTTTTGAATTATGATCTGAACATATGTACAACTTATCATCCTAAAAATAATGGATAATCTCCGCAGACTATACAATAACATGAGGAGATGACGAGAGAATGCTCAATGGACATCAAAAGAGTATAAAATAATTATATTCATATGGTTGATTTCGTCTACAACAACAGTTTCCACTCAATTATCCTAATAGATCCTTATGAATATCTCAATTGTCAAAGTTATAAAACACCAGCATGTTCGGATGATATTTGGGAGCGAAAACATCCATTTTCAGAAATGGTTGATCAAAAGGTGGAAAAGGTTAATACAATCTAAAAAAACATCAAATTTTCATAGAGTCAATAAAAGTGGTATGCTTATGACTATTGACAAGACCATGAAATTGATGTTGGAGATATGGGGTTTTTCCACTTATCACCATGAAAGATAATTATGATATTTGGAAAAGTGGAATCCTTTGTCTAAGGTACATCGGTCCTTTTGAGATCCTTGATCACATGAGAGCAGTGGCTTATCAACTAGAACTCCCACAAAACCTATCTCATGTATATGATGTGTTCCATGTATCACTCTTGAGGAAGTACATACCTGACCAGTCACATGTAATCAATCCAAAGGTGGTACCATAAGAGAATTTCCTATCCTATGAAGATAAGTTGATGAAGATGTTAGATAGTAGTGAAGAATATCTCAATAATATGACAATGACCCTTGTTAAAGTGTTTTGTAGATATTACATGTTTGGAGAAGAAACATGGGAACCTATGGATATAAAGAGGTATAGTTACCCTCATCTGTTTTAGTGTGGGAAATGAAAATTTCATGGGTAGAATTTCTTAAGGGGGGATTGTTGCAATGATTCAAACATTTATAAATAAAATATAATTTCATTTAATGTTATATAGATATTGAAAACAAATGAAAATTTTCATTATAATTCGGTTTAAATGATAGTTAAGTATTATTATCATTGATAATATAGATGTTGATTAGTGATCAAAGTACAAATATAAGTATGATATTTTTTCAATTCCTTTTGACATATAAAAAGGAGATGATGGCCTCATCAAGTAGACTCAGTCCATATGAAGCTCATTTGTTAGAGTTCAAAAAAGTTTTAGTTTCATTACGGTTCTCTCTTGAAAAATCCCAATCCAAGATTCAACATGTTACGCTTCAATGGAATTTCCTTTGGGATAAGGTCAAGTTAATAGATATTACCACTCAGGCGATGTTATCTGAGCCACCCCAAGAGTATTCCACCATCACAAACCTTACCCTTTTCTATTATGAGGGTATTATAAGGGGTCATGTAATAAGGTATTAATTACTTATTGTTTAACCCCTTTCCATAAATAATAGTTATATTCCATCAATTTATTTTTATGAGTAGTCTTTCTTAAAAAATATGGAATTTGATAAATTTATTTGTCGGTTAAAAATTTTATTTTTTGAAATATATGAATTATTCGATTAAACTATGTTTTTATTAATAATATTACAAAAACAATACTTATAAATGATGATTATATATGTTCCTTATCTGTAAATTCTTAGGTAATCATTTTAATAAGATTTATATTTTTGTACGATAAATTAGAAAGTGTATTTTAAATGAATTTATATTGTGGAATTAATAAATTTTTGAAATAATTAATATTTCAATAAATTATTATTATCAATTAAGTTAATTAATAACAAATTAGTATATGAATCTTATGAAGTCAAGTGCAAATTTTTATTATCATTTTAAATTTTTTTTAGAACCCATCAATTTTCAATAAATATCAATTATCATTTTAAAAGTAAAAATTAACATATATAGAAAAATATTTAGATAATTTGAATATTATTTTGGGAATCTTGAAGTCAGAATTATCCAATGGTGAATTTTTCATAATTTTTTAAGATAGATGAATTTTTGGGTAAAAATTATATAGTATATAAATATATAGTTTGTTTTAAAAAATAATAATGTCCAAATAGTGATGAAATAAATTTCATAAAAATGATATTTGACCAAATAATAGATTTAACATTAATATTATGTGTTTTTTATTTACATGACTTATTTTATAATACCTTAGTGAACCCTCAAAATGTATAACTTATTATATGATTTTGAGTTCATTTCGTTAATAATGTTACGTTATTCCAAATAATTAAGGATAATATATTAATATATTCAGCCCATGGCCGTGAAAAATAATGTTTTACACTCATATTTGGAAAATAATAGGAAAAATATGTTTGAATATTTGTGGTTTTGAATATTTAATTATATTGATTCCACAACATATGTTTGTGAAATATTAAAGAATTTGACTCACATTTCCTATTTAAACACGCAAAATATCCCACATCTCCTATCTAAAAATCTAGGTAGAACGTCCCAACTATGTTTTAGGCCCTTTATAATTTCCCGAAAATATGATTCAAGCTCTCAAGAATCACCTCTTCAATATTTTTATGTCATACACTCAAGTAAGGGTTTCCTTCTTTTCTCATTTTCTACGATTCATTATATTGTTAAAAAAATTTATTTAAAATTAAAAAATATGGTTTATTTTCTATCACCTCCCCCATAACTATCTTATTATGGTTTAATGATTATATACCCCTTCCTCTATCATTAATCCCTCCCTTGTAAACCTATTACCGTGTTGAAATTTCATAAGAGTTATTTCAATGCTCCTCCTTCTTCTAGTTTTATTTATTATGTCACAACTTATATTTACAAATTAACAATGTTGGAAAATTTATTTATATGATTCCCTAACTTCCCATTTTATTCCTTGATGAATAGACTCCACTTTTTTCTCATGAACTAATTTTATGATTCCCCAGGTGAAGTTGTTATACTGCAGAAATTACACCTTGATTTTCCATGAAAAAATAATCATTTAGTAAATATGATGCCCATTTTTATAACAAGGGTATTCTGCATTGTAAACAAATTTGTTTCGATTATAGACATTATATTTTTTATTACACATTCTTTTATTTTGGAATAAATTATGATGTTAAATGAATCAATGTAATATGATCTATATGGAACACTTAAGCATAAGATTAAAATGTTCATGAAGGGTGAACCCTGATAGCGCTCCAAAGCATTGAGTAATTTTTTGTATCATGATACATCATGTTGGGATAAGGGATTACCTCATAAAATTATTTTAATTATTCCCTTCTAGTTGGTATAACCGTTTACCTTACTCCTTTATGAAAATTATATAGTGTTTTATGTTGTTTCCATCTTTCCATGTTTTGATAATCATGCTATATCAACCCATTATGTTCCTGTTTCTCTTATTCTCCATTCATATTCCTATTTCATAACATGTATTTTATTATTCATGTTATGCCTTTTTAAATCCATTTTTTGGATTTATAGCTTACCCCTTTCTTGTGAACATCCGCAGGTTATCCCATTTAGTGTCATGTATAAAGGTATGTGTTGGTCATGTAAAAGAAGAATTCAATAAATATGTTTTATATCATGTTTTTAGTTTTTATGTAATTTTTCCAAGCCTTAAAGACACTAGACCTATCAATATTATGTGTTTTATTGAGTTCATATTAATTTAAAGAATCATTTTTAAATATGAAATACTGAGTAGTGTTGTTTTAAAATATGTACTCTTATCCATTTATTTAAAAAGAAAAACTTTGTTTCTAATGTGTCGATTCACCACCATCATGGATGAATCGTTTTCATTTGGCATTACTTCCTTTAATGATTATAATAGAAACATTATTACGACTAAAATAGATTTTAATATACATATTATAATCTGTTTGATGTTTTGGAACTAATATATATAAATAATATAAAATAAAATGAAAATAGTTCATGATAATAAAAAAAATAGGTAAATTAACATTAGATTTATAATTAATGTTTTATCAAATTCTTCATCATAATATCTTTAAAAATTATTTATGATACAATTTAAAAATATCTATGTGAATTATTATCTTATAATTTCACTTATAGATTATTATTATCCTTTGAAAATTAAAAGTCATAATTATATACAGTTAAGATGATTATAAAGAGATGAAAAAAATGATCCCAGAATAATAAAATTGATTTTAATAACTCATTGATATTTGAATAAGTGAACATAAAAATTAAAATAAAATAAATTATTATAGATTTTAATAAGTATTTATCAATTAATGAAAAAAATTATTATCCATAATATTAACTGTAAGTACAGAGCACATTCAGACATAAGATAAGGGGATTCTCGCACCCCACTCTTTAATTTGGGTGTTACCTCTTTCAAAAAAATCATTTGTATGAATACTCCTCATATGATACATAAATAAAATTTCTCTATTATTCCATTTTATTTTTAGGTATACACATTATTGATATATGTTTTTTTGTGAACTATAATGATTTTAAAAAATAAATCCTCTTTTCAAAACAAATCCTTGACTTCTCTTAAATTGAATATTCTTCACTCAATATTTATGATTCCTATACCAAATATATTTTCTATTTTTCATTTTGTGACCCAGTGTTTATTTATGAAATATTGTTTGATAAAATTCTTAGAAAACCCATTCAATTTGATAGATTAGATCATGACTATGATTTTAACACGTTATATGTTCCATCCCTAATTATGAAAATATTATGATGTGATTGGTGGGCCCAAAATTATATATATCCCCAAATTAATTGGTTAATGTTATGTATCTCATGAGATAATATATATTATACCTAAACATGATGCTATATTTGATCACAAATATGATGTTATGATTATGCACATATGAAATGCAGAGACATGAAGCTATATTTGTTTTATAATGATGTGTGGTATTTGACCAGTATGACATGATGTTTATTTTTTATTCATTTTCACTTTACAATCCTTTATCATGGGTTTCCATACACATATTTATGATCATTCTATTCTTATGTTATGATTATTATGTTTATGCTCACCCATGTTATATTGATTCATGACCCTTATTCATCCTCTAACTACTCATTATTCTTAAACCTTTCATTTATCTGTATCTTCATTTTATTACTTATACTATGTATATAACATTATTTAAAAGGGATAAAAGATAGATTTAAATAAGTTTTTTAGTTTTTTCATGAAAATGTAATATTTGAGCCTAATTTTCCCATGACACTAAACCTTTGTTCCTGTCTCTATAATTATATTATGTTTTGATAATTAAAATTATATAATACTTATGTAGGAAAAAATAAGGTCTCTATATATAGTATCATAGCATGGTTTTGTTAAAATGTGAATTAGAATTTGAGAACTTTATTGAAAATATATAGGAAATAACTATGTATATCGAAACATCCAAGAGGATTTGTTTTAGAAAAATGAAAATCATATAGATACCATAATATCATCCTTTAGAGTCAATTTGATAAATGAATAAAATTTTTATTCATGATATTGTGTCTAAAATATTATTCAATGCCATTTATATTTTAGAAATGGTTGTATCCAAGAGAAACCTGGTCAGAACCCATTTTATGGAAAACTCACTGATTTTCTAAATGGCATAAAAATTCAACAGGTGCTAGAGTTCAAAACATCACATAAATTATTATCTAGTTTCCTCGGGATATCAATAATAACCTAATACATGTGGATTACACTCCTTCACCTATGAAGGAGAAACTAGGAATTTATTCTTTTATTTGGATTGGATCAATGACAATTATTAGATATTCTTATCCCCATATTGTGGATTGTTGGGTCAACTCCTTGGAAAAGATATTTTTTCTCCACTATTTTCAGAAGGAGAATTTGACTGTTGCTGTCAATCATATAGATAGAGAAAATGAGTAATAGTTTCCATTGATAAATAATACCAATCTATAAAATTAAATAGAATAGATAATGTGGGGAGACCTTATAAAAAAATTATCTTGTATTTCCCCTAGACATATCAGAAAAATATAATGAGATAATTTATAGAGCTGATGAAAAAATATTTTAAATCTATCACATATTATGAGGAAAATGTTAGAAGTCATTCATGATAATCCTTCAGATTTGTTATCAATAATGATATAACACAGATAGATTCTTTAGTGGTGTAAACTACACCTTTGAAAGGATTCTGATATCCTAGAATTTGGGAGTTATCAAGTTGTAGTTCTATGTAATCTCAAAGTAGATATGTTGCTTAGAGAGTATTCCCATGGCTATGGAGATATGTAAATAAATATCGAGGTTTGATATGGAGTGTGTAACAAAAATGGGGGAAAGAAATTAAACCACCAAAATGTCGAATATGTGGTAATAAGTATCATGGAAACTACATTAATGGGATAGGTAATATATATATATATATATATATATATATATGGAGGAGAATGAGACGAAGCTAATTAATATTGAAGAGACAAAAATAAGCTAGCAAATGTGGTGGATAAAATTAAAGGACCACCAATGGTTCAATGCTTCAACTTTGGGGAGAATGGATGATATAGAATCCAGTTCACTAAAAAGTGGTTCCTTGAGGTTAACTAACATCATCAGCCATGAAAGATGAATGCGAAAGCGAAATACATTGTCATCACTAATACATAAGTGGAGTAAGAAAATTAATATGTACAAGGAACATGTCCTATTGACTCCATAAATTTATGTCTTATTTAATTTATGTTCGATGCATTTCTTTATATCTGGCATGATTGGAAGAACCATTGAATTAATTCTTTGATACCTTGAAGTAGTTAAACCCATAAAATCACCGAGTGGTGAGATCATTACAACCCATGTTTTGTAATCAACTCATGTTCATATAAGTGGGAGTATTGTTAAATAGAATGTCACAATAAACTCAAATGGTGGAATTCTATGCTACACATTACATGGATTAGATATTTTTATATAGAGTACATATAAAATTCTTGGAAAATAATATATTCTTTCATATCCCAAACCATTAAATGATACTATATAAATTCATAGAAGATATTGAGTATCATTTTGAAATTCTTTCAATGGTGTGGGTCTTGATACATTGTGGATAAGTATAACTGGACCAAATGGTAATGTTAATAGAAAACAACTAAAATGAGGAAATTTTTTTATTAGGTAATACAATAATGTATTTCCTTAAGAGTTACAAGGGCTTCCCCAAAATCATAAGAAATATTTTGTAGAATAAAATATATTAGGATCCACTCCTATCAAGAAATTTCCCAACACAATGGCCCTGATTTAATTGGGGATATTAAATGAGAAACTAATAGGGAACATGGAAAAAAGGATCATACGCCCTATTTAATCTCCTTGGGGAGTTCCAGTGGTCCTTATAATGAAAAATGATCAATAAATGTGATTGTGTATCAATTTATGGGATCTCAATAAGATCACCATAATGAAAACGTATCCTCGAACTATGATTGATAACTTGTTCAATCAACTATAAGGATATCATCACATTTTAATAGGGGATCTCTATTCTAGATATCATTAATTTAAAATAAATATGGATGATATTAAAAAGATATATTTCATATACTGTATCTGTAATAAGAGTTCTTATATATTCTATTGGGACACACTAATTCCCATGAAATCTTAATTAATTTTATTAATATAGTCATTTGAAACAACCTTGAGAAATTTATGGTAGTTTTCATAAATTATATTACCATTAACCAATGATATAACAGGAACATGAAGATTATATGAGGATTGTAATGAAGACCATAGGGAAGGAGAATCTTTACACCATGTTCAACATTTGTGGTGTTATGATGTGGAAGGTCACATTATTTGGGAATGTGATTAAAATTGAGTAAATGTTTTGTCTCCCTCTAAAAAAATAATAATGAGGAGTATTGCTGACACAATTGGGTCATGTAATTCTATTGTTTCCTTTAATCTTAATGGTACTATAAATATTTTGGGATAAATTTATAATGATTTTCTATCCCTATAACTATTTTGGAATAATAAGGGGTAATTTATATCTGGAAAAAAGAACTTGTTGAATGATTTTTGGAGGTAAAGAAGAGGATAATAACTACACATTTACTCCCACTATGAACAATTTATTAATTATTTGTGATATATAATTATTCCTTAAAGATAATTTTGGGTTGTGTACTCATATTGAATGATAAATTGATTTCTTATGCCCCATGAAAGTTGACGATCTATATGAAAAATGACATAACACATGATATGGAGCAAGAAGTTATGTTTTTCCTTAAAAATATTGTGACTCTTCCTCTATGATTACAATTTTGACATATTTACAAATCACAAGAGTCTGATATATATATTCTACCATAAGGAACATTTCATGCATCAAAATGAGATCATCAAATCTAATGAAGGATAATGATTTCTCTATTCACTTCCATCAATTAAAGATTTATATGGTAGTTCATGTTCATAGAAGAATATAAATTACTACATTATCCATTATTTTGGTTGAGAAATACCCTATATTCAAGGATATGAAAAGGATGGATCTTGAAATTGTAATAGCAAGGAATACATCGAATATTTCCTAAATTATTTCCCACAAATTTATCCATGATAAGGTCAAATAGAAACAATGGGACTTCTAGGAACTGCTAAAGAAGATAAAAGCCGTAAAGGAATGGAAGATAACTAACTTACACAGAGAAGAGTATGGTATCATCTGATTTGATTCAATACATTGTGTGCATATATCAACTAATATAAAGATGAAACTATTATAAATTGAAAACAACTCATCTTTATCGATAAATCCGAGAAGTTATAAGATGTATCATGATCTTTGAGAAACCTTTTGGTGTGAAAAATTGATGAAGAAGATTTCTATTTATATATCAAGGCTATTGATGTGTTAGAATGTTAATCCAGAATGAAATATTTCCAATGTGATGGTTAAACCATCCCCAATTTCCAAATATAAATGGGATAATGTCACTAAGGACTTTGTCAGTAGTCTCTCAATGAAATCCTAAGGAAACAATACAATATGGTTTTTAGTGGATTAACTCACCATGATTTTCCACTCTATTTCTAATCAGGATGATTTTTCAATTTAAAATCATTCCAAAATATATGAGAATGATGTTTTCAAGATGCATGTGGTTCCACTTTTGATTGTATCTGATAGAGATCCAAGGTTCACATATTTGTTCTAGAGATTTCATCAACATTAATTGAAAAATTAATTTAATTTCAGTACAGCGTATAACCCCAACACTAATGGAATATCTAAAATCACTATTTAGACTCTTGATGATATTATGAGATATTTTATCAATGGAATTAAAAGGTGGACGTGATCAACAGCTTCCATTAGATCATTTCTCATAAAACAATAGTTTCCAATTGACTATTCATAGGGATCTATTCGAATCTATATATCAGAAAAAATGTAGAAATATAACTATTTTGGATAAAGTGTGTCAATGATGGATACTTACACAAAATCATGTGAAAAGGCTGACAAACAATGTTCATGACATCCACTAATACCTAAAATCTTATCAATGTATTGAAAATAGCTATGATGACAAACATCGATGTGATTTGGAGTTTGATACTGGAGACATTTTTTCCTTCATATATCATAATAGAATAGATTCATGTATTTTGGAGAGAATAGGATGCTTAGCCCTAGGTACATTGGAACCCTTGAGAACCCATATCTCATAGAATTTATGGCCTATGATAATTTACTTCCACCAAACACATATCATGTACATTATGTGTTCCATGTATTATTCTTGAGGAATTACACACATAACCTATCAGAAGTAATGAATTTGGAGGTGGTACAACTGTATAATGATATCTCATATTATGATCAACTATAAATGATCTAGGACCATAGTGGTAATGTCCACTGAATGGAAAGATTCACCTTGTCAAAGTGTTGAGGGGGAATAAGTACGAATAAGTGAAATGATAAAAAAAGGAAGTGATGAAGAAGAAATACACACACTAAATTTCAGTGTATTTTATAAAACAAAACATTGAGGAATAAGTTTATAACGTAGAAGAATGTAAAGTATAAAAATTTTATCAATGGACAATACCTTCTTATAATTATGTCAAGTAGTATAAGATAGATACATTAAATATAGAAATCAACAAAAAATTATTCTATTGAATGATACATTAGTCCAAAAACAAACCAATAAGAATGCCAAATATTACACTGGGAAAAAAATACAAAATAAGATAATTATAATATGAAAAATTAGATCCACTCAATCCACCTGAAAGACTGCACTCATGAATAAATCTGTTGAAATAAATCCTAATGTAAATAAAATAATATAATTTTAAATATGAGTATATATATAACCTTGAGAAAATATATAATTTAATTAAAATTAATGATGAAAAAGATATTAATAAGAATTATGTAATATATACTCTTAGGAATAGTAATATAGCTCTTAGAAAAGTAGCCTTTCATATGATTATATAAATAAAATTTTAGTATTTTTATACATTAAAGGAATATATAATTATATCATTATAGAAGTTAATAAATGTTTTGGAAAATGATAAAATAACTTATGATATTTTTATGAAACGTAACTATTTTTTTGAATTTTATAATTAATATAATGATATAAATGTATATTTATTTTCATAAGATATATTCATAAATTAATATTTTATTGTATTATAATTGTAATATAATTTTATTAGAACTTAATTAATTTTTAAAAATGTCATAAAATCATTTATAAATTTAGAAATAGTATTTTTTGAATAAATGATAAGTTTATTTAGATAATATATTTATAAAATTAAAGAAATTATTTTAATAAAATAGAATAAATTTCTGAAAAATACAAGTCAATAAATGTACATGGTAGATTTTTCTTATTTTCCTAAAATAATATTGAATAAACATATAGTGAAATAATGTGATATTTAGAATTTAACATAATAATTTAAATACACCAATCATTATGTCTTGAATGATATATGAATCCATTGGTTTGAAATAATCAGAACAAATTACAATATTTATTCATTTAATAAATAATATTTATAGTATTGAGACAAAAATATAAACTAATGAATATTATAATAAAAAACACTCTTATAATCCCCCTAAAAATACCTCCCCTTCTCTGCAAAACTTATATGCTTTGTATATTTCTCATATTACTTATAATTTATATTTGCAAGACACATATCCATGACCAAGAGATGTTTTTATCATCAAAATATCAAACCCATCTGCCTTAAGAAGGTTATCATGGAGTCAATATTCAATAGGAATAATCATACTTCTTTTTCATTTAATTTCATTCATCTACATGTCCTCTCCACACATCCCCAATCAAAAGTGACATGATAACATCATTATCATTTATATAATTTAATTGTTGGTTTTTATTAAAATATCCATTATTAAATCACTTATCACGTCCTTTTATTCTAAAAATAAAAATATAATCTATAATATTTTGATTCCCCACCTTCATGAATAATGCATGTCTATTTTCTATTAACTTCTATAAGGATGGTCCTAAAACCATTATTATAGTAAATACATATTTTTATATAAATAATATAACTTCTTTCATGTTTTAAAACTATTTTATATACATAAAATAAAATAAAATGAGACTAGTTTGTGATAATCGAAAACTACTAACAATAAACTAACAAATTATCATTTATATTTTATCAAATGAATCATCCAAATACCATACAACATAGTCGTACATGTGACCATTTAAACTTATTGAATTTTATTGATAGTATATAATTTTATTTTTTCATAATTTTTCCCATTTCAAAAAGGACTTCCATAATTATATACAAGTTAATCGATCAGAAAAAATAAAAACAGATGCCCCCGAATATATGAAATTGAATTGTATTTCTCATTGAGATTCAAATAAATAAAAATAAAAAATATAATAAAATAAAAAAATGTATATGAGGTTTTTATTTATCAATTAGAATATTTAATTATATTATCAAGTATATAAAGTTCTAATAAAGAAGACATTCATGCATAAGGTATGAGGATTCTTAAACCCAACTCATTTTATTTTGGTTATCAATATTTCACAACATATTTTTTATGAATACTAATTTAACATTTCCTAAATATCATTTCATTATTAATCCATTTTTTTGGATATTCATTTTTCCAACTTTATTTTATGAAAAATACAAAGGTGTTATTAAAAAAATTTTCTCTTAAAAACACATATTTGTATTATCTTGAGTTTATTAATCTCTTAAGAAAGATGATTCTAATAAAAAATGTGCCTTGAACTTTTTCATTTGATAACCCAATAATTTTTCTTAAAATCATGGTTGGTGAAATTTTTATGAAATCCATTCCATTAAATTGGAAAACTCAAGGTGATGATTTCTAAACATTCTATGTGGCATGTATGATTTTATAAATATAATGATGATATGGGCGGGACCATAATTATATATCCCTCTAATGAATTATGAAATGTTATGTATCTATTGAGATAATTTTTATTACGTGTGAACATGATCCAATACTTGTTCATTATGATGATGTTAGGATTTGGCTCATATGTTATGTTTGGCATGATAATAGATTTGTTCACAACTATGTGATTTATTTTACCATTATGCCATGGTGTTTCATTTTTATGATTTTCCACAATCAATTCCATTATTAAATTTTTCCATCATGATGTTGATAATGTCATATGCTTATATATGATGATGATGATGATAATGATGATCACCCTTGTGTATTGAATCACGTCCCTTATTTTTTCATCTTATAAGGATTTTCTCTCACTCCATTATTTTATGTATATCCTCATGTGATTATATGTAATAAAGACATCATAATATTTATAAGGACAAATAATAAGGATTTAATTAAAATCTATTTTTATTTGTCAAAATTTTATATGTGATCCTAACTTTTCCAAAATACTAAACATTTGAATATGAGATTTGTAATGTTATTATGATGTATATATTTTAAATGTTGTGATATTTATATAAGAAACAGTAGTGCCACTATACTCATTATGAAAAGGAAATTAATGCAGGCCCTCATAAGAAATTATGGACATGAAATCAAGTCCATAGATAACCATACTGATATTTAATATGGTATATGTATAACATTACGTGCATGAAATATATACCAACACAAAATATTATGGGAATTAAATCTAAACCCACACTTAATTTAGTGAAAATAAAATCAATTTCATGCATAACATATATAATCATGAGTTATAAATCATTACTAAAAACATTTATTGGAGTTATTGATACTATATGGTGTCCTTGAACTTTTAAAAATATTAGTACATGATTATAAAATATAAATATCCATTAATATAACCAAAATCTTATAAAGGCATACTGTATTTAGAAAATAAATTCATATTAAATTAAAATAAATATACAAGGATGTATCCATATTTTATTATCTATATAATTCTCTTAAAATTTATTTAAGATCCTAAAACTTTACATGATATCCTTTTGAATTCATAGTGAAATGCGTGAGATAAAAATCCCAGTAAAGAAATAAATATGATAAGGAAACATAACCATAGTGTCATAGGTATAAAATTGTATCATAAATGATAATAATTACTAGCTATTTAATAGGATAACTTTGTAATGAATTTGGTATCATAAGATCATGTAATCATAGGGAATGTGTCAACAACAAATTATATGACATAAACAACATTCAAGCCTAACCACATAGACAATATCCCATATTGGAGAAAACCCCCCTAATTGATTTGTTTTATTCCCTAATATCATTCAATATGTCCGTCGCTACATGCTCTTTAACCCAGCCTTTCCAACACTATGTCCATTCACACATCATATTATTTTCCCGATATATGTGTGCCACATAGAAGAAACAAATCACAGTTCATAACATAATAATTATCCATGGAAGGAGAAAAGGTTAAAAAATAATACTTTATATCTTGATAAATAAAATTTCATAAAAAATTCATAGAAAAATATATTGAATTTAAAATAATTTCATCATATTTTAAGGGAGATAAAGTGAGTTAGAGAGAGAATTTCCACAACTCAAATGAAAGGGTTGTTTAGATAGATTACTTACTCAGAGCCAAATTTATCATGTGCATTCTTTATATTCTTAGACAATAAACATGTATTAATTATTTAATTTACTAATATATATTTTTTTATCATTAATTTTATGTTACTTTTTAGAATTTCATATTCATTTAAAAAACTAATTAAATTCACATATGACTTTTTTACAATAAATTTTTTAAATATCCAAAATTACATTTGTAAGTTGAATATGATCAAATAGATTATTAATTATTAACATTAAAAATTGTAACCATTAAATTACTAAAATTTATATATTTTAATTAAACTTATAAAACCAAATATTATATTTATTTACGAAAAATTAACATTGTTTCAATCATAATGATGATAGGTTTTGCATACTGATGAGTAACATTTTGATTTTTCAAAGATCAGGACAGAAGGGCTGAAAGTATTATTTTACCTACTCGGGATGATAATTATATCATAAATATATTATTATTTCATTTAATACCTTTAAAAATTCCATATGTATGGTGAGGTATTAAAAATGAATAAAAATGCTTCACGATTTGGTAGTTCGCCATACATATGAATGACATTATAATTTATTTATTGGACGATGTATTGATAATTTATATGAAATATTAATTATCCATAATGTGTAATCCCTCAATAAAATAATTTATAAAATCAAATTATTTCTTATTTCCTTTATTTTATATCATAATTTAATAAATAATCACATCTTTTTCTGATGCCTTATTCCTCCGTAAAAATGAGAAACATTATCATATACTCCATGGAATGGAAATTATAAGGTATATATGATATTATAATTATATATGTATAATTATATCAAAAATATCATACATAAAATTTATTTACATCAATATATCTATCCTAGGGAAGTAGTGATGGAAATCCAGTTTTTTCTGTTCCATGAGGCGGTAGTCTACCGTACACATGATCAACAATTTTTTCCTATTTGGGGGAGGCTGAAATGGTTTTATATCAAGAAAATATCATTGAAGAAATACTAATATATTTTAGATAACTAGGATATTATATCATCATGGTTTATTATTGTTTATATGAGGTGGAGGATGCAAATAATAAAATTCTCAATTAATGACATTAACTCTTATTCAAAATGAAATCCTTTTGGATTAAACCAAAAACCTTCATAGAATGAGATTAGGACAAAATTAAGGAATATGGGATAAGGGGAGGGTATTAATGAATTTATTTAGGTATGTTTTTTCTGATATAATATTTTTTTTAAGTGTAGAATGGATAAGATATAGGGAGGTCTTTTTTAAGATGTGGAGAGGGCACACAATGATCATTAAAAAACAAATAAATTCATCCATGTATTCCTCATTTCATATTTATAATAAATTTTCCCATTTTTGAAACATATAATATATATGGTATAAATATGAGCACAAAATAGGAATTAGGCATTTTTGAGGAATTTCTAACCCTTATCCTTTTAGTTTGACACACAGAAAACTCGTTATTACCATAACCACAACAAATAATTTTTTATGTTTTTTTTTAATTATAAAAAATATTATATTTATTTTTAGATAATAATAATCAATCTGATTAAAAATATAGACTTCATTTTTTCACACTCATCTCACATCTATGGCAGATTTGAATAAAAAATTAAACACTCTGATGTGTCGAAAAATAGGTTTTCCAAAATATAATTATTCCAAAGTTAAATTTTTTTATATAAACATTTTATATAAAATTGATTAAGTTACACAATTAATTTTTAGTTTAACTAATGAATCATTTCAAATAACATTAAAATAAAATATTTCGTTTAAATACATTAACTAAAAGTCCTATTTTTATAAATGTCTGTACTATTAACAATTCAATGAAAATTGAAACATTATAGAAAAATAAAAAAACATTTACCATATGATAATGATGATATTATAATTTAAAAATGTAGTTAATTTTTTATTATTTTTTAAAAATGGAAAAAATTAATATTAAATTATTTGTGGAAATTGTGACTTTTTGCACCATCAAAATAACAATTCTACAGAAAAATTTATTTCTCTTCCAAATTCTTATTATTTAAATTATAATCAATAGATAAGTAATTTATTTTATTTTATACTTATATTAAAAATATATTTAATAAGTTATTAATTAATATTTATACAATCCAATTTAATGGATTAAATTTAATGGTTATTTTTTGAATAATAATATTTTAATAGAGTCACGTGTTAGGTTTAAACATAGTTTTCCATGAATCAAAATATATAAAAGTGGATGAATTTATTTGAAAATTAATAAATCACAATGTCATTAGGGGTTTCATTCTCTCCATATTAAATAAACTCACCATCATAATTTCATATTATATAATATGATTAATACATATGACAGTACTTTAGTTTCATCACTTCTTATAGTACTCAAGTTTCCTCCTTAAAAATGTTGTTTCACCAAACAATATGAATAGGTGAGTTTTCTTATGTCATAGAAAATTTAATGTATGATCTAATATATTCATTGGAATCTCATTGTATTAAAATTTTTTCTCCAATATTACCTTCTATGCATTCAGTACATTTGAGGGGTCCAGTATATATATCCACTACAGGGAAGCATGGGAAATATAATGTACTTGTGATACATTTTTTGGGAGCTAGTCGGTAGGAAACAACATTTATGAGATCATGGATCTCCATAATGTTGATGTATCTAGGACTATTCATTCCCTTATTCTCAAATCTCATGAAATTCCTCTATGGTAAAATATATTGGAAGACATTATCTATGGAAAAAAATATAGGTATCATAATTGATTATCCAAATACCACTTATATTTATTTTATTATGATTTCATGTGGTAATGAATGATTTAGACATTCTATATAATCTCTTGGAAAACATGTGGTCCCATCATATTCAACTCACAAAATCCATCCCAGCAAGTTGAAGTCTAACATCCCTTCCCATACTAAGCCTCATAAGTTTCCAGTTGAATGTTAGAGTGGAAAATTATTTATATATACGAAATCTATATGCAAAACGTGTTGATCCTAAAATCCATGGAAATCAATTAAACACGACCTCAATATAACCTCTAGATATTTAATTATTCTCTTAGATTGACCATCAATATGTTTGTGATAAGTAGTTATAATATAGAGTTATGTATCAAATTATTATATATGGTTTATCTATAACAATTATGTAATCCAATGATATCATTCAGATAAAATAGAGAGTAGAACACCATGAAATATTACCAATTCTCTTATATATATCTTACTGAGTTGGTCAAGGGGTAAATCATCCTTGATATTAATAAAAACGATCCAATTATTTAAGGAGATCAACAATTACCTATATAGAGTTATACCCATTAAGATTCCTTTGAATTACTAGGATAAAATCCAAGGTAATGTTTTCTCACTTTCACACTAGTTGGAGAAAAATTTAATTATTCCATTTGAATTCTATGGTTAATCAATTACTTTTTGGCATACCATGAATCAGTATTCAAATTCTGAAATCTCACACTTCATGTTGTCCCACAATATGTTTTATTTATATCCCTATACATCATTTTTATTATATTATTAATATATATGTATGAGATATGGTCATCTCCTAGAAACTCCTTCACCAACTCTATTTTTATTCGACACATATCCAAGATCTAAACTTTATAATCCCATCTTCAAGAAAGTTGAACTCTATAATATTCCCAATCTTATTTCATAGAAACAATATTATATATATGCCTCCATGATCCTTTCATAAATATATTGGAAATTTTTTAAATGATCATTGTAGGATAGATATAATTATACTATTATCATATCAATTATTTTCAAATTTATTAAGAATGATTCCTTATCTACTATCATCATAGATAAAATAGTTAGATCCTTTCTACTTATATCATCTTAAAACTTGTTTTCTTCCCCTTTATTTAAATGTATTGAGTATTCATCATCTGTGATAATCTTTAAATATATTTTTCATCACATGTTAATATCCTTAATTGTGAATATATATTTTATGAACTTGCGATGTGTATATATTTAAAACTTCTTTTCATTGAGATCGTGTAACAAGATCTTAAAAGAAAATATAATAGTATCAATCTCCAAGTCATGTGTGAGATAACTCAATCATAAATATTCTACTTCCTTGGTTAATAGGCTATCACTTTATCATTTTTAAATAGTACAAAACCCAAACAATAATTTTTGGTACTATTGTAAACCATAAAAGTTTCCCCACATGAGGGAAACATAAGTACATGAGAATTGATAACCCTCTATTTCAACTCCTCAAATCACACTTCGCATTTAATGGTCTATAAATATTTTACTCCCTTCTATGTGGTATTTTTTTGTTATTTTAAAAACCATGAAATGTTTCTCAAAAATCATCAATAACACCCATATAACCTATAGAAACTACATATCTCTATTAGATATTATTTTCTATTCTATTAATTGATTAGATATGTTTGAGAAGGGTATATATATATATATATCCATTCTATAGTAATTATGTTCAAGAAAAATTACACTTTCATCAATAAAAACACGCAATTACATTAATTTCAAAATAACTTATCATTTATCAATGTTCATATCACAACAATCTAAATCTTCTTTTCCCCACCTTTATTTTAAAATAAATCCTAATATCAACTAAAATAATAATAAAAGTTTTAAATTTATTATTTTAAAACTACATTCATCAAGTCTGTATAGATTTATTGGCCATTCGTGATTTTTAATGAAATCACTATGAACTCATAGTTTCTATATAATTTTTAAAAAAAATTTATGAATCATTATCCTTCTGTAACCTTAATTAGAGTCATACATAATGAGTTTCTATCATACTAAAATTCTGAGATTCACATTTTTGATCAAACAAGTCATATATCTATTCTGTAGGATACTTATTCTTTATCATAAATATGTTATGATCACGAAAATAAATATAGAGCCTCATTGACCCATCTATATTTTGGAAGAATATTATTGGTTAAGCCCATGGTGATGCACTCAGGAATATAAAAACAATTTCTATAATTTCTTATAGCTACATTATCAAATATCCAAATTAAATGGTGTCTATTCAATAAGCGGTCTAGGATTTGGATTGAGATATATGTATACGATAAAATGGGATCATAACCTCTCAGTTCTGAGGAAGACCAGGAAAATCTACTAGGAATACATTAGAATAGTCCCTCATAAATAGAATATAATCACATATGATTCACACCATTGTCAAAATAATTTTCTATATGTATTTGATTATAAGGAAATAATATCAATATTTGAACAGAATATTCCCAAGGAGAATCATCCTCCTTCTTGAACATGTATAGAATCAATGGATGACATGGGATGTGAAGACTGGTCCCCTAATCTCGTTAGTTTATGTATTATTTTTTAAGAATATCGAATCTATTCCGAAAAATATAATTAATCTATACTAAAGTAGGAATATTTTTGATAAAATATAATTTCCATGAAATTGACTATTTATAACTTATATAAATAACATGAAACCATCTATATGTTTATTTTCTTCATAGATTCTTCATGCTTGATGATTTATGGAGGAGTTTGAGCTGGTCTAGTAAACCTGCAAGATATGATATAATGAGTTGAACCAGAATACTAATGTACATTCACTATTAATTAATTTATAACTAGAGTACCAATCACCATATCATTTAAAAAATCTACCTCATACTTACTAATAGTATACACCCTTCTTTTATTCATTAGATATTATTTTCGATGATTTTCCCAAATAACCCTTGGTTTATGGAATTCTATTTCATTACATTTATGTTTCTTTATAGGTAAAACATTATATGAAAGGAATAGATTTGATATAAACCATATTTTATTCTATACCATTAGTGTTATACTTAACATACTGATATAATCGATTAGCCTAATTCCCTTATTTTTAAGAGATGAAGAATATTTTAGTTCCTCTATGTCAATTTCATTATTGTTTCATCCCACTCTCTTGAGAAGCGTGATGTTTATTTATTACTCTAGGTAATTTCTCTATTGATGGTATTAAATTAAAATCCATTTTAATTTTTTTATCTAGTCCAAAGAGACCACTATGAGTCACAAATATCTATCTAAACTTTACAGGATCAACTATTAGTTTCATTTTTACTATAATAGTATATAATTTACAAATTCTATGAATAATTGATCTTTAACCCACAAATTAAATTTTCCACATTACATTTGGTTTTCCGAAAATAGTATGTTGTGTACCATGAAATCCTTGTTATTTTTTCCACACATGCCCAGATAGACTAATATTATATATTATTTACACTAAGTAATTCAACTATTAATTTAATTTTAACATTTCAGGGAAACAATTCATCGAAAAAAATATTTTGATATGGATTTATAGAATCAATATCCACTTTAGACATTATGTTTGTGATCAATTTCGATAACTAATTAGTTTCTTTTTTTAATTTGATAAAAGGATAACAACACATTCTTATACTCTATGCATTGAAAGATAGAAAATATATTCTCTATAATGTTAAAACAATTTTCAGTGATGAGGGGGAAAAAATATCAACAAAGGTTATGAATCTTTTTTTCACATAACACACATAACTTGAACATGATCATTCTTAGGAGGAGTTGGAAATTATATAGGTTTGATATTAATATTCATAACATTAACTAGATGAGATGGATATATGAAAAAGTTCTCAAATATGACACCAATTCTGTTAAGAATACCATTTGGGAAATCATAAAAATACCTATAATATTGGTGGTTGATATGGTTTCCCTTTTTTAACTTAAATTTAATAAAATAAACCAAAACACTATAGGTTCATATAATATAATAATAAAGGGAATATGATAATAATAAAAGGAATAAATAATGAATGAAAAGAATACCCTAGATTATAGGACTCAAGGATTATATTTATTTTATCTATTGTAAATATTATTATTATGGTTTTAACGTAAATAACCATTCATTTCCTTCATATTGATTTTAAATAGTTTTTGAATTTCAAAATAATTTCCCCTTGGAGTCTTAAACAAAGTGTGAAGAAAGGCTCATTTTCATACAACATTTTTTGGACAAGTCAAGATTAATTATCCCATCTAGGTTCATTATCAATAAGATCATCCATTCCAGACCCATTAACAACATTAGTGTCTATAAAAGGATTTATTATCATATAAAATATACGTACTATAATTCGCTAAGATTCAATGATATTTTCCCACACATTGAATTATCCTTAGAGTTATTCTTATACATTACCCACACATTTTGAATAATGTTTTATAATACTAGTTGTAATGGTTGAATAAATAATTCCTCTCATACCAACTATAGAGATTGAAAAATATATTAAAAAATATTACCCGGTTATTAAACACAAATATCCATTAATACAACATGAGGATCTAAAAATAATAGTGCATTTAGAAAACAATGTTGAATTTACATAAAATGTGGCATAAAACATGGAATATGTTTTTTATTCTCTGTTATGATATCAAAAAATTAGTTTCTTCTCTTAAAAAATCATGTGATTAACTAGGAAATACATGAAGATAGGGGTGTTCTAGGAAACCCATAAGAGAATAAACACAATAAGGAAACAAAACATGAGAGTTAAAGGTATAAGAAGATATAAAAAATATAAATATCATGTGTAATTAAATATTTCATAAATAACACAGTATTTTATGATCATGGAGTTATATGAACATTGGAAAGAACCTATAACAAGAAATAACTATGTTTCAACAATAACTTCCAATACAATATCTCATGGTGTACATCATCCCAAAATAGATTGGGTATACCACCAAATCTGATACCTGAAACCCCATGAGACAAATTATTTACAAAATAAATTATAGTGATATCTATGTTCTCTCATCATAAATATTATTTTATCTATTTGTGACACAAATAAATATTTATCACAATTTATAACAGAAGAATTACAATAGATATAAATTTGGTTGTATAATCTCTCTTTGTATCATGACCAAAGAAAAATTCATAATAAATTCTTTTGTGAAATGATAATAAGAAGTATATTACTCTATATAAGGTAAGTAGAGTGAAATAGGTACATATGTTAGATAATAATATAAATTATTTATATTCATTACATAAAATTAAATTTGAGAGGTAACGTGGGATAATGAAGTTAAATCTATAACTCGAAGGAATGGGTGGTTTAGTGATATCCCTCACCTTTAACCTGATTTATATCTTCTGTTTTTATTCCCATAAGTAATAAAATTATATTAATTACATAAATGTTTAAAAAACTTATTCATTTATTTTTTTTCCTATTATATAAATTTTTACCATGTCATGTGCAATTACATAACCCAATAATTTCACGTCCCAAATTTTAATGATAAACAACTCATTTGTCTAAAATCACCTTGGAATATTACATGTGGTCGAAGAAATTATTTCCAAATCATATAAAGATTGTTAAACATGAGATAATTATCATTTTTATACATATATTATAAATTTTAATTCAACCATGAAATTTGGTTATGGAAAATAAATATTGTTAAAACATGGAGAAAGTAGGTCACACATATGCATGAGCAGCATTTCCATTTTGTAACGGTCGTGATAGAAAGAAGGTAAATTATATTTTATCCATAAATAATGATTATTATATCAAATATATAATATTTTTTTATTAAATTTCTAAACATAAAGCATCTATTTGTTGAGTTAATAAAAATAAATAACATCGCTCACCGAGGTGGTAGTGCCCAATACAAGAGAACATCGTTATCATCTATTCAATGAATGATAAGTTAAGAAATTAAATGATATATTAATTTTCAATAATAAATAATATTTCATAAATATCATATATAGAAATAAAATTATTCATTATTACCTTCCAGATATAGTATTATGTGAGAAATGAATAAAATCACATGGTGATGTTGTAGTACATTATATAGGTGAGTGACGTTACTATATTCTCTACCAAATGTACAGTAAGACGGTATATATGGTATAATGACTCTAGAAGAATAATTATATTAAAAAAATATTATATAACTAATCCATTAATAATTATATATATCTATTAAATGAAGTGATTAGAAACATGTTATATCAGTTCATGCGGTCATAGTCCAACAAACACATAGTCAAAGGTTTCATTTCACATTTTAGTTAAGTGGTAATGGGTTTTAGTCTTTACTAGAACATAAAAAAATATTAATAAATTAAAAAAAATAGTATAATTTTAAATCATGTATTAGTAATATTTTATTGAGTTGGAGGAAATAATAAAATTAAATTCTTAGTTAAGTGTGTTACCTCTTCTTCAGACGTCTTCCTTTTACTTTAAACCAAAATACATCATAAGATGGAATTATAACCATAATAAGGCATCCATGACATGTAAAATTATGTAAATTAGTAATATTTTGATGGATTTTCATGAACTAATGTTTCTTGGAATTTTTTAAAAGGGGAGGATTGGGGGTAGACTTTTATAAGTGGGGAAGATGACACAGTTCAAATTTATGGATTAAATGATATCCACCAACATTTGTCTCATTAACAAATGCCCAATAATAGACTATTTGGAAAATTTAAAAGTTATATGGAATATATATTACCATTAAACAATAATTATACATCTTTTGGATCATTTTTTACACTTATATATTTAGTTTATCTCTCGGTTAACTTGTTTTAATCTTAACATATGTATATTTAATTACCAATTTTAACTATTAATAATAGAAACAATTATGTTTTACTTATTAAGGAATATATGAAATTCTTATTATAAAACTGGAATAAATTTTTCCAAATTCAATGAATATAAGTGGATGATTTTAATTTAAGACTAAAATGGGAGTTGTTCAAAAAATGGGTTTTCAAACGAAAAACGTTCAATAGCTTAAAATTGTTTCTCATAAAACTACAATTTGAAATTTATTCCAATAACCTAATTTGGATTAATTAATATAATATAGATATATTTTACTTCTTAAGGAAAAAAATTAAAAATATTACTTGTATATTCTTTAAATGAAAAGCATGTTTTTAATTAAAAGAAATATTTTGCAATATTCATTAAAAAATAAATATTTTCTAGAAAATAAAAATATATATTCCCTAAAATTATTTCGATATAATGATTTAATAAAATAAATTATTTTTAAAATAAATATTTTTTATGTTTTTAGAGATAATTTTTTATTCATTTTTGATAATTTCTAATAATTCCCATTAAGACAACATTTTGTCTAAAAATGTTTCACTTTCTTTTAAATAGTTCTTATTTAAAAACAACTTTGGAATATATAAAAAAATATTAAAGAGATTGAATATATTTAAAAGGAAATATGTCATGAATTACCAGGGTATTACAACCCACACTTAATATAATCCATACATTTGCATTCCATAAGTTCATAAAACATTCATCATATAATTATCCGTGAAAAGAAAATTGGAATTGGAAATATTTCTTCAGAGTATAAACCATGAGAAAAAGTGGGTTCTGTAAAAATATATACATCATAATTATCAATAACTACCATATAGATAAATAATAAATATATTACTAGTGGATCATATCCCCATTAATACATATGCACCAGCAATGTTTGTTATTGTAGATGAATATTAATTTCAGGAAAATATCATTAAATCATTTTTGTGGAAATTATCATTTCCACATTGATATAAATTCATTAAAATGTAATATGTAAAAATATTATTGAAAAAATTTCATTCAAATATCCATGAAGACATTAAATAAAGGATTCAAATAATTTATTAGTTCAAAATTTAGAATTTTTTTCATTCCATACATTTAAAAAATATATTCAATTCACATTTTTTGTAATGATAGAAATTCCCTATTTATAAAATGAAAAGAATATTCATTTTAAACTATTTTTGAAAAAATATTAAATGGTTAAAGTATCCATAAATTATTAATTGGTAAATATTATAATCATTATCGATAACATTTTTTTTCAAAAATGTACTCGGAAAAATGATTTTCAAATGAAGATAGATAAATTTGATTATTCATAAAAAACAACTCATTGTTTATTTAATTAGTAATGAGATAAAATGGAATAATTTTTTTTCTCAATAAAAATTAATAGAAAAAGATATTTCATTAGTTTATTCAGTTTTATATCCTTAATGTTCATCATCTTATTAATTATCACAGAAAATCGAAATAAACAATGAGATTGTATCTTTAATAACCTAACACATTCATAACATTAGAATCAATATACCCATGAAATAAAGAAATATATATCGATATATATATATATATCAATAAATTTTCGTGATTATAATAAAAAAATACTATATTTTGGTATAAAACCAAAAAAATGCCAACAGGGGAATATGGGGTGTTTCCCAAAAAAATAAATGTGAGATTAAATCCCCATTCAATAAGTCTTGAAATTTAATTCACTTGTTTGAAAATCATATAAAATAAATTTAGTTTTATTATACATATATTTTAAAATCATAATAATGTATATCATGAAATAAATTTTTTATTTTTGACCTTTTGTTTACTCGTTTATTAATATTTCATTGATTAAATCATGTTTTAGGTAATACATGATTTATTTTTCTTGTATATTTTTTTGTATTTCCAAAAAATCTAATTTGATAATGTTTACACAATTTAAAGAGTGAAACATTATTAAAATATAATATTAATTAATAATTTAATTTTAGATTAATCTATAATGTTAGTGATAACATATTAATCACACTCTTCAACGAGATAGTAGGTCTTACGTATGCTTGAACCTTGTTTCCATTTTCTTGATAGATGGAATTAAAGATAGGTAAATAATATATTATTTATCCATAATAATTTATATATAATAAATAAATATAAGTAAATATATATATATTAAACATATCCTTATTAACATCCTTTTGATAATAAAATGAATAATATATGACATCACTTCATGGAGGTGGTAGTCTACAGGTACGTTGGTGATATGTTCTCATATTTAAACAGATTAGAAGGTAAGAACATAAATCCTATATTATAATTCAGAAAATAATATTTTTATAAAAAAAAATTATATATATATATATAATTTAATTCTATCATTATATCAATCAATGATATGTGGTTACAAAAAATTAATTAAATCTTGTCGTGAGGCTATAGGAAACTATACATATTATGGTTTTGTTTCCCATTCGATGGATAGTGTGATAGAATATGCTTTTTAAATTTTAATAATAAAATTTTATTATATATGATATAATTAATTTATTACATAATTATAGTAGATAAAAGTTTTAAGGAGGTGGAAGAAGAAATTAATGAATGATCTGAGTTAAGAACAAATCATCTTCTTTGGAAAACATGCATTTATTAGCAGAAAATGCCCTATTATGACATTTAATAAATAAAATTATTCCTATAGAATGTGTTAATGGATGAAATTAATTTATTTTATAATTTAATTGATTTTTAATACGTTATGGATGTCTAAATTAGAGGGGAGGTTGGGGTCCCATTTATAAGTGGGGTATATGATACTCTTGGAATGTTTGAAATGAAAAATGTGTAACAACATTTTAGAAACATCAATAGACTAAAACATTTATCATTATAGGAACATTTCTGGTATAAGGTCCAAATATTCATATGAAAAAGTATTTTAAGAATTTTTATGTTATTTTAACCACTATAAGTTTAGTGTGACCCCCAATAAGGTTGTTTTAACCGTAACTATTATAATTAAATTATATAGTATTTAATATTCATTATGAAAAAATTAAGTATAACTTTTTATATGATACTAATTTTTTTATTCCAAATATTGAATCTAATTTTCCAAACTCAATTCACATAATAGTAAAAAAATATATTTTAAAATTTAACCTATAGAGGAGATAAAAAATCATTTTTCCAATTGGAAAATTTTAACAACTGTAAATCATTTTAATAAAAAATATAACAAATAATTTGATTAAAAATCCCAAATTTGTTAAAAAATAATATAATTGAAGTAATTATTGTTTAGAATTTTTTTCAAACATCATTTACATACCTAGATTCTTAAAATGAGAGTTCATTTTTTTAAAATAATTAGTGTTGTCACCATTTAATGAAAAATTTATCTTTTCAAAAAAATAATAAGATTAGCCGTAAGATAATTTTAATACATTTATTAAAAATATAATTTCAATTTGTTTGAAAAAAATTATTAACATTTTGGAAATTAATATAATAATTTGATCAAAATAATCAAAAAAATAATTTTTTAATAAAATTTATTTTCCAAGAATTTAATTATTTCCATAAATATTAAGGACTTATTTGAAAATATATTTTCAGTTACTAAATAATTGATTATTAGATTCTAAAATGTTGTTATTTCTATTTAAAACTCAAAAATTTAACATATAGGTTATAATTTTCATATTTATATAATATTATTAATTGTATTTCATGGTTCATTTAAACATTGAGGTTTTGTGTATCTCAATTTAACGATGAAATTATTTTTTTTTTGAAAAAAATTATAAATGGTAGGTTGTTACATTCAACCCATAACCAATTAAAATTACTTTCAACCATGGAATTCATTTATATGGAGAAATGAGGATTTTTTTAACGCATCAAACCATATTATTCCCACATAACATTTTAATGTTGATGGTTTCAACACACAATTTTGACCAGGTGAGTTATATTATTTCATAGTACTTTCTCTCAATGAGTGAGTACATCAAAAATTTATTCTTCATAAAAAATTTCATGATCTAACCATATGACCTCTGTGTTTAGTTCATGTGTTCTATCAGGTATGTACTTTTTTAGGAAAGATACATGGAACCATTCATAGACTTAAGGTAGGTTCGGTAGAAGTGCTAAGAATTATGAAACCTTCCATAATCGATCAAGAATAACTAAGGGACCAATATACATAGCGATCATATTTCTATTCTTATTGAATATCATAACCTTCATCTATTATTAAATTCCTAGAATCACATTGTCATGAACTTCAAATTCTAAATAAAATATATGATTATCAACATTAGTGTTCTATCAATATTATGATTTCATTGTGTGTGATTTAAAAGATACAACCTTGTCTAATTTTTTTAAACTAGCTTCAGCCTTAATTTCATTATTTCCCTATATACATATTGTTATGTTATATTTTTACACATATATTAATATATGGATTTTTATGGAGAATTATGAATCCTTGAGTGAATTATATTAGTATAAAAAAACTAAACCTAAGGGAGGTTTTGATCCCAAACACCATTTAAATCCACTAAAAAAATATCAGCATATCATATAGGGTTTGATTTGTTCTCGTGTAGTGAATATCTCTTTGAGGATGATATGTTGTGTTAAAACACAATTCTTTATCATGATCTTGTGTAATACATCCCTAGAACAACTACATTTTCCTTTTATAGTAGTTAAATATTATAGAATTTGGTACACCATGAATCCTTCTTAATTTATTTGGGTATATTAATGAAAGATAATTTAGAGAGAAATATTCTTAGTTATAAATGGTGAATTCTATCTTTTTAAGCTCATCAATTATTACATACATAACCTTATACTACATAGATATTTAGGGGATTATTATATCAAAATCTATTGCAATGTTTTTTCACTTATATTATGGTGTGGTTAGTAGTATGAAAATTCACCTAATGTTTTGTCTCTCAGACACCACATTCTGATACACTAATCAATATGGAATGTTTTTTGAAGTATCACTCTTCACAAAATCCAAAATAAAAAAAAACTTTCATATCCATATACATATTTTTAATTTCAAGATAAATAGATAATAAATTACGATGAGTTTATTATTGTGTCTCCTTCATCAAATCATGTACAGATAGAAGCATACACAATTAATTATCCTTATATTTATATAACAATAAATTTTAATCAAAGGAACATTTATATCCTTATTATATAGCTCTATATCATTCTTCTATTCATCTTTAATATTCAATAAGATATATGGTTGAAAAATAATATGATTAAGAAAATATTTCTCCCCTTAATTCAAAATTTCAAAAAATATTTTTAAATCCATAAAACTTTTATATTTGATGACCCTCAATATAGAAAACCAATCATCATCATTTCATCTCATTGAATCTTGATCCTTGATTCTTTTCCTAGGGTGGTAATCTATCCAGTAGTAATAGACTTTAATTATCTCGAAAAACTACATAGGAGACATCTTCATATCCTTATATCTGAATATATAATATAATATAATATTATTTTTATATATATCAAACTTTCCAGCATAATGAATATGACTCCATATATTTAAGGGAAAGGTTACTACAGTAAACTAATAATCAATAGTTGGATAATATTTATCACAATACTTAAATTTTAACGAATAATAAACTGTAACCATATTGTTTTTCACAATTACACATCGAAATCCCTTGTTTGGTTCACCTATTTAGATTATCTACCTTATCCTCTATGGGGTAATGCAAGAATAGGTGCAATGACTGATTATTTAAACAATAACTTGAAATTTACCTCTAATTTATCTATAGAAGAAAAAATTAAATCCTTCGATGTTAACATAGAGAGGGGAATATATAGTCATGATAAATAATACAAAAACCATTAATAATACCATCCGAACAAAGAAAGCATCATATTTCAGTCATTATGGTTGGTCTGGGCCA
This sequence comes from Viscum album, assembly GCA_963277665.1. Taxonomy (NCBI): domain Eukaryota; kingdom Viridiplantae; phylum Streptophyta; class Magnoliopsida; order Santalales; family Viscaceae; genus Viscum; species Viscum album. Next base: position 1,782,680,308 of record OY728145.1, read on the forward strand.
ATGTTCAACAACCTTTGTCTTTAATGTTTCTGCTAATACAACATCATTTAAGATTAAAGGACCTAAAAATAAAACATTTGTTCGAAAATGATCACTATTATAAAATATATAATATAACATATCCTTCCTTAGGGTATTTATTACAATTCTAATGTTTCCTTTAGGATCTTCTTTACCCATTGAATATATTAGAATAATATCTATATATACCACCGCAAATGATCATTGTAATATATAAAGACTCAATTCATTAAAACCATGAATAATGAATAGTGATTATTAGGATCAACCAACATAAATATATATATTCTCAATGTCGATGAATTTTAAAAAATGTTATATTGGGTATATCTTTATTCAGTACCCTCAATTGATGATATGTAGATTTATGTTAAATCATGGGAAAGTTCTGAGAACAATGAAGTTGATCAAAGAAGTAATTAATATGGGGTTTAATATATTTTTCCATCATTTTAATACTTCTAATCTCTTGATAAAAAATTTAAAGTAACATCAAACAATAATTATTATCATAACGAAAAATAAGTTTTCCCCATGGTAACACACATTACTGAATAAATCCATTTTTAAGATTATCCTAGAGATTATTCTTTAATTATTACATATCATTAAAGTCCAATCTATATAGATTCAATGAAATTAGTGTAGGACCATTTATGATTTACATTGACAAATCAACTTTATGATATTGTGGAAGACCATAAAACTATTCTGAAATGATTTTAACAAACTCTTACACAATAAGAATATCATCAATGTTGGGGTTTTCCTTAACCATCTGAGATAAACACAGCCTTTAAATGTGAGTGAAGGAGACTAAATTTTTTTAAATATCTATAAAAATTAATATATCTCATCAGACTAAAATAATATCATTGAATGGTATTGAATATCAAATGATACATCCCTTCTATAGTAATTAATAAGGTATTTTTATAGATAAATCCAATCCATTTCATATTTTACATATAACTAAACAAAAGGAAGTATAAAAATATTTACATGAAATAAATTCCCACAGACCTAAATTAGAGAAGAATCATAGAATTCCTATATGATCATTATTCCAATATGGGTTTTCTTTACTAATTCATCATCTAATCGATGAGGTGGTATTATGATACCCTTAGAATATTATTTACACAAAGACTGGGTAGATCCATAATCAAATGAAACAATAACATTTCTAATGTGAGAAATGTTATTTTGTTCAACCATGATAGTGATGGAATGATATGGTTCAGGGATAATGTATGTTCCACCATAAAATCCATAATAAAGGAAAAACTATTATATGAAACTCATTATTCATTATTCTATGTACATGATGGAAGTACAATGCTATATATTGATCAGAAAGAATATATATAATGTGTGACAATATAAATTGGATACATTAGAGTATGAATCATAATTCCTATAATATTAGTAAGATATGACTGGGGTAAAAAGGTAAAAGGGGTTGTTACAACCCTTACACACACCTAAATGGAAATGGGTAAACATTACCATTGATATCCTTATAAGACTGACCAAAATATTCATAGGGAATAATTATATTTGGGTTATAGTTAATCGGCTTACAAATTCATCACACTTAATTCCAATCATAGAAAATTTCTCTATTTATTTTCTTCATAGGTTATAAATTACGAAAGTTGTGATATTTTATATATTACCACATTCTATTACTTGTGTTTCTGATTTTAGTTTTCCTTAATGTTCTAGAAATGACATTAGGTTGTTATGAATACATATTTAATTTTTAATACATATTATACTGATTAGATATATATTCAGTCTATGAGAAGCATTTAAACCCAAGATAATATAATGAAATATTTTTCTATTTATTTATTACTTTGTTGGGTTGAACACCCTACTCTAGGTGAGTTTTAATAAAATAATATATATCACTCAATCATTTATATGGATCCTCATAAATTCCTCAATGTCAATCAGTGAAGAAATCATACATGTATTGAAGATGTTCAAGAAGGATGTCTATTGGGACTTAAGAAATTCAATTGGATGATAAATATAGTTAAACCCTTTCAAAAACACATCATTGGAGCAATGAGTTGAGAAAATTTATTCTAACAATGGATAATAAAAATTGGAATTTGATGTTGGTGAAAAGATATTTCATTTAATTTTACTAAGAAATAATTTTATGACTTTTAAGAAAAGAATTTAATTATGATCCCTATTAATGGTTTCCCATTTAAGATTCTTGATCAAGTAGGGGTGCTATTTTACCTCTTTTAACTTCCTCCAAACATCTCTTGAGTCCACAATGTGTTCCATGTATCAGTATCGAGGAAGTACATACCCAATCCATCACATGTATGAAATTTGAGATCATATAACAAGAGAATGCTCATTATTATAAATATAAACTAGAAGAAACATTTTCTCATATATATAATGTGATTCAGAATAAGAATACTCAAAGGGAAAAATCTCTACTGATGAAAAAAATGTTCAATGAGGATACTTGGAAACCAGAGGATGTGATGTAAAGGATTTATCAATAGTTTTTTTTGTTTTTTAGTGACATAATTTGGATGGTGAAATTAATTTAAAGTGGGATTATAACCTAAAAACATGATATTTTATGATATATTTTTCTAATGAATTTAATTCCATTAATAGATTACAATACATGTGAACCAAGTCTAAATTAACCATAATAAAGTATAAAATAATTATCTAGCTGTTGTATTGGTTGGTATAGTTATGTGAAAATAAATTAAAAAATGTATGGTCGAAAATTATATAAAAACAATTCATTATTTAATAATTTATCATAAATTAGAATAAAATTCTTTTAAAAGTAAAATATATTTTTTATAAAAAACTATTTTGATGTGTCCAATGTAATTTTATCATGATAAATTAAATTTATAAATAGTATAGAATTATTTAAAGAAAATTATATATTATATATTATATATTTTCTAACACGAATCTATATTTTTTTCCTAGGAATGAGATAAGAAAATATATCTTATTTCATGCATAATATTTATTTTTAAATAAAAGGGCTTTATCCCGTTTTGCGCACTAATTTGAAAAATATTTCTTTACTTATATCAATACAATAATTGAAAATTGATTTGATATTATAAATTATTAGGATAACATTTGGTAAATATTTCCCCCAATTTTTTTAGTATGAGTACTAACTGTAGTAAATTCTTGTTACATTGGTATGAGTAAAACTGGTAAAATACAATTAAATCTCTACTATAAGTCTTTAAAAGTTATCTAAAACATTATTTTATCATACTTTAGGTCCATAGTTTATAAATTTCAATCATTTTTTAAAAATATATCCAGTTAGTTCCATTGGTCTTTAAATATTCCCTATATATTAATTAAATAAATTAATATATATTAAATTTTACTCTTTTGACTTCAATCACTATAAAAATTTTATATGATGTTAAAAAAGGCTAATTTTCGTTGTAAATTTTCATTTGAACGACAAACTATCTTATTTACAATATTAACAAATCTCAAATTTTTACCGATTTTATAATTACAATTAAATATTATAAAAAAACTGAGTATTAATCTAATTAATTAAATATATAAAATTAATGATTGTAAAAGTAAAAATAGTAATAAAACAATGGAGAATAATATTGTTCTATGAATTTTATAGATTAATATAAGATATTAGGGATGTGTGAGAGGTTTACATTAATATTATTTTGTTTTCATACTATTTTAAAAGTCCAATTGTGTGAAAAATTAATTAAATGATATGAATAGTACTTTATGATAAGAAAGTATTACTAAATTAATTATGAAAGAAATAAATATTATAATTGGATGGGTTTGAGGATTGGGGGTATAAAATTTCATACATTGTTTATTTTTTAGTCAATCATTACCTTATAATTGAAATAATTTCTATTTAATATTAAAAAAAGTCATTACAATGGTTATGATTAAAATTGGTTAACAAGGTGTTAATGAAAAAGATAAGGCTCAAAATGACACCAAAGAAATTTTAATATTCATTTTATAATGATAATTCTTCCATGGACATTATTCACTAAAATTTCTAGTTATTTATTTTCATTTTTCTTATTAATGAATAAATTATATTTTAATCATTGTTTTAATTCTATTTGTGTCATTTCCCACCATTATAATTAAAATCATTACTTTTATTAAAATGGAAGAGGAAGAATGTGTATCCTAGTCAAGGGGGACTATAAAAGTGGATCAATAAGGCATAACTTGTGAAAATTCTAACACATAATATGTTAAGGGAGCTAGTGCATGAGGACTCTAATAAAGGGAACTCCTAGGAGGCTATAGAGGCTAGAAAATCACAAACTCGATAGCCTTCTTTCCATGTATGGAGTAGCTCACTCTCATTGGTAATGATGGTCTTGAATTGATGGATCGGGTATATTATATTCCATGGAGTGTAATATAAACCATTTAGATGAATCTAAATTGTCTCAGAGTTCATTTTGACCACAACCAAGGATATGTGCTTTGAATGGGATAAGATAAGTCCCCAGTACATGGAATTTTATTCTACTATGATAGAGTCACCAAACCCATAACAACCATTGATGGAATAGATCGCTAAACCCGAATAATCATTCATGAAACGTACCCTATCATTATCACCTGACTACATACGCCATCAACATTACATTTGAGACCAAGTGGGGGGGGGGGCTCTATCTCACACAATTCCCTAGAATTATGTATCAAGGAGGAATATAGTATAAATACCTGACCATGTAGCCCCTAATAGTGGAATACATGTGCCAATGTTTCAAAATGAGAGCTAGATCCACCGTGAGACATTTTTCCTGACCACCAAAGAAGTACCGGATGAGGAGGGGACAATGTGGCGTACCTTGTTTCTATCCTCCCATAAGCACCAATAGTCCACTGTAGGAAAGATAGTATGGGTCACATGATATTACTTATTACTACCAACCCCACTAAAAAAATGTTGAGGAACGATATTGAAATCATCAAAGTTATCTGAGAGTGTAGAAACAATAAAGAAGTTGCAAATTTCTCCACAAACGGTGGTCCTCGATTCATTGTGATTGAAGAAGTGCAATGTAGATTCTTATTTATGTGTCGTAAAAACAGAGATAACAAAGATCATCATAACATAATTACTAGTGACCACCATATTAGTATAAATCACATAGACTTATATTCTCCTTATCAGAAATGAATACATAGCTAGTATATCACTTTGCAAAAAAATTCCCCACTGGTTGTCACTAGTCTCATCCACATGAGTCATGTTCTAGTAGGCTTTGGTAAAGAATAGTTCCAAATTGGATGCAGTGTAATTAGATTCATCATCAAAATCATCTAAATTGTTTCCACTTAAATATTTCTTCTAGGAAAGGTTCAAAATTATTTGAATAATGGTGGGGTAGAGACTAGACTAGTAGAAATTAATCCTCGTTGTAGGACAACCTGGGAATCCCAAAACCTCACCCACACAATTTTATTTCCAATAGTTGATATCCCCAAACCCCAAAATCCACCACATGTGGTTATAACAGACAAATAAGTGGCATTAGAGGTAGTACCACAATGGAGTTGAGTGGCCACATATATTACCCAGGTTAATTCTATATTTCACAATGATAAATCCACTCCAATGAGGGAATACATTAATAACCTCTGACATCATCTTACCTTGAAATATGTTTATTAACTCAGTGAAATTCCTTGTGATAATTCTTCCATTATCCACTGGTTTGTCTAATATTTTCCATTAGTCGCAGTGACATATTCTCTCCCCTACACATTTGAGATTAATGAAAATAATAAGTTCTCAATATGTGTAAGAATGGCCTTGGTGGGTCCTTGAGAACCGATAGTTTGTGAATGTATATAGGTGATAATACACTATTGTTTAGTTTAATTCCACCCAAAGTATATGAAGTGTATTTTCCAATTCAGTATATGATTAGTGATTTTTTTAACCACGACCTCAAAATATCTTATACAGATTCCAACTGAGGCTAATAGATCTCATATGTAGACCATATGAATGTTCATCTGGTGAATTCCATGAATGGATAAGACTCTTTTTCTTCACCTATATAGGTATGAGTGGGGAATAAATTTATTTTGTACCAATATATGATTTAATTTCTCCACATTTCGTAAGCTTCAATAGTTTTACTAAGACATTCAATAGATGGGGTGCATCTAATAATTAATAATACCATTAAATTTGAAATTAGTAGTCATTAATTCCCACTAAAGTTAGCTTTACAATTGTAGGGTTGAATATAACCAAGGTACACCTTGGACACAATGATTTCATTCGGAGAATCCTGAGCAATGATAAAAAATGATGCGGGATAGGGGTCATCTTAACATCTCCCCCTTACAGATTTGATAATTACAAATTGATAACCCATTAATAGAATGAAAAACCATTATGATATATTTTATTGAAAGAGAAAGTCAATGGACCCTCTTGAGAATCTAATTTGCCTCATCACCTGATGAATAAAATTCCACTCGATATGGCCATACACATTTTCCATGTCCACATTGACAATAATAGTAGATTCTTACAACATTTGAAAAACATCTACAATAATATATTGGTCTATAGCAATAGATCCTTAAATGGATATTCCTTTGATAAATTCATTTTTCTCCTCTGAGAACAATTTCAGAATATTTGGATACATCCTTCTATTGATAATGGATGATAAAACTTTGTATAAGATTTTTCACATACTAATTGGTCTATACATATTGATAATGGAGGGGTATTTCAATTTTATAATTAAAACCATGGTGGTGGTACTAGTATTCCAAGGTATAGGCCATTCATGAATGAAATCTAGGATGGCCTCAACAATGTCTATCTAAATGACATTGTACTAGTTTACTAAAAATGTAAATCATATAAATATTTTTTACAAGATAAATCTCTTGTTTATGAGTAAATTTTTTCACCCAATCCTCACCCTTATATATGTATTATCTCTAGGAAAACATTGACCTATTCATCAAACACGTGCAGAATATACCAAATTATATCATCATCGACAATAGTGTATCTATCATGCATGTGGTGGATTAGACTGAATAAAAGTGAGTTGTAATGATACATAATCATACTAACAATCCCATCTGTATCAATGAAGTGTGAATCTTCATCCAAACAGATTTTGAGAGCACTACCATGCCATTTCTCTTTCAATAAAGTGTGGGAATAAGCAATGTTATGGTCCCCTTAATAGAGACAAGTGGATCTAGATCATTAATGTTGGATCATATAATTATCATGTAACACCACATTATATTAACTATTCTAAATTTCACTGGATTCATATGTTTTCTATTTATAAGACTCTTCTAGGATAACCTTCATGAGACAAATCACACAATTTGTTGCCTCCAGGTTGAGTTGTGTTGTGGGAAAGGAGGTGGCCCTGAGGGTGAGGTAATTTTTTATATTGGTAATTTTATTGAAATCCAATCCAAATAATTCACTGGGATTCCCTCTCTAATTATTCCATCACTAATGAGTGATGTATGGACTGTAGAGGCCACTATCTGAAGATAAAGGAGTGTTTTCCCTCATTATACATGATTTTTTTATTGATAAGAATGGGAGAGTGGCCTAAAACCACCCAAAATAAATGGATATCCTCATTGTCAAGAAAATAATAGATTCTATGAAATTTATAAGGGAATATTTCTATAATGTACCACATTTTATTATTCACTCAATAGTTGTTACACCATCAAAAGTTTCCAGCCTAAAAACCCTAGTCCGGTGGTACCTTCTAAAATGAAAATGATTAAAAAACAACTCTAACCCTCTATGGGTAGTTCTTCCAAACTTATTATAATATGAACCTAAAATAGATTTTATGTGTCCCCAATCTATCCTCATGGATTCACCCATATTGAAGGATTTTAGGACTCTCCATACCTAATCCATTATCCTTGCATTGCATTTTTTATTAAAAATAGAGAAGATAAAAACCACATTTTCATAGTCAATATTAATAGTAACCTATAGATAAGAGACCAATAACCTCTATATTATGATACTAAACTTATAGAATACACTTATATAGTGATTTAGAGGATCCACAATCATGTGAATCTATATTCTAATTCTTCTAGAAGAGTTTCAAATTTTTGATGAGTAGGGTTTTAGGTGAAGAAATGTAACTAGAGACCCCCCATTCATGGAATCCTCTTTAGTACAGAAGTATTTTTTCACAATATTTACCAAACCATCTGCATTTTAAATTATGATGGATATTCTTGAAATTTATTGTTCATAATGCTAGCCCTAGTCTCTGGAAGCCTCTTGATCTGAGAATTGGAGCTTACTTTCATCATTTTTGAATGAGACCAGGGGAATATTCATTTAGATGGGGGGATATGAGCCTGGGGTGTTGAAACATATTTCATAATAGACTTAGTAGTTGATTTCATGCATTAAGGGGATGAATGGGTGGGGTTCAAACTTTACTAAAAATAAAATAGTAGGTTATACATGTTTGATGATGAAACCGGAGGGACCTCACTATGTTCCTTCAGAAGAAAGGACCATCGATGAGACCGGTAAATGATAAATTTATCCAAATATGATTATATATGGATGGATGAGATGAGTTGTATTGATGATATGTTACATGGGGCGGTAGATAAGACCTCAAGAGAATGATCCCATGATCCCTGAATACAACGGGAGAACAGACATAACGAGATGAGGATGAATACAGAGGATAAAAATCTGAATTTGGATCTAGGTAGTCATCTACCTCCTCACTAGGTATCAAGGTCCTAGGGATGACTAGAAAAATCACCTCAAATTTCAATGATGATGCAGCTTCTCTAATAGTGGAGTCTACATAAAAAGCTGGAGAAGGATGAGATTCTGGCCTTCTGTACATAGACAATTAATTCCCATTGAGGTGATACAAAGGAAAATAACTCGATTTTGATGGATATATCAAGGGTGTCCTTCATTAATCTAACCCTTGGACTCTAATAATCAACTCAGATAAAAGAGGAGAAGAAACATCCATGACAAATAGATCCAAGCTATTGAGAAATTATTGAGACCTAGGGAGTGGTTATACAAACACAAAACTCATAATGTAAGCCCCCACTTTTATCCAGTGAGGTAAAGTTGTAAAAAGGTAGAGGGATACCTAGGAGCTTCACCCAAACCACTGAGAAAATGGGATACTTGACCTCGGTTCGCCTCCGTCGTCTGACATGTGAGCTAGATCCACCATCTTTTGAAGATTCCAAGACATTATGCCGAGGAATTAACTATATCTAATCAAGAAGAAGTCATGATACACAAGGATATCCTATTCAGCTCCTCTATAGTAGAAGGGTGATCAAGAACCCCATATCACACATTTCTCTGAAACAAACCTAGGGAAGACGACCTTCATGCATGGGTAAAGTGAACTATCTCCATAAATGGGGTAATTATTTTTTTCAATATATACCTTATATAGAAGACTCAATATACATATTTATTATTAGTAAAATTATATAGATGATTGAACTATGTTAAATGTTCAAGGAATGATATTTTTGAACAAAAACATGCATGAAAAATGTTGTAGATTTAAACTAATATAATGATTTAAATAAAAAAATTAATAAAATGGAGAAATGATTTCATAAGTAAACAATATATACTATTATTAAAATGAATATGGGGATTGAAAAAATGAATATTAAATAAATTGTCATTACATAGGATTTTATACTGCATAAAAATAAATATCAGTCTTGAGGTAGGGCATTCATGTTTTATTCTCATTTTAATCAGGATTGTTTATGCTTGAATTGTAGTTATCGAAATTATATGATAAATATTTTATAAAACCATTAGGGTTATTCTTCTATTTTTACCTATGTAAAAAACTTTTTTTCCATCCATTTATATCATTTTATTTTCTATGTCAACTAAAATAATCTTCTTATCATTTTTAGAATGTGTTCCACTTTGTGTTTTAATAAAAACGTAAAGGAATCATCGTTTTTGTATACTAATCATGAACAGAAATTCCCACCATTATCACAACTCAATCATTGGAATTTTCATTTATATTTTTCAATTGTTATTTTTTAAATAATACTTAATAATTTAGAAAAATATTTGGATTTTAAATAATTGATTTCAAAATGAAAAATTTGTTTTCTTCATGAAATATTCCAGGTATTTTATGAAGAAATTTTTCATATACAATTACATAATGTTGCTATACAAATGCACTAATGTAGAAAAATTAAAATGAAACCATAAATATTTTTTATATGGATGGTTTATGTTATTCATGATGATATTTTTATAAAACCCATTTATTTTCAATGGTCTTTATTATGATGAATTAATGGGATTCTTATGAAAATTATTTTCATTATATAGGTTATCAGGTGATTATAAGATGAATGTCATTAATTTTTTTGTCACACAAATGTTTGGTTTTCATTATGTGATTGGTGACACATAAATAATATATCATTCTAATTAATTGTCTAATCATATATATATTATGAAATAATTATGGGAAAAAATATTATGTGTTTGATGAACTGTGGAAAATTGGTTCGGACTCCAGAACCACAATGGTAAAAAGGTGATGTTTCATGAGCCATTATGATATACGAAATAGGTATTCATGTTTGATTGAAGATTAATCTATGTTATAGTGATTTAAACTTGATATATAAAATGGTTCCAAAACTTATTATGCTATAACACTTTTTGACATGAACTTATTGCTCATTAATGATTATTGGGGATTTCTCACAACAATGATTCATGTATTTGAGATGAAATATCTAAATCTGTGACTTATATTTATGATATATGAAACATTGAGTATAAAATTTAAATGTTATGTTCATGATCTCATACCTTTATTTTATAATATGATTTAATGAGAAAATTTATTACGATCTCCCTTGATTACTGTTACTAAGAATTTGGGCTCACACTTTTATTATGTTTCCTTTCCCTAGGTTGTGAAAAAATTTATATGTAAGCTATGTTAATGATGATTAATACGTCATATTATAATTATTGGATATACTGAATATATTTTTTGAAATAAGAATATTGAGTGTATAGTCTTTGAAGACAATAAATCATTATTGTTTGCACGTGTGTGTTTTATGAATTGTATTCAATATTTATATAAAATGGAATAATTTTTATGTAAAATAAGAATGGGTTGATATAATTATATTTTAAAATTATCAAATAAAATCCAAATGATCTCGTTACCATGATATGTTAGATGTAAATTAACGTCTATGGTTTGAGGATGTTAAGGTATCCCTCTATGAGAATGGGAAGAATTACATATCCATGTAGAAAGAACTATCCAAAATAAATATATCAACCTCTATCTCATTAATGTACTTGTTTTATTGTGTGAAATAATCTTACTACATTAATTTGAACAGTGGAATATAACACCAAAATAATTCCAGTGCCCTCTCAGTGTCCAAAGACACCATTATTGAAAAGAAAAAGGATTTTACCTAAATGTTTTTACTTAAGATAATGAATAAACTCTTTTAGATATTTTTGGATGCCATAGATGATGTACCTAACAATGGATAGGGAGAATATAGTACTCTATATATTTGAATAGTAACTATTTATTCATGTTCATCAGAAATCAAAATATTCAATGTGATCACTTTAGTGTAGGTTTCATGATCTTACTCTAGATACTCTAATTTCATTAATGAAATTTCCCCATTCCCAAATCCGGGAAATTCTGTATTAGGATGAAGTATCCAACTAAAAGACATCAATATCATGCATCTAATCGTGTTAAACATGAATTATTTTTTAGGCATTCCAAAATTTGAACCAATGATCTTATTAAAATGGAAACAAACTCTCACCGAGTAAATGTTCTCTATCTAGATCCTTCCTAATAAGAGTCCTCAAAAATAAGAAGAGAAATTATAGAAACTATATATGCATAAATATAGTATAAATTATCTCTGAAATCCTTGGGGAGTTATTACCATCATCAGCACCCCTTATATAATCAAATTTATAGTGGCTCCATGATATAATGGTTGAGGAACTAATTCAATCCTAGAAAACTATGTTTGGGAATTATTAACACACCCTACTCTATGAAAATTAGTATTCTATTGGTTGTGGTTGAATTTTGGGTAAGTGATCATTAAATTACAATCCTTACAAGAAATCTACCTTTAATTAGTGTTGGACAAGGTAAAATTAAATAAATTTAATATAAATTTTATCATCTATCAAGTATTATAGTAGAAGCATCATTTGGAAGCATCTAAAACGGTAAATTAAAAATTATAGTATGATGAAGAATCTTAAGAAATCACTTTGTTGATATATCAAGGGTGATAAAACACATTACCACTATAATGGGGATGTGTATATGATTAATTACTTATTATATTAATTAGTAAATTTAGTTACCATAAACATTAAAAATAACATTGAAAAAGTCAATAACATCAAAAGGAATGATGAAGGAAACCCTAATTGAGATAAGGTGTTGTGTTACCCCCAAATTATAGTATTTAACCATTAACTCAAGATTTTATGGTAATAAAGTGTTCATGTAATGTATGTGAGAGTTTAATGATATTTTAATTAGTTTTTTTGGGAAAAATTGGTAGCACATGGGTTGCACATGAATTCTATAAACCATGCTAAAATCCTAAAAGAAACTGTGCACAGTATCATTCTTGAGGAAGTAGCATCAGCATGGAGTGTTCATGGTTAGAGAAACTGTGTGAGGATGTCATGTGGGGGTATTATTAAGTTAGTATCTAATGAAAATTTATCACAAAGCTTTACTAGCCATGTGAACTAATACTGATGAGGGTTAAATTGGGATCCTAAAAAAGTATATATCACATGTTTTTGCCTCTAAATAGTTTGTTTTTCTTTTATGTGGCCCTAAAATTGAATTTCATTTACTTGAAGGATGAGGAACCTCTCTCAATCTATTTAGTGTCAATCAGAATGCATTCTTTTGTGATTCAAGGAAGGATTCTTGGGTATTTCTTTGTTCATCCTCATTCCTCTCACGATTTCCTGGATCTACTAATTTAATATTCTTATCTCCTCCAATTTTCATACATCCACACTTGTTAGTTGAATATATATTATTTTTGTTAAAAAAAATAAGTTGTTTTTTTGTTCATGATATTGTGAGGATAAGATATCTAAGAATATTTCATGGAGAATCGAACTGGCCTATTGTGTGTTCATCATCTGTTGTTGACAATTGGAGTAGGTTGATTCAATATCATTGCCTCTTAATATAAATCATTAGATTAGTTTTAAATTAATTAAATTGAATGAAATTAATTGTGAAAACATGTTTCAATTCATAGAATAAGTCTTTTTTAGTGATGATTTGTCATTTTTTTGCAAATTGTGTAATCTCGGTGAATTATAGAGAGAATTATTTGATTTTATTTAATATGAAATGGTGATATTAAATTTTTGATTTTATGGAATATTTGAATTGTTTTTTGGAACATTTTTTTCATCAAAAAAGGTTTTTTAATTGAATTGGGCTGGCTAATAAATTGTTTTGAAGGGAAAATGGTTTTCAATTAAAAGGATGTTTTATTGAAAAGGTGTTTTGGAATGATCCTTGAGAATATTGGTTTGTGAGTTCATATTTCATATACAGGTCTTTTTTGAAATTGGAAATTGTTCTTAGTGACAAAAGTTTCAAGGAACATGGTATATAATAACCTCCTGATGACTTGGTAGATTGATGAGAAAACACTCATGAGTATGGAACTGTCCTAACATGGTGGGCTTGTTTGATTTTATGAATGTGTGGAATGGTTTGGGTATGAAAAAAGGATATTGTGAAATGGTTTAAAAGATTTATTCATATTTTTATGGAATTATACTCTAATAGAAAATAAATTTAAATATATCTTGAGTACTTATGGTCAAAAATGGTATTGAATCTTGATTATATTTTCCCATAATTGTTTTTATGAAATTATTTTACATAAAATATTTTATATAAATTCTTCTATCTCTTCTATAATATTTGATTGACTAGGGTAGACATTGGGGGTGTCCTATATATGTTTATTCTCACCCATTCTTTGGCACATTGGTTCTCTTCAAGATTTTATCTTTTGGTACATGGTAAATGTCAATGTATCACATGTTTTAAGAAGCAATTCATCATACATGGGCTGTATATTGCTCTCAGAGCATGGAGCTAGTAGAGAATGGAGTATTTTACTCTTCTTAGAGTCTGTATGTATCCTTAATCTTTTTTACATTGATTGATACTCCTATTCTAAAGTTTCACACTTTGATGTTATTTTGATATGAATATAGTGGTTTAATTGTTGTTTCGTATGCATGAATCATATAGTGTACATATTGGATATGGTTTTTCGATTTAATGATTTATTTATCAAAGGGTAATTCAACTCTCAATTTTATTTGAAACCCTTCAACATTTATTTCCATCCTTCGGTGTCTTGGGTATGTCACTTAATATTGAGTAATGATTCATTTTATTCTTAGGAGAATGAGAATATTTTGTTCATTATAGGTGTGCACTAATAAAAAAATTTGTACATCAAAAAATTAGAGTTGGGATCAAAATCTTGGATCTCTATTGAAATCGTAGCTACAACAAGCTTGTATTCCTTTAGGCCAATTTAAATAGAACGATGTTCCTATATCCACAAACCATTATCCACCTTAGTATGGTTCACATGATTCCATATACCAACGGATTTTATGATTTGATGATGATATATCATTACTTAATAAACCCACTGTTAATATACACCAATGGAATATTCGTTCTATGTATATTATCATGAAAATTCCAATGTATCTTATCTCATACAAATCCAAAATGATGAAAAATATTTATTGATTAGGGTAGTTCACAACCACATAACAAAGTCTCGGTTTGAAAAATAATTCTATTTAGTCATAGTGATCGATGAGTGGTAGGGCTTCCATTTACATAGTTTTTATATGTCATTACAAATTGGATACACCACATTGAATCATGTTTATTATTGATAACCAACAGAGACTAGAGAAAAGTATTTGTTTTTTCACATTCCTCCCACTTGGGCCTCTAATGAAGATACATTTTATGGGGACTCAATCTTAAAACATTACATAATCTCAAATTAAATAGATAATTAACATCGAGGATCATTAAAGGGTTTGAGTTTTAGAGAATTAGTTTATAACTATTACATTACATCTGAAAAATTAAAAAGTATACACTTCTACTTAGTTTAAATTTTTTCATAAAATAAAATCTTTTGAAAAAAGTGTCATGTCTAGTTTTAGGATTTACACAACATGACTTTTCCTTGATCCCATCCTTGAACCTATTCATCTTTATGTCTTGTGAAAAACATTTCAAAACATGGGATGTGAAATAAAAGTTCATTAATGATTATAAAATTAATGAAGAAAACATTAGTCCATCAAAACATAAGTTTTTTAACATACATCAAGAAATAAAAATATTTATGAATAACACATTCTAATAAAAAATCATAAAGGTAACTTGTGGAATCCATAACATACTTACGTTGTAGATTTCACAACCACGTTGGGAGTTCCATTTGGAATACCAATCATAGTATATTCCCTAAATCTCTTGGGAGAAACATTCATGTTTACCTCCATTATGTTACCCAATTCATTGGAGATCTGTCATGGGCTTACCTTCCCTGGGTTTATCATGAAACCACCTGTATACATAACCATTTCCCAAGAACCATTATATATTCATAAAACGTAAAACCAACATAAAGGAAAGATAAAATTTCCACATTTCAACAAAAAAATATCATTTAAATATATAGACATGAAAAATCACTTATCAAAACCATTTTCAATAGTAAAATTTTTAAAATATTATATGGTATTTATTTTCTTTTTAAATACATTACAGCTTGGTAAGGATGAAATTGATCAAATAATCCTCATGGTGGCAGAAAAGGTCATTGTCACTGCTTACATTAAAAATAAACATTCTATTTTTTTCTTTTAGTTAAATGATATATAGAAAAATATTCCCTTTGATTGATAGGAAAATTAAAAGGGGTTTATACACCATATTAATGATTGTTGTGTATAAATCAAAATTTGCCTCAATGAAAGGAGATTGAGATAAAGTCCATTACCTCATGTCTGATTTGACCCATTTGTTTATTAATAATTTGAATAATAAACTAAAGTTAATTTCAATATTCTTGTGAAACTTTTTCATGTTTATTATAAATTTTATATCACTTATTACTATGTTATAAAAATTATGTAATCATTTAAGTTAATAACGACCGTTTTGTTGATATTTGGTACTTGAGTCAAAAATGAACTTCTTATAATTACAAGTTATTCTTGTGGAAAAGATTCAAATATCTCTATAATTATATCCATTATTTAGATATCATATATATAATATCTATAAAGTATATATTCATATTTATAATAGTACATAATATTTGTAGATAAGAAATGAAATGCATCGTTCATGGAGACGGTAAGTCATACGTACGCATGAACGCTACTTTCATTTATATTTCATATT
The DNA here is from genome assembly GCA_963277665.1 of Viscum album. Taxonomy (NCBI): domain Eukaryota; kingdom Viridiplantae; phylum Streptophyta; class Magnoliopsida; order Santalales; family Viscaceae; genus Viscum; species Viscum album. The sequence goes on from OY728145.1 coordinate 1,782,696,969, forward strand.
TAATGGATTGAAAAAATTAACGATACATAGGTATATTATAGTTATAGTATAATATCATATATAATTTTAGTAATCCCATCGTTTATATTTTCCACATATGGCATGAACAAGTCATCTAATTGTGAGGGGGTGGTATTCCGCACTTCCTCAAATGAAATTATCATGTTTACCTATTATTGAAACCATAAAGGTATGATATAAAGAAAAAATAAAAAAGTATAGAGACAATATAAATATAATATATATCACATATAAATATAGTTCCATCAAAAAAGAAACCGTGATAGGATGTAGGAAAAAATTGAACAATCATCCATTCATGAGGCAGTAGTTCGCCGTCCACAGAAATAGTATGTTCTTTACCAATTAGACGGAGGTGTGAGTAAGTGTTGTTTGAATATGTCCCATATCAACAACCTAGTATTTTGAGGATACCTGTTTTGTTACAATATAATGTAATAAAAAGTGTTTAGTGTGCTGGAGAAGAAAAATAATGGGAAATAACTTAAGAGAAGATGATACCTTTAAATCAGGTAACTCCATTTGGTTTGAACCAAAAGGATTTAATAAAGTGAATTCTACCTCATGTAAGGATTATAAAAATAATAGAGTTATCATGATAGCTTATTTTGGAAGGGGATTGATGGGACAAGGGGCTTGAGAGCTTTGAGTAATGGGTAAGAGTTGTGGTCTTTATAAGGGGGAGATGGGGCTCTCTAAGAATGTTTGAAAATAATATTTTATTATATAAAGATTTTTGATTTATAAATTTCAAAAACTTATTAAATTTGAATATAATATGACTCTTGTTAATAATATAATCATCCAATAATTATTGGACATGTTTTGGGTATTGTTTTAAATTTTACAATCTTATTTATTTAAATCATTCATTATTGCTGTAAACACTACATCATTATGGCCTCATAAATAATTTAATTTATTTGATGTATAAAATTATTAAAAACATACCATGTTGTAGGATATATTCATAGATATAAAATAAATAATTATAGTCAAAGAGATAACTTATATAACCCTATGTAAGAATTTGATTACTAAAAGATAGATGTTTATGTTATTTTTGTCATTACAATAAATTAATTAATATAAAGTGTCATTATCACTCATAAGTGGCTCCATGGGGTCCCAAAATCGACCCAAGGATGCCTAGTTTTGGAAATGTATCATAAAATAGGAATAGGACACATGTTAGGGTAATTTAATATTTTTATAATTTTATTTTTACCTTGAATTACTCTATTTATCTTTAACCGCGGTAAATAGAAGTGAAAAGTTACTATTCACCCAAAATTATATTCATATTATTGAACCAAATTTTATTTATTTATAAGATCCATGTATGTCAGATTTTCAAAATTTAATTCACATATGTGGTAGAATTTCATTTAAATGAAATAGTTGGTATTTTTAACAATTACTTACTGTTTTCACTATTCATAAAAAATTGATGGTTTTCAAAAAAATACAAAAAATTAAGCCTATGATATATTTGATATTCCTAATTCAAAAATGATGTCTATTTTAACAAATTAAAAAAAATTATGGTGAATTAGTTAATTTTAAATTAATTCTCGTTGTCAAAACAAAAAACCGTGCTTTTAATAAATAATAACTATCAAAAGATTAACACTTGTTTATGTCCATTTTCAAAGTGAAATTATTTCGAATGACTAAAATTGGATTACATTTTAAAAATATAATCTAATTACACTTTAAAACCAATTAAAAATACAATCTTACCATTTAAAAATTTTGATTAAAAGGCAATTTGGAATTAAAAAACTATATTTTCCCTATTCATTAAAAAATGAATTTTATCTGAAAAATACCAATAATTTACCCAAAGTAAATTTTGATATCCCGATTCTAATGAAAATTTTTATTTTTTCAAATAGAACATATAAATTGGAGAAAAAATAGACATAAAAATGGTTTCCTATCAAAATGCGGTAAATCAACCCTTTAATGAATATTAGACTATTTGTGTTTAAAATTATATTTATTCACAGTTTAAGCCAATATATTTTATTGAATAATTGTAAAATCATTTAAGAAACATGTAAACTCATATATTTGTTAGTTCAATTCATTCCCACTATTACAACAGTTAGGTGTTAACTACCATTTTATATAATATTATATTATTATTTTTCAGTATGACTCAACATTGTGTGCAACCTTACACTTTAGAGAAACCCATTGTTACATGTCAGGTATTCCATCAAACATAGAATCCCCTTTAATGTAAAATTAATATTTTATTAACAAATATTTATATATATGGAAAATGTATTATTCTTTATTTTCCCTAGATGTTACATCCTTCCACCCTTTTAGAAATTATGCCCTCATAATTTTATTCACTTATCAAATAAATGGGTGTATTTATCCCTTAGAGAATTTTCAGAATCTCATGTTTCCTCTTCAAACAAATGGATTTTTCCATAAAACCTTTACCTATTGAATTGCATTTTTCCGCAACACTTCCTCTCGTCAGTCAAAAATCCAGACTGGTTGTTCCTCATAAGGAACATTATCTTCCAACTGAACTAACATTGGTCTCAAAAAACAAGATGGATCCGACATATTGTTTCTCAACATTGAAACTTGAAAAACATTTTTTACCTAGGATAAACATGGAGGTAAACTTAATTTTTACACAACTGATCCAACTTTCTCTCAGATATCATATGGTCTAATGAACCTCAGACTCAACTTTTCATTCTTACCAAAACACATAACACTTTTCCAAGAAGAAACATTGAAAGATACATGATCACCTACCTCAAAAGAGAGATCCTTACTCCAATTATCTTCATTACTTTTCTACATACTCAGAGCTGTTATCATGGGATACTCAATCAACTGAAAATTTTCTGCCATCTCTTCTTCTAATTATTGTCCCATCAACATCCTTTGACCCAATTCATCCCAAAAAGCTGTATTTAGACATTGTTGCCCATATAATGCATCAAATAGAGCCATCTGTATACTGGTATTAAAACTGTTATTATAAGAAAATTCATCCATAGAACAATTTTGGTTCCAACTTCCCTGGTAATCTAGTGAACAACAACACATCATATCCTCCATGTTTTGAATTGTTCATTCTGAATGCCTATATGATTGAGGATGCAAAGATGTACTAATGTTTATTTCAGTACCCAACAACTACTGAAGGCCTTTCCAAAAGATAATTTAAACATTGGATGACGATTAGATAAAATGGAGAGAGGAACTCTATGAAATATAACTATCTCCTTAAATCACAACTGATAAATTTGATCTAGAGACAAAGTATCTCAAATAAGAAGGAAATGATTAGATTCAGTGAATCAATAAACAATAACCTAGATTTCATTGTTACTTCATGATTTCTTTGGTAATCCCGCAATAAAGTCCATGCATATATTTTCCCATTTCCACTCTGGTACCAGTAATGAATGAAGAATCCCTTTCTGTAACGGTCAATCTACTTTTACCTGCTGACAATTCAAACACTTCACAGTAAAGTCAGCAATGTCTCTTCTCATTCCATCCCACCAGTAATACTCACGATGATTTCTATACATCATTGTACTTCCATGATGAACTGAAAATAGAGCACTATGAGCTTCACATAACAACTAATTATTTAAGTTTAAATCACAAGGAACCCAAAATCTCTTTCCAAATGTCAAAATACAATCATTATCAATATTAAAATTGGGCAACATACACTTCTGAACTAGCTCTTCAATTTTCATTAACTCACTATCTTCCGTCTCTTCTTGCGTAATTCTTTATGATAGAGATGATTTCACTGACACTATAAACTAAATAGAGTAATTTCTGCACCAATAATTTATATGCCAATGTTCATCAAATCAACAACAAAAGGATCTCATTCCAAATGAAGCATGGTTAGTGAAGCCATATTTTTTGACTCAAAGAATCAGCCACTTTATTGGCCTTTCCCAGATGGTAATAGATTGTGAAATCATAATCATTTATAAATTCTAGAGTTCTATTCTTTCTCGTGTTAAATTCATTATATTTGTATATATTCTATAAACGTTTTTGGTAATTATATGAATCACATATTACTCCAAAAAAATTATGCATCCATGTTTTTAAAGGAAAAACAATAGAATCTAACTGCAAATCATTTTTAGGGTAATTGTACTGAGGAGGTGTCAACTGACGTGAAGCATAAAAAATTACATGATCATTCATCATAAGGAAAAAATAAATTTCTTTCAAAGAAGTATCACTGTAGATAACAAGCTCACCATTTTTGGAAGGTAGTACCAAAACTGTATCTTTCACCAATCTTCTTTTCAATTCCAGAAAAAAAACCATCACATTATTTTGTCAAAATTAACATTACAAATTTTTTAGATAACATAGTCATTGGGCTAGATAACTATAAAAAATTCTCAATAAACCCTTGGTAATAACCTACTAAACAAAGAAAATTATTGATCTCAGTTATATTTGTTGGAGTTGACTATTCTTCAACAAATTTTGTTTTAGGAGGATCAACAGTTATGCAATTTTTTGAAATAGTGTGACCAAGGAATGAAATTTGTTGAAACAAAATCTCACAATTTTTGAATTTCCCATAAATTTTATTTTCTTTTATGATTTACAAGACAACCATTAAATGAATTTCATGTTCATCATTACATTTTGAATAAAGAAAAATATCATCATTAAAACTATCCACCATTTATATCCGCAGTCATCTGAGTCATCACAGAAACAAACAGTTAAATTATGATTTTGGCCATCTCTGGATGTTAGTTTGGAAGTTCATTTCCCTCTGTATGCCTTCCCAGTATACCTGTGTAATTTTCTATGAGGAAAACCATTCTGAAAACAGAAATATCTTAGGGGAAGAAACATGGTAATCAATAAATTCTATATCATTTCAACATTAACATAAATTAATAAATGGATATTAATTTAACAATATCCTAACCCCTAACTATAACGCCCCGAACCGAGTTACCTCGAGTTAGTGCATTATTACATAACATCATCATGATAACAAGAATGATCAAATCTATAAAGACCGATTAGTTTAGTAGCCTTGTAAACACTAGATATATTCATAATGTTAAAATTAAATCATAAAATTGAAAACTATAACAACATAGTCTCCATAGTCGACAATCTTATCCCCTCATACTATCCCTGCATGTCATTCATAATTTACTTATTCAAATCCTGGGAAAAATAAAACATAGAAATGGGGTGAGCTCAAATGCCCAGTAAGGATAACAATATAGAGGAAACTTTCATAAATAAGAATAAACATTTATGGCAATGTATAACTCATACAAAAGCCTTTTAAACAAGAACATAAACATAGTATGGAAAAAATAACATGAAATAATTCCATTTACATATTCACATGGATATTTTACCAATAGAATAATCACATGCAATATCAATAACAACTTTAATAATGATGGAATGCATAATGTTAGACTATCATAACAACATGGCCAAGGCCATGTGACAAGACTACAAAAAATATTTTTCCAAGCCCTTGTGCGAAGACACTAGTTTTTCTCATGAGACCTACTGATGCATCGAGGAGCTATAGCATGCTCCGCCCATCGCATATTAGGTCCAATGCATTCCTCATATGAATAGGTTTAAACATAACATAAACATTCCTATTAAAACTAGCATACGAAATGTCAATACTTTCTCCATAAACCATGAATGGTATAAAAATAACACATCCACAGTCAAACAGACCACAAAACCTTCAATACAATATGGAATTTTTGTATCATAATAAATAAACTTCAAATAAGCTTAAAATCCATCAACGGATTTTGACATAGATGAAATCAAAACTATTTGAGAGAAATATATCTTTTTTAAATCAGTTAAAAGTAACATAATTATAAAATAAAACATTTACTTTAAAAATATTATTATAAGATTTTAAGGGAATCTTAGATTATTTTATAATGGTGGAAAATAGTTGTACCAACCGTATAAGTTAAAAAAACATTCTTACCTTAATTCTGTCAAAAATTTAAAAAAGAACCTTGTTTGGAATACAATGGAAAGATTCCTGTATAAACCTCTTATAAAGAGTAAAACAAGGGTATAAATGACATTAACCCATATTATTGTAAATAGTAATAAAAATATGAAATACATTTTTAAGAAACATGGATGTGGATGATAAAGAGATCCCAGTAGATTATTACGTATAACCAACCTCGGATAATGAAGAGATTGTGAAATAAACCCTTACCTTGTACTTTTCCTTGGTTGAGGGTAGGTTAAACTCCTATATAATGGTGAAATAATTGTTATTAAATTATACAAGAATTATATACATTAATATGATATCATAAATGATCTTTTAACATTGATTTGATAATAATATCTTTATATTATCGTTGTTTCAGGTGTTAACTTACTTGTTTTCTTTTATATGTTTTGTTACGTAAGACATGTTTGTTATGGATAGGTTGTATCTTATTCATATCCACAATTATATAAAGTCCTTAAACATTATTTTTAAATCATCAAATGATAATTATAATTTAATGGATACGATGGTGAATGAATCTCATCGCGTTCATGGAGACGGTAGTCCGTACGTACGCACGAGCTACAATATCACTCTTTTGATATTAAAATAATATTTAATTGGATGGTATATCTTATATAAAGAATCATTATCATGTTATATTTATTATTTACATGAATTACACATCAATATTATAACCCTACAAATAATAATATATTGAATAACAATTACACCACGACGTGGAGACGGTAAGCCGTGCGTACGCACGTATGGTGATGTGTCATTCAAATGATGGATAGAATAATGATTATGGTTTTAACATATTTAAATAACATTAAAATATATAGTAGATACTATATTCATTATTTTAGAATGGTAATAACAAAGAAAGAAGAAATTGAAGAAGAAATGAATTTGAAAAAGGGTCGTGAAAACATTACCTCTTCTCTGGGTTCTTCCTTTTGATTTGATCAAAAGGGCTCCTTAGGTTGGCTTTCTGATCAAACTAAGGCCTCTAGGTTGTAGTGATGGAAGTTTAGAGAGTATTTGGGGAGATTTTGGCAGATCCAAATTGGTTTGAAGGTGTTTATTAATGTGAAGGAGGAGTGGCCTTTTATAAGATGGGTGAGGGGAACCTTTGGAAAAGCTAGAAATAATATTTTATAATAAATTCATATTCGGTTTATAATGTCTCCAATGTATATTATTTAAATTTTAAGGTGGGGTTTTGTCGAAAAACACTCAACCAATATAATTTAGATAGGTTTGGGTCATTATAGTAACTGTATCTTTTAGTTTTAACTCTTAGTTAATTAGTTTGACACTTACCATGTCATTTATTATTTTTGTATTATATAGTTAATAAACATAATATATACCTCCAAGAGACCCCCATGTGTTCCATTAATGATACACCTATCATGATATAAGTCTCTTGGCCGAACCTTATATTTTTAGGAATTGAATATCTATAAATAATATAATATTTGTTTTAAAAACTCTTTTATGTCAATTTTGACACTATTTGGAAAATTGATTTTTGTGAAAATCATAACAGAATGATTACTTCACAAAAAGTTAATTAAATCATTTAAAACAAGTCATATTATCCTTGAAAATTAGTTTAATTCATAAAAAGGCTCAAATTATATTTATTTGGGTATTTATAATATCAGTTATTTTAATTTTTCACTATTATGGTAATTACTGCATCATCATTGCGTTATAAATAAATTAAATTATTTAATGTCTAAAATTATTAAATAAAACATTATTATGTAGGAAATATTTTTATCTTTCTAATGAATATTTATAATCTAACTTATATTCTGTGTAAACCTATATTAAAAATGTTTTAGTAAATAAACTTTGATTTTAACTCTTTTAACTCTTCTTTGAATTACTTAACAATAAATGTCCTAATCTCATTCAAGTGGACCTAAATGACAATATTTTATTCCTATGGTTGTTTTTAGTCGAGATAAACTTGTCCAATACAATTAGGACATGTTTTATTGTAATATTAATATCATTTTCACCCTTACTTACCCTATTTACTTTTATCCGTGGTAAATAAAAGTAAAAAGTTACTATTCACCAAAAATTATTTTCATTTCATTGAACCAAATTATACTCCTTGATATTAACCATGTTAATATGATTTTCAAAATTCCACTCATAGAAGCGGTAAAATTATGTTTTATGAAAAATTCAGTTTTTTAACTACAACATAGTGGTTTCACTATTCATTAAAAAATAAAAGTTTCTTGAAAAATACCAAAAATTAGGCCTATGATATATTTGATATTATGAATTATAAAATGATAACTATTTCACCATATTCAAAACATATCAGTTGCATTAATTAATATAAAAATTAATTCCCATCGTCAAAACAAATAGCATGTTTTTAAGAGAGAATAACTATCAAACAATTGACACTTGTTTATGTACGGTTTAATTGTGAAATTATGTACATTGACCAAAATTGTATTAAATGGTAAAAATATTTTCTAAATATAATTTAAAACCACTCAAATTCATAATTTATCAATATAAATTATTTTGATTAAAAAAGTTGTTTTTAATTAAAATTTATTAATTTTCACTATTCATCAAAATATATATGTTATCCAAAAAGTTCGAAAATATCACCTTAGGATAAATTCAATACTAAGAATACAAAAATGAAGTCCATTTTGAGAGCTAAAATTTATAAAATTTGAAAAAGTCAGTATTACTATTCGTAATGGCTTGTTTGATTGATTGTGGTGTGTGTTAGAACTCGAGGTTGCGTACAACACACGCTACTGTATTATTCAAAAGAAAAGCATACCGTGGAAGCTTGGGATGTTTCATTGTGAATTTTTGATGTCCCCATTGAAAAATGTAAATTTATTTAGTCAAATTGAATATATAAAATTTTAAAATATTGGATTTAAAAAGGGTTCACTATTAAAAGTTGGTAAAAGTGCAATACTAAAAATGAATTTGTTCTTACTTTATATCTAAGAAATTCATAATATGGATTCTAAAATTATGAGGATTATATAAAGTTTAAAATTTATTTAATACAATTCATAACCTCCTTTTAACGGCTTGTTTGGTAAATCATGGTGCGCTTGAACTCGGTGTTGCATGTAGTGCAAGTTATTTAATTATTTTTAAGAAATAACACACTATGAAATATTGGGGTGCTACATTCTCCCCTCCTTAAATAAATTGTGTCCACTCAGTTTGAAATTTTTCTTCAAAAATAAAAGGTTGAATATAGAATATATCTTTGTGGGAAATCCCACATCGGAAATTCGGTTAATAAAACTCAGTCTTAATAAGAGTAAAAGAGAAATGAAAGGGTCACCACCAAATTATGATCTCTATTCGGAGAACATTAGTGGAAATTAGAAACATATAATTGGAGGAAAAACGTAAATATTTATAGGTAGTGATTGAGGTCATCAATCACAAACATGAGTAAAATTGAGGGCCTTAAATTCATCAACCTATTTAAAATACCATTGGTTCAGAAAAACATATGGTATTAGGATAACACATTTTTTGTTTTATGTTCCCTTCATTAAAGTATAAGAATTAATTTATTCATTGAATAAGAGAGGAAGAAAAATATATACTTGACAAGTAGAGTCTCATCCTTTAACTATGTTCTACCACAAACTCATCTTTCACTCTAAAAGATAATAGAACTTAAAAATAATATTATATTTATCCTATTCGTATAGGGTTAAAAAATGAATTTATAATTCAACTAGTAGAACCATTAAAAAATGTCATTATTCAATCCAGGACATCACGTGGGTTAGTGGAAGGTCATACACCCTTGTCGCCCTTCGGTTGTGGGTTCAAGTTTCGCGGCCTTTCCGGATGTGATAGGTTGCCGCATGACCTCTGGGTTGTCCTTCTATGGCAATACAAAATAATCCAAACTAGAACTATCCAGAATACTTCAGTCCAAAATTTAAATGGAAGGTAAACATAGTGAATATCCTTTTCTCCGTGTAATAACATGTGATCACCTTCATCTTGTATTCTTTCAAAACACTGCAACATCCTGAATTACCATAAAACTTTATTCATTACATTCATGATCCATTATTCCTTAATGAATAATAGATATAATCCTTCAATATGAAAATGTTTTAAACCCCAAAAATGATGGAATATACAAATCATTAATCAGTTTCAAGGTAGTAAATAATTTCTAATATAATTTATTCAAATCAATCATGTATTATTCTAAAATAACTACCTCGGTATTAGAACCATATTATGGTTTATCTTTCTCTCAACCATATATTTTCCAAAAATTTAACCTAATATTGAGTAACTTTTCTTTGTTCCACACAATCTCACGTCTTTAATGAAATAGTACTGTAGTACAATCCTTATATACTCCATAATAATTATAACAAGTACATTCTTGATACAACAATCAAATGATATAATCAACATAAGAACTCTAATCATTCCTCTTCATCTGTGGTAGTATCATAACATGATTATTATCCAATAGCATCATTTCCGGCATAGTCTGATGACTTGGACATAGGTTCGTGTAGTGTCCAAACTCTTTTCAAATAAAGCATTGTACATTTGAAACCATTTTCTTACCCTTGCAGTCACGTACATTGTGACCTTTTCCTCTATACGTATAACAAACACCCATTCCTTTCAGGAAAGTTCTAGGGAGTCTCTTCCCACAGTTATCACATATGGTAAAATTCTTCATTTCCCTCTTCCCTTTATCCATCTTTCTCTCTTCCATCCTTTTCTTCTCTTAATTCCCTTCAAAGACATAGGACTCAATAAACTCTTTACTTATCTTATCAACACATGAGATTATTTCTTCTTATGATGATAATAGATGGGAGACTATTTCTCTTATAAATTTTGGCTTCAGACCATGAAAGATATGATCCTTCTTTCTCTTTCAATCATGTGCATTTCTGGAGTTCTCATTCCTTCTACTGGGCAACATTTCTAAACAATGGAATACACTAGATTAGTTTATGAATAACAATACCTAATCCCAAACTTGTAAAACACATAACATAAATTAAATAGTTTATGGATATAATCTATCTTCATAAAAATGTCTCCATTAAGGAAGTATATACTCATAAAACCTTCATAATGGTTTTTAAAGAAAATGAGAATTATCTTAAGAATATCCCCCGGGAGTGTCGTAACCAATGGTGCAGCAAGCCCCATTTTCGTGCACTAGTTCCCGTTTGAGTCTAGCTCAAAGCGGTGTTTTTGGGTTTTACTCCTAGGTACATTTGTGCCAGAGCCGACTCTACCTGCTCATATCCAGATAGGGATGTATTGCTCGGAAAACTCACAAAATTTCTACAATACCAAAATTCTTGGAATTTATTCTATACTAATCCTCAAAGTCCATCTTAGATCTATGTGCTCTAATTAGAGTTTATCTGAATCTAGCTTCCAAGGTTTGTAATAAACTTCCTCTGATACCAACTGTAACGCCCTGACCCATGTTACCCAGAGTTGGTTCATTATTACATAACATTGGCATGATCACAAGAAAGATCAAATCTCGAAAGACCGATTAGTTTAGTAGCCTTGGAAACACTTGATATATTCATAAAGTTTTACATTACATCATAAAAATGAAAACCACAACAACAGTCACCATATTCTACATTCTTATCCCCTCATACTACACCTGCAGGTCATTCATAATTTACTTCTTCACATCCTGGGAAAAATAAAACTTAAAAAATGGGTGAGCTCAAATGCCTAGTTAGGATAACAATATAGAAGAAACATTCATAAATAAGAATAAACATTTAAGGCAATGTATAACTAAAACAAAAGCCTTTGAAACATGAACTTCAACATATTATGGAAAGAATAAAATGAAATAAATCCATTTACTTATTCAGATGGATATTCTACTAATCGAATATTCACATGAAATATCAATAACCACTTTCATAATGATGGAATGAATAATGTCACACTATCATAACCACATAGCCAAGGCCTTGTGCCAAGACTAAAAATAAGATTTTTCCAAGGCCTTGTGCCAAGACACTAGTTTTTCTCATGAGACCTACCGATACATCGAGGAAATATAGCGGGCTCCACCCGTCACTTATTAAGTCCAATGCATTCCTTATATGACATTATTAAACATAACATAAACATTCGGATTAAAACTAGCATACGAAATGTCAATACTTTCTCCAAAAACCATGAATGATATAAAAATAACACATCCATAGTAAAACATATCACAAAACCTTCAATATAATATGTAAGTTTTTTATCTTAATATATAAACTTCAAATAAGCTTAAAATCCATCAAAGGATGTTCACATAGATGAAATCAAAACTATTTGAGAGAAATATCTCTTTTTTTCAAATCATTTAAAAGTCACATAATTATAAACTAAAACATTGAATTTGGAAATATTCTTATAAGCTTGTAAGAGAAGCTTCGACGATTTTATAATGGCAGAAAATAGCCGCACCCGCCGTATATGTTAAAAAAACATTCTTACCTAAATTCTGTCGAAAAGGATAAAAAGAACCTTGTTTGGAAAACGACAGAAATATTTCTTTATAAACCTCTTATAAAAATTCAAACAAGGGTAAAAATGACTTTAACCCATATTCCTGTAAATAGTAATTTTTTTTTGAAATACATTTTTAAGAAACATGGATGTGGATGATAAAGAGATCCCAGTAGATTATTACGTATAAACAATCTCGGATAATAAAGAGATTGCGAAATAAAAACTTACCTTGTACTTTTCCTTGGATGAGGGTAGGTTAACCTCCTTTATAATGGTGAAATAATCGTTTTTAAATTATACAAGAATCATATAAATTAATATGATATCATATATGAACTTTTAACATTGATTTGTTAATAATATCTTACTATCGTTGTTTCAGGTGTTAACTTACTCGTTTTTTATATGTTTTGTTACGTAAGCCATGTTTTTATGGATATGTTGTATCTTATTCAGATATATAATGATATCAAGTCCTTAAACATTATTTTTAAATCATAAAATGATAATTATACTTGAATGGATACGATGGACAATGAATCTCATCGCGTTCGTGGAGACGGTAGACCGTACATACGCATGAGCGACAATATAATTATTTTGATACTAAAATAATATTTAATTGGATGGTATATCTTATATACACACATGTTATAATGTTATATTTATTATTCAAATGAATTACATATCATTATTTTACCCATCCAAATAATAATATATTGAATAACAATGACACCACGACGTGGAGACGGTAAGCCGTACGTATGCACGTATGGTGAAATTTCATTAAAAGGATGGATAGAATAGTGAATACGGTTGTACCATATTTATAATAATATTACAGTATATAGGATATACAATATTAATTATTTTATAATGGTAATAAAAAATAAAGAAGAAGATGAAGAAGAAATGAATTTGAAAAGGGGTGGTGGAAACATTACCTCTTCTTCGGGTTCGTCCTATTGATTTGATCAAAAGGGATCCATAGGTTGGATTTATGATCAAACTAAGGCCTCTAGGTTGTCGTGAGAGAAGTTGAGAGAGTATTTGAGTAGAGTTTGGCCGAGCCAAATGCCTTTGAATGTGTGAATTAATGATAAGGGGGAGTTCCCTTTTATAAGAGGGGTGAGGGGCACCATTCGAAAAGTTAGAAATATTATTTTATAATAAATTCATATTCGGTTTTTAATGGATCCAAAGTTGATTATTTAAAGGTTAAGGTGGGGTTGGGTCGAAAACCGCTCAACCAGTAGAATTTAGATAGGTTTGGGTCATTATATTGACCTTATCATTTAGTTTTAACTCTTAATTAATTGGTATGACACGTACCATGTCACTTTGTATTTTTATATTATATAGTTAATAAACATACTATATTAATTAAAGAGACCCCAATGTGGTCCATTAATGATACACCAATCTTTAAATAAGTCTCCTGGCCAAACCGTAGATTTTTAGGAATTGAATATCAATTAATAATATACTTTTTGTTTTAAAAACACTTTTATGTCATTTTGAAACTATTTGGAAAATTGATTTCTGTGAAAATTATAACAGAATTATTACTTCGAAAAAAGTTAACTAAATCATTCCTAACATGTCATATTAACCTATAATATTAGTTTAATTCATAAAAAGTCTCTTATTATATTTATTTGGGTATTTATAATATCAATTAGTTTAATTTTTCACTATTAATTTTATTACTGCATCATCATTGTGTCATAAATAAATTAACTTATTTTTTGTCTAAAAATTATAAATAAAATATTATTATGTAGAAAATATTTTGAGCTTTCTAATGAAAATTTATAATCGAATTTATCTTATTTTTTACCCTATATTAAAAATGTTTTAGTAAATAAACTTTGATTTTAACTCTTTTAACTCTTCTTTGAATTAATTAACAATAAATGTCCTAATCTTATCCAAGTGGACATAAATGATAATATATTATTCCTAATGTTGTTTTTTGTTGTGAAACACTTGTAAAATAAAATTAGAACATGTTTTAGTGTAACATTAATATTATTTTTAACCTTAATTACCCTATTTACTTTTAACTGTGGGAAATAAAAGTAAAAAGATACTATTCATCAAAAATTATTTTCATCTCATTGAACCACATTTTACTACTTGATATTAACCATGTCTCTCAGATTTTCGAAATTATACTCACAAAAGCTGTAAAATTATGTTTTATGAAAAATTCAGTTTTTTAACTACCACTTAGTGGTTTCACTATTCATCAAAAAATAAAAGTTTCCAGAAAAATACCAAAAATTATGCCTAAACTATATTTGATATTATGAATTAAAAAATGAAGTCTATTTTACCAAATTCAAAACATATTAGTTGCATTAATTAATTTAAAAATTAATTCCCGTTGTCAAAACAAATAGAGTGTTTTTAAAAGATAATAACTATCAAAAGATTGACACTTGTTTATGTCCGGTTTAATTGTGAAATTATGTACAATGAACAACATTGTATTAAATGGTAAAAATATATTCTAAATATACTTTAAAACCACTCAAATTCATAATTTATGAATTTAAATTATTTCAATTAAAAAGTTGTTTTTAATTAAAATTTAGTAATTTTCACTATTCATAAAAATATAAAGTTTATCCAAAAAGTTCCAAAATTTCACCTTAGGTTAAATTCGATACTTCGAATACAAAAATGATGTCCATTTTGAGAGATAAAATTTATAATATTTCAAAAAGTAGGTATTACTATTCATAACGGCTAGTTTGATTGGTTGTGGTGTGTGTTAGAATTCGAAGTTGCGTACAACACACGCTGCTGTATTATTCAAAGGAAACAGTACCGTGGAAGCTTGGGATGTTTCATTGTAAATTTTTGATGTCCCCATTCTAAAAAGAAAATTTATTTAGTCAAATTGAATATATAAAAGTTTAAAATATTAGATTTAAAAAGAGTTCACTATTAAAAGTTGGTAAAAGTGCAATACTGAAAATGAATATGTTCTTACATTATGTCTAAGAAAATCATAATATTGATTCTAAAATTATAAGGATTATATAAAGTTTAAAATTTAGTTAATACAATTCATAACCTCTTTTGAACGGCTTGTTTGGTAAGTCATGGTGCACTTGAACTTGGTGTTGTGTGTAGTGCAAGTTATTGAATTATTTTGAAGAAATAACACACTATTAAATCTTGGGGTGTTACACTAACATTGTAAAAACTGACCATTGATACCCACTATAAGTATCCAGACTAAAAAATAACATAATCTAGAATTAAATAGATAATTAACATTGAGAATCTATTCGTGTTTAGAGGTTTAGTGAATTAGGAAATAACTATTACATTATTACTCAAAAATTACAATTTAGACAGCTCAACTCAGTTTCCATTTTTTCTTAAAATAAAAAGTCCTGATAACATGAGTCATGTCTAGATAAATGTTTTAGATAGCATGAGTTTTCCTTGATCCCAACCTTGACCCTATTTATCCTTAAGTCCTATGAAAAAATTACAATACATTGGATGTGCATTAAAAGCTCAGTGAGGGTTATAAAATAAAAAAGAACACATTATGTCATGACCTGACCCTACCCGGGCTCGAGCTGCAACTACCCCAAGCCTACCTCCATAGGCCAGCGGTTGGCGACCAGCGCCAAAGGCACAACAACTCAGGGAGGCCTTTGCCTAAGAACCTGTACACAGACACATGCAGTACACTCAATGCAAAAGAGCAGAGTAAAAAAGAAAAGAAAAGGGAAACTGCTATAAACAACCACAAGCGTGCATCCACCTCTAAATAGTACAAGAAAAGTTCCGAAAAAGGAAAAGGGGTAAAACACGTGCCCAACCAAAACGTGCCACAACCCAGAAACATGTAAACAAAAGAAACAACTAATGGGTCTCCCACCTGGAACCCGGATACGACCACCACACGCGGTCCAAGCTCGCAAGATCCTATGCTCCACTGAAGTCACGCTCCACCTATCTGTCGTCTGCAAGGGCACACTAAGTCCGGGCAAATCCCAAGCAGGGCTGAGTATAAAAATACTACGTAGGATATACCGAAGTCTCGAGGGAGAAACAAAGGAGGTACCGAAGGGTGAGCAGTAGAGCGAACAGGAAAAGTAGAGAAGTACAACTGAAAGTGAAGCAAAGAGTCCAGATCAACCCAACAAGAGAAAGGAAGTAGACTCGTCTAGGCACAAGGAGTTGGAAACACTGAAAAGATGAACTTCCCATCGAGTCATCGCTACCTATTACATGAGAGTAGACTCATCCAACCACGAGAAGCTAGACATATAAAGCACGTGGCATACCCCGCGCGTCTTCGCCTCTCCTAGAGGGAATGTAACCAAGCCCAAGATGTGGTTACTCGAACAAGGTATATACATATATATATTCTATAAAACAAGCCCGAACAAGCTTGTAAGGGGATCTCCGTCCCGTATCTCAGCCCAAGAAAAGAGTATCCAATAGTCCCAGAAGTAAACTTCATCATCGATGCCCAGCATCCCACACGTCTTCCCAGAACCGCAAGCCAAGGGGATCAATCACCACACCTTGACACTATCCTCATTGGGCGGCACTAACTCACCCACACGGTTTTAGATCGCATCACAAGAACTCATCTTGGTGGGGAAATTTCCCCTAGTACTTGATAGTTCTAGGTAAAATCAAACCACACCTCGTCACTACCCTGTAGTCGAGATGTCTCCTCAAAGTCAAAGCCATTCCATCACCAAACCGTACAACCAAGGGTCCCACTCCGGTGGTCACGGAGGAAAGCCACAGACTATCCTAGTAGAAAGGAATGATTATAGAATGCCAACAGGTGTCCCAATGCCCATCCCTGCTGGAGGGTAAACGCTAATACATCATCAGGAGACCCACTGCCAAGCCCCGCTGTAGGGTAAACCATAATATACCATCCGACGACCCACTGCCCAGCCCCACTGGAGGGTAGACCTTAATACATCATCAGGAGACCCACTGCCCATCCCCGCTTGAGGGTAGACCTGGAATAAGTCGACAGGCGACCCACTGCCCAGCCTTGCTAGAGGGTAGACCTGGAAATAGACTACAGGTGACCCACTGCCCAGCCCTGCTGGAGGGTAGACCCTAAGAGGTAATCGGGTGACCCACTGCCCAATCTCTGCTAGTGGGTAGACCCTAAGTGCGTCGGGCGACCCATTGCCCAGTATCTGATGGAGGGTAGACCCTAAGAGCGTCGAGTAACCCACTGCCCAGTCTTTGCTAGAGGGTAAACCCTAGAAGTCAGTGATTAACCCACTGCCCAGCCCTGCTAGAGGGTAAACCCGAAGAAGTCGATGAGTAACCCACTGGCCAGCCCCGCTGGAGGGTAAAACTCAGAACTGCTCTGGCCATCTCTATTGGAGGGTACAACACAGTCCAACTGAACACAGAGTGGGTATCACACAACCACCCAACTCCAGAACAACTCTCCCAAAAGAGGTTTAGCGCCTGTTCCATCACGGGGTGCCACTAGCAGTTCTACTGGGCGATCCATCGAGAACGAAACCAGGGGGAGACTACTCAACCCTACTGGTCAACAAATGAGCATAGAGCCAGGGAAAAACTCCACCCTGCGGGTAAAAAAAGACACATAGGGACCCTCTACGTCGTGAAAGGTCAAAGTACGCAAAGTAGAACACGACACGCACATGGGGCCCACACGACGTGTGGCCCCACGTCAAACCCAACTGAGCACACAAACGTTTTCAGGTACAAACCACATATACCTCCAAGCGCTCCCGTATACTCCTAGAGTATACCTCATTCTAGACCAAAGGATATCGTGAAAACGACACCCAATGTCAACGCAAAGGCGTTACGTAACAACTCCACCTCAACAGCCCAGGCATGACCAACCACATCTTGTGAATCATTTATATTGCTCTCCCAAGAGTGCACGAACACACACCAAGGGTCCGCTTTAAAAAAGGTAGGGTGAACCACCACTGGAGCACCTTCCATACTTCCACATTTAATATGATCGCGCAAGAGGCTCCACAATGCTAAACGGATCACACCGTTGAAATCCTCACGAAAAAACACAAATGTTAGACTACATATTTGCCTCAAATGGATATCTGATGGAAAAGCCGCCAACACCACCTCACGCCTGAACGACATCCCATGATGCCGAGCCTCGGCCTCGAAAATAGTCGGGCGCATCGGACCATTGCGATTCCCCTTGAGAAAACATGTATAAAGTACTACATACTTGAGTGCAATAGATATCCGGAAAAAAATATACGTTCTGGATCCCCGCACACGAGCAGTACCATGCAGGACCCGCACCCCGGCCCCGAAGTGCTGCCAACAGATCGCAGTATTGCGATCCTCTCACAAAAGCACAGAAGGTGGACTAATCACTTGTCCAAAACAGTTGCCCGGTGATAGAGATAGAAAATCACCATCGACGCCCAAACCGCCCTCATGTTCCCCGCGCCATCGTGCCGAATTAGAGAGGGCAGATTGCACCATTGCAATCCCCTCGGGAAAACATCCAGAATCGACTACTCGCACGCCCCGAACAGACGCCCGGTGAGGAAGGCGTGAAACACTACACGCATCTCAAAAGACAGACCGTTGGGGACATTTCTAAAATCCAGTCTCAATGCCTGAAACCTCCTTGGAATCCTCTGCCTCAGTTCCAGGCTCGCAATGCCGCTGACGGCGCTCAAAATGGACATTGGACGCGTCTGCGCCGTCCAAAACAAGAATCACGGGAAAAATGCTCGTCCACTTAAAGATGTGTCGCACCTACGAGGCCCCTCGTTTTGGGAACTAAAAATTCCCAAAACCATCTCAAAAAGTCCGGCTCGTTGATACAGTTCCACCGCCACAGTCGGCACTCAAAACAGACACTCGTAGCGGAAAATACGGGTGTCCGAACACCGAGGGGGCAAGGCCCCTAGGGCTGGACCGGCTCGGACCGTCCGATCCACGCGGCCCACGGCTTAGCCGCACGGGCTGGCCGTAGACACGCAGTTCATGTGCAGACCGTCCACGAGGTCCGGTTGTGGCAGCCGCGTGAGGACCCCTATGGCGCGGGTCTTTTTCGCCGCACGGCGGGTCGTGCTCCGCGACCCCGCGGTCGCCGCTCCCTGACGACCCGCCGCCATGCCGGGTGCTCCGCCTGAGCCCCGACCTCCTCTGGACATCGTCCCCTTCACCCTGGCTAGACACTGCCTCACGCCATGACACCCACAGACACCCGTGGACACCCCCAGTTCCTGCTTCCGCTTGCCATCGCCCCCAGCTCCCGCTGCTGCTGCAAAACTCCAAAACCCGCAAACTTCAACGGGTGTTTTTGATCATCTCCGAACTCCAATTTTCGATCCAAAATAAGCGATTGGAAGAACAAAAAATGTAATACACATCTGCAGTCTTTGTTCGAAGATTAAGCATCCAATTGACACATAAAATTGAATTCAAATGGCGGTTCAAAAATGAAAACGCAACGAAACCTCCTACCTCGCTCGGCTTCGCCCGGAGCTTCATGTCGATCTGCCGGCATCCCCACACCTCGTCGGAGTCGCCTCGCCGGAGATGGAGGAGGATATGGGAGGGGTTTCGCCAGGGGGTTCAATGGGGAGGAAGGGGAGGAGGGGAGATTTTAAATAAATAATCTCTAAAATTAATGTCCCGACAACTAAAACACCCGTGTCCAAACCCTCTAGAGCAGTCAAGATTAAACTCCGCTAGGGTAAACACCACCTCCCAAGAACAACGGAGGTCTTGGAAGTTTAGTCTGAGACCCCGTTATAAAGTTATTAAACTCATCGCCCGAGGGCGCCAAATTATGAAAATTCCCCTGGGGTCATTTTTCACAGACGGCCGGCACCCCCGAAAATTATACCCCTCCTAGGGTAAACGGCACATTCCAAAATCAACGGTGCCCTCAGTTTTACAATCTGATCCACCTTTTAAGAGATACTTGAGGTTCACCCTTAATCGAATAAATTAATTATTTAATTCATCTGTTTCTCGTACCGGAAGCGAGCGAGGGGTCCAAACGTCCGGCACAGAGATGTTTTATGTCGTTCCTAAGGTAAACACCCCATTCCAGACCCATCCGTACACTCGGATCTCTGATCCGGATCACCGTTTAAGAGTTATCACATTTATTTGGCGATTCTAGTGTGAACACACTGAAAATTTAATTCCGGCCACACCAGGGCTCGGAATCACACGCCGTATGAAGGTGCTACATTGGAATATCATCATGAATATCCCAAAGTCATTCGTAGCAAAAACCGGGTTCTTAAATCATTCCCTCATTCATGATTTTCGTCCCCAAAAAAAACTAGGGAGCAACACAGGGTACTAAGCCCGCACCTGGGTTTCC
The DNA here is from genome assembly GCA_963277665.1 of Viscum album. Lineage (NCBI taxonomy): Eukaryota > Viridiplantae > Streptophyta > Magnoliopsida > Santalales > Viscaceae > Viscum > Viscum album. Next base: position 1,782,717,971 of record OY728145.1, read on the forward strand.
CATACCCAGTAGAACCCAAGCATAGCTCTGCTTCACCGCACACGGACCAAAGGATTGATCCATTCACATGAGTTTGGCCCTTGCCGATGTCGTGCACCAACTGCAGACATTGGGGATAGGGAAAGGCAGTAGACATCCTTCCCATCCCTTTTCATGGTCTCATATGACCCGAGAGATCTCGGGGGTAACTCACCTCCCCGACCAAACCTCTATGTCGCCCTCCGCGACTGGAATCACCACCTGCACTTGGAACAAGGCCTGGTGATTCCCTCCTTCAGAATATCCATATGGTGAAGTACCCAAGGATATCTGGTTACACGAGATTTCACGGTCGATGTCTCGCAACCAAGACTCTCTTACACGCTTGGAAAAGCGATGGAGTCGACACTATCGACTAAAGAAAAAGGTCCCATGCCTTTTACCTTACCAACACAGGGTTACACTGACACCCTTTGTCACCCTGGTAACACCTCAAGCAAGGAGCAGGGAGGAAGACATTCCAAACACAGAGTCTATCAATTCTACTGGAAAAAGTAGAAGATATGTATATTGTACCTATTATCACCTCATGCTATGCATGATATTAGACATCCAAAGCTTGCAGTTGTCCGTGGTCCCAACTGTCAGCTGCTGGAGCCTGACATGGACTACCTAGTTGTGATGGGAAGACCTCATAAGATCGTCCCCCACTACCAGTTTCCCCCACTGCTTAACTAGAACCACCTATCTAGACGCTACTCTGATCACGGCGCTACCTCTGTCATGGTGGTGCACATGCTACCTTCCCAAAGCTCATAGCAACTCGGGTCGGGCAGTCTAGTGCCAAGTGACATCGCCTGTCACAAGCATAACACCAGCGCTCTCTGAGCTGTCAGGGTGCCCTCCGACGCCACTATAGTGTACAACCACGGACCGGGATCCACTCATGGAAGGGCATCCCCAACTGAGGCCCAGCGCCTTTTCGGCATAGTGGTATACGGCCACATCTCCGAAACCGGCAGTGGGAAGGCCAACTGCATCAACTTTCTATCATCTGTTGCTTGGTAGCTATGACAGACATCTCAGCTCCATCATACCCACAGCTACTACCATCCGCAAAATGTGACAGGAAGCTCTCTGTCAACAACTCCTTCTCTAGCACCCCGATATATGTGGAAATGCCCCAGGGTACTATCACAACACAAATCTCTCGGCGGAGACCCTGCTCAAACATCCGTGCTCGGATGTTGTCGTCACGGACCAAGTCCGGGTAAAAGCGTGCATGGTCAGCAAAACTAGCCGCGTACTCGGCCACCGTCATCCCTCCCTACTGAAACTGCATGAGCTCCGGAATCCGAACGGAGCGTATGCAGGAGGGGAAAAACTCCACACGAAAAAACAACAGAAAGTCACCCAACAAAAGCGACGACTCATCATGAAGTAGAGTCACCAGACTCCACTAACACCATGCTGCCCCACGAAAAAGGTCGGCTGCCAAATCCACCCTCTGATCTGTCGGAATCTCCACAAGCCTGAAAAGGCGAACCACTTCCACTATCCAAACCTCTGCTGCATGAGGGTCTGGCTCACCACTGAACCTCAGCTGTCTCTGCCACTAGAACTCACGGAGCGTGCTCAACCTGCGCTCAAGCTCCGCCTGCTCTGCTAAAGCTGTCTGCTGCTCAACAGGTGGGGGTGCTGCTACCGGTCCACCCAGAGAAAGGGGCTCGCATGATGGGTTCTAGAAAAAGGCCTCATAACTCACAAGGTCATCGTCACAAACCAAAGCTGGTATCCCGGATGACTGTCTTCGCGGAGACATTCTGAATATTATCAAGGAGTGCCGCAGTCAGATGAGCATATATGTATATACCAATAACAACAATGAAGGGGATCTTACTCAAGAAGAACAGTCAAAGACTCAATCCTATGTGACGCACAATCAAATTTTCCCTGCAATTAGTATCATAGCATGCCGAGTCGACAAGCGGGTTATCAAGTTCCTGGTGAATGGATACATCGGCCCCCGCACCATCACTAGACTCCCTGGCCAGAGAGCCACTCTCGAGACATGTTAACACTATTTCCCTAAATCCCAACCAATTACTCTTTTAGGGACATCCGAACAGCGTCCTAAGGAATGAACCACCTCTGATACCACTTTGTCACGGCCTGACCCTACCCGGGATCGAGCCGCAACTACCCCAAGCCCACCTCCATAGGCCAGGGGCTGGCGACCAGCACCGAAGGCACAACAACTCGTGGAGGCCTTTTCCTAAGAACCCGTACACACACACACAACACACTCAATGAAAAAGTGCAGTGTTAATAGAAAAGAAAAGGGAAACTGCTATAAATAACCACAAGAGTGCATCGACCTCTAAACAGGACAAGAAAAGTTCCTAAAAGGAGAGAGGGGGAAAACACTTGACCAACCAAAAAGTTACACAATCCGGCAAAAGGTAAACAAAAGAAACAACTGACGGGTCTCCCACCTAGAACCCGGCTTCGACCACCGCACCCGGTCCAAGCTCCCAAGCTCCTATGCTCCACTGAAGTCACGCTCCACCTTTCCATCGTCTACAAGGGAACACCAAGTGTGGGCAAAGACCAAGTGGGGGTGAGTATAAAAATACTCAGTAGGATAACCCTAAGGCTCGAGGGAGCAAAAAAGGAGGTACCGAATGGTGAGAAGTAGATCGAACAGGAAAAGTAGAGGAGTACAACTGAATGTGTAGTAAAGAGTCCAGCTAAACCCTACAAGAAAAAGGAAGTAGACTCGTCCAGGCAAAAGGAGATGGAAACGGTGAGAATATGAACATCCCGTCAAGTCTTCGCTACCTATAACAGGAGAGTAGACTCATCCAACCACGAGAAGCTAGATACGGAAATCACATGGCACACCCCATGCGTCTTCGCCTCTCCTGGGGGGAGAGTAACCAAGACCAAGAAGTGGGTACTCGAACAAGGTATATACATATATATATGCTCTAAAAGAAGCTCGAACAAGCATGTAAGGGGATATCTGTCCCATAGCTCAACCCAAGAAAATTGTAGCCAATAGTCCCAAAAGTAAGCTCCATCATCGATGCCCAGCATCCCACACATCTGCCCCGAACCACAAGCCAAGGGGCTCATTCACCACACCATGACACTATCCTCTTTGGGAGCCACTGACTCCCTCACACGGTTTTAGACCGCATCACAAGAACGCTTCTCGGTGGAAAAAGTGCTCCTCGTACTTGAGAGTTCAAGGGAAAGTCAAACCACACATCGTCACAGCCCTGCAGTCAAGAGTTCTCCTCAAAGTCAAAGTTGTTCCATCACTGACCCATACAACCAAGGGTCCCGCTCGGGTGGTCATAGGGGAAAGCTCCAGACTATCCTAGTAGAAAGGACTGAGTCTGGAATGCCAACAAGTGTCCCACGGCCCAGCCCTGCTAGGGGGTAATTCATAACTGGATATCGGGTGACCCACTGCCCAGCCCTATTGGATGGTAAACCCTAATACATCATCAGGAGAACCACTGCCCAGCCCCACTGGAGGGTAAACCATAATACATCATCTGGTGACCCACTACCCAGCCCCACTGGAGGGTAGACATTAATACATCATCAAACGACCCACTGACCAGCCCCACTGGAGGGTATACATTGAATAAGTCGACAGGCGACCCACTGCCCAGCCTTACTGGATGGTAGACCTGGAACTAGGCGACGGGCGAACTACTGCCCAGCCATGCTGGATGGTAGACCCTAACAGGTCGTCGGGTGACCCACTGCCCAATCTCTGCTGGAGGGTAGACCCTAAGTGCGTTGGGAGACCCACTTCCCAGTCTCTGCTGGAGGGTAGACCCTAAGGGCATCGGGTGACGCACTACCCAGTCTCGGCTGGAGGGTAAACCCTAGAAGTTAGTGAGAAACCCACTACCCAGCCCTACTGTAGGGTAAACCCGAAGAAGTCGATGATTAACCCACTGCCCAGCCCCACTGGAGGGTAAAACTCAGAACTGCTCTAGCCATCTCTACTAGAGGGTACAACACGAGCCAACCGAACACGGAGTGGGTATCGCACAACCACCCAACTCGAGAACAACTCTCCCAAAAGAGGTTCAGTTCATGTTCCATCATGTGGTGCCACTAGCACCGCTACTGGCCGATCCATTGAGAACAAAACCTGGGGGAGACCACTCAACCCTGCTGGCCAACAAACGAGCACAAATCTAGGGGAAAAACTCCACCCTGCTGGTCAAACAAACACACAGAGGGACCCTCTACGTCGCGAGAGGTCAAAGTACGCAAAGCAAAACACGGCACGCACATGGGGCCACACGACGTGTGGCTCCACGTCAACCCCAACTGAGCGCACAAACGTTCTCAGGTACAAACCACACGTACCTCCAAACGCTCCCATCTACTCCAAGAGTATACCTCATTCTACCGCAAAGGCAATCGTGCACACGACACCTAGCGTCAATGCGAAGGCGTGATGTAACAACTCCACCTCAAAGGACCAGACACGGCCAACCACATCTTGTGAATCATTTATATCGCTCTCCCAAGAGTGCGTGATCACACGCCAAGGGTCCGCAACAAAGAAGGTAGGACGAACCTCCACTAGAGCACCTTCCATGCTTTGAAATTTAATAATATCAGGAAAGAGGCTCCGAATTTCCAAAAGGATTGCACCGTTGAAATCCTCGCGAAAACACACGTGATTTAGACTACTTATTCGCCTCAAAAGGATATCCAACGAAAAAGTCGCTAACACCGCCTCACGCCCGAACGGTGTCCTGTGATCCCGTGCCTCGGCCCCGAAAACAGTCGGGTGCATCGCACCATTGCGATCCCCGTGAGAAAACATGTCAAAATTACTACTCACATGAGTGAAATGGATATCGGGAGAAAAAGACACGTTTCGGCTCCCCACACACAAGTGGTACCATGCGAGACCCACACCCCGATCCCGAAGCACTACCAACGGATCTCACTGTTGCGATCCTCTCGCAAAAGCACACAAGGTGGACTACTCATGTGTCCAAAACCGTCGCCCGGTGATAGAGTTGGAAAATCACCGTTGACGCCCAAATGGCCCTCATGGGCCCCGTGCCATCGTGCCTAATTAGAGCGGGCAGATTGCACCATTGGAATCTCCACGTAAAAACATCTAGAATTGACTGCTCGCACGCCCCGAACGGACGCCCAGTGAGGAAGGTGTGAAACGCTGCATGCAGCTCAAAAGACAGCCCGTGGGGCCCACACCTCAAATACAGTCTCAACACCTAAAACCGCCCTGGAAACGTCCGTCTCAGTTCCAGGGTTGCAACGCCGCTGACGGCGCTCAAAACGGACGTCGGACGCGTCCTCGCCGTCCAAAACAACAATCTCGGGAAAAACCCTCGTCCACTTAAAGACGTGTCACACCTCTGCGGACCCTCGTTTCGGGTACTAAAAATTCACGAAACCATACCAAAAATTCCACCTTGTCGATACGATTCCACCGCCGTAGACGGCACTCAAAATGGACACCTGTAGCGGAAAATACGGGTGTCCAAACACCGAGGGGGAAAGGCCCCTCGGGCTGGACCGACCGGTCCGCCAGGCCCGCGGCTTAGGCGCGCGGGCTGGCCACGGACACGCGGTCCGTGCGCAAACCGGCCACAAAGGCCGGTCAAGGCAGTCACGTGAAGTCCCACACGGCGTGGGTCTTTGTCTCCGCACGGGGGGTCGCACTCCGCAACCCCGCGGTCGCCGCTCCCTGGCGACCCGCCGCCACGCCGGGCGCCTCGCCTGAGCCCCGGCCTCCTCCAGACGTCGTCCGCTTTGCCCTGGCTGGACACCACCTCACGCCGTGACACCCGCATACGCCCTCACACCCCCCCCCCCCAGCGCCCGCGGACACCCCCCAGCGCCCGCTGCCGCTCGTCGTCGCCCCCAGCGCCCTATGTCGCTGCCGCTGCAAAACTCCAAAACCCACAAACTTCGGCGGGTGTTTGCGATTATCTCCGAACTGCGATTTTCGATCCGAAAGAAGAAATGTGAAGAAAAGAAAACGTACTACAAATCTATGAGCGTTGTTCGAAGATTAAACATCAAATCGATGCATAAAATTGAATTCAAAGGGTGGTTCGGATATGAAAATGCAACGAAACCTCCTACCTCGTTGGGCTTCGCCCGGAGCATCGCGTCGATTCGCCGGAATCACTACACCTCACCGAAGTCACCTTTCTGGAGATGGAGGAGCATAGGGGAGGGGTTTCGAGAGGGGGTTCAATGAGGAGAAATGGGAGGAGGGTAGAGTTTAAATAAATAAACACAAAAATTAAGGTCTCGACCCCTAAAACACCCGCGTCCAAACCCTCTGGCACGGTCAAGATTAAGCTCCCCTAGGGTAAAAACCACCTCCCGAGAACAACAGTGGTCTCTGAATTTTAATCCGAGACCCCGTTCAGTTTATCTCATTCCTAGGGTAAACACCCCATTCCGGACCCATGCGTACAGTCGGATCTCTGATCCGGATCACCGATTAGGAGTTATCTCATTTCTTTGGAGATTCCAGTGTGAACGCACTGAAACTTTACTTCCGGCCACACCGGGGCTCGGAATCAGACGTCGTCTGATGGCGCTGCATTCGAATATCATCAAGAATATCCCAAAGTCTTTCATAGAAAAAACTGGGTTCTTACATATTAGTCAATCAAAACATAAGATTTTAAACATACCTCATGAAATGATAAAATTTATGAATAACACTTAGTAATCATAAATCATAAAAGTAACTTGTGGCATCCAAAATATAATTACATTATAGTTTTAATAGCAACATAGGGATTTACATTTGGAATACCCTTCACATAATATTCCCTAAAACTCTCAGGAGAAACATTCAACTTTACCTCTATCACGTTACCCAATGCATTTCAGTGCTATATCAGGCACACTCGCCCTAGGTTTACCATGGAAACACCACTATACACAAACAATTCCAAAGAACCAGAACATATTCATAACACATAATAACAACATAATGAAAATATAACATTTACACATTTCAATAAAAATATATCATTTATATATTTTTACATAAAAAATACAGTATAAAAATGATTTTCAATAAATAAATACGTAAAAGAGTATATGGTATTTATTTTCATTTTAATAACGCTATGTCTTGTGATGGAATCCATAGATCAAATAATACATGCGGAGGCAGAAATTGTCATTATCACAGCTTATGTTAAAATGAAACATTACCTTGTTCGTTTAATAGAATGCTTCATAGATAAAGATTCCCATTGAATGAAATGAAATGTCAAAGGGGTTTATACACTGAATAAAATAATGTTGTGTATAAATCAAAATATACGTCAATGAATCGATATTGAGATGAAGTCCCTTAACTCGTGTCCCATATGACCTGTTCGTTCTTTAATCATCTAAATAATAAACTAAAGTTAATTTATAAATGATTAATAACTGTCATAATGTTTATTATAAATTTTATATCACTTATGACCATGTTATAAACATTATGTAATCATTTATGTTAATAACATTTGTTTTATAAATAATTGGTACATGAGTAAAAAATGAAATCCTTATAATTAAAAATAGTTCATGTGGTCAAAATTCCATTATCTGCAGAATTATATTCAGGATTTAGATATCATATATATCATATATATTCGGTATATATATGTATTTACAATCGTACATAACATTTGGATATAAGAAATGAAATGTAGCGTTCGTGGAGACAGTAATTCGTACGTACACATGAACACTTCTTTCATTTCTATTTTTTATTTAATTGAATGAAAAATTAATGATGCATAGGTATATTAAAATTCCAGTATAATATAATATATAATTTCAGAAATTCCAACCTTTATACATTCCTCATATATCATGAAGATTTCATATCGCTTTGAGTGGGTAGTAGTCCTCACTTCTTCAAATGTAATTTTCATGTTTACCCATTATGGAAACCATAATGGAATGATATAAATGATAAATACAGAAGAATAGAGACAATAAAAATATATTATATATCACATATAAATATATTTCATCTTAATAGCCAATATAATATATGGTATGAGAATATTGAACAATCATCGTTTC